>JAPVLO010000194.1:2400000-3600000 GCA_027257055.1 Cephalopachus bancanus | reverse complement strand
TGCCACTCTATTCCCAATAGCAAAAACGTGAAACAAACCCAGAAGCTCATTGAAAGTGGACTGCATGGGGAAAATGTGGTATATATACATGAGGGAATACTAAGCAGTTGTGAAGAACAAAATTATGGCCTTTGCAGCAATTTGAAGACACTTGAAGACCATTGCACTTAGTGAGCTATCACAGAAACAAAGAACTGAATATCACATGTTCTCATTCACAAGCAGGCCCTGAACACTAGTCACACTAGCACAACACGTGAGATTGGCAGACACTGGGCACTGCTAGGGGAGGGAGGACAAGAGAAAAGTGGGGGCACGTGGCAACACAAAGGGTACCTGGTCCACTATCAAGGAAAGAGAGGGTCAGCTACAAGTCAAAACTTCATCGGCATGCAGCCTACTTATGTAGCAAAATCTCACTAGTATCCCAAACCTCTTAAAAAAAGAAAAAATATATAGATAGATAGATAGACATTCTCAGATAAACAAGAACTAACAGAATACGTCACTAGTAAACCTTTCCTACAAGAAACACTGAATTTTGAATAGCGAGGTATTAGAAAGTACTTTGGATTTACAATAAGAAAAAACAATAAAAAATCAGCCAATATAAAATAAGTAATCTAAATACTACTCTGTTACAATATAAAATTCATAATTTTTAAAACTTCTGGGAAAAAAAAACACTTCATGCTCTGATGACTTTAATGGAGATTTTACCAAATATTGTAGTCAATTTTAACAATATTTTTAAAAATTGATAAGAATGAAACAGTTCCCATAATATTTTATGAGGCCAATATCACCTAAATACCAAGCCAGAAAAAAAATAGTACAAAAATGAAAAATACAGACCAATATCTTTCATAAATTGAGATGGAAAATGACTTATAAAAATAGAAAATTGAATCCACAAATGTATAAAAAGGACTATACAACACAAAAAAGTAAGATTTATCCTAGCAATAGCTCAACTTTTAGAAATCAATCAATAATATTCACCTATTAACAGGGTAAAGAAGAAAAAGCACATCATTTTATCCATTGATAAAGAAAAGGCTTCTTACAAAATTTAACATCCATTCATAACTAAAAACGAATTAGTCTTAGAAAATTAGGAAGAGAGAAAAAATCCTCAATTTGATAAATAACATCTATAAAACCTTACATCTAACTTCACAGTAAAAAGACTTTTTACTTTCTCTCCAATATCACAAGCAAGGCAAGGATGTCCACTCTTGCCACTTGTATTTAGCATAGAAGTTCTAGCAAATGAAATCAGGCATATAAAGGAAATAAAAGTCATATAGACGGAAAAGAAAGAGCTAAAACTCTCCCTAATTGACTACAGACAAAAATCTCAAGAATATATATATGAACTCTTAAACTAATGAATAAGTTCAGCAAGGTTATAAGACACAAGATTACCACATAAAAATCAATATTTTTTCTATATATTAACAAAATAAGATACCAATAATGACATGTTTACTATATTGAGTCTTTCCAAACAAGAACATGCCGTGTTCTTGTTTGGAAAGACTCAATATAGTAAACATGTCAATTCTCTCCATTTTCTTTCAAAATTCTAGCTAGAATTTGTTTATACATATATACAAGATTATTCTAAAATTGATACGGAAAGACAGAGGAATTTGAATAAGTAAAACAATTTCCAAAAATAAATTATTATCCCACATACTAAGATTTACTATATATCTATAGTAATTAAGTCAGTGTGGTATTGATCTTGACTTACAGATCAATGAAACAAAATAATGACCCTAGAAATAGACTCAAACATTTCTAAGTTACTTATTTAATTTTTACAGAAGAGTAAGAGAAAGTCAGTGGATTAAAGATACCCATTTCAGCAAATGATGCTTGAGCAACTGGTCAGTCATAGGCCAATAATAATAAAGATAAATAATCTTGGGCTAAATCGCACACCATGTACAAAAACTAATTTAGAATAGATTTAAATACAAAACTACAAAAATTTTGGGAAAAAACACATAGGGAACTCTTCCAGACAAAAGTCTAGACAATGAGTATTTAGATGTGATGCCATAAAAGAATAAATAAAAGGTCCGTAAAAGAAAAAAAAAAGATTCCTTGTATTTCATAAAAATTAAAATGTTGCTCTATCAAAAGCCTGGTATTAGGGTAAAATATAAGCTACAGACTTAGAGAAAATATTTGCAATGCATATATTTGGTAAAAGTCTTTTACATAGAATGTAGAAAGCTTGCACAAAAATCCTAAAAAATATCCAATTAGAGAATAGACAAAAAACATAAAGTGACATTGCACCAAAAAGGAGATATGCATGACAAATGTGTTAAAAGATATTTGAAACACATTACCCTTACGGAAATGAAAACTAAAACTATGATTCCATATTAACTAACTAAAGTGAAAAAATAGTGATAATATCAAAGATTAGCAAAGACATGGAGAACCTGGATTACTTACACACTGTTAGTGGGAATCTAAAATGATAGTGACACTCTAGAAAACAGTTTGCAAGTTTTTAATAAAAGTAAGCATACACTTTTAGACAAATGGTACTGGAACAAAAAGAAAGCCAATTTAAAAAATATAAAATAAAAATAAAGTTGTATTCTTACTGCTTATCATATACAAAAATTAATTTAATATGGGTCAGAGAACCAAAATTACAGAAGTCAGGATAAATCATAGAAAAATCTTTGTAATCTTAGATTTAGCAAGAATTTTTTAAAAATACATCAAAAACACAGGTAACAACAAAAAACATAGATATATTGAGCTTCATCTAATCTAAAACTTATGCTTTAAAGGGCACCATAAATAACCAAAAAAACAGTAAATAAAATGGGGAAAATATTTTAAAACCACATTTATGATAAAGGGCTTACATCTAGAGTATATAAAGAAATCTTACAACTCAATAATACAAATACAAAACGCCCAATTAAAAAATAGGCAAATAATTTGAGTAGACATTCTCTAAAAAAAAAAAATAAATACTGTGACTAATAAGCACATAAAAACAAGCTCCATTTTATTGATCATCAGGGAAATTCAAATCAAAACCACAGTGAAATACCACTTCATACCTATTAAAATGGCTAAAATTAAAATGTCAGATATAGGAAGTGTTGACAAGGATATAGAGAAATTGTGAACCCCATAGCTGATGATAGAAATATAATATGATGCAGCTGCTTTGAAAAACAGTTTGTCAGTTCCTCAAAGTATTTTTTTTATTTTTTATTATAAAGATGTGGGGTACAATTCAGGGTTAGGTATGCAAATGTTGATTATGCAGGTACCCTTGTTGATGAAGTAAGCCCCTCCCTCCCCTAGCAGTTTCACTCAACTACCAATCCCACCCCACCCCCCCGCCGACAGTTTCCCACTACTACCAATCCCTTTCTTATAGTATTAAAATTGTTCAAGGTCTGTGTATGAGTGAGAACATATGGTACTCTATTCTCTGTTTCTGTAATGGATCACTGAGTATGATCAACTCCAAATCCATCCAAGTTGCTGCAAAGTCCATATGTTTGTCCTTTTATCTGGCTGCATAATATTCCGTTGTGTATATGTATCACAATCTTTTATCCAGTCCAGTTTCGATGAGCAACATGGCTTGTTCCACATTTTCACTATTGCGAACAGAGCTGCAACAAGCATATGTGTGCAGTTATTATTATTTTTTTTTTTGTAGAATGATTTGAGTTCCTCCGAGTATATTCCCAGTAGGGGAATTGCTGGGTCATATGGAAGGTCAATTTCTAGTTCTTTCAGAAATCACCACACTGTCTTCCAAAGAGGTTGCACTAGTTTGCATTCCCATCAGCAGTGTAGAAGCATTCCTTTTTCTCTGTATCCTCACCAGTATCTGTTGTTGTTTGTTTTTTCAATGATGACCATTCATACTGGGGTTAGGTGGTATCTCAATGTGGTTTTTATTTGCATTTCTCTGAGGATGAGAGAGGCGGAGCACTTTTTCTTGTGCCTGTTGGCTGCCCATGTATCTTCTTTTGAGAACTGTGTATTCATGTCTTTTGCCCACTTTTTAAAGGGGCTGTTTGCTTTTTTCCTTTCAGCGTGTTTGAATTCCTTGTAGATCCTATATGTTAGGCCTTTGTCAGATATACAGTTGGCAAATATTTTTTTCCCATTCTGTGGGCTGTCTCCCAGCTCTCTTGGTGGTTTCTTTTGTTTTGCAGAAGCTCCTTAGTTTGATGAGGTCCCACTTGTCTATCTTATTTCTTAAGGTATTGGTCTTTAGGGTTCTGAATAGGATTTGGTTGCCAGTTCCAATTTCCCTAAGGGTGTCTCCTGCGTTTTCTAGTTTGAGGTTTTACGTTTAGGTCTTTGGTCCATTTCGAGTAAATTTTTGTGTATAGATAGGGGTGATAGGTAGGGGTCCTGTTTCAATCTTCTGCATGTGGTCAGTCAGTTTTCCCAGCAACATTTACTGAATAGGTTGTCCTCTCCCCAGTGGTTTTGTTGGAGGCTTTGTCAAAGATGAGTTGGTTGAGAAATTGTGGCTTTGCTTCTGGAATCTCTATCCTGGTCCATTGGTCTATGTGCCTGTTCTTGTACCAACACCAGGCTGTTTTGATTACTGTAGCCTTAGAGTAAAGTTTGACGTCTAGAAGTGTGATACCTCCTGCTTTGTTTCTTTTGCTAAGGATTGTTTTGGCTATTCGTGGTCACTTATGTTTCCATGTGTATTTCTGTGTTGTCATTTCCAGGTCTAAGAATGATGTTGGTAACTTAACGGGTATGGCATTGAATCCGTAGATTGCCTTTGGTAGGATGGACATCTTAACAGTGTTAATTCTTCCTATCCATGAGCATGAATTATTTTTCCATTTGCTTGTGTCTTCTTGGATTTCTTTGAGCAGTGTTTTGTAGTTCTCATTGTAAAGGTCTTTCTCTTCTCTGGTTAGGAAGATGTCAAGGTATTTCCTTTTGTGTGAGTGTGTGGCTATTTTGAATGAGATTGTCCTTTTAATTTGTGTCTCTGCCTGCTTGTTGTTGATATATAGAAATGCAACTGTCTTTTGCACTTTTATTTTGTACCCTGAGTCCTTTATCAGCACGAGCAGGTTTTTGATAGTATCTCTTGGATTTTCAAGGTATTGGATTGTATCATCAGAAAAGAGGGATAACTTGACTTCCTCTTTTCCTTTGGATAACCCTGATTTCCTTCTCTCGTCTAATTGCCCATGCAAGGACTTCCAACACAATATTAAACAAGAGGGGTGAGAGTAGGCAACCTTGTCTTGTTCCAGTTTTCAGGGGGAAATGTTGCCAGTTTCTGTCCATTTATCATTATGTTGGCTGTGGGCTTATTGTAGATGGCACTTACTATTTTGAGATATGTTCCTTCTATACTTATGTGTTTGATGTTTTTTATCAAGAGGCCATGCTGGATTTTATCAAAATCTTTTTCTGCATCTAATGAGATAATCATGTGGTTTTTGTCTTTACATCTGTTGATGTATTTAATTATATCTATGGTCTTGTAAATGTTGAACCACCCCTGCATCCTGGGAATGAAGACTACTTGGTCATGGTGGATGATCTTTGAGTTTTTTGTGTTTTTTTTTTGGATCTGACTTGCCAGAATCTTGTTGAGGATTTTTGCATCTATGTTCATAAGGGATACTGGCCTATAGTTTTTTTTGTGTGTGGGATCTTTATCCTGTTTGGGTATCAGTGTGATGTTAACTTTGTAAAATAATTTGGGGAGAATTCCATCTTTCTCAATTGCCTGGAATACTTTCAATAGGATTAGTATCAGCTCCTCCTTGTATGTTTTGTAGAATCCTGCTGGAAAGTCATCCAGTCCAGGGCTTTTTTTTTGTAGGTAGTTTTCTTATGACAGAGTCAATTTCCTGGGTTGTTACTGGTCTATTTATTATTGATTGAAACAATGTCTTCTTGTTTCAACCTGAGGAAGTTGTATGATGTCAGATAGTCCTCCATTTCATTTAGGTTATCAAGTTTGTTTCTCTATAGGTGTACATAGTAATCTCTGATAATCTTTTGTATTTCTTCAGGGTCAGTTGTGATTTGATCTCTTGGATTTCCGATTGTGTTTATTTGGGCTTTTTCTCTATTTCTTGGTCATTCTGGCTAAAGGCCCATCAATCTTGTTCATTCTTTCAAAGAACCAGCTTTTTTGTTTTGTTGATGTTTTCTATGATACTTTTGTCTTCTTTGTTCCGTATTTGGGCTCTTATTTGGGTAATTTGGACTTTTCTGCTAAAATTGGGGTTTTGGTGGTCTTCTCTTTCCAGCTCCCTTAGGTGGTTTGTTATACTTTCCACTTGTGATCTTTCCATTTTCTTTTCTTTCTTTTTTTTTTTGAGTTGGAGTCTCACTCTGTCACCCAGACTGGAGTGCAGTGGCCACTCCCGGCCACTGCAGCCTCGACTTCCGGCGATCCTTCCACCTCAGCCTTCTAAGTAGCTGGAACTAAAGGCATGTGCTACCACACCCGACTAATTTTTTGTTTCATCGTAGAGATGAGGTCTCACCAAGTTGCCCAGGTGGGTCTTGAACCCGCGGGTTCAGGCAATCCATGCACCTCAGCCTCCCAAGTTGTGGGTTTACAGGCTGAGCCATCGAGCCCGGCCTTTCCATTTTCTTGATGTGTGTTCACAGAGATATAAATTCCCCTCTGAGAACTGCTTTCAAGACATCCCAGAGGTTTTGGTAAGATGTTTCTTCACCTTCATTTGTTTCCAGTAATCTTTTAATTTCTGCTTTGATTTCAGTGTTGGCCCAGTAGTCGTTCAGCATCATGCTGTTTAGTGTCCATGTCTTTGTGGGCTTTGGGGAAATTTTGCTTGTGTTGATACTTATTTTTATTCCACTGTGGTCTGAGAGTGTGCATGGCAAGGTTTCAACCTTACGGAATTTGTTTATGCTTGATTTATGGCCAAGAATGTGATCAATCTTTGAATATGTTCCATGTGGTGATGAGTAGAATGTATACTCTATGGTTGTTGGGTAGAATAATCTGTAGGCATCCATTAAGTCCATTTGGTCAAGTGTCAAGTTTAGGTTCTGGACCTCCTTGTTGATTTTTTGCCTCGATGATCTATCTAGGACTGTCAGTGGGGTATTCAAGTCCCCTGCTATACTAGTGTTAGAGTCAATATCTTTTTTTTAGTTTATTTAGTGGTTGCTTTATAAAATGTTGGTGCTCCTGTGTTGGGTGTTTATATGTTTAGGATGGATATTTCTTGCTGATAGACTGTAACTTTATCATTATGTAGTGTCCTTTTGCCTCTATTTACATTTTTGAGAGCTTCAAGGTTTTTTTGTCTGACATTAAGATTGCAGCTCCTACCCTCTTTTGTGATCCATTTGCCTGAAAAGTCATTTTCCATCCTTTACCTTTAAATCTGTGGGTATCCCTTGTGATGAGATGAGTCTCCTGGATGCAGCAAATAATTGGGTCATGGTTTCTTTTTCAGTTTGCCATTCTGTGTCTAGTGGTGCATTTAGTCCATTCACTTTCAGGCTAATTATTGAAACGATTGTTTATCACTGTCATGAGGTTCTTATAAAGTTTTTTCTTTGTTTCTTTTCTTTTGGCTAGTTCCTCAATGTATTAAACATAGAGTTACCACATGATCCAACAATTTCACTCCTGATGACATACCCAAGAGAAGTTAAAACATATGTCCTAACAAAGACTTGTACAGCAATGGTTCAAGTCATTTAAGCCAAAAGGCGGAAACTACCCAAATATCAGTCAACAGATGGGTGGTTGAACAAAACAGTATCTCCATATGTTGGAATATTCTTTGATACTTAGTGTCAACTTGAATGAATCTCAAAATATTATGTCACATGCAAGAAGCCAGCCACAAAAGTCCACATATTCATATTCATATGAATGCCTTGAACTTGGAGATATATAGGGACAGAAAGTAGATTAGTGGTACCTTAGGGGAGCCAGGGTGTTTGGCGTTAAGGGAGTAATAGTTGAAGTGTACCTAATTTCTTTTTGAGGTGATGAAAATCATCTAAAATTGACTGTGGTGATTGCTGGACATAACTGATAATGTACTAAAAGCCATAAAATTATACACTTTCTATGGGTGAATTATATGGTATGTCAATGATGTTTCAAGCAGGCTGTTTAAAAAATAGTAAGTATTAGCTTACCAAATGATCAACAACTGTATTCTTGGAAAATTTGTAGCAGAAAAAAACTATGTTCACATAAAAATATGTGCACAAATGTTCATAACAATTATTTACAACACCTTGATTAATAAAAACCAAAAGAATAAAAACAACTCAAATGCCTTTTGGTGGATGAGTGGTTAAGTAAAACCTTATACATTCATGCAATGGAATATTACTCAACGATAAAAAGGAACAAATTATTTATTCATGCAAAAACATGTGCTTGGTGAAAAGTCAGTCTGATGAAGGGAATAAAAGACTCTAAATTAATAAAAAGATATAATGCATTCCCGAATCAGAAGACTCAGTATAGATAAGATGTCAACTCTCCTCAAACTGATCTATAGGTCACCTCCATTATGACTCCATTCATATGACACGCTAAAAATGGCAAGACTGTTCAACCTCACTAATCATCAAGGAGATACAAACTAAAACTACACTGAAATACCACCTAACTCCAGTCAGAATGGCAATTATCAATAACTCAAAAAATAACAGATGCTGGAGAGGATGTGGGGAAAAGGGAACACTTATACACTGTTGGTGGGAGTCTAAGCTAGTGCAACCTCTGTGGAAAGCAGTGTGGCGATTCTTAAAAGTTCTGAATATTGACCTCCCATATGACCCCACAATCCCACTACTGGGAATATACACTGAAGAACTCAAATCACTCAATAAAAAAGATACCTGCACACGTATGTTTATCGCAGCATTATTCACAATAGCAAGAACCTGGAACCAACCAAGCTGCCCATCAAAAGAGGACTAGATTTTAAAAATGTGGTACATATACACGATGGAATACTACGCAACCATAAAAAAGAACAAAATCTTGAATTTCGCAGCAACCTGGATGAAACTAGAGTCTATAATACTGAGTGATCTTTCACAGGAACAAAGGTCTGAGTATCACATGTTCTCACTCATAAGTGGACCTTGAACATCTATTGTAATACTATAAGAAAAGGATCGACAGTGGTGGGAATCTATGGGAGGGACAGGGAGGGCAAGGATGATGGGATTAATGGTAGTCAATATCTGTCTGGGGACATGGGGACACCCCTTAACAACAAGGGTGCCTGAATGATGCATATTTGTATACCTTAACTGTACCCCACAATTTTAAAATAAAAAATGTTTAATAATAAATAAATAAATAAATAAAAGTCAAGACTATAGAGGTGGAGAACAGATTAAGAGTTGACGGGGACAGAGCTGGAGGAGGTGGGTCATGACGTGGTTGGAATTTAAGGGGAAGCAGGAGGGAGCTCTTTTGAAGTGGACAAATATCTTTGTGTCTTGATTGAAATTTTGATTGCAGTTGTCTAAGTGTGTGATCAAGTTGCACAGAAAATACAAATAGGAAAACATAAAAATGAGTAGATTAAAAAAGATGAAGACAAAATAACATGTCTTCTATTTGCCAGGATTGTTGCACTGTCCGTTTTCTGTTTGTTTGGTTTTTTGTTTTTGTTTTTGTTTTAATGAAACTGGAGAAAGGCTACAAGGAAGCCTAAGTAAACGTTTTGAAATCTGTAACCATTTCAAGGCAGAATTTTTAAAAATGGGGTGGCAAGCAATTTCTTCTGCAACTGCTGCTCTCGGCTTTACCTCTGTCTCGCTGGGCCACACACTATGCAGGCCCCACTCCATGGGCCATGGTGCATGTCCAAAACCATGGCTCCATGTTTGCTCCTGGCCTACTGGCAGATTGCTGTCAGTTCTCCACCCCTGCCTACTCTCAGTGTGAAGCATTTTCCCAGTCCCTCGTGTTTCCAGGATTCCAACTGCTTGCTCTTTGATGTTATAAGTGGCAATTTTATGAATTAATTTTGAGTGGTGAGATTGGAGCCTTGCTCTGGGGAATACTCAACTGGGAAATGGGGTTTCCAATCCCTCTGATCTGGTTACATAGCCTCTCTGGGGCCTATATCTGTCAGATGAGACTATAAATACCAGACCTGCCTAAAGGAAAAGGCTGCAGTCTGAGAATATGAGGAGGACAGAGGAGAAACTGAGTACATTTGTAAAATAATATATATAGTAAAATACATGTCATTTTTTAAGGGCTTGGTTGAAGCAGAATCCTTTCCTTCTTATTGTCCACAAAACTAAATGTATTCTATTCTCTATTGGTTAAGACATTTTAGTCCATCCAAATAACAACTAATGGGGAGATTTGTGGATGAAGGTTTGGATGTCTTCAAGTTTTTGTAAAGAGTTGCTGACTTCATCTCTGGGTATGGTTCTGGATGTACTTCTTTCTATATGATTCATTTATTACTTAAGAGGAGTCTGCGTTTTAAGGAGGAACTTGATTCAGAGTAGTGACTCTATCCAGAAATATCCAAGTTAAACAAAGTGACCCAGATAGAAAGCAACAGTAAATTCCACACAGCCCCTATCTTTGCTCACTGTTTGCAGAAGTTGGGCAAAGGCTGCAAGGGAATATGTGTGGTATGCTCACATTTAGAATGGAAATTTGGAGACAGCAAACTGGCTAGAGCCTTGAAATACAGATGCTGAGTCAACAGGCTTGTTGATAGAACATGGAACATCATTGTTTAGCAAAGATTATTCTGTCAGCCAGGGACCATTGCTTCATCCCTGGGATCACTGTGTTACAGAATTACAGAAGAAGAGAAAACTGCACAGACAGGATTTGGACAGAGATCATGATATCAGAGGATAACAGGTAGAAGGTCTCAAAACCATGGCCACTGAAGTAGCTAAGTTAAAGGGAAAAGTTTTAAAAGTTGGGGGAAAAAAATCACAAAATCTTGGAGTTTGCAGGTATCATAAGGTAACATAGGATGAGGAAGCCAAAAATCTGATTAACTGTAATATAGTTGGTTTTTGTTTTGCTGTCTTGACTCAGTCTTGATGTCCTGGCTAGAGGTGAGTCAGTTCTCCTTCTTGAATAGCTGTTTAAGTCCATACTCAAACCACTTCCCTTATCAGGATCTCACATTCTGGGCCATTATGCATCAGTACTAATCATCCAGAAACTAAGCAACCACGGACCGACCCTATGCTTTGGAGTCTGAGAAATTATACAAATCATCCAGTCTGCAGGGGCCCTAGCCTACTGGTCCGCCCACTCCAGCTCGCTTTGCCCTGTGTGGTTTAGCTGACAGTTTCTCCCATTTGGAACTGGAAGTGACAGAACTCTGACGTTGTCTTTCTGAGTGTCAGTGTGCAGTGTCCACCATCAAAGACTCTGTAAAATTACAAAATACTGCCCAGGCTGCATTCTAGTTCAAGCAAGGATATTAATCAATGACTCAGCAGGTCCTAGCCGGAAAGACGAGGTACCCACTCCTCATATACAAAGCCCTCAGGGTGGGGCAGGGAGCATTCCCAGTGAGTCACTTTCCTGATGGCTGGATTTGGCCCCTTGAGACCAGGGAACATGCATTTTTAAAATCCCAACTGCCTGATATGCTGCCTGAAACTTGTTATGTTTACTTAATGCTTTTCTCATAGGATAAATGAATACATCGATGAATAAATATTATTCAGTAATCTTCCATGAAATTAAATAGGAAAAAACTGAATGCCAAATGTTTTAGGATGTATTGCCCCTAGACAAAAGCTACAAGGCAAAAAAGATTTATCTTCCAGGCTAAATGCCTTTGCTGTCTCCCTAAATCTACAAACTCTTTCTTTTACACAAACACTCAGCTCAAATTTTCCAGTGTTGCAGCAAAGAAATTGCCAGGTAAAATTCACAAGTCTGATAATCACCTGGCTGAAGGTGCAACCAGGCTTCTGATATGAGAAATGGGGGAAAGACAGGTTGGGGATGGGAGTGGAGCTGGTGGAAATCATGAGTGAGGTTTGTGACATGTCGATTCTGAAACACCCACAGGGCATCCGGTAGTGACGTGATGAGCAGAGCGGTTGTTGAGGCAGAGGCTGACAGGAGGTCAGCTGAGGGCGCGCATTGCTGCAGGGGGCATGAGTGGGACAATATGGCACCAGTACTCCATGAAAAGCTCCCAGCTAGGCCCCAGCAGCTCCAGGAGAGGAGAGAAGGAGGAGTGAGCTGGAGAAAAAAGAGCTGAGGAGGCAGGAAAGTTCCAGATGGGGGAGCACATGACATGGGGAGTTGGTCTGAGAACCACAAGAGAAATCAGTCTGAAGGAGAAGAGACGCTGCAGAGACAAAGGTGGGAGTGGAAGAGTGTCCATTCTGTGGAGATTCATTGAGTTGTCTGAGTATTTTAAATGTTGTTTCAAAAAAGTTGTATAAATGTGTATCATGCGAGATGATTGATGGAAACCTAAAACATCTTCAGGCTTGACCATGGGGGAGAAATTTCCACAGCATCTCAGGTCTGCAAGTGCACTCCCAATTGCAGTTGAAAAGAAAACCATGCCTTCAGTTTCTCAGCTTATTTAAATATTTGTTTTATAATATCTGGAGGTGAACAAACGTAGTGGCATCTGGAAGTCTGAAAGTAATTAGAGCCCAGCAGGTGACACAAGTAGGATAAATCTGACCTTCTTCCTCATCCTGAAGTAGAAAACATCACACTGGGATTCTTGGAATTCCACAGTGCGTCAGGCCCCTGGCTCCCACGGGTGTCATCCTGTACTTCTCATCTTCTCACTTGCCTTGGCCCTGTGATCTCTGGTGCCAGTTTTCTGTTCTTCACTGAAAATGGGATGCATAGGTCTCTTAACTGGCAGAAATAATGTCAGAAGTATGACATAGCCGTGCTTGGTTCTACTGAGGGATTTGGAGACATAGTTTCTAGTTGTTGTAGCTCTGCAACAGACTGCATGATCACGTGTTAGTCACTATTTTTTTTTTAGAAGGAATGTTCTCAACTACATTCTATAATTAATATCAACTCATCTGGGGCTTTTACTAAAAACGCAGATTTCAAGGCTCAGTCCAGACCTCTTAGAACTTAATTTCTGGGTCTCCAGCCCTGGAATCTGTATGTAATAACCTTCCAGAGTGTTTGTGATGCTTACTATTGCTATAGAACCACTGGTGTATAATTCCATTCAGATCTACTTAGTCTATGATTTTTTTTTAAAGACTTGATTTTTTAGAGCAATTTTTGGATCTCAGCAAAATAGAAAGAAAGGTACTGAGATACCCCGATACCCTATTATCAAATCCCCTGTTAGGATAGTCCATTTATTATAATTGACGCTTCACTGTCACCCATACTTTACAGTTTGCTCCTGGTGTTGTACCTTCTATAGTTGGGACAAACGTATCATGACGTATCCACTATTGTATTATACACAGCAGTTTCACTGCCCCAACAAATACCCTGTGCTCCACCTATGCATCCACTTCTCCCCATCCTACTCCCATCCCCTGGCAACCACTGATGCTTTTACTGCCTCCATTGTTTTCCTTTTTCTAGAATGTTATAGAGTTGGAATCAGATATTAGATAGCCTGTTCAGATTGGCTTCTTTCTCAGTAACATGCATCCACGTCCCCTCCATGTCTTTTCATGGCTTAAGAGCTTATTTCATTTTAGCACTGAATGATCAGCCGTTCTCTGCAAGTAGCGCAGTTTATTTTTCCATTTACCCATTGAAGGATGGGTTGGTTGCTTTCAAGTTTTGGCCATTATGAATGAAGCTGCCATAAACATCCATGTACAGGTTTTTGTGAAGATATGTTTTCAATTCTTTTGGGTGCATACAAACTAGTCTGATTATTGAATCATGTGGTAAGAGTATGTTTACTTTTTTCTAAGAACATCCCAAACTCTCTTCTAAAGTGCTGTATCATTTTGAATTTCCATCAGCAATGAGTGAGAGTTCCTGTTATTCCATATCCTTGTCAGCATTTGGTGTTGTCTGTGTCTGCATTTTGCCCGTTTCCATAGGTGTGTAATGGTAATAATACTTTTTAAATAAACATTTACTTTGGAATAATTTCAGATTTACAGAAAAGTTTCAAACATAGTTCAAAGAATTTCCATATACCCTTGACTATTCCCCCATTGGTATTCCTACATTACCATCTAAGAAACTGCATTGGTATGCTACTGTTTAATAACTCCAGATGTATTGAGTTTTCCACTAGTATTATCTGATGGCTCCATAACCCAGTTCTGGATCCTACTAGAATTATTTGTAATGTCTCCTTAGTTCCCTCAAATATGTGACAGTTTCTTAGTCTTTTCGTGTTTTTGTTGTCCTTGACAGTTTTGATATGCATTGGTCAGACATTTGTTAAATATCCCTCAATTTGATTTTGTTTCATGTTTTTCTCATGGTTAAACCAAAGAATGAGTGTTTTAAGGAGGAATACCACAGAGGTGATATGCTATTCTCAACATCCTATCCTGCTATTAACGTGACTTACCACTGGTGATGTTAGCCTTGCTCACCTGGATGATAAAATGTTTTTCATTTTTCTCCATGGTAAAGACACTCTATTGTCCCTTTTCTATATTCTATTATTTGGATGAAAATCACTAAATCCAGCACACATTCAAGTGGGAATGGGGTTGGATTAAGATTCTCCTCCTAACAAGACGTATCTACAGAAATTATTTTGAATTCTACTGACAGGAAGACTTGTTTTTTCCCTCCCCTTTTGTCTATGTATTCAATTATAATATCTGTATGGACTCGTATGTTTTATTATTGGGGCTAAATTTCAATACACTCGTTATATTTTTATTTTTGAAATAAGGGGTCTCACTATGTTGCCCTGGCTGCTTTCAAACTTCTAAACTCAAACAATCCTCTCACCTTGGCCTCTTTACTAGCTGGGGTTATAGGTGCACACCACTGGGTCTGACTTAATTATTTATTTTGTTGTTCAAACTGTGTGGCTATCAGGAACTACTTTAATTCTTTGACATGTCCCATTCATTTGTCAAACAGCAGTTTCTCATTTCTGTATTTACAAGATGCTCCATACCAGTATTGTATTTTCCCTTATATTCTCTCCCCCAGTCCTGGATGAGAGCGTTGAGTGTGCTCATTGCCACTGAGGTGCTGCTCCTTCAAAACCCTCTCAGTGTACATACACACAAACACACACTGACAAAATCAAACATTATTTATCTATTCCTCTATATATGAACATTTAGATTCTCATCAATTCGTTACTCACACAAGAAGTATTGCAATGAATGTTTTAAAAGTGTCTCCTAAAATGCATAAGTGAAAGTATTTTCTTGGACATTTGTCTAAAAGCAGAATTGCTTCTATGTGGATGTACATCATCAACTTTATCAATTATTGCAATGATTTTCCCATTAACAGTGAACAGCAGTTTTGAGAAAACTTTGTATTTAGTCAGATTTTTAAATGGTGCCAATTTAATGTAATAACTTGTCGTCTCCTTTTTGAATAAACGTGTCCTTCTTTCTTTGATAATCAATGAGATTGAACAACTTATCATGATTCATTGACAATGAATTTAATGGCCATAGAGATATCTTCTTCTATATATTTGTGAATATTGCAACTTTTATTCATATTTTTGTTTTAAATCAACCTGGAATTAGTTTTTCAGTAAATGTGCTTAGGGTTTTTTATTTTATTTTATATAGGAAAAAATAATGCCCAACTATTATGTGCCAAATAACCTAACCTTTCTGCCCTTTTTATTTTATTTTATTTTTTGAGTCAAAGTCTCAATCTGTTGCCCAGGCTGGAGTGCAGTGGCATGCTTGTAGCTACCACAGCCCTGACCTGCTAGGCTCAGGCAAAACTTCGCCTCAGCCTTCCACTGGTGTGTACCACATGCCCAGTTAATTTTTTTATTTATTGTAGAGATGAGGTCTCACCAAGGTGCCCAGTCTATTCTTGAGCCCCTGGGCTCAGGTAGTCCTCTCGCCTCCACTTCCTAAAGTGCTGGGATTGCAGGTGTGAGCCACCATGCCCATCCCCTTTCAACACTTTTTAAATGCAAGCTTTATACTATCTAGTTTCTATGGAAGCATCAATTTATCTTTGGGAGCTCTACTCTATTCTGTGTGTCCATATGCCTATCTTTCTATTAATATCACATTTGCTCTTTTGCTCTAAAAATATCTCAATTATTCTTGACTCTGTTTAGAAGTGGGCTGCATTCTGACTTCCAAGAACACTTCCAGCATAAGAATACAGAGGGTTCCAGCAGAGCAAGAAGAGGCATGCCATTCACACAAAGACCGTGTGTTGCTCATCCAGCACGGCAGAGCCTAGAGCATAAAGACACTTCATCAGTCAAAATCAGTGGAAAACTCTGGAGGGAAATGTCTGTGGCTATTGAGTAGTGGTCTCAAAAGCCCTCAGAGAAGATGTGTTTGGCCAGCCCTGGATGACTACTTGTCACATGGTACAGAGTGAGGTAGCCAGTCATGCTGAGGGCCAGTGGTGCTGGGTGCCTACTGCTCTCCCTGCTGCCCTGTGTTGTCGTAAATGAGATGGTGCTGTGACCGGACACCAATGGGGCTGAAGCCCAAACCTGTCAACAGATCTCTGGTAGCCAAAAGGAGTAAGAGTCACCAAACATTCCTGTGTCAGCACCTTTATTGTGGCTCAATCTCATGCCACTGAGCAGAAATGTGTCCACTAACCATACAGCCCTCCCCAGACCAGGCCTGGTCACAGGACCTCAGTGCGATCTCTTTTTTTTTTTTGAGTTGGACTCTCTCTCTGTTGCCCAGACTGGAGTGCAGTGGCCACTCCCAGCCACCGCAGCCTCGACCCACTGGGCTCCGGCGATCCTTCCACCTCAGCCTTCCAAGAAGCTGGAACTACAGGCGCGCGCTACCACGCCGGGCTAGTTTTTGATTTATTGTAGAGATGAAGTCTCACCAAGTTGCCCAGGCGGGTCTCGAACCCGCAGGCTCAGGCCAGTGTGGTCTCATGATCTCAATTTCCAGAGTTATGTGGGGCACATTGTTGATCCCATGTATAAGCAGTAGGACAGAAAGAAAAGAGACAGGATCCAGACCTGTGCATTGCCGTTTCAGTGAGTCCATAAGACAGTCCCAACGTCCTGCTGGTCACAGTCGCTGAGAGGAACTTGGACAATTTCAAGGTAGGCATTGCAAGCACCAGAAATGGATTTAAAAGTTTTGAAGAAAGCATTTCAAAGTATGATGACCCCTGAAGCATGAAACCCAGATATCAGTTATTTGAAAGCACATTTAATTCACTCCATTGTCTTCTGAATTCCATCTTCTTCTAAGTGAAGTAAGTCTAAATATGATGACTGCACTTTTAACAGAAATTGGTGTTTTGGCTCTAGGTGCTTTTAAGAATTTTCTGTTGGGTCTGGCTTTCAGCTGATTACCCAGTTTTGCTTAAGTATCTTTTGGTCACTTTCTTATTCATCTGATTGGAGTTCATCAGCGTTTTTGAATTTTTAATTTTGATATTGCTCATCAGGTTTGAAAAAATTCAGTTCTTATAGCTTCAAATATTGCTTCTGTCTCATTTTCTTTTTCTTTTTTACTTTAAATTTTTCATTTTAAAATTGTGGAGTACAATTCAGGGTTAGGTATACAATATTCATTATTCAGGTATCCTTGTTGATGAGGTGTGCCCCTCCCCTTCCATTACTGCCAATGCCACCTTCCCACCCCACCCTCCACCCCCCACAGTTTCCTGCTACTGTCAATCCTTTTCTTATAGTATTATGATAGTTGCTCAAGGTCCACTTATGAGTGAGAACATGTAATACTAAGTTCTTTGCTTCTGTGAAAGACCACTCAGTGTTATAGACTCTAAGTCCATCCAGGTTGCTGTGAAGTTCATGATTTTGTTCTTCTTTATAACTATGTAATATTCCATTGTGTATATATATACCACTTTTTTTTAATCCAGTCTTCTTTAATGGGCAGCATGGTTGGTTCTATGTTCTTGCTATTGAGAACAATGCTGTGAAAAACATATGTCTGCAGGTATCTTTTTAATAGAGTGATTTGAGTTCTTCTGGGTATATTCCCAGTAGGGGAATTGCGGGGTCATATGGGAATTGCGGGGTCATATGACAGGTCATTTTTAGAACTTTTAGGAATCACCATACTGTTTTCCACAGCAGCTGTACTAGTTTGCAGTCCCACCAAAAGTGTAGAAGTGTTCCCTTTCACCACATCCTCTCCAGCATCTGTTATTATTATTTTTTTTTTGAGTTGGAGTCTCACTCTGTCACCCAGACTGGAGCGCAGTGGCCGCTCCCGGCCACCGCAGCCTCGACCTGCTGGGCTCCGGTGATCCTTCCGCCTCAGCCTTCCAAGTAGCTGGAACTACAGGTGCGCGCTACCACGCCGGGCTAATTTTTTGATTTATTGTGGTGATGAGGTCTCACCAAGTTGCCCATGCGGATCTCGAACTCACGGGGTCAGGCAATCCACTCATCTCAGCCTCCCAAAGCGCGGGATTACAGGCTGAGCCACTGAGCCCGTTTTGTTATTTTTTAAGTTATTGATGATGACCATTCTAACTGAAGTTAGGTGGTATCTCAGTGTAGTTTCAATTTGCATCTCCTTGATGAATAATGAGGCTGAACATTTTCATGTATCTGTTGGCAGCTCATACATCTTCTTTCTAGAACTGTCTATTCACATCTTTTGCCCATTTTGTAATGGGAATGTTTGTTTTTTTCTTTTCAGCACGTTTGAGAAGATCCTAGATGTTAGGCCTTTGTCAGACATACAGCTGGCAAATATATTTTCCCAGTCTGTGGGCTGTCTCCCTGCTCTCTTGATGGCTTCTTTGGCTTTGCGGAAGCTTGTCAGTTTGATGAGGTCCCACTTGTGTATCTTATCTCTTATGGCATGGGCACTTGAGTTATTTTTTTATTATAAAGATGTGGGGTACATTTCAGGGTTAGGTATATAAACACTGATCATGCAAGTATCCTTGTTGATGAGGTATGCCCCTCCTTCCCTCTGCAGTTTCCCTCAACTGCCAATCCTACCCCCTCAACCCTGACAGTTTCCCACTACTGCCAATCACTTTCTTATAGCATTATAATTGCTCAAGGTCTGTTTGTGAGTGAGAACATAAGGGACTCTGTTCTTTTTTTCTGTGATAAATTACTGAGTATGATCAACTCTAAATCCATTCAAGTTCCCGCAATGTCCATATATTTGTCCTTCTTTATGGCTGAATAATATTCCATCATACATATGTACCACATTTTTTTATCCAGTCCAGCTTCGATTAGCAGCCCGGTTGGTTCCATGTTTTTGCTATTGTGAATAGAGCTGCAACAAACATACGTGTGCAGATATCTTTTTTGTAGAATGATTTGAGTTCCTCTGGGTATATTCCCAATAGGGGAATTGCTGGGTCATATGGAAGGTCAATTTCTAGTTCTTTCAGGAATTGCCACACTGTCTTTCAAAGAGGTTGCACTAGTTTGCATTCCCACCAGCAGTGTAGACGTGTTCCTTTTTCTCCACATCCTCTCCAGCATCTGTTGTTGTTTGTTTTATTAATAATGGCCATTCATACTGGAGTTAGGTGGTATCTCAGTGTAGTTTTGATTTGCATTTCTCTGATGACATGTGAGACTGAGCACTTTTTCATGTGCCTGTTGGCTGCCCATATATCTTTTTTTGAGAGGTTTCTATTGATGTCTTTTTCCCACTTTTTAATGGGTTGTTTGTTTTTTTTCCTTTTGGTGCATTTGAGTTCCTTGTAGATTCCAGATGTTAGGCCTTTGTCAGATATACAGTTGGCAAATATTTTTTCCTACTCTGTGGGCTGTCTCCCTGCTCTCTTGATGGTTTCTTTGGCTTTGCAGAACATCATTAGCGTAATGAGGTCCCACTCGTCTATCTTATTTCTTAAGCTACTGGCCTTTAGGGCTCTGAATAGGAATTGGTTGCCACTTCCAATTTCCATCAGGGTGTCTCCTGCATTTTCTAAGATTCTTATAATTAGAAGTTTTATGTTTAGATCTTTGATCCATTTAGAGTTAATTTTTTTGTGAATGGTGATAGGTAGGGGTCCTGTTTCAATCTTTTGCAGGTGATCAGCCAGTTTCCCCAGCACCATTTACTGAATAAGTTTTCGTCTCCCCAGTGGTTGTTGTTGGAGGCTTTGTCAAAGATGAGTTGGTTGAGGAATTGAGACTTTGCTTCCAGAATCTCTATCCTGGTCCATGGGTCTATGTACCTGTTCTTGTACCAATACTAGGTTGTTTTGATTACTGTAGCCTTATAGTAAAGTTTGAAGTCTGGAAGTGTGATACCTCCTGCTTTATTTCTCTTGCTAAGGATTGTTTTGGCTATTTATAGTCGTTTTTGTTTCCATATGAATTTCTGTGTTGTCATTTCCAGGTCTGAGAAGAATGATGTTGGTAGCTTAAAGGGTATTGCACTGAATCTGTAGATTGCCTTTGGTAGGATGGACATCTTAACAATGTTGATTGCTCTTACTATCCATGAACATGGAATATTTTTCCATTTGTTTGTGTCTTGGATTTCTTTAAGCAGTGTTTTGTAATTTTCATTGTAAAGGTCTTTCACTTCTCTGGTTAGGAAGATGCCGAGGTATTTCATTTTTTTGGTGACTATTGTGAATGGGATTGTACTTTTTATTTGGATCTCTGCCTGCTTGGCACTTGGGGTTTTGATCAGGAATTGGTTGCCAGTTCCAATTTCCATAAGGGTGTCTCCCGCATTTCCTAAGGTTCTTATAGTTTGAGGCTTTATGTTTGGGTCTCTGATCCATTTAGAGTTGATTTTTGTGCATGGGGATAGGTAGGGGTCAAGTTTCAATCTTCTGCATGTGATCAGCCAGTTTTCCCAGCACCATTAACTGAATAGATTGTCCTCTACCCAGTGGTTGTTGTTGGAGGCTTTGTCGAAGATGAGGTGGTTGAGAAATTGAGGCTTTGCTTCTGGAATCTCAATTCTATTCCATTGGTCTATATACCTGTTCTTGTACCAATATCAGGCTGATTTGTTTATTGTAGCTTTACAATAAAGTTTAAAGTCTGGGAGTGTGATACCTTCTGCTTTTCTCTTTTTTTTCTTTTTCTTTTTGATGACGATTGTTTTGTCTATTCGTGATCATTTATGTTTCCATATGAATTCCTGTATTGTTTCTAGGTCTGAGAAGACTGTCGCTGGTAATTTGACAGGTATTGTGTTAAATCTGTAGATTGCCTTAGGTAGAATGGACATCTTAACAATGTTGATTCTTCCAATCTTTGAGCTTGGAATATTTTCCCACTTGTTTGTGTCATCTTTGATTTCTTTGAGCAGTGTTTTGTAGTTTTCATAGTAAAAGTCTTTCACGTCTCTGGGTAGGAAGATGCCAAGGTATTTCTGTGTGTGTGTGTGTGTGTGTGTGTGTGTGTGTGTGTGTGTGTGTGTGTGGCTATTGTGAATGAAATTGTGCTTTTCATTTGGGTTTCTGTTTGCTTATTGTTGGTGTATAGAAATGCAATTGTCTTTTGTGCATTTATTTTATAGCCTGAGACTTTGCCAAACTCCTTTATCAGTGCAAGGACGTTTTTGACAGATTCTCTTTGGTTTTTGAAGTGTACAATCATGTCATCTGCAAAGAGGGATAACTTGAATTCATCTTCTCCTGTTTGGAATACCATGATCACCTTCTTTTCTCTGATTGCTCTAGCTAGTACTCCCCAAACTGTGTTTAACAGGAGGGGTGAGAGTGGGCATCCTTCTCCAGTTTTCAAGGGAAATGGTTCCAATTTCTGTCTGTTTAGCAGTATACTGGCTGCAGGTTTCTCATAGATGGCTCTTATTATTTTGAGGTATATTCCATCTATGCCTAGATGTTCAAGTGTTTTTATCAAGAAGTGGTGCTGGATTTTATCAAAAGCTTTTTCTGCATCTAATGATATAATCATGTGGTTCTTGTTTTTACATCTGTTGATGTATTTAATTTTGCTTATGGTCTTATGAATGTTGAAGCAGCCTTGCATCCCAGAGATGAAGCGTACTCAGTCGTGGTTGATATTTTTTTTGAGATAGGTTGTGGAATCTGGTTTGCTGTGATCTTGTTGAGAATTTTAGCATCCATCTTCGTGTAAGTGGAGAAGCAAGTCTCAATAGAATGACTGCCCTTTTAACAGAAATTGATGTTTTGGCTCTAGGTGCTTTTAAGAATTTTCTGTTGGGTGTGACTTTCAGCTGATTACTTAGCTGTGCTTAAGTATCTTTTGGTCACTTTCTTATCATCCTGATTGGAGTTCATTAGGGTTTTTGAATTTTTAATTTGATATCATTCATCAGTTTTGAAAAAATTCAGTTCTCATTGCTTAAAATATTGCTTCTGTCTCATTTTCTTTAACCTCTTTTATTTTTTGAACTCCAGTTACATATGTTTGGCTCTTTAGTAAAAGATCATTGCCTGATTTGTACATCTGCTTTTATTTTTCCACTCTTTCACTTTTCAACACTTTGATTTTGTAATTTTATTCTGACCTATCTTCTACTTCATCAGTTTTCTCTTTAGAATTCTTAAACCTCAGTTTTCATTTTCTTCTTTTATAATTTACTTTCTCTTTAGTGTTTCTAGTTCACTGTTCAAATTACATCTCATCTGTTAAACACTTGGACATTCTAGCAATAGTTCTTTGGCAGTCTGATTAATAATTGCATCATCCAATAGGCCTGGCCACAAGACCCCGAGATGATGGCACAGGTACAAGCTCCAGAGCTCCGTGGGCATTTGATTGATCCCTTCAGAGAAAAGTAAAGCCAGGGGCCAGATGTGTGCATCACAGCACAGTTGCCCCTGTGAGTCTGTTTCTATTTTCTACTTTCTTTTTATTTGTTGCTTATCATAGATTTTCTCCTTCTCTGTCTGCATTTTCTATCAACCTCAGATATTTAGCATGATAATCTGCAAACATAATTTGGGACTTTAGAGTACTTTGGAGAGGATTTGCATTTGATTCTGAGTAACTAGCAGCACAGGCAATCCCAGATCCACTTAATCTGATTTTAACATTGACAGACTTTGGTGCTGGGCTTTGAATCTTGGAAGGGCAAGACTTTCTCTAGTTTATCCTTACTCCCAGGAGATATTTCTTTAGGATTCCTACCCAACATAGGGGATATTTGCCAGTCTAGCCATTTGGTGGGTCTGAGACTCATTTTTGTCCTTAGATTCATGAGACTGTTAAAAAGATCTTGTTAATTATTAATCCTCTCAGATGCATTTTCAGAAACTGCTGATGAGGGTAAAGGTAGACTGACTTCAAACAACCTTCTTTCTGATTATTCTTCTTTCCCTGAATTTAGCTACTTCAGTCTTCACTGTCTTGTTAACTCCCCAAAATATTCAAGCATTTTAAAAAGTTTATCTTCAGAGAAGTTTATCTGAATTATATAGTCCACTGTTACTTAACTTAGAAATCTTATCACATATATAATTTTTCTTTGGTTTGATGGTTTTGTTAAATATATTAAAATAAATATTAACTTTAATATTATTAATGTAATAGCAAGCACTTAAATTAATGCCTGAAATTTCACCACCGCATATCTTTTATGAAGCTTGCCTTCTATCTTTACAACGTCTTTTAAACTAACAGTGCCATAATGGGGTCACTTAGTATGCTTTTTATAATCCCTGCAAGTGTCAACATTCTTCCTTCTCAGTATTTGGCTTGAGGCCAATTGTTTGAGTTAAGGCAGATACAGACATATTAGGATTTCATTTAAGGAAATGAATACAATATGCTGAAAAGACTGATTATCTTCTTTAACTAAAAAATGCAGTATAATTTGCTTATTTCTTTTATCAAGAATGAATGCACAATAATGAAAAAGTACTTGTAAATTCTTTATGAGGTATTTTCTGATATTAAGCTTTATGAATCTCGGCATTGCACCACATCTTTTAGAACACAGTCATTGTCCAGATGGACAGTACTGGATATGGCCACTAGAGCATGAAAGAAAGTCAAGATGTGGACCTGGTAGTACTTACAAAGACATATGAAATATGTTTAGAAAGTCATGGGAATGAAGGAGTAGGAGACCATCAAGAGAGGAAGAAATTTTAAGTATCAACATAATTGTTTATAAACTAAAGGAAATAAGTAGTCTTTGATCCAAAACCTTATCAAGAGAGTTCATATTTCCAAATATTGCCTTGGACAGAGTCAGAAAATATTCAAATATGAAATACTTTAAGGATGAGGCACCTAATTTTGTTTTTACTTTGGAGCCTTTGAGCAATCTGATGATGCCAATAAAACCCTGACTTTTTAAAAAATGAAATAAAACACTTATGGTAGTTAAGGAATTCAACCACAGAGATGTAAAGGATGATCTTAATAATAAGATCTAATCTAGCAAATTTTGTGCCTCTCTAGTAATATGTTAAATAACAAGATCTATCAGGGAACCAAAAATCTACTAAAACTTTGACATTCTTGCCATCACTGTAATACGATGTGAAAATATCTATAATTTTTATTTATGAACTACTGTAGTTTTTGTTTCTTTTATTACTAAATGTCATGTTAAATTTCAACTAGTGACTAGTGAAAAAGAAAGATAAAATTATCTTTTCATACATTCTTCCCAAATTCTGTCCATGAATTTCTTGTGGAAGAGGGAATCCATGAATCCCAGGATTCACCTTCTGCTTTACAGGGACAGATTCATAATGGAAGTGCCTGACTTGAAGCCAAAATACCTACCGTATGGTAAGTGATACTAGAATAGAATAGGGTAAGTAGAATGAAATAACCTTGCCAGCTTCAGTGTATGATCTGCCAGTTGCCAGTGAGGCCAGCACAAATCCATGGGAGATGAAGTGGCCATTACACAGGGATAAACAAGACAGCAATGAGACTACTTGAACAGAGTGAAAGAAGTTGGTGAAGCTTGCAGGCCTGGGAAAACAGCACTGGTCGTGCATAGAGTGCTCTTATTTTATCATGAATGAAAAGGTCGCCTCTGTAAAAGGCTTCATTTTATGAACAAGATTAGATCCATGTGGTTATTATAATATAGTGAATCCAGAAATTTTGGCCTTGTTGTTAATCTAAAAACAAGTTGATACCTTCACAAAGGCCACGTATTTAAACTTGATAAATAAACTCTACTTCCATAGAAGAACCAAGTAGAAGTTTAGTGTATGCTTTAAAAATAAACTTCTGGGTAAAGACTAGGTACTTACAGCACACTTTTAAAATGTATACTTTCAGAAGTGTTCATCTCATTATACTGGGAGCTGGGAAGATAAGACTGGTAAACAAACAAATAACAACAACCCACTAAAGTAAACAAGACTATTCTAGAAGAATGGCAAAAAAAAAAAAAGCCTGTGAAAATTTAGAGGCAGAAATGGAGACAGGAGGCATGAGGTAAGAAACACAAATGGGATATGGTCAGGTCGGCAGAAGATAAGCAGTTCCACAAGTAGAAATGGGTTCGTACAGAAGTGCAGAAAGGCGTGGTTGTTTACTAATGAGGCTCGGGGATTTGTCCTTACAGCCCTAACAATTTTCGAATAAGTGAAGCTTGCTTCAGTGTTTCTTCTCAGGGAGCAGATAGTACCTGCCAGTCTCCTGCCCTTTCCCTGACAGGGAGACCTCAGTGGTTCATCCAGAGCTCTGACCAAGCAAACCCATGTTTTGGGTGTTATTAAATAGCTGGGTCCCCATGTTATCTATTAAAATTTGTTTTTATCCAACAATTGGACAGCTTCTTCAGTTAGCATTTCTCTTCAGGTGACTTCATTTATACAGTCCTCTTCTCTGAGTGCCTGACATGGATATGGCAGAATGAGTTCTGAGGAACCCTGACTTTTGCGCTTCAGAGTAGATTAGGAAATAAGCAAGCCTGGCAGGTTTGGACTACAGGTTCCATCGCCATAATAAAATCTCCAGGAATCTTCTGTGAAAAATCAAGGTACCAAGGAGAAAAAAAAAGGAAAATCTTTAATTTCTCTTTGGACACAATACTGTTTCCTGGAATGTACCTCTAAAGAGAAAGATGAGACAAACAGACCATCTTGTATCCATTTCTGGATTCTGTATATAAGTTAGCCAGTTCTGAGATAAAGTCCATCTTCTCTGCTTACAAGACACACTTCCCTACACTAAATAGCATTGAACCAACCAACCATAGGCAGTGGCAATAGTACTGATACAATTTAGAAAAGGAACTTTTCTAGGAGACAATAAATTTCTCCTCCTGATAAGCTTATCTGAAACCTGGAACACGCCATATATAAACTATTTTGAAAAAGCACAAAATCTGCAGCCTCATCTAATGATGAAGAATAATGGGGTTATAGAGTTATCAATTCATTTAAAATTCTGGATTTCTCTCCCTTAGATAGTTTAGTTCCAAGAAAATCAAATACTTTCCTATCATTTAAAACAAATAAACAAACTTGTTGATAGAAGGGTAATAAAGTCAAAGAAACTAATTGTGAAAAATAGTTACTCTAACAATGTATTTAAAGTAGATAAATTACTTAGAAAATTTCTTACTATAATTGCAAAGTGCTTTGCAATATGGTAAAAATAAATACAAATGTAAGGTATCTTGTTAAAAATCTTGCCTGTGCAATAATGGCTCACACCTGTAATACCAGCACTTTGGGAGGTGGAGGCTAGAGGATTGCCTGAGCCCAGGGGTTCAAGACCAACCTGGGAAACTTAGTGAGACCTCATCTCTACAGTAAAATTAGGCTGGCATGGTGGTGCATGCCAGTGGTTCCAGCTAGTTGGAAGGCTGAGTTGGAAGGATCACATGATAATGATCAACTCGAGGCTGCAGTGGGCAACAGAGTGAGACTTTGACTTAATAAATAAATAACTTCTAAATCTTAAAAACCTCAGATAAATTCATTTATTCCCATGATATAGTTTAAGAAAGAAGGCCTTGAAAGGAAATATCCTTTCATTAAAAATATAATGATGACTATTCATTTCAGTATCCTAATAACTACCAGTTGTCAGGAGGATGAATAATAAATGTCAAAACTCTCAATTGTGGGCAAACCCTTCAGGTTCCTTCCTACTGTGGGAGCTTTTCTGTCCTCTCTTTCTTTCTTTTAATAAATAATCTCTCAATTTCTTGCTTCTGTAGAGAAGGAAAACATCATCTGAAAAATAAACATTAGCTTCAAAAAACTTGTTTGATAGCAAAGTGATAAAAATTTAATTTTAAATTTTTAAAATTTAATTTTATGTACAGACTTGAAAATATTTTAAAAATGAAAATAAGCATGTCTTAGACACCAGTTTTAATTACCTACATGGGCTCATATATTCACTTGTAATGCCTCCGTTTACTTCACCAACAAGCAACCCCCAGTACTTCTGTTCTGAGTCTGAGTAACCAAAGAGCATGTTAGAAAAATAGGAGTATTTAACTTCTGATTCATCTCTGACCTTTTCTGTCTTTGTGTGAAGATTTCTGTCTGCTTGCATTACTCAGAGGAAATAGCATTAATAGTTTTGAGGTAGAAAATTAAGGTAATTTTAGCAAAATGAACCAGGCACTTGGATTCATCCACTCAAATAGCACGTACAGATAATACTTTGAGTCTCAAGTAAAATACTCTCTTCGCTCCATTAGGGATCCTGAGGTCAAGTTCAGGATTCAGTCTCTTCAGAAAAAATATTTCCAAGTCAAAGGTTTCTACAAATGACAAAGCTCGACCTTGTGTCTTTTGATATAATAATTGAAAATGCACTGTGGCTTAAACAAAGATTACTAGGTATGTCTAAGGAAAGCAAAGGAATTACAAAGAAACCGTTGCTATGTAATTAAATAAGGCACTTGAATATTGATTAACCACAGGGATTGGGAGTCATTATTACACATCATAGGCACAGATTTTAGTCTGGCAGAGAAAGCATTTGTTCATCTATGAACCAACTAGAGGACCCTCTCTTTCATGTGTTTCAATGAGCAGAATTGGCATCCATTTATTTTTCCATTTTTAGTTGAATCACTTTCTTTTGCTTTTAGGGTCTTCAAAACGAGTTTCTGAATGGACTCAGAGAAAACGTTCAGGAAGCCACTATTACTCAATCTACTTCCTGTACTTGTAGGCAATAGATAATACATTTTAGCTCAAGAGAGAATATGCCATTATTTCATGTTTGGAGCACATTTTCTATTTTCACATACATTTGTAAATGGGAGAAAAGGGCTGCCATTCTAAGTGTTCAAAGTTAAGACGAAGACTCAAAAACTATTGCTCTGATGGTGGGAAAGTTCAGCTCATGATGTAGAAAACAAAGCCCCGCCTTGCTGTGAGGAGTGCAAGCTTGCCAACACCGGCCATTCTAACTCTCACTTCTGAACTTTTCTGTTGCATCTGTCCTTTTTATTTACCTCCAGTGATGCAGATTTTATCTGTAGTTCAAGCTCTTTTTCTTGTATATCTTCTGAAAAATTCTATGTCTATCTTCTTAAAAAAAAAAACTCAGCAGGCTGGGCTTTGTGGCTCAACCTGTAATCCCAGCACTTTGGGAGATTGAGGCGAGTGGATTGGCTGAGCCCGTGGGTTCAAGATCAGCCCAGGTAACTTGGGGAGACCTTGTATCTATGATAAATAACTAGCCGGATGTGGTAGCGCATTCCTGCAGTTCCCGCTACTTGGAAGGCTGAAGCAGAAGGATTGCTGGAGCCCAGCAGGTCAACGCTTGAGTGACGTGGTGGTGAGTGTGCCACTGCACATCAACCTCAGTAATGGAGTGAGACTCCAGCGCCAACTCCCCCCCAAAAAAGCAAATACATACCCATTGGCCAGAGAACCTTCTTATGAACTTGAATATTACTTAATTATACAATATCTTGCACTGTACCACATAATAGTAATGAGTTTGTATGTGTTTGCAAGTGTTTGTCGTTTTCCCTACCCAAATAGGCAGCACAACTTCTTTGAATTGAGAAACCTTATGTTATATACTTCCACTACATCACATTTATAGAAAATCAGGAAATATTTGTGATTTCTACCTCAAAATCTTTTTTTTAAGATGGGAATAAATATTTTTTCTTCACAGCTTTTACTATAATTTCCACATGCACACATACAAAAAACATATATATTCATGATGACAATTGCCCAATATTTATATATGAAAAATGTGACATAACATATGAGAAATAAAATAAGTCAATTTAATGGGTATCATTTTAAGAGTGGCAATTAAATATTACCTGTTTCTTCAACTCCAACCTCTAAAAACTCACAATAGTAGAAGTTCATTCAATGGACATATGTATACATATATACACATATATACATATATGTATATTAGGTACTACATAAGTTCTCACCATCCAAAATCTGTTGTTCTTGCAAAGGTCAGTCTCAGACTTTCATTTAGATATAATATAGATATAAAGACTTTGACTTACACATATAAATGGTATAAATTATACAGATGGTGCAATTTCAGAAAAGGAAGTACCTTTAATGTTTGAAGGAGTATTAGGTGTGATACTGTAAACAGCAAGATTAAATACATGTACATAAAAGTCCTCTGCTCGCATTAACTACTTACATAGTAAACACTGTCAGCAGAAACAAAGGTTGGAGGAGAGTTTAGGAATGAGGTGGGAAAGAACATAGATAAGCAGAGACAGAGTAAAATTCAAGATCAAGGTGTTTGGAAGAATCAGAAGGAAATATATCCTCTGTGTAGTATGGTATGTGAAGGGACCAGAATGAATGGAATAAGAGAGAAAGGTTATAAAAGAGTCTAAAATGAAATTCACTACATAGGGTAGGACCAATATTGATAAGTATTGCCTGAATGCCTAGTGGAGGACATTGAGTGTGACAAATCAGGAAATACGGAGAAATAACAGATTCTAGACCAAATAACAGTGCATCATAGGTTTGCATCATCATCACGTCCTTATGAATTAGAATTGCAGCCAGAGAGGTTACAGAAATAAACCTGATAGTCCAAATTAAAATTGTGGTTGTGTTTAATCTTAGCCTTATAGGATCGTAAACATATCTTTATCAGGTCAACTCTTTTCTCCCCTGTCCCCTACTGTGCAGGTCTCTGTTTCACTTCTATTACAATCACATTCTTTTGTCAGAGTATGTATTTCATTTTTGCTCCCACATCCTGGTTGATATAAAAAAATTATCTAGAGTAAAAATTTACTTTTGTGGTGTACAGTTCTATTGGGTTTGACAACCCAGTTGTATCCACTGCCACAATTCCTGACTCTCCAAATTTTCTCATGCGGCCTGTTATTGACAATACGAGTACTTCCCATTTACCAACACCAGGCAACGACAAATCTCTTTTTCCTCCTATAATTTTTTCCTTCCCAGAGTAAATAAATGAGTGATAGAAATGAAATCATGCTGGGCTCTGTGGCTCAGCCTGTAATCCCGCGCCTTTGGGAGGCTGAGGTGAGTGGATTGCCTGAGCCCGCGGGTTCGAGACCTGCCTGGGCAACTTGGCGAGACCTCATCTCTACATTAAATCAAAAATCAGCCGGGCGTGGTAGCATACGCCTGTAATTCCGACTACTTGAGGCAGAAGGATTGCCGGAGCCCAGTAGGTCGAGACTGCGGTGGCTGGGAGCAGCCACTGCACTCCAGTCTGGGCGACAGAGTGAGACTCCAACTCAAAAAAAAAAAAAAAAAAAAAAGAAAGAAATGAAATCAAACAAACTGCAGTCTGTTGGTCTGACTTCTTTCACTTTAAAGTTAATCTATTTTGCTTCATGAATCGATAGTTCATCTTTTAAAAAATCCTGAATGATATTTCATTATATAGATGAACAGCAGTTTTTTATTAATTTAATTGGTTAAAGAAAACTTGGGGTTATATTCAAATTTGGCAATTATGAACAAAGCAGCTTTAACTTTTCTTGTCTAAGTTTGTGTGTGTGGGGGTGTGTGTGAATATGTTTCCATTTCCTAGAAGTGAGAATGCTGGTAATATGGTAAGTGAATGTTAACTTCAGGTAAGCCAATGAACTGTTTGCTAAAGTAGCTGTATTATTTTGCTTTCCAGAGGAAATGCATGAGTTTTGCCACCTCTACATCTTCACCAGTACTCATTATGCCATTTTTTTAAAGAGGCAGTGTACTAGGTGTGTATTGATGTCTCAATGTAGTTTTAAATCATAATTTTCTAATAATTATGTTGATCATATTTCACATGCATATTTGACATCAATATACCTTTTTGGTAAAACGTTAGTTTAAATATTGTACTTTTTTAAATTGGGTTTTTTGTTTCCTTGTTGTTGATATTTGAGTGTTCATTACATATTCTGGACACAAACTCTGTTTTAATGTGATTTGCAATTATTTTCTTTGAGTGTAGTTTGTCTTTTCACTCACTCAGCAGTAGCTATTGCAAAGACAAATATTTTAATTAATCAGTTCAATTTATCAATATAAATGATTAAATATTTATCAGGTTTCTGTGGATTACCTAAGAAACTTTTGCCTAATTTAAATGAAGCAAATTTTCTCCCATGATTTCCTCTAGAAATATTAAATTTTTATATTTAGAACATGATGCATTTTTAGTTATATTTATGTAAGGTTCAAGGTATGTGTCTAGGTTCATTTTGAAATTATGAATATACAATTTTTATAGGACTATTTTTTGAAAAGACTATATTTTCTGTTGCACTTTGGTCAAAATTCAGCTGACTATGTTAATCTAGGTTTATCTCTGCATTCTCAGTTCTGCTCCATAGATCTGTAAGTCTATACCACTGACATTAAGACTATTGTGATCCCTGTCATTTTATAGTACTACATAAAATGTGATCGTACACAAGGAAGGACTCCCCTAAAAATGGAATTATTTTTTTGAAGGGTGAGCCCCTTATAGTACAGGTTTTCCCACTAGGTAAATACTTGAGGAACATGGCATTAATATACCAGCTGGCGTTGTTATGGGAAACTGTATTTGGCTTCAGTACTTTTTTTGGAAGGGAGGGGGATTCTTTCAAAGTGTTTGTCCTTTTTAGGACAGGTGATTTACAAGTGCACCTGCCCATACTGCACTGATTGTTCATCAGTTTTTGACCAAAAACAGCATGACCCCTATGCCCCACCTTCTCTATTCACCTGCTCTTGTTTCCTCAGCTGGAAACGATTCTCAAAGGGAAATGTTTCACAGATGTGGAAGAAGTGAAACAAAAAACAGCAGTACTGTTTTTTGGCAGCAAAACTGACCAGTTCAAAAAGTATTTTGAGCAGTGGGAAATATATCTCAATAGGTGTATTCCATCAAACACGTTGAAAGGGACTGAAGTTTAAACATATAAGAATAAATACCCATTTTTAAGAAATAATTTCTGGTTTTTGGGAGGGTTACTCCTTATAAGTCTTCGAACTATAGCTTTTTAATCAAATTGTTTTTAGATAATATAAGTTCATTTGTCTCTCCAGAATTCGGTTGTTACTATGTAGACGTCTATACATCTCATCAAATGGAGAATTACAATTCAAAACAAAAAGAATACTGCTGCAATAAACATGTGAGTGCAGGTATCTTTTTGGTACAATGATTTGAGCTCCTTGAGATATATTCCCAGTATGGTGGTTGCTAGGTCATATGGAAGGTAAATTTCTAGTCATTTTAGAAATTTTCACACTGTTGTCCACAGAAGTTGAACTGGCTTGCATTCCCGCCAGCAGTGTTGAAGCATTCCCTTTTCTCCACATCCTTGCCAGCATCTATTGTTTTTGTTTTATTAATGATGACCATTCTCATTGAGATTATATGGTATCTCAATGTGGTTTTGATTTGTATTTTTCTGATGATTAGTGAGGCTGAACACTTTTTCATGTATCTGTTGGCTGTCATACATCTTCTTTTGAGAAGTGTCTATTTATGTCTTTTGCCCATTTTTTAATGGGGCTGTTTGGTTTTCTTCCTTGTGGCACATTTGAGTTCCTTATAGATCCTGAATGTTAAGCCTTTGTCTGAAATACAATAGTCAAATATTTTTCCCATTCTGTGGCCTATCTCCCCACTCTCTTGATGTTTTATTTTGCTTTGCAGAAGCTTTTCAGTTAAAGAGATCCCACTTCTCTATCTTATTTCTTATGGTATGGACATTTGGGGTTTTGAAGAGGAATTGGTTGACTACTCTGATTTCCATAAAAGGGTTTCCAGCATTTTTTTTTAAGATTCTTAATATTCAAGGTTTAGGTTTTTGATCCGTTTAAAGTTATTTTTGTGTATGTTAATAGGTAGGAGGCCTGTTTCAATCAGATGTGGTCAACCAGTTTCCCCAACACCATTTATTGAATAGGTTCTCTTCTCCTCAGTGGTTGCTGGTGGAGGCTTTGTCGAAGATAAATTGATTGAGAAATTGAGGTTTTGCCTCTGAAATCTCTATCCTGTTCCATTGGTCCATATACATGTTCTTGTACCAATAACAGGCTGTTCTGTAGCTTTATAGTAAAGTTTAAAGTTTGGAAGAATGATACCTCCTACTTTGTTTCTTTTGCTGAGGATTGTTTTGGCGATTCGTGGTAATTTATATTTCCATATGAAATTCTGTATTGTGCTGTCCATTGAAATGGTATCAGATTTTTAAATTATGGTACATATACATGATGGAACATTACACAGCCATAAAGGACAAACATTTGGACTTCATAGCAACTTGGATGGATTTAGAGTCTATAATACTCACTGACACAAAGAACTGAGTACCACATGTTCTCACTCATAAGTGGACCCTGAACATTTGCCATAATACTATAAGAAAGGGATTGGCAGTAGTGGGACACTGCTGGGAAAAGGGAACGTAACATCAATAAGGGTACCTGATCTCAAAGTGGGGACCAAAGGGAGCCCCAAACTTTACCTGTATAATGACCACTTGTATACTTAATCCTGAATTGCACTCCACATTTTTAAAATAAAAAAATAAAAATAAATTGTATGCAAGAAACGAATAAACATTCTGGTATTGAAAAGCATATCAAATAAAAAATAAATTAAAGGACTCAACGGCAGATTTAATCTGACAGAAAAAATAACCAGGGAAATTTAACATAGAGCAAATGATATTATTCAGGCCAGAGGGACAGTAGAAGGAGGAGGAGAAGGAGGATGAGGAGAATGATGAAGAAGAGGATAAAGAGGTGGATGGGGAGACAGGGAGGAAAGGGAGAAGAGAGAGGAGAGAAAGGAGAAGGAGGAGGAGGGAGGAGGAGAAGGAGGAGAAGGAGAAGAAGAATGAATCAAGTTAAAGACTGTAAGGCACCATCAAATATACCAGCATATGTTAGTGAGAACTCCAAAAGGAAAGCCGAGTGGAGAAGGGACAGAAAGAGAGTTGGTAGAAATAATAACCTCCAACTTCTAAAATATGAGGCAAAACATTAATCTACATATTCAAGAAGCTTGGCAAATTCCAAACATAATAAACTCAATGAATTCTTACCTAAACATGACCAACTGGCCAAAAATTAAATGACCAAAGAGAATTTTCAAAGCAACAACAGGAAAATTTCATAACATGCAAAGGCTCATCAACAAGATTAAAAGCTGACTGACATCTCATGAGAAATAATAAAGGCCAGAAGGCAGAGCAATAACATATTCAACACTGCCATAGAAAAAATGAATTTCAACCAAAAAATCTGTATTTAGTAAAACTATTCTTCAAAAATTAAGGAGAAACTAAGATATTCTCAGTTTCTGATATAAGGCATTAGCACACCTGCCTTGTAAGAAATTCTAAATGATCTTCTGGACAACAGATAGACAGTAATCAGAAGCCGTACAAACAAATAAAGTGCCTTGGCAAATGATACTACATAGATAAATATAAAGGACAATAGCAATGCACTTGTATAAAAGTTTTCTACTTCTATAGAAATCAAAAATGCATGAATTGGGAGTTGTTAAACTGTGTTCATAAACTCATGGTATATAAATATGTAATTTATTTGGCAATGATAGCAAAAATGAGAGGGGAGAAAATTTGATTCAGTTTCTCAAAATTATTAAATAAAGTTAGTATTAATTTGAACTAGATTGTGTTGAGTTAAGATGATGATTTTAATCTGCAATGAAAACAAACACTGAGAAGATAAATTTTTAATGCAATGAAAGAAACAATAAGATAAGATGATATACTAGAAAATGAATATTTAGCACATAAGAAGGTAGCAGTGGATAAATAGAGAAACAAAAAAGACACAAAACACTTAGAAAACATGGAAATACTATAAACAATAAATAAGCCAACTACACATCAAGAATATAATGGATTAAAATTGTATGATGTATTGATACAATGGAATACAATACAGCAATAAAAATGAATTAAATTCTCAGTCACACAAGGATAAATCTCATAGACACAATGATAAATGAAAGAAGGTGCTATGGACTGAATTGTTATATGCCCTTAAAACTCATATGTTGAATCCCTAATCCCTGTATGCCACAGATGGGATTGCCAGTTATGAGGTAGGTGCATAGTTAAGTTTAAGAGATAGTACCAAACAGTCTTCTAAGATGGTTGACAGGTTCAGTTGTGGGTATATTTGTATTTCTAATAACACCCAGAAAATCTCATTGCACCTTCATCTTGGACTTTCCAGGCACAACAACTTTGACAAATAAACGTTTATCTTTTCAGCCACCCAGTCTATGGTAATTTCATAGCAGGCTAAGCTGACCAAAACAGAAAATGGTACTAAGAAGTAGAGGTTTTACTGTAGCGACTACTTAAAAGTTTCTAAATGACTTTAGAATGGAGTAATAGGTAAAGGTTGGAAGAATTTTGCAGTGAATGCTAGAAAATGTTGGTATTGCTATAGAAAGACTTTTAAAGATGATTCTGATAATGACTCTGAAAGAAATATGGAGAACTGTGGAAAAAGTTTCAAACTTCCTAGTGATATATTAATAAGCACATAGGATGTTGGTAGAAATGAATTCTAAGGGCCATTCTGATGAGGAAACCTCAGACAAAAGTGAAGAACATGTTATTGAAAACTGGAGGAAAGTTGATCCTTGTTACAAAGTAGCAAAGAAGTTGACTGAATTACGTTCAGGTTCTCGTGTTTTGTGGAAGATGGACCATGTATTGGATATTCAGCTGAGTAGGTTTCTAAGCAAAGTGTTAAAGGACCATCTTGGTTCTTCCTGATTACTTATGGAAAAAATGTGAGAAGATAGAAATAAATTGAAGACATAACTTTTAAAAATGTATACATACAGTTATTTTATTTTGAATAATTGCTAAGCAAAAAGAAATCGAACATCATCAATTTTTCAGAGAGCACCAACGGTTTAGGTCAACAACCACTTGATAAGGAGACTAGTAAGGGTGTGAAACATGGGCCTAAAAAGCCACCTGAACAAAAATGCAGACAGTTTGAACTGAACAGGATAGAGACAGGATAAAATGAAGAAAGTCTATAGACTGGACCATACATCTATTCAGTGAGAATGCATCCTCTTCTTCAAGATAAGGAAAAAAGCACCCCACAGGTAATTCAGAGATCACCCAGGCTCAGAATGTACACATCTAGGTCTGTGTAACAAACAGAGAAAGCATCAAAAATTGTTACATATAAAATGATGTACTGCATAGGAACTTCAAGAGCAGGTGAAAGTAATCAGTGGAGATGGACATCAGAATGCAAGCTACCTCAGTTGGAAGGCAGTGCAGAAACTGATGGTGTCAACTGGAGAGGGGCACAAGGAAGCCCCCTGGGGTCTCAGAAGGACTCTGTATCATGATCTGCTAGACAGAGTGGTGGTTATACAGGGAAATATACATGCAACAACTCATCTGCTTATCTGCTGATGATGTGCATCCTTTATTATATGTATAACTCAAGATAATTTTTTTTTTTTTGAGTTGGAGTCTCACTCTGTTGCCCAGACTGGAGTGCAGTGGCCGCTCCTGGCCACTGCAACCTCGACTTGCTGGGCTCCGGCGATCCTTCCGCCTCAGCCTTCCAGTAGCCGGAATTACAGGCATGCGCTACCACGCCCGGCTGATTTTTTTTATTTATTGTAGAGATGAGGTCTCGCTGCCCAGGCGGGTCTCGAACCCGCGGGCTCAGGCAATCCACTCACCTCAGCCTCCCAAAGGTGCGGGATTACAGGCTGAGCCACCGAACCCGGCTAAGATAATTTTTTAAAGTTAGAAAAGATACTCAAGCATTTGCTCATCTTTCTTCTCATTTTTATTGAAACAAGAATTTTTGGGTTTTGGTTTGTTAACATCTGGCTGTACAAGTGCCACTTCACATCTCTTGATCTCAGATGAATTTCCTTTCAAGGAAATACCTCAGGAGAGCTATCACTGGGGGCATGTTGAAATTCTCTCTCACAGTAGGCAGCATTAGGAAAGAACAGCCTAGGAGTGCAGGTCATGCCTACACAGAGTAAGTGTGGTACTTACAGAATGAAACATGCCCCATACTGTTTTGTAAAACTTGTTCTTTCTGTTTCTATGAAATGACTGATATCGTATCTGGAAAACCATATGGCATCAAATTAAAGTGCATTCTTTGTCAGCAAATATTTCTGTGCTTTGGAGACATTATTCAAGACGTTAAGAAACAGTATTAGAACAAATGTCTCTGTGTGGGAGCTTTCTCTACTGTTGGATTAAAATGCAGCTTTCAACTTATGCTATTTGCAAGTGAACCATTTTCTGAGGACCACAAAATAAAATAGGCATCTGAGAAGAGGGAAATTTAGCAAATGATTTCCTTAACATAAATAAAATTTTGTATAACTCCTACATGGCAATATAGGGGAAATTCATTTGAACAACAATGTTAAGAAAGCTATTGAGGGAAAGAATTTAAACCAAAGTTACAAAGTCTTAGAGAAAATCACCTCTGTGGTTAGCCTTTTGATATTTACACAATAGAACTTTAAAAATATTAGTAATAAGATGTGAAGTAAATGAAAAATGTAAATTACTTGATGTGTTTCACATTTTTCTTGAAACAAAAAACTATTCTGGAATCATAGTTGTCTGCTATGTAGCAGATAGTTCCAGTGAATACTGTCTTTATCACCATATATTTCTTTCACCTATTCTTGAACTTTATGCAATCAAAATAACCAGAACGCACTTTTTAATGTCTGACTTATTTTGTACAGCAAAACTTCTGTGAAATCCATTGTGCTGTTGTGTATCTTCATGCTTTATTTACTGCTGAGTGTATTTAACTGTACGAGTGCACTAGCTTGTTCATTTTTCTGTTGATGGGCACTTGGGACTTTGATAAACCAAGATGCAGTGAATATTCTTGAGCATTCTTGATAGGAACCTTCACCCATTTTTCTTGACTATATGCCAGGGGTGGGATTGCCAGATTATGAGATACGTACATAGTTAAGTTTAAGAGATAGTACCCAACAGTTTTCTAAGACAGTTGACAGATTCAGTTGTGGGTATATTTATATTTCTAGTAACTCCCAGAAAATCTCATTCCCCACACATTGTTCGGTTTCTCAGGTACCCCACACCTTTCTAATAAAAAGAAAAAAGAAAAAAAACCAGAAAACCAAAGTACTAAATAATCAAGCGTCAATATTGACAAACTAGTTTTCCCCTTCACATCTCTGCTTTTATGTTTCGTGTAAAGCATACTCACTTAAGTTCACTAAGTGTGAAGCTGAAATTAAGATTATTTAAAGGAATGTCAGCCCAAACAGAGTAACTTGACTGCTTTAAATAAAACTCCTCAACTGATAAACTCCATAATACAGTTAATAAACATAAGAATCAGTAAAATTTCAAGTCAAAATCAGTGCTTCTCCCTATTTTATTTTAATATATGACAAATTTTGGTTTGTCAGTATTTAATTTTTAAAAATTAAAATAATACTATCACATATTGATTTGTACTGATTCTTCTAATTTTGTGTTTTGTTGGTTTTGCCTTTAGATTTTTGCCTTGTTTTTGTTTTTACTATACAATAATGGAACATCTCTCCTGAGCCAAATACACATTGCCAAGCAGTACACATTGCAAAACTAATATTGTGATTTCAGAAAAACAAGTCACATTAAGCAGTGATTTTGGATGTATTATGTATGAAATCTTATTAACTTCTTTTGTCAATTTTCAAAACAACCACAGATCATTGTAAACCTAGAATTTGTATTTAAACATTAGACTTTCCCTTAGGTGATTAGATTCTTGCTCCCTACCCCTATTTCCCATCTTCTCTCAAGTCCAGGGATTCCAGGAATTCAGGCAGAAAAATTTTCCTTGGAGAAGCTGCAGCTTAGCACTTTATCAATGATGGTATCTTCCCCTCTGCTGTACGAGAGCCGTCCTTGTTGAAACAGATTCTGGGAGCCAACGTCTGGATGCCAGTTTACCACATCAGACAATATTTCTTTAAGACATCTATTTCTTTAATCATTAATATTTTAAAGATGGATGGCAGCGTCCTTTCCTTTTAGTATGCTTCATAAACACTCTGTTTATGTGCAGCACCCAAATCGAGTGATACTTTCTAGAGGGTTTGTGTTTGGCTTCATTTTCCAGAAGGTTGGGAAAGTCCTGGCTGTTGAGTTTAGGGGGAAATTATCAGTTCTTTTAAACTACAGAGGTACAATTCATGTGTCTGCCTACTTTCCCTGCTGTATTAAATGCAACCTGCCTACTTTCCCTGCTGTATTCAATGTAACCCTCAAAGAAAAATGACTACTGTGTTCACTGCGTGTGGATTTGCAGCTCAGGAAGACTGAAACAAGGAAGGTATTCGGATCAATAGTACATGAAAGTCACAGGACACACAGCAGAGATCACCAGACAGAAAAGACATCTGCAAGTGCACCAGGAAATTAAAGCCATCACTTTATATTCAATGAAACCAGAAAAAAAGTCAGGAGGATACATATAAATTAATTTGGCAAGTCTGGTTATCAAAGTGAATGTAAGCTATTGACGTTTACTGCTGGCACCTGAGATACTTTTCAGCAAGGCTTCACGAGAGAACTGATGACAGTTAGGCATACATTAATAAAATAACTTTTGGATTACCTCAGGAAAATTGTCATCAAGTTCCTTTGACCAAATGATGAGTTCATTTTTGCCGATAGAAACACATAAACATCTGATGGAAGTCGGCATGCATATGTTTGATACATTTTTAACTCTCTTTGCACTATATAACTGAAAAGCTATTTCTGGTGGATGGAGGATATGTTCTGTGTTCACACCAGACATGTGGCTAGTGCTTCACATAACTCTTAATTATCTTGTCACTCTGGGAGATCAGAGTTCCAAAATGAAAACATATGGCTATAGATATGTAATGACATATACATTCTTATTTACTTGCTTTATGGCTATGCCCCAGTCAAATTGGACATACTTATCAATTTCGTTGATAAGTAATATCACTATGAACATTTTTGCATACATCCTCAAGAATACTCATTCAGTGGATTAAATAATGCATAAAGGAGTGAGAATAAACAAATTAGAGATAGTTTTCTCATTCAAAATTAAAGAGATAGCTTTAATTTTGGCCATTAATGGCAAAGACCTGCAAGAGAAACACCTTGAGCAGCTACCCTGCTGTGGCTTCTGGTTAGCCTGAGTTTGCTCTCACTTGCTTTGAGACTGAGTCTCTACAAGCAAAAGCATGAACACTCTTTCACTTCTTTGAATGTCTTTATTTCCAGGCCTCTTTTTAAAAGAATATACCTCTCTAAGTAAAAATCTGAGGCTTTACCTCAGACTGCTATCTTATTATTTTTATGGTTATTTATTTGGGGTAGTTGATAAATTTTCTAAAGGGAATACAATTTTTTATTTTCTCTCAGTGTATGGAATAAATGTGTTTAAAATTCAGATAATCAAAGTAAAAGAGAAATCTCGAAAGGAACACTTTACCTATAGAGGAATGAGAGGAAGAATGACAGTTTTTGTGATAGACCATTCAAACAGTTAGAGGTAAAGCAAAGTATTTGAAGTACTGGAAAAAAAGTACCAACCTATTATTCTCTGTATAGAGAAATTATCTTTCAAAAGTGAAGAATAAATAAATACTTTCTCAGATGAACAAAAACTAAGGAGTCTCATTGCCAGAAGACCTGCTTTGCAATAAATGTAATAAAGCAAGTTTTTTAGGAAAAAGGAAAAGGATAGAAGTCAGGAAATTGGATCTACGAAATACAAAAGAAAAAGTATCAAAGTAGGAATCAATAACAGTAAAATAATATCTCTTTGTTAATTTCTGATCTAAAAGAAAAATATGTTCAAAGTAACAACAATCACAATTTATTGGGTGATTATAACATGTGAATAAGTGAAATGTATAGCAGCAATATCATAGGAACAGAGGTAGGACTGAGAACACTGTTATAAGGTAGACAGCAATAGTATACTTGAAGTGGAGGAGTGTTATTTGGAATGGTACTAAGTTAAAATGTATATTGCAAACTCTAAGACTATCAATAATATTTTTAAAGTATAACTGATACACAGAAAGAGCAGAAAGTATGGCATTACATAAAGTAAAACCAGAAGCAGAAAACGAAGGTGAGAAAGAAACAAAAAATAAATGCATTGAAAAGACAATAATTACAACATGTTAGATGCTAATCCAACCATATCAATAATGATTTTAGTAAGTAATGGTCTAATTGTATATAGTATAAAAAGGATGTTGCCAGAGTGAAGTTTTAATAAAAGACCAAACAACATGTTGCATAGAAGACTACTTTACTTATAAAGACTCATATTTGTTAAAAGTAAAGGAATGGGAAAGAAAAACCATGCTAACAGTAACCAAAAAATACATTTAAAAAAAGCTGGAATGCTGGAATACTTTTATTAATTTTAGACAAATTTAGACTTCAGGAGAAGAAATTTTATTAGGATAAACAAGGATATTACATAAAGAAATGAATTCTTCAAGAAGACCTGAGAATCCTAAATGTGCAACCAACTTAAAGAAATGTACCAAAATACATGAGGCAAAAACTGTTAGAACTAAAAGGAGAAGTAAGAAACCTTCTATTATAGTTGGAGATTTAATACCCTCTGTTTGCAATTGATACATGAGTCAGGCAACCAGCACTCAAATCTTTATAGCAGCTCAGTCATAATTCCCTAAAATAAAAGCAATCAACACAATCTTCAATAGATGAATCAACAAACAAAGGTACATTCACACAGTAGAATATTATTGTTTTATGATAAGACAAAAAATACACCATCAAGTGCTGGGAGCCACAATCACTAGTAAAAGTAAGGTAAAAGGGACCTGAAAACAGGAAAAACGCCAGCTGGGAGCAAGGCCCCAGTAAAATGCGACCATGACGGAGGCACAGCCCCATGGATCCTGTTGACGGACCGTCCCTAACTTTGAAGGATTGCATGCATAGGTTTAAGAATATTCCCTCTTTAATTGAATAATAGATGCGCAAATGGATGATGGCATTTGACAGCAAAAATTATACATAGGCATAATGGAGGTGAGATTGCAGCAAAAAGGGTGCCCCTTAGAATGTGCAAGGATGTGGAATTAGCAGTAAACCTATGTATAAAAATGTTAAAAGGGCTCAACAGCAAAAATTTCCCCCTGAAGGGACAAGGGAATGCAAATTTTGCAACCTTTAGCTAAAAAGGAAAAACAAGTACTTCCTCACACCCTTTATAAGTAACAACATTGACAGTTGTGATTGATGAGGAAGTGGGAAATTGAGACAAAGTATCTCCAAAAACAGGTGTTTTCGGGAAAAACAAGTCACAGACATGCCTTTTGATTTAAGAAATATTATAGTTTAATTAGAAAGAAGGTTAAAATTAAAGTAAGGATTAGAATTAAATAGATAACAGTTATAATTAAAAGATAAATGTTTATTATAGATGTAGGTATTAGTTAAATATAAGGAATAGGAAATAATTAAGTTTTAAGGTAAACTTAAAATTATATACACTTAATGTAGGTTTAAAATTAAATACATTTAGAATTAGAAGTAAGATTAATTTCATATATAAGTGTAGATTTAGACATGTTTTGTTTAGAAATATAAAATGTAAAATAGGTGATAAGAAAATAGCAAGTAATATAGATAAGGCAATTAGAATTAAGAAAGTTAAATTTTTAAATTAATAGAATTAAGAATTCGTAGTGGGTAAGATAAGGGTGGTTAAATAAAAGAAAAAACAAGTCAATATATTGCTGCAAAAAATGTGTATAAGGGTAGAATTAAGAAAATAGATTAGTAAAGGAAAAGAAATAGAATAGCGAAGGGAAGAGATTCAGGTGACCTGAGGTCACAGGACATGGCTGATAAATTGGCAACTGGTATTTTGTTACACCACCTGGTAGCAGGAAGAAACAAAATGAAACTTGTAAAAGTCAACTTCCCCATAAACAAAAGAAAAAACATGATATAAACATTTAACATGTAACATGGGATACATTTTGTGGGTAGGGGGGTCAGTAAAAAAACTATATAAGCTTGTAAGAATTGAATAAAAATTGGCAGAGTCTTGAGCTCTCCCCAGGAAGAGGATTCCTGTCGTCTTCGTCTTTTTTGCCGCTTCCCGATTCTCCCCAGTCAGGCCCTGACTCTCTCATTGGAGCTGGACTCCGGCAATCAAGCCTCACAAAGGCATAGGTGAATCTTAAATGCATATTGCTAAGTCAAAGAGCCCACCTAAAGAAGTCTACATAATATGTGATTCTATTAACATGAATGAATTCTGGGAAAACGCCAAACTGGAGAGATACAAAGAGATAGTGATTGCTGGATGTTCAGAGGGAGGGGGTGAGGTTGATGAGGGAAGCACGGGTGATTTTTTTATGGCTCTGTATGACACTGTATACAGAGGCCGTGACATGATGCATTTGTGAAAGCCCATATAATTTTACAGCACGAGCCAGACTCGGTGGCTCAGCCTGTAATCCCGCGCTTTGGGAGGCTGAGATGAGTGGATTGCCTGAGCCTGAGGGTTCGAGATCCGCCTGGGCAACTTGGCGAGACCTCATCTCTACAATAAATCAAAAACTAGCCGGGGCGTGGTAGCACGTGCCTGTAGTTCCCGCTACTTGGAAGACTGAGGCGGAAGGATCGCTGGAGCCCAGCAGGTCGAGGCTGCAGTGGCCGGCCGGGAGCGGCCACTGCACTCCAGTCTGGGCGACAGAGTAAGACTCCAACTCAAAAAAAAAAAGAATTTTACAGCACAAGAAGTGCACCTTAATGTTTGCAATTTAAAAATCTCACTAAGGAGGTTGAAGATCTCAAGGAGCACAGACGGTAAGAAAAGATCTAACTGTGTTACAAATGCATGAAACAACCTCCCTGAAGAGTGAGGATAAATTCCTTCTGAAGCAGGTTGGGTTGGTATCCCATTTTTCACAGAACTGAGGTCCTGTGTTCCCATGTCACAGATGTGGTCATTAACTGCCAGGCATACTAGCCTGAACATAAATAAGGTGCCTAGAACTGTTCCTAATAAGTAGGTATTCCAATATCCGCACTAAATATTATTATTGCTGACTAAAAATTAAGTGCAGAACTAAGTCGGCTCTAAAGTCTTTTGTAGTTCTAAATTTCCATTTCTTAGCAGGACCTGGTGGCATCTGTAGTTCCTGCATTTTATGAGGCCAAGGCAGGAGGACCACTTAAAACCAGGAGTTCAAGACCAGACTAGAAAACATAAAAATACCCATTTCTAACAACAACAACAAAAAAAATTAGCTGTATGTGGTAACTTGTGCCTGTAATCTCAGGTACTCTGGAGGTTATGGTAGGAGGATTGCTTGGACCCAGGAGTAAGTTATGCATCATGCCCCTGTACTTCAGCCTGGGTGACAGAGCAAGATCTTCTGTCCCAATAATAAATAAATAAATAAATAATTTCCATGTTTCTAAATATAAGAAAACACAAGCAAACCTGAACCTACTTTAGGTTCTCTCTCCTGGGACCAGAGCCCTTTCTCTGATGTCTTAGCATGCTTATTTAAAGTTGATCATGTGAAATTTACATAAACCTACTGCCTGTAAAAGCATATTACTTTATAAATGTAATTGAACAATAATAAATTCTGTAAAATCTCCCTTTCAAAAAAGGGAAACCATCTTTTTCTACTTTATAAAGGATATTGAGCAGGTGTGTGAACATCTGTTCCTCACTTCGATGTTAGGTGTTATTTGCTACCTGAGGGATTTCTCATTGTGTCTTTTGATCAGAATGCCATATAATTTCTAGAAGTGGTAAGAAACTCCTCAGATAGACCCTAAAGGCCATAGGATATAGAATTTATTTAGCACTCCTTCTTGGCATACATAGAAGGCAAAGAAGGGGCAATCTCTGCTTCTGACCTGGTTCATTATAGAACACAGAATCCCTGTTGTTCCTGAGAAGGAACAGGTCAAGAGGGCAGATAATGTACCCCAGCACCCCCAGGGCTCACCACAACAAAAGGATATTTCTATTGCTCTTCCATAAACTATATTTCTACTGCCAGGTACCATGGGTTTATTGGACTCACTGGGGAGTACTATGCTGTTAAATAGCGTTGCAATAAGTTAATGTTTATTATATCGGAGCAAGTAAAATCGTGTCAACAGTTTGAGGTCTAGCACCTCAAAAAAAAAAAAAAGAATCAAACTTTCTTTTTTGTTTTGTCCATTCTTAACTTGTGTGTTATAAAAAGAAAGATGTTCACAGTTTATGATGCCTTTCAGGTGAAGTCAAATTTAATTTCTACAGAACAACTAATGCTAGCAATAAACAAGCATGGTGTGTTTTCCCACTTTTTAATGGTGTAATATATCAAAGAAAGCAAAATCAATTTGAGGTGCTATTATTTGTGAAGCATTACTCATTAATTTATTGCTTAATATTTTTTCTATCTGTTTTTTACCACAATGTGTTTGATTCTTAAAACACTGTGACAATAAAAATAACAATACCTCACTTGGAGCATCATGGAAAATTTATATCTTTAATATTGACATTCATGTTTGTAAGCATTCTTAATAGATTCTTTGCACACAAAAAGTTAGCATAAGAGGTGAGATAGATTACATTCTTTGGTCTGAAATTATTATTTTCCTATTTCCTTAACTTTACTACAGTTTTTATATCCTATAGGCAGTTTTAGGCCTGCATATTTTATCAAGCTTTTAAATTCAACCATAAAAGAGGATATATCATAGCATTTCTTTTCAATTATTTTACTACTTTATGTTTGTTAAAAGGAAAGATGAAAATCAAGTATTTAGTCATTTATTAAACATTTTACCAAATTTAATCAGATATGTTAATTTGAAGGGTCATTTGAGTAACTTGCTCTGAGTAGGAATGACTGATTATTGCTCTCTATAACATGCTTTCACATGTGTACATTTACTAATCAGGATTAGACTGTGGGAAGAAGAGGAGCAAGATTTCTTTAAATGGTCAGGAGTTATACTAAGCAATGAAATACAGGCAGTAGACACCATTTTTCTGAAGTGTATGCAAACATACCAATAATACACATTATTTATCAAAATAATCCACATGACCTTAGACAACAGTGGTTGCACTGGTATACAATTTGGTTGAATAAACTTTTATTTACGTGGGCAGTTACTCTGTTCTTTGTGGCACAGGTAAATTTCTCACTAGAAGTGGGATTGCAGGTTTAAACAAAATCTGCACTGGATGTTAAGTTACTTTCAAGGTGATTGTATTGATTTATGTTATTTTAAGACTGCCCCTTTCCACATATACTCATCACTGGATATTTTCAAACAGTTTATTTTTCTTCTGATATCATAGTTTAAAATTGCAATTCTCTGTTGGGATCATTTCTATTTTCCATTTTAGTGAGTTTAAACTTATTTTTGTGTTAACTTTCTATTTGCTTCTTATTCTGTGTGAATTACTTGTTTATATTATAGGCACTCTTTCCTATTGTATTGTGTATTTTATTGATTTATGTTTTTTATAATAATCTGTGAGATTTCTCTGTTAAAGAGGGACATTATATGTTAGGATACATTCAGTTATAAGCCATAAAGACAAATGCAAATTAAACTTAAACAGATAAACATAAAAGATAATTTATCAGATTGTGCAACTGGAAAAATCATAGCAAAGTCTGGCTTAAGAGGATAAATCCAGGTGTCTGTCTCTCTGCCTCTTCCTCCCTTGATTTATCAGCTCTATTTTCCTCCCCAGGGTCTTACCACAAGCACACTCTCTCCATAAGGTGGTAGGGGTCAATCCAGTGTCTATAGAACTACATGATCCTTATGTAAGTGTTTTAAAGGGAAAGAGACATCATTCTCCAGAATTCTTCATAGAAGACACTGTTTAGACTTTGTGTCATGAGAACAGGAAATGCTGATTAGTATGAGTCCTATGCTTGTTCATGTCTGTTGATCATTTTTCTGTTGTGTTGTCTTTTAATACTCATTTATAGGAACTCTTAATTTTTTCTGAGTTCTAAAACTATGTTGGTTATATGTGGGTGTGGGCAAATACTGCGTCCTAACTCAGAAATGAGCTAGTCATTTCTCTCTCTGTAATTCCAGTCTCTGCTTTCTGTGGCTAATTCACTTTCTTAGGCGTTCCTTTGTTTCTCTGTGTTCTGTAAGAATTCTTTAGCTTCATTTACCAGATGACTGTGTTTACTAATTGCTTTCCTCTCCTTTTTTTTTTTTTTTTTTTGAGTTGGAGTCTCACTCTGTCGCCCAGACTGGAGTGCAGTGGCCGCTCCCGGCCACCGCAGCCTCGACCTGCTGGGCTCCGACGATCCTTCCGCCTCAGCCTTCCAAGTAGCTGGAATTACAGTCATGCGCTACCACGCCCGGCTGATTTTTTGATTTATTGTAGAGATGAGGTCTCGCTGCCCAGGCGGGTCTCGAACCCGCGGGCTCAGGCAATTCACTCACCTCAGCCTCCCAAAGACGCGGGATTACAGGCTGAGACACCGAGCCCGGCTGCTTTCCTGTCCTTTTAATGAATCTTGATGTTTCAAAATTCAGTATGCATGCATTTAATTTTCTAGAAATCTGTTTCCTTCTTTTTATGGTATCTACTATTACATTGGGGATGAAGCAAGCTTTCACGTTTGTCTGATATTACTAATTATTCTAAGGTTTTCTATTGTGTCTTAATCTGTTTTCTTGGAGTCCATGATGTCCAGTTTTTCTATTCTCCACTAAGTCTGTCTGAGTTCACACTTAGCATGCTTCCTGCAGGTAGGTCAATTGCAGACCTGTGTTAACGCATTGTAAAGGTAGACACCACAGCCAGTCTTCTCAGGTCAAAGTACCATCACAACAACCCAGAGTTCTTTGAGTCACTTTTCCTAAACACTGCTAAGGATTGGTCCTGTGGTTTCACCCTTAGAGAGTGCTATGCATGGTACCTCAGTTTTTCTGAGACTTGCTGGAAATGAGCCTTGCCTGTACTGCAGATCCATTAGCAATGGTTGGATCACAACCAATTCAATTCCATCTGTGTTTACTTTTCCTCCCACCTTCCCTTCCTTCCCCCTTCCTTCCTTACATCTTTCCTTCCCTCCCTCCTTTCCTCCCATCTTTCTGTCTTCCTTCCTTCCCTTTCCTTTCTTTTCTTATTTTCTTTCCTTCCTTCCTTCCCTCCTACCCTCCCTCCCCCTTTCCTCCCATCTTTCTTTTTTCCTTTCTTATCCCTTTCCTTTCTTCTTTTCCTTTCTGCTTCCTGCCTTCCTTCCTCCCTTCCTTCTTTTTCCTCCTCTCTCCCTCCTCCTTCCCTCCCTCCTTCCCTCCCTCCCTCCCTCTCTTCCCCTGTCTTCTTCTTTCCACTACAAAGGATACAAATTCTGCACTACCAGAGGTGGTGCTCATCCTCCTCCTGCTTGGGTCTGTGGGGCACAGAGGCTTTCCTGCCATCCCTACCATGCATTAAACTAAGCAAACAAGAGCAAAGATTCTGCTTCCATCTCCACCACTTAAAGAAAAACTGGAAAAAAAAATACTTATAACTGTGTATAAAGTCCTGTACATACACCCATATGGCACATGAATGAAACCAACCAGAATTAACTGAGAAGGAGCTTTGAGAAGTGAACTAGAATAAGGAATACCCCCTAATTACAAGTGGTCTCCAAGCAGTACAAAGTAGGGCAGGCCAAAATAGCACTGAATAGGCACTGAACATAAAATTGGACTAGAATTTGAATAGCAGCACACAAAAGTGAGACAGAATGTGCATTTGAAAATTGACAGATTTACTTGATGCTAAAATAGTATATTCAAATAGATGGCAGAGTCTCATAATTTTATACTCAAAATGTCCAGAATATAATCCAGAATTACTCAGCATATCAGAAAACCAGGGAAATCACAAGTGAAATTAGAGATCAGCAGACATCAACACAAAGAGGTTACACATGACAGACTTATCTAATAGGAATTTTAAAGCAATGTACAAAAAAGATTTGTATTTTAGTTAATATATTATTATATTAATGTCAATTTTCTTACTCTAATCATACCATATTGAAAGATGCTGGGTAAAGGGAACTCAGATACTTTTTATAATATTTCTAATGTAAAATTATTTATAAATAAAAATTTTTTAAATGCAGAGCAAATCTCATACACATAGTAAAACTGAATTTTTTTAATTTTCAAAAGAAGATATACACACACACAAGTGCAGAATATGTGATCCAATCTTTCTGAGAAATCCAAGATCAAGCAACATAATCTATGGTGGCAGAATGTCTGTGTAAGGAGCTTGGTGAGTCTTTTCCCAAAGAATGCAACAATAAACTTAAAATATCACACACAAAAAAATCCCAGGGATGTTATTCAAACTATTGGAGCTCTAAGACAAACAATTCCAGAAGGCTGACATAGCTGTGCAATTAGTGGGAGAAGGTAGCAAAAGAGCAAACCAGCCTGAAATTTAGTATGGAAATGTAGGAAAAGAGACAGCTAAAGAGGACATTTCTTAGATTTCACTCATCCCACACCCTCTCAGAAGAGACTAGAAAGGATCTTTGGAACTAGGAGACCTTGGCTAAACACAGGGCTGATTTCTTAGCTCCCTCAATTTTAAAAATCCAAGTGCAAAGTATTGAAACCTAACTCAAGCAGTTAAAAAAAAATCTATGACTAGTCAACTGTCACTAAATTGTGCTGATCTACCAGCTAAAATTAGGAAGGCTGACTTAAAAATAAAAAGATAGAAAACACTGGTAAAAAATAAGAAGGGAAAAAATCAGAAGGTGTATGAGGGTAAACATGCCACAGAATTATTCCAGACAAATCAGTAAACAAACAAAACACTGCAACAGCAACATAGCCAGAATACAGAGTTGCTACAATATATTACCTAAAATACTCAATTTTTAACAAAATCTTATGAAACATTAAAAAAAAAACCCTCAGGCAAGTGCAACTCATGCATGGGGGAAAAATTACCAAATACAAACTCTCTTTGAGGGGGTCTAGATGTTGAACTTAGCAGACAAAGACAACAAATTAGATACTACAATATGTTCAAAGATCTAAAAGGAACTATGTTTATAGAATTAAATAAAAATAATGATAATGATTTACTAAATAGAGAATATACAGATTAAAAAATATACAAAGCAAATGAAAATTCTGGATTTGAAAGGAAAATAAATGAAAGTAAAATTTACTAGAGGAACTCCATAGCAAGTTGGACCTGGCAAAAGAAAAAGTTAGTAAACTTAATGATCATTCAGTAAGGATTATACACTTAAAAACATTAGAAAGAAAGTGTTTCAAAGTGTAAGCTTTATTATTATTCATGTATGATAAGGGCAGCAGATCAAGAGATGATTGTCATTTGAAAGCTAGTCGGTTATTTATGGTTATCAAGAGGAGAGGTACACCATGACACATATGCCACATAGGGAAGCACTGGATTGGTCAGGAACAGAGGAAGTAGAAGAAAACATGGGTAAGAGACTTTTATTGTCATTTTCATGGGAATGAACAGGCAAGGCAGAGTAAGTGAATTTAGGAGTGACTATCTTAATTTTAGCAGGCTCTGGGACATAGGGGCTCTTCCCAGTTGATTGGTACCTGACCAGGGGGTAATTATGGCAGAATAATGACCAAGTATGAGAGCTTGATAAAGAAGGAGGTGTGTTGGTCTGCATAAGAAAAGCATGCTCCTGGGAATCTTGTTTGTGATCTCTGAAAATCAGTCAGCTAACCACAAGAAGGGCAATCACTCCAGGATCAGCGAGACTCAATGATGGCAAATCATAAAAAGGCACAGTGCATAAAAGGGCAAGAGGAACATTTTAAGGATAAAATGAATATTCTATTTTTTGTATGGTGGTTACACAAATATATGCAAATGTGGAAACATATTAAACAAGATCTGTGCATTTTACCATGTGCAAATTATACTTTAATAAAAATATCTAATACAAATACAAATCAAGAGAAGAAATATGATGTGGCATGATATAAAGAATAAGCTTTGTCTTCTAAGTTAATATTGGAGTTAGATACCATGTACATAAAGTTTCTAGTGAAGCGTTTGGTACAAAATATATTAGAGTTGTTTCTACTACTTGTATTATCAGCAAGACTTCTCTATGTGATTCAGACTTGTGATGACAATCTGAGGCATAGAGCATTACTAAATAATTAATCAAGACAAAGCAAAGTACTGCCAAACACAGAATTAACCGAACAAACAGAGCACTCACAAAAATGTAAACACATATATAAATACAAAAGCACAAAGGAAAAAGGAAAAACGTCAAGACATCTCATGATTCTCTATTTTCTGATGTTGGTAATTCATCTAAAACATGAACTAAACTATGTGGTTGATTAAGGTGACTCAAATACCCCTTTCTTGAGGACATGAGTGTGTGTGTGGGTGTGTGTGTGTGTGTGTATGTGTGTGTGTTTCACTTTTCACTTTCTACTTGAACTTGTTCTTAATGGTTTCCAAAAATCCTTCTGTTAAAATGGCCCTCTTCCAGCCAGTAGATGGGTTTTGTGATAGCATGACTGGCATCATCTCATTTAATGTAATCCTTGAGTCTCATTTCCTAGGCTTGAGCTAGATTTTAGCATTGTTCTAAGAATTATTCTCAGGGATACCTGGCCTACATTTAATCAAGAAAAGCAACAGAATGTGGAAGACAGCCATCTCTGCATGATGTTCTGTGTCCTGGATGTTTTCTGTTGCTGGAATGTCTTGACTTTAGATATCACACATTAGACATATGGTCACCACTAAGTGTGCACTTATAATTTAGTTAATATATTTGCATTTCTATTGAGTAAAATTAAACACTGTCTATTTGCTGGACAGATTACAATTAACTAAGATTTTTTCTTTTTTTTTTTTTTGAGTTGGAGTCTCACTCTGTCGCCCAGACTGGAGTGCAGTGGCCTCTCCCGGCCACCGCAGCCTCAACCTGCTGGGCTCCAGTGATCCTTCCACCTCAGTCTTCCCAGTACCGGAATTACAGGCATGCGCTACCACGGTCGGCTGATTTTTTGATTTATTGTAGAGATGAGGTCTTGTTGCCCAGGTGGGTATCGAACCCGTGTGCTCAGGCAATCCACTCACCTCAGCCTCCCAAAGGCGCAGGATTACAGGCTGAGCCACTGAGCGTGGCTTTTTTTTTTTTTTTTTTGAGTTGGAGTCTCACTCTGTCGCCCAGACTGGAGTGCAGTGGCCGCTCCCGGCCACCGCAGCCTCGACCTGCTGGGCTCTGGCGATCCTTCCACCTCAGCCTTTCAAGTAGCCGGAATTGCAGGCATGCGCTACCACACCCGGCTAATTTTTTTGATATATTGTAGAGATGAGGTCTTGTTGCCCAGGTGGGTCTCGAACCCGCGGACTCAGGCAATCCACTCACCTCAGCCTCCCAAAGGCACGGGATTACAGGCTGAGCCACCGAACCCGGCTGAGCCCAGCTTTTAACTAACATTTTTTAAAATATCAGAAGAATCTATTGTGGATATCTATTATGTGATCCTTAACCATAGCTTGTTCCTATAGAAGCTCAAAAGAATAATCAATACAAAATCAGTTGTTTGTCCTCAGTCAAACTCATCTCACAGCTGAATTCGTCACTCTGCTTTGTACACTCTGCTTTGTAATTCTCTTCTCACACTCATTATGAAAACAAACATGGAACTGTAGCTACCCTACACTTTGTTTTACAAAAGTTACTTTACTTTCAATCTTGTGAACACTCATTAGAAAAAGAATAAGCATTTTTATTTTAATAAATTGACAAGTTGTTCAGCAAAATAATGAAGAAAGTGACATGTCATTTGCATAAAGTTCCACACTCAGTGAGATTTTTATAAGGGAGAGTCATTTCTCCTTCAGGTTGTGTATCTTCCTCTCATACATACTAGGTGGCCCTGTGCTCTGCTTTGCTTGGCTCGGTTGACCAGATGGCTATTTTACTTAATGTTGTACTTCATTGGCAAAAATGTCTAATGAAACAAATGCCGAATTGAGCGGATGACTAGGAAACAGGCATAAATCTTATTTTTTTCTGGGCTTCTAAATGAATTATCACTTTCAGATATGGTAACTGAGAGATAAATGAATTGCCCAAAGTTATGACTTGTAATCTCCTAGCTCCTGTGGGAGATATCACAAGAGGGTTAAATAGGGCACTGTAAAAATATGCATAGACTATCTGGAGAATTAGATTCAACAAGTGGAAGAGTGGTCTTAGATAAAGAACCAAACACTTTGAATCTTCATGAAAGATAAGTAATTGTACAAACTCAAATATAGATACCATTCTCAGATGACTACAGTTACGACTGGGTTAATAAAGGTCATTAAGAGTGCTGGGTCAGCTTGTTGCCCATTTGGGAACCCCACAGCATCAGCACAGCTTGAGAACCATTTCTCGGAGTCCTTGGATGCTTTCTTCTCATCCTCAATCCCTTAATACAGAAGACTCCTTTAGGCAATTTCTCTTCTCCCTTAACTTGTCTTTAGGTGATAAACAGTTCATGCCTTCAAATTTTGACTGGTGAATTTATGTTTGAACTTCTGCACAGAATTTAAGACTGATTTATCTAACCACACTCAACATTTTCACAATGATGTCTACCAAACAGCTCAAATTTAATATTTCCCAGTGTTATGGATTTGCCCCTCATCTTTTGCCAAAACCAATTCTTCCCATAGTGGTCCTCATCGTTGAAAATAATAACTTGATAACTTGACTTTTTTTCTGCTCATAGCCCATACTCAATCTTTCACCAAACAATGTCTACTATATGCTTGACATATATTCAGAATCCAAAACACCTCACCACTTCTGATACACACGACTCCAAGCCATCATCATCTCTTGCCTTTTATTTCTCTCCCTGCATGTACCCTTGTTCTCCTCCCGATTATTTTCCACACAGCTAAACTGGACAAATGTAAATCTTTTAAAACATAAATCAAGTCATGCTTCTCTTCTGTCAGTGTCCTCCAATGGCTTCCAATTCATTTTTGTCCCACGGGAAAGCTATATAATGACTTAAGCTGTTCCTTAACTATTCTATGTTCTTCCTTAAAGTCTTTACAGTTGTTTTTTCCTCTGCCATGAAGACTCTTGTTACTTAATCAACTTAGCTGTCACTGCCCTATTTTAACGAGTCACTCTTTCTTCAATGGCATCTCTATACCTATTTCCTAATTTATTTTTCTCCATGCATATTGTCTCCAGATGGTATACTGAAGAATTCATGCTTGTTTATTGACTTTTTCTAACACAGCATATGGCAGGAACATGCCAAGAAGACAGAGATTTTTGGTCCATTTTCTTTACTGCTATGTTTCCAGTGACTGGAAGAGCACTTAGCACACAGTAAGTACTCAATAAATTTAAAGTGAATGGAGTGTAGAAATTTAGAGAATATCAGTTAGCTGTTTTTTAATTTTTAATAAAGTTTAATTAATGCAACTATAGTTTCAATAGCCAGAGAATATGGAAGCAATCATAATAACTATAGAAAATACCCAATAAATTCTGTTCTAAAGTAATAAATTCCTCTTGGTGCTCTGGAAATTGGGGAGAGGCAGGAAGTAGGTTTATCCAGGAAGAAAACTCATAAATTACAGTTACAATTCCATCTACCCAAACTCTGAGTCTTGAAAGTCATCTTAGCCTCCGTTTCTTTCACCGCCCCCATCCTCCCACTTTCAATTCAACATATTGTTGAAGGAATAAGCCAAAATCATCAGCCTGAATCTTACTCATAAGGGACTGTTGGGAAAAGTAAAGGAGGCTGACTTCTGGCTTCTAGGTTGCCATGTACACAGCTTGTAAGTCTTAACTTCCATTCTTGCTATGAGAAAAAAATCTGGAAAAACTGAAAATCAAAAAATTCATCTTAGATCCACCAAAGATTTGAGGTTGCAAGGTGAATTACTGCTTCCAAAACTGGAAAGACAGATTGGTTAATACAGAGAACCACAACTTACTGGAGCAGAAGCCTCTTTGAGAACCAACACCAGGGTAGGAAAACCCAAAGTGGAACTGACAAACTGCTGAAGGCTCAGTGTGGGCAAATATCAGAGTTAAACATTCTAGGGAGTCCACTCTAAGGAGAGTCCTCCACTTTCATGGGTTTTGCTTCCAGGTGCCCAGTATGGTTCTCACAGTGGAAAGATAAATCTCCTCTTGCGTCCAGCAGGAGAGAGAAAACAACCATTTTGAAATATGCCTGGAGCACCCTGCTCTTAAGGAGTAATATCCAAGCCATCAAGCAAACTGTTTTACCATCACTCTCCTGGCTGGGGTTTTATAACCAACTTGGTGGAAGAGAAATATCTAGCTCCAGCCCCCAATAGTCTTTCTGTCTCATCTAAAGGTGGGAGACACAATGGAGAATCCATTGTGAAGGTCACAGCTCAAGAACACAGGCTCGTTAAAAGATAGAAACCTAATAATGGGACTATAAGTTACTTCTCCTCCCTTGGCACCTGATCACTACATCAACAGAGCTTCTATAGGATAACATGGGGACACAAATGAAAGAACTACCTTCTTTAAGAATAACTCAGACCTTATTTAAGAATAACTCTCTAGAGAAACCCAAAGACAACAGGGGAGACCTAAACAAGGATACCAAGGAAATTTTAGTTTCTAACACCTAGAAATATAGCCAACAGTAAAACAACATAACTCCTAACTAAATAAACATAAAACCTCACAGTAAAGGTACACTTACTTCTGTTTCTTTAATAAATACACTATGTATGTCTTTCAATTAAAAAAGTACAAAGCATACTAAAAGAAAAATAAACATAATCTAAAGAGACAAAACAGAGAGCAGAACCAGAGTCAGATAAAAAAGAACTGTTGGAATTATCAGATCATAAATTTAAAACAATTATAATTAATATGCTAAGGAGTCTAATGAAACAAGTATATGCTAAAACAGATGCTAACAGATGTTAACATACTTCAAATAATATGCTAGTGATCAAAAATATTATATATCAGAAATAAAAAATGCCTTTGATTGATTTATCAATAGACTGGACACAGCTGAGAAAATGATCTGTGGGCTTAAAGAAATGTCAATAGAAACTTTCACAGAACAGAATAAACAAAAACCAAGAGACAATTACCAAAAGTCTAACAAACACAAGTGGCAATACTAGATGGATAAAAAAGAGAAAAAATAAGAAATATTTAAAATAAAAATTACAGAATTTTCCAAAATTAATCACAGACACCAAACCAGAGATCCAGGAATCTTAAATACTGAGTAGGATAAATTTTAAAAACTCTGCACCTATGCATATTAAATTCAAACTGAAGCACATCAAAGACAAAAACAATATCTTTAAAAAGCCTGAGGGAGGAAAACTTGCTTTAACTACAGAGGAACTGTGATAAGAAGTACATCAGACTTCTCATCAGAAATCATGGAAGCAAGAAAATAGTGGAGATAAGTATTTCCAGTGTTGAAATAACAAAACCACCATGTTAGAATGCTGCATCCAAAAAAAATCCTTCAAAAGTGAAAGATAAAGACTGACAAAAACTGACAAAATTTGTTGCTAATAAACCTGACTTGCAAGAAATGTTACAAGAATTTCTTCAGAAAGAAGGAAAATGATACAGGTCAGAAACTCAGATCTACTTAAAGAAGAGAAGAGCACTAGAGATGGAATAAATGAAGATAAAATAAAACTTTATTTTTCTTATTCTTAATTTGTCTAACAGAAAACAGTTTTTTCAAAATAATAATAGCACAATGAATTCATGATTACAACTTTCAGATAATTACAAACCTGACAGCAATGTAGTAACAATGGGGAGAGGAGGGGGACAGGAATACTGTAATAAGATACTTTTACCACCTGCAATATGGTAGAGTTATTTGAAAGTGAACTTGGATTAGTTGTAAGTGTGTATTTCAAACTCAAACACAACCCTTAACAAAAGGAAAAAGTAAGTGTAATTGATATCCTGAGAGGAGAAAACAATGAAATAATATAAAAGTCTCTAAAATTCATATGGAACCAAAAAAGAGCCAGAGTAGCCAAAACATTCCTGAGCAAAAAAAAAAAAAAAAAAAAACAAAGCTGGACATGCCACATTACCTGACTTCAGATTATGCTGTAATGCCATAGTAACCAAACAGCATGGTACTGGTACAAGAGCAGACACATGGACCAACAGAACAAAATAGAGAATCCTGAAATAAACCCAAATGCCTACAACCAACTGATCTTTGACAAAGCAGACAAAAACATACACTTGGGAACAGACACCCAATTCAACAAATGGTTCTGAGAAAATTGGATCATTGCATGCAGCAAAATGAAACTTGATTCCTATCTCTTATCATAAACAAATATTAATTCGAGATGTATTAAAGACTTAAGTGTCAGACCCGAAACCATAAAAGTCCCAGAAGTAGGCCTAAGAAAAACTCTCATGGACATCAGCCTAGGCAAAGAATTTATGGCCAACACCCTGAAACCAAATGCAACTAAAACAAAAATAAACAAGTGGGACTTAATTAAGCTTAAAAGTTTCAGAACAGTAAAAGAAATAATCAACAGAGCAAACAGGCAATCTACAGAATGGGAGAAGATATTCGCAAACTATATATCTGACAAATGACTAATATTCAGACTCTACAAAGAACTCAAGCAAATCAGCAAGAAAAAAACAAATAACCCTATTAAAAAGAGGGCAAATGACATGAATAGACATCTCTCAAAAGAAGATATACAAATGGCCAACAAACATATGAAAAAATGCTCAATAGCACTCATCATCAGAAGAATGCAAAATAAAACCACAGTGAGATACCACCTCACACCAGTCAGAATGGCCATTATTAAAAATAAGAAAAAATTTAAAAAGTAAGATGCTAACATGGATGCAGAGAAAAGAGAACATTTATACACTGCTTGTGGGACTGTAAATTAGTACAACCTCTATGGAAAGCAGTATGGAGATTACTCAAAGAACTAAAAGTTACATCTACCATTTGTTCCAGGAATCTCACTATTAGGAATCTACCTAAAGGAACAGAGGTGGATATATAAAAAAGACACCTGTACCTGCATGTTCATTGCAGTACAATTCACAATCACAAAGATGTGGAATCCACTTAAATGCCCATCAGTGGATAATGAAAATGTGGTATATATACACCATGGAATGCTACACAGCCATAAAAAAGAATAAAACTGTGTCCTTTGCAGCAACATGGATGGAGCTGGAGATCATCATCTAAGTAAACTGACGCAGAAACAGAAAACCAAATACCACGTGCTCTCACTCCTATGTGGGAGCTTAACGGTCACAAAGATGGAAACAACAGACACTAGGAAGACCAATAAGGGGATGGGGTTAGGGCTGAGAAACTACCTACAAGGGTAAAATGTTCACTATCTGGGGAATGGGCCATCTTTGGGAGATATGTCTCTCTCTCTCTCAAAGAAAACCAGAACCCCTCATCAACAAGGGTACCTGCGTAATGAGCATTTGTATACATAATCCCACGTCTTCAAAATAAAACAGAAAACCTGAAAATGGCAGAAAAAAAGAGTAGAAACAAAAGAATGGAGATGAAATTTGCGAGACTGAAAAGGAGTTAGTTCCTCTTCAGGATCTGTGCCTTTACAGACTAGGGTGAGTACACACATTCACATGCACACACACATATACATTCATACACACCTCCACACAGAGATGTGAGTAGGGCATGGAGCAAAGCAGCACTTCTCTTAACACACACAAGATTATTTGTTCTTTCTGCTGATGGTATTAAGGGAAGACTCACTTCATCCAACTCCCTTGCTTTTGATCCCACAATCCCACTCCAATCTGTTCATAATTGACTTGGTTTTCTTCACACATCAACTCCGGAAGACAAGAAGTGTGCATAATCTGATTATAGTTGTCCAGTAAAATGATATTTCTTATATAAGTGAAATTTTATGTAAGGCTTAAACATGAGTATTTTGACTATTTATCATAAGTTAAACAAATCCATATTTAAGTCATCATACAAATAAATTACAGGAATAAAACATGGATCAGAAATAACCAAACATGAGCCTTACAAATAAATCACATGTTAGGTCACTTAGTTGCAAAACTATGAAATTTCAGAATCTATCCCTGAATCATACAGTTATAAAACAAGTACCTTCACCCACCCCAACTAAGATTTAGCCTCCTTGGGTAGATTTGTTCATGCTAAATCCTGGATTATCTCTTAGGCACCACTGCCCACCTCTGCTATGTCAAAAGTCCTTACCGTCCAACTAATGGTCAGGGATTGTGATCGAGATCATCCATTCCCTATTTGGGCTTCACATAACCCACAAGAAGCTGAGGAAGAAATGGAAGATTTGGAGGGCATGGAAGGGAGAGGATGTCAGTTGTTTAAAAGGAAGCATAAGAACAAAGACAGTTTCACAAACTTACAACCTTTGTCTGGAGCCTGCACGAGTATATCATGACTTCAGCTAAAACATCTGTTTGGTTTTTTTGTGGGGGAGGGGTTTGCTTGTTTGTTTTAGGAAGGGACCCCATATGTGGTACAAAGCTTACCACTCACTGACTGGGTATTTTTGGCGCCAGTTAATCCTCTGTAAAGTTAAACAGTATATTAAATGGCTTCCAAGGTCACTTTCCTAGCTCCTGACACTCATCAAGAAGCTTATTGTTATTGAATTCCCCACATTTTGTTCTAGTGCAAAAGCTTCAAAGGATTTCAGGACTGGGTAAAGGCCAACTAAAATTTGATTGGATAAGACATAAAAAATTATGACAGGCATTATTTTAAAGACTCCATATACAAGCTTTACAAAGAGCCATATTCATAGAAGTTGCCTTTGAAGCTATGACCTTGTGGGTGGTGCTGCTCCCTTGTACTCACATTCCTTTATTGCATTTATCACGTCCTCAGCTGCCCCTGCAGCTCTCTGTCTGAAGGCTTTGCTGGGGCTCCAAGATTGATAATCCCAAATGTAGCGTTTTGACCTGCTGAACTGAAGAAGAAGGCTTATGGTCTCCTTGCGCTTCCCTCTGCCCTCCTTGCCCTCCCCACTGATACTCTGTCTCTCCCGAAGCTCAGGATAAAGTTGTTCTCGGAAGCTCCCTTATCTGCCTAAAGTTCTGCCAAAGAAGAAAATAGCGACCTCTGACTCCTCCCCTGAGTTTTCATTAACTGAACTCATATTGCAGGAAGAAAGACTGAAGTCTGACAACACACCTGGGCAGACTTTTGTCACAAACCATTGTCTACAGGCACAACGGGCTTTGTCCCAGTCCATTGTATTTCCCCAAGTCCATTAAATTCTTCTAAAAGTCATTGACTACCCCCTAAAATCATCCATACTTCCTCATGTCCCTTTTCCCAAAAAGAAAGTTATATTCAGCATCTTCACTCCATTGCATGGTGGGGTAATCACTCTGTAATTCTCCCCTGTGCATGCTAATACATTTGTATTCCTTTCTCCTGTGAATCTGCCCTTTGTCAGTTGATGTTCAGGGAACCTTCAGAGAGGGGGGAGGAAATTTTCCCTTTGCCCCTACAGCTTTCTCCCCTTGGAAATGTCGGGACTCTAGCTGATGATGAAAGAAGTTGGAGGACAAACCCTCACTGCCCTTACTCCCTTTTGGGATAATGCTGAGGTATATTTCACAACATGGTGCCCTACACAGCACATCTGTGCTGGCTGCTTCACCAGCTTCCTCCAACCTGTGCTTCTTGAGGTTGCTTCCCAAATATGCTACTCAAGCTCCGTGTTTGCTTCAGGTTCTGCAAACCCACCCTAAGACAATTGAAATGCATAGACAATGCAGCTAGGTTGTATGGATAAAATACTTGCTTGTCAGCAAGAGCACCTGCATAATGAACACTTGTATATCTAACCTTTAATTGTACCCGACATATTTAAAATTAAAAATTAAAAAATGCAAGTAAACAAACAAACAAAAATACTTGCTTATAAGTAACAGAAGCCAGCTTTAAAAGGGGCAAATGAAATGTTGAATGAATTCCTGAATCTTAAAATGAAAACATATTAATAGAAAATTTTAGGATATATCAAGCTGAATTCCTTTTGACAAAGATAATTTAAATGGCATTTATAAAATCTGGAGAATTCTAAATAAACTTAAGGGCCTTAGAAGTCCTCTGAGAGATGAGAAGATAAATTAAAAAATAAAGAAATAGGAAGATATTAGATGGTAGACACTAGATGGTTAGCATATTAATATCACACGGATACTGTGACCAACACATGATAGTGTTTCAGAGAGAAAACAAAAGAATTCAGCTGACTTGGCCAGGAGGAAGAACAGATGAGAATTTTCTTTTGCTGATGTGTTCACTATAATTTTAATGCTTATAAATAAAATTATTTATATTTTAGTTATAAATTATTATAAGGGAAAAAATTTCTTTCTTGTAATACTAAGGGTTAACAAAAACAAACACCAAAGTAGAGGCCAGAAATTGTAAAATTTCAGATTTCCAACATAATTTATCTAAGAAATTAAATTATCACTAATGCAATTAAATATTGCTAATATTGATTTATAGTATTTTAGAGTTGGAAGAGCTCTGTTAAATGAACATTGTTAAGACTGTTTATTCAACATTCTGATCATAGTGAAGCTACTTGTTAACATAATTTTTTTTGTCCAGCAAAGATTCAAATAATTTCTGTCTGGTAAGAAAGATAACCCCGAAGATTATGGCTTATTTCCATGTAGAAAATTACTAGTTTTGTATCCAACACAATATTTTTGTCTAACATCTCTTTATTAAATTCTCAACAAATGTCTAGTTCATCAAATGCTCCTTCAGCTAGTGCTGATCTTGTATTAAGTTCCTCATTTATTAATGAGTTGCTTGAAATACTTGACATGTTTTAGTTTTATACTAATGCCATCTTCTTAACTTTTAGAAAAGTATACTTTAGCAACATATAGTTTATATCCTTTATTTCATAGATGGAAAGAATCAGAAAGATTCAACTACTTTTCCTGTCAAGAGTTGGAGCCCAAACATCCTGAATCCCAGAGTGAGGTCATTCTAGTATAGTTCATCCTTCTCCTACTGTATCTTACCTTTCTCTTTTATAAGACTATAGTTACGCCGGCAAGAATAACTGTTACCATTTTGTAGGTGAAGAAGATTGTATCCAGCTGGGATCATGTCATGCTGGTGGCCATAGATATAGTCATTGTCAAACTGAGGAGAAGCAAAGCTCACCACCACAAGGCTGATACCCACCAGAACTACAAGCAGATACAATGATGGTCACTCCTTATTCTTAGTTAGGGACTTAAATTTTTAAAAGTGGACTAAGGCTGTAAGGAGCTCATTCTTGTGTATAAAGTTGACTGCTGGTCAGACTAGGTTATGATAATACAACAAGAGGGAACACATTAAAATATATCTTGAGCTCCTATCTCAGATTCTAATATATTAATATTTTTGCTATTACGTTTCCTAAAATAAAAATCAAGTCTAATAACAGTGATATATATCCTACGAAGTATGCACAGCTAAAAACTTGAAGCTGAGTTCATATTTAAATATAATTTTGTGCAATATTTTAGGTTTTTATTAACTTAATAAAATATAACTGACTATATTCTAAGTCAATTAAAACTGAATGATACATGCTTAAAAGCCATCAAGGCCCACATGGAAGTGCTGTTTACTAAGAACATTTTTGCTATTAAAAAAAAATCTACAATTTGGCAAGACCTCATCCCTACAATAAATCAAAAAATCAGCCGGGCGTGGTAGTGCATGCCTGTAATTCCGGTTACTTGGAAGGTTGAGGAAGAATGATTGCCGGCGCCCAGCAGGTCGAGGCTGCGGTGGCCGGGAGTGGCCACTGCACTCCAGTCTGGGCGACAGAGTGAGACTCCAACTCAAAAAAAAAAAATCTAGACTGTTACTTAACCAATCTAAATGAATCCATGTTTTTAAATGGCATGCTACCCATCACATTTATATTCTATCTTTTAAAAATAGTATCATCCTACTTTGACATGTTTAGTATTATTTTGTGTTTTCTAAGATAGTAATACAAATGAGAAGACAAGTTCATTATTGTTCGCTTTAGGGAACTGGGATTTAGGAAGATAGATCATCCCTCTTTAATTTTTTCCCTTCACATGTGTATAGACTTGGATATAAACAAAATTGGCCAGAATCCATAGAAAGAAGTTGCATCCACAGCGTGCCTCTGGCAGCCAAATAGCAATAGCCTAAGAAAATCATTTACCCTTAACCATAAATGGTGTCCTTACATCGTGATTACCAACTGGATATTGCCAGCCATCGTTACCACAAATTACAAGGAAAGAAGAGAGAAATAGTAATGAAAGGATTGGGTTTTCATCCTAACAAAGCAGAGTTCTATTTCTAAATTATCTCGCCTTGGTAGAATACTATCAGGAACTCCCTCTATGAATTTACGTTCATCCTCCCATCTCCCAGGCTCACCGCTCACATCTCAAGGAGAGCCATAGAAAAACGTCACCAAACAATCTGGAGATGATCCAAACAGGTAGAAGACTGACAGCATTAGGTCATCCGATGTCAACAGCAAAAACAAAGCAAGGCAAAGCTGCAAAATGAGTACTCTTGGCTACTGTCTGAGCTGGACAGGTGGCAAACTGGCAATCTGATTAGCAATTCTTTCCCAGCAACCTGTGCGTTGAGTTGTTCTCCTAAAATTCCCTCTCTACTGTGCTAAATGCCCAACTCAGTTCCCATGTTTGTCAAAGCTAAAAGACACTTCAAGAACACCCAAGTACATCCCTCATTGAATAGATGTGGAAACTGAAGACTTGAGATGATATGTGGCTAGCGCCAATATTTAGTTCCATGGAAGCAAGCTGTTTTCAATGCATTTGCTGCTAAATTCCATTAAAGGCATATTTTAAAGGATGGCTTTCTTTTTCTTTTCTTCTTATTTTTTTAGTCAGAGTCTCCACTCCGTCACCCAGGCTGGAGTGCAGTGGCATGCTCATGGCCACCATATCCTCAACCTGGGCTCAGGTGATCCTTCCACCCCAAGCTTTCGAAGTGTTGGCATTGTAGGCATGAACCACTGCAACCAGCCAGGGCTTTGTTTTTCAAAAATTGAAGGTGTAGTGGATTATAGCTTGCTAAAGGGGTATACAATAAGCATCCAGCCTATTGTGTGTCCATCCTGGAGCTGACTGCCTCGCATGAGTACCTGAAGGGTAAGGGGCAGGGGAGCACCCCCTCAACCTCTCCATGGAGAAAGAAGAGAACCCAAGAGATTTGGGGCAATACCCACATCTGAAAGGTTTTTCTTATGCACCATAATTTCATAGCTGGAGGATCTATGCCAAAAATATTCCCAGAATCCCATCCAAATGTTAGGCACGAGAGCTGCAACACTCCATGTTGAAGCAGAACTGCCTATACTGGCATTATCTCCACATTTGTTTAACTATCATTCCCAACAGGGCTTTTTCATTGGGAAATGTTCTCCTTGTTTTTGTCTTCTTTTACCATTAGGTTATTTTGCCAAATACACTTGGGTTACCTAGAACTTTCTGCCAACTGCCACACTAAACATCTATGTTATAAAGTTACTGATGTCAGATATCAGTATATATCAGCTCTGACGCTATATATAGTTTAGAAATCTGTTGAATCATCAACATAAGTGGTTTAATGCATTTTTAGTATTACACATAAACAAGGTAAAATTAAAGAGGAAAAGTGCCATAGGGAATGATAAACAAAACTTTTCATAGTAATGAAAGAAAAAAACATTAAATTAAAGTCAGAACTTGGAAAATATAGATTAGGTATTACTTAGTCCTTGCCTATCTATCCAAGATCATTTTAGAATGTGGGGCTCCTTCAGTTTTGAGCTTCCTCAGCAGAGAGCTCAGTTTTTCCACTCAATTTGCCCCTTTCCTCCCCCACTGTTCCGTGATTCCTCGCCCCCCAGCAAACTCCATTGACTCAGTGTCTCTACTATGAAGCTTCCTGGACTCTCATGTGTTTCTTCTCAAGTGTTCCTACTTGTCATTTTCAGTAACCAGGGGATTATGCACCAGTTTCGGAGTGCACCTGGGTTCAACTCTGTGTGAACTTGAGTAAGAGATTCCATGTACTTGTGCTTCCACAAAACCAGAAGTGATGGTGATAAAGCCCACCTTATAAGGTGTTGGGAGGGTACCATGAGATACTGATGTAGAATGCTGCCACCAGGCCCGAGACAGGGACAGTGACACACTATGCACATCAGACAGGATTACTATTATTATTAATATTAGTATAATTATTTGCATCATGCAATAAATTCATAGAAATGTAATTATTTTCCCAGGGACACCATATGTTCTGTGAGGACAGGCCCATGTTCCTTTTTGTATTCCTCCTATCAAGGGCTGCAGACCTTCTGTACCACCACGTTCTTGACCACCACCCTGGCATGCTGTGTGTGTCCATGCACTTCACCCACACACCACCCCAGGTTTTCTGGTGGCACACTTTAGGAATAAATTCAAAATCTAAATGGGATATGGCTGGTGGGTTTTGGCCTCTATCTTTGTCTCTATTCCCTGAAATTTACACCTTAATCCTAATCACTGAGTTCTGACCTTTCTCTACTGTGGAACAATTTAAATAAAAAAAGAAATAGTCCTTCTTATAAGACCTACAGCTACAGGACCCCGGCAATTAGTGCTCTCCTGCTCCATTCCTGGCCATACTGAGCCCTCAGGAGGTAAGGGAATATCGAGCCTGAATGTACCCCAGTGAGACAGGAGAGAAACAAAACAGCATGCTCAGAAAGGAGACAGAGAAGAGGAAATCTCAGAGAAGGCCCCACACTTGCCTGATCCCTTTGGACTTCTCCTTCTATGAAAACACACCTTCTTACAATGGTCAGATTTTTCTTACCTCACATGTGGACTCCACATAGGTAAACAGCAGAAAACTGAGTCATAGTTGGCTGAAATTTAAATAATAAGCAACCACATAATGTTTAGAGAAGTCACCACAAATATTGTATACAAAATTTTTCAATTTTGCCATAATATTTACATATGTACCCAATATATTTGAAACATTTCAAGGTTGTTTGAAAGCACAGCTTCCTCCTCATTCTGAAATATTCTCTCTTTCATTCTGACTCTCTCTCTCTCTCTCTCTCTCTCTCTCTCTCTCTCTCTCTGCAATGTAGCACCGTGATGAAAGAGAACTGTAAAGTTATTGATTCTACAAAGTAACATACTCCTTACCCTCACCAAGATTTAGTCAATCATCTTGAATAATGGAGCTACCATTTTTGGCTTTGGTAGTCTTTATTGGTAGACTGGTTTCTTTTATTATGCCTTTTGTCCATCTAGTATAGGTCAAGTGGTATATTGTCCTAGAGATGAAGAAGGAAGACTTCTACCAATGGATTCACTTGAGTGATTAAAAAAATACTAGGACAGCTGAGTCCCAAGGGTGGGGCATGAGGAAGATGTAACAGGTGATCCCACCAGACAAGAAGAGCACAGGGAGTCCTTATGGGGAGGAAGGGAGGGTAAGCATGAGGATGGAGACTAAACACTTGGAGAGGAGTCCCAAGACAGTGGGTCTAACCATGTTGGAGTGGAGGGCCAAACGCTGTGGTCCAGGAGATCAGGGATGATGGTGGGAGGAGAACCTCAAGGCTGAGCATCTACCCCACAGGCAGTGAGGTCAACTGGATCCAGAGGTGGGTACTTCTAACTGGCAAGTCAAAGATTGTTCCCAGCAAACAAGATTCTGTGGGAATGATGCCTTATAACGTTTAGACAGTAGTAGAAGTCAAAGACAGTAGGATTTCTTTATTTTTATTTTTATTTTTTACCTTAAAGTTTTAGTGGACAGGTTTCTATCCCACTCCAAAGGTGTGTCTCCATATGATGCAGGAAAACAGCATGGAGTGGGAAGCCTGGAGCCCAGCTGGCAGCACAGCCGTGAGCTCAGCAGGGTCCCCTGGCTCCTCCTGCAAGCTCCAATCCTACACAGCTACACATTCTCTATTTAAACTGTAGGAACCATTGGTGTCTCCTTCTAGCATTTCTGTAGTTGTCTTGGAGGTCTGAGACCTAAGCCCCAAGGAGTTTTACGTCCTTCCTTCCGCTAACCGCAGAAGGAAAGGAGACCATGCTGTGTCAAGTTTCCGTTTCCCTTCCTCTTACCTGATACTACTGAAAAGAAACTCCCACAAAAGGGAATCTTCTTCTATTTATGCCCACAAAACCCAAAAGCTGCTATTTAGGAAATTTGAGGAATGACAACAAGCCTTGTAAATTAATACAAAAATGAACCTTTTCCTCTTTTGTTTTGCATGTGTTGCTACTGTCTTTCACAGTGTAGTAAAAACAACTTAAACTTTGGCTTGAGTTGTGGGTTTGATTCCTGGTTTCATCTCCAACAGAAGACGTGACTTTGGATTAGTTCTTTAGCTTCTGATTCTCTGATTATCTATTTTTTAATAGAGAGTAATAATTCAATATCCTCAGGAATGTTTTACAGACAATCTTCTTAGTAATAATTAATTACAGAGATAAAATAATGGCAGTGGGGAGATCTGCCATTATTTAATGATTCATCAAAGTTAACTCCACCAGTCAGGGGACAAGCCATATGTCCCCAGGTATGAGCACTGACGACCTCTCCTCAGTGACATTCCTGCCAAAAATGCATAGCATAGCTCTGACCATGAGGAAACACCACAAAAACCCGACAGAGGGATACTCTACAAAATAACTGGTGTGCCACTACAAAGGTGTCAGTGTCTTTAAGAGAACAAAGAATTAGCCCAGATTAAAACACTTAGAAGAACAGCAAAATACTCCTTGCTATCCTAGACTGGATCTTACACTGAGGGAAGAAATGGACAGAAGGTTAATGTGTGTGTATACATGTATGTGTGTGTTCTTAGCTATCAATGCCGTTGTTAGGACAAATAGTGAAATTTGAACAAGATCTATAGATTACTTAATTATCATATCAATGTAGTTCCCTGACTATGATAAATATACTCTGATTATATAAAATAATGTTCTGGCTTTTGGGGAAAACATGCTAAAGTATCTAGGGGTAAAGAGGTACCATGTCTGCAACTTAATGACAAAAGGATCAGCAAAAACAAAACAAAACCTTGTCTGTGTGAGTGTGGGTAGATACAAAGAGAGAAAACAATCAAGCAAAGGTGGCAAAAACAACATTTGGAGAATGTGGGTGAAGAGTACAAAAATTCTGTCTTGCAAATTTCCTGTAAGCCTGAAATTAACTCAAAACAAAAAGGGTTTTTTTTAAATAAAGTGACAATGTATATGAAATAATTAGCATAGTATTTAGTTTTCCCTTGTAATGGGCTGGCTGCCTTATGCTACTGGCCTTACTGCATCCTGATTACCATTGAGCAGATCAGTGAGCATCTTCAAAATGTGCTAAACACTCATGATGAAGAAAATGGAAAGATCACAAGTTAGCATTCTAACAAGTCACCAAAGGAAGTTGGAAAAGCAAGACCATCAAAATCCTAACTTTAACAGAAGAATCTAGATCACCAAAATAAAAGCCCAAATCCAGGACATAGAAGACAAAAAGATAATACAAAAAATCAACGAAACAAAAAGCTAGTTCTTTGAAAGGATAAACAAGATCGATGATCCCCTAGCTAGACTGACCCAGAAAAAGAGAGAGAAAGCTGAAATAAACACAATCAGAAACACAAAAGATGAAGTCACATCTGACCCTAAAGAAATACAAAAGATTATCAGTGACTACTATGTACACTTGTATGGAAAAAAATTTGAAAACCTAAAGGAAATGGAGGACTTTCTGACATCACACAACCTCCCTAGGTTGAAACAAGAAGAAATTGAGACTCTAAATAGGCCAATATCAATCCAGGAAATTGACTATGTCATAAGAAAACTACCTACAAAAAAAAGCCCTGGACCAGATGACTTTCCAGCAGAATTCTACAAAACATGCAAGGAGGAACTGATACCAATCCGATTGAAAGTATTCCAGGCAACTGAGAAAATGGAACTCTCCCCAAATCACCTTATGAAGATAACATCACATTGATACTCAAGCCAGGTAAAGATTCAACAAAGAAAGAGAACTACAGGCCAATATCCTTGATGAACATAGATGCAAAAATTCTCAACAAGATCCTAGCAAACCAGATTCAACACATCTCAAAATCATCCACCACGACCAAGTAGGCTTCATTCCCAGGGTGCAAGCCTGGTTCAACATCTGTAAGATCATACATGTCATTAAATACATCAACAGACATTTTTAAAAAAGGTTTATATCATTAGATGCAAAAAAAGCTTTTGATAAAATTCAACATCCCTTCTTGATAAAAACCCCAGAACATCTAGGCATAGATGAAACATACCTCAAAATAGTAAGAGCCATCCACGAGAAACCCACAGACAGCATACTGCTAAACAGACAAATTGGAAACATTCCCCCTGAAAACTGGAACAAGAGAAGGATGCCTACTCTCACCCCTCCTGTTCAACATACTTTTGGAAGTCCTAGCTAGAGCAATCAGAGATGAAAAGGTTATTGGGGTATCCAAATAGGCAAAGAGGAAGTCAAGTCACTCTCTTTGCAGATGACATTATTCTATACCTTGAAAACCCAGGAGAATCTGTCAAAAACCTCCTTGCACTGAAAAAGGAGTTTGGCAAAGACTCAGGGTATAAAATAAATGTGCAAAGACAATCACATTTCTATACACCAATAATAAACAAACAGAAACTCAAATAAAAGCACAATTCCATTCACAATAGCCACAAAAAAAATGAAATACCTTGGCATCTTCCTAACCAGAGACATGAAAGACGTTTACAATGAAACCTACAGAACACGGCTCAAGGAAAGAAATCAAAGATGACACAAACAAGTGGAAAAATATCCCATGCTCATGGATTGGAAGAATCAACATTGTTAAGATGTCCATTCTGCCTAAGGCAATCTACACATTTAACGCAATACCCGTCAAATTACTAGCAACATTCTTCTTGGACCTAGAAACAACAATACAGGAATTCACATGGAAACATAAATGACCATGAATAGCCAAAACAATCCTCAGGAAATAAACAAAGCAGGAAGTGTCACACTCCCAGACTTTAAACTTTATCATAAAGCTACAATAATCAAAACAGCCTGGTATTGGTACAAGAACAGGCATATAGACCAATGGAATAGAATTGAGATTCCAGAAGCAAAGCCTAGATTTCTCAACCAACTCATCTTACAAAGCCTCCATCACCAACCACTCAGGAGACGAGAACCTATTCAGTAAATAGTGCTGGGAAAACTGACGGACCACATGCAGAAGATTAAAACAGGACCCCTACCTATCCCCATACACAAAAATCAACTCTAAATGGATCAGAGCCCTAAATGTAAAATCTCAAACCATAAGAACCTTAGAAAATGTAGGAGTCACCCTTATGGAAATTGGAACTGGCAACCAATTGCTGATCAAAACCCAAAGTGTCCGTGCACATAAGAGATAAGATGGAAAAGTGGGACCTCATCAAACTAGCAAGCTTTTGCAAAGCCAAAGAAACCATCAAGAGAGTACGGAGACAGCCCACAGACTGGAAAAAAATATTTGCCAACTCCATGTCTGACAAAGGCCTAATATCTAGGATCTACAAGGAACTCAAATGTGCTGAAAAGAAAAGAAAAGAAAAAAAACAGCCCCATTACAAAGTGGGCAAAAGACATAAATAGACAGTTCTCAAAAGAAGGCATATGAACAGCCAACAGATACATGAAAAAATGTTCAGCCTCACTAGTCATGAAGCAGATGCAAATTTAAACTACACTGAAAGACCACCTAACTTCAGTCATGATGGCTATCATCAATAACTCAAAAAACAACCGATGCTGGAGAGGATGTGACAAAAAGGTAACACTTCTACACTGTTAGCAGGGAATGCAAACTACTACAACCTCTGTGGAAAACAGTGTGGCAATTTCTAAAAGTTCTAAAAATTGACCTTCCATAGGACCCCTCAATCTCCCTACTGGCAATATACCCGGATGAGGTCAAATCACTCTATAAAAAGATTCCTCCCTCTGTATTTTTATTGCAGCATTGTTCACAATAGCAAAAACACGGAACCAACCGTGCTGTCCATCAAAAGAGGACTGGATAAAAAAAAATGTGATGCATATACAAAACAGGATATTACGCAGTTATAAAGAAGAACAAAATCGTGAACTTCGCAGCAACCTGGATGGAATTAGAGTCTATAACACTGAGTGATTATTCACAGAAACCAAGAACTGAGTATCACATGTTCTCACTCATAAGTAGACCTTGAACAACTACCACAATACTATAAGAAAAGGATTGACAGTAGCGGGATACTGCAGTTGTTGGGGGAGCAGGGAGGTGGGATTGACAGTATTGGAAATCTGCCTGGGAAAGGGGGGCACACCTCACCAACAAGGGTACCTGCACAGTGAATATTTGTATACCTAACCCTGAAATGTACCCCTCAATTTTAAAATAAAAAAAATTTCACTAGCCAGGCGTGGTGGTGAGCGCTTGTAGTTGCGGCTACTTGGAAGGCTGAGGCGGAAGGATCGCCAGAGCCCAGCAGGTTGAGGCTGTGGTAACTGGGAGCATGCCACTGCACTCCAGTCGGGGTGACAGAGTGAGACTTCAACTCAAAAAAAAAAAATTAAAGTTAAAAAGAAAGTTGCAATGCATTTGAAATAATTAGCATAATATTCAATTTTCCCTTGCAGTGGACTGGCTGCCTTACGCTACTGGCCTTACTGTATCCTGATTGCCTTTGAGCAGATCAGCGAGCATCCTCAAAATGTGTTAAATGCTCATGATGAAGACAGGTCATAAAGATCTTTTTAACAACTTGACCAAAGCTAATCCTACTCCAGGAAAGCTGACCAAAAGAATAGTTCTGCTCTCCTCCCCTCCATTGCCCTCGGGAACTTACTAAGGAAGCTACTCTCATTGCTAGTGTAGAACTGCAGACCCCAAACCTTTCACCAGTTTATAGAAAGAAGTGTGAGTGTCACTTCTTATCTGGTGACCTGTACCTTTCTAAATGAAATCTGAACAGAACCTCCACTTGCAGCCTTGTCTCAGTATTTCAGCATGTCGTGTGCTCAAAAGCAAGCACTCTTGCCTCCCATGGTTGGACCACCTGTTGCACGGGCCTGTTAATATCCATTATCACTTTGCATATTATTTTGTATATATAATGGTATATATCATTGCACATTATTATCATGTGATAGACTATTTTATATGTAATTATATACATCATTTCACATTATCACATTATAGATGTATCATACATTGTTATCACGTTATACATTATTTTCACATTATAGATTATTTTGCAAATTTCATTATATGTATCATTGCACATTGTTATCACATTATAGATTATTTTACATAAATAATTATATATATCATTGCACGTTATTATCACTTTATAGATTACTTGTATACATATTTATATGTATCATTACACATTATTTTCACAGCATCCAAAGTCCAACTGCAGCCCCTTGGGACACCTGCCCTGTGCTATCTGATTAATGCCCAGTGATTCCCTAGGCATAATTTAGCCATGTGACTGCCACACAAAATAAAATTAAGAGACAAAAACTGCTTCCTTTATTTTGAAGTCTGTTTTTCTTCTGTTTTGAAATATATAAAGCCATAAGGAATTATTCTTGATACCAGCTTAACATAATGACAAAAATTGGATATTTAAAATGTTTCCTGGCTGGGTTCGGTGGCTCAGCCTGTAATCCCACACCTTGGGAGGCTGAGGTGAGTGAATTGCCTGAGCCCGCGGTTTTGAGACCAGCCTGGGCAACTTGGCGAGACCTCATCTCTACAATAAATCAAAAAATTATCCGGGCATGGTAGCGTGTGTCTGTGGTTCCAGCTACTTGGAAGGCTGAGGTGGAAGGATCCCTGGAGCCCAGCAGGTCAAGGCTGCGGTGGCCAGGAGCATGCCACTACATTCCAGTCTGGGTGACAGAGTGAGACTCCAACTCAAAAAATAAATAAATAAATAAACAAAAAATAAAATGTTTCCTGAGGTCACTGTGTAAAGACTTTTTATTTTATTGCATAAGTATGTATACACAGCATGACATCTTGTGCATCTGTAGTGATTGTCCTCTGTCACTATCCCTTTCCTTTTTGGTATGGGATTATTATTATTTTTTTTTGTTGCAAACATTAGTTCCCTGTTCTTCTAAAGGAAGGTCCATGCTGATCATTTAGGCCCAATATGTATACTCCTTAGATCCCACACCCTTGACCAACCCTGAATGACCTGGGAACCCAGGTCAGATATTAGGATGGCCAGACAGTAAAACACCATGGCAGCCTTGTGGGTTCACTCCATTTGCTGACATCTAAACTTTCAGAGACAGCACAACTATTCCATTTAAGTCTAAGTCAGAGCTTTAAATGCTGGTGTCCCCTAGAAGAATTACCAAAAACTCACTCATGATTGATTTCATCACAGGATAGTGGGGCCAAATAATACCCTGCTGATGACGTGTTTGTCCTTCTAATACATGAACCCTGCTGCATGATCATGGCCCACTGACAGCAGCATGTGGCCTAGAGGAGATGGCCAGTGTCTTCACACGTGAATGAATGCCTGCACACATGAGCTGAAGACCTCTGCCATGCCATCTCAAGTCTTTAGGTGTGCTGGGGATGGGTACTAGGTCCTTGAGGTGGGACAGTACTGTAAACACATTCACCAAACGTCCCATTTGCATATTGTCCCATTCCTCTACTTCCCTCAGTTTTCAGGAGATCTCTCCCTTCTGCCTTCTCCCAAAGGCACTCCCTAACCACACCCCTTTTGTCTTACTCCCCGCTCCATCCTACACTCACAGTACTGTTGCAGAAAGCTCTCATCAGCTAGGGAAAAAATGCCAATGCCCACACCAAGTCTCCAGTCCTTCGCCATGGCTCTCAGCCCCAAACAAGCCCCAGGAAGGGAAGGTGGCCTTAGTACAGCCCTGCTTTGGTGATGGTCATCTCAACTTTGCAACCCACCCTGCTTTTGCTCCCATGTCTCTAGAATATGCCCCATAGCCTACTTCTCTTTAGTTGGGGTCCTCTTCTTTTGCACTACATCTTCTTCTAATTACCTTCCCCATCAGCCTCCCAGAGGACCTTGTTCATTAGTATCCCAGATGTCTACAGTCACTCTCAAAGGTAGTCATTAGAAACTTTCCAAAGCATGCAGAAGGGAGGCAGACTGTGAGACCCTCTGTGGATAATGATGCTGGCTGTCTTGACCATCTCAACCATCTTTGCCAGCCTGGTGGCCTCCTTTGAGACATCTACTTCATCACTACCATATGCTTCATCATGACCAGCATCCATAACCAGCCAGGACCTTCCCCATTGGCCTCCCAGAGGACCTTCCCCATCCCAGTCAGCTGCCCCATGGACTAGCTGCTGTAGAAAAACAGGCGGGACTCCTAGTGCTGAGAAGTAAGCCCTTGAAATGACCATGCCTGCCTCACAGACTTGTCTAAAATGAAAGAAACAATGTGGAGGCTTTCAGAGGCCAACAAATATTTAGCAAGAGTCTAAGTCCATCAGTGTAGACCATGTTGACCCCCACCCCTTTAATGTGGTTAATGGGTTTTTTTTCTCTCCTGGAACAGAATGAGGTCCATTAAAAATCATCAACCCCTTAAAGATGCTCTAACTTGAAGACCCCACCCCTATAGCCCAGAGGCTGTTCTGTCATCATGCCTAGCCCACTATCTGGAGCACTTTTCCACATCTTCCCCAAGGTCCTCTCTCCTGCTGTCAGGTCAACTCCCTGACACCACTTTAGAGATAGCTCCTCTGGTTCCCATGCCTTAGGCATGGCCAGACCTGTTATTACTGCATTTTCTTCATGGTACTTATCTCATCCTGACAACTTGATTTTTCTAAATCCTTTCCTTATGCTTGTCTTACTTCAAAGGTTTGCCTCTATGCAAGTGCATGCTACTATCCATGAGGCCTGACTCTGGGTCAGCAAAAGGATGAAATGCCAAAAATGGAGTCATCTTACAGTGCAGCCATTTTAGCAATGCTTAGCTCTGTCATGCTTTCTTGTCAAATTACCTAGCTTGCCCTCTAATCATTAAGGGTTGAACTGGTTTCTCAGAGGTAACTATTGATAATTGTCTCCAAGTATTTGTCTTCCAGTCATAAGGGTAAAACTAACATCATCTATTGTGTTCAGCCCTTTGTGATCTGCGTGGCACAGAGACTCCATCACCATGACCCTGAAGAAATACAAGATTATCAGTGACTACTATGTACACTTGTGTGGAAAAAAACTTGAAAACCTAAAGGAAATGGAAGACTTTCTGACATCACACAACCTCTCTAGGTTGAAACAAGAAGAAATTGAGACCCTAAATAGACCAATAACAATCCAGGAAATTGACTATGTCATAAGAAAACTACCTACAAAAAAAAGCCCTGGACCAGATGGCTTTCCAGCAGAATTCTACAAGGCATTTAAAGAGGAGCTGATACCAATCCTACTGAAGGTATTCCAGGTGATTGAGAAAGGTGGAACTCTCCCCAAATCATTTTATGAAGTTAACATCACATTGATACCCAAGCCAGGTAAAGATTCAACGAAGAAAGAGAACTACAGGCCAATATCCTTGATGAACATAGATGCTAAAATTCTTAACAAGATCCTTGCAAACTGGATTCAACAACACAACTCAAAATCATCCAGCACCACCAAGTAGGCCTCATCCCCGAGGTGCAAGGCTGGTTCAACATTTGTAAGACCATAAATGTCATTAAATACATCAGCAGACGTAAAAAAAAAAAAACAAAAAAACACACGATTATATCATTAGATGCATATCACCAGTCCCCTTTGTGATAACACAAAACAGACCACAGCCTAATCATCTTAGAGACCTACCCACACCAAAGGAAAGCCTTAAAAGCATTCAACTTCAAGCAGCTGGTGCCATGTTTGTTTTAAGATCAAGTCACTATGCTTTCTTTAAGCTCTGTCCCCCTTCTCAATTTGGGGAGGTGAATCTCCCCTCTCTTCAATCTACTTTCTAAATAAACTATATTTTCTAATCTAATTTATGTGCAATTCTCTGCATCTTACCCTTGGCCCCAGCCTATCCCACAGACCTGACAATCAGCCTCTTCCTCATTCCTACAGCCTTGAGGAGTGCGCAGTCAGCATATGCATGTGTGTCAATGCTGTGGATCAGTCATGTCCTGCATGCCCTCTCACGTTGTAGTGGACACACTGCTGCTCCTCTCCATACACCCTCCCCAACCCCGTGGACACACCCAGTCCCAAGCTGCTGGAATGGCAGCTCTCAGTTGCATCTTTCATTGAGAATCACCTACAGTTGCAGTGGAGCCCAGACCCCAGGACCTGTCAGTGTGGGGGCACAAAGGCTTGATTCCACTGCCTCAATTTTGGGCTTGCTGGAAGAGCTGTCATGGTTCCCATGGCGGACACCTTTCAATGGGTGTCCCCCTGCCTGTGTCTTCACTTCCCTGAGAAGGTAGCTCTCCAGAGCTATCTTCAGCAATTTTCTCCATGCAGTGCTACCACTCAATCTATTTCCAGGAACTCAGTCTGAGCAGTTTCTGTCCCTCCAACCACACCTTGTTCTTTTCACTCTTGTTGGTTCCTGATGAGTGACCTTCCTCTACCCTCTACTCTAGTTTTAAAATGTTGACGATAACTTGTGGCCAGCTGGACCTGAAGTTCTGCTGGGTACGACTTTCTGGTGGAAGGGACCAACCTCCCTCCATATTTTATGCCCCTGAATATATCGAGATCTGATCCAACTTATGCCATGAGCAAACCAGGGTATTCCTGCTGACTGCACACACAGGAAGGAGGCAGACTCTTCCACGCTAGATTGAAATGTGCCTTAGCTGTGTTTGTGTAGGAGGCTCAGATGTGGTAACATGGGGTCATTTCCATCAAATGAAGACAGCTCTGGGTGGTGACCAGAAAGACCACAAAATGCTCAGGAAGAAACAAATTGTCAACATACATCCCAGTTCATAAGCCCTGAAAACTGGAGTTATTGCAAATGTTTCTATGATTTATAACAACACACAGTGTGGGATTATTGTCCTAAATTGTTGCTTATGGTTATAACTTCTCATTTTACTCACAGGTACTTTTTAGTCCCTGGGAATCCTGAAAAACAAAGCACTATATTTGGCAGTTGAAAAGTTTCTGGTGCTCCAGCGTTTGGGAGATGCTCATTGGGAATACTGATATCTGGCTCTAAACTCTGGGGTGGACAGGCAAACCCGAGATGGTAGGAAGCAGTGACACTAACTTAAACCTGAACATGATGTTACCTTTAAGTAACAGGGCCCTGGAAGAGCATCACAGCAAATAGTGCAGAGTACTTTTGGAAACAATTCCCCATTTCCTCTTTTATGGTGAAATCATAAAGAGGAAAACATTTTTACCATATAGAAACATTTTTCACATTTTGAAGTGCTGGATACAAAATCAAAATGCTACGTCACAGGGCTCTCAATGTTGTTTTTTAGCCAAAAATGAGTTCTTTGAAGACCCCTACTTTTGCAGAATTATATGGTTACAATATTTTTATTTTCATTCTTGGTAACTACCAAGAACATTGGAATTCAGACTGATTCAAACCTCAACACCAACTGTGATTAGACTACCGAACCTCACAGATAAATCCTGCTGGGGCCCATGCTGGTGTGTAAAAATTCATACCTGGTAGAACCTACCATCTCAGTTCCACATGGAAGCCAGATCTGTCACTGAAGGGAAATCAGTCTCTAGATTGTTCTGATAATGAATGAGACAGAGGATGGTAGGAGAAGGTAACATGTGACAGCTCCTATGCTTTTTGCGTTCTGTATACCCATTCTAATTGAACCAATTTGAGCTCCTCAAAATTGTTTGACAGCTTGGGAGAATATCCAATCCAGCATGAAATTCATGCAAGCAGATGTCAAATCGTCCTAAATGAGAGGACCTATGGTCACCAACATTAGTTAAAGTGATATCAGAACCTAAACAATGCTGTGTGTGTGTATAAAATGAATGTGCATAGATTAATTTTTTAACTCGGCCTTTTTTTAAGAGTGAATACAAAGGAGGTTATCAGATTATCCTCAAAGGGACTAAATAAGTCTTAATATTTAAAAGCATGGATTACAATCATTTTAGAAATGTTAAAATTACAGATTTAATGGGAAATCTTGGGATGTGGCTTAATTGACACATCCTCTTCTATTAGCCTGACTCCAGTTGACGGCTGGATTCAGGAGCATTACAGAAAACAAATGACATTTCTGTATGAACAGATTAGCCTGAAAGAGCAGACTGTCCTCTCATCCTTGCAGACTGGTGACCACCCACACTCATTAAAAGCTTATGCACTTGGATCCAGTCCTGGGAAAGTTTCTCTTGGATTCTCAACTGAAAGGCGAGGTCTCCAGTCTTCTCCTGCAGGGCAGCTCATGGGGATGAAAGGCAGGCCAAGCACTTCACCCCTCTGGTGGCTGCTAAATTCCGTTTCATAAGAAGTTGACACAGGATAATAATAAAAAGTAACACAATCTCTTCCATCCTCTCCTTTGGAGTAGAATGGGCATTTTGGTAGAACACTGATCCAGCCAGAGTCAACCTGTTGGCAGCATTCTGGGCAGAAGTTAACTCAGAGTTCTAAGATACTGCCTTGGCCCTGTCCTGCCTCTAAAGTGCCGTCCAGGTAAACAGGTGCAGCACGGAGACCCAGAAGAGTGCTGTGCCAGGACCAGTAGAGGATTGCTTGGGAAGGTCTGCTCAGGTGACACCCAGATCCGCCACTTAAGGTGCTTTGCTGACTCCACTGACTCCAAGTTCACAGAGACTCACTCCCTTCCCAGCCCTACAGCTCCAGTCACTAAGAAGGATTCTGTCCAAATGGCTGCGAGAGCTGAATGGCTGGGCCCCACAATTCCAATGGCCCGCAGACCGAGGGTTCATTCCCTGTCAAGCACTGTGCCAAGCCATCAGCCGAGCAGACCTTGTCTCAACCCACATGGTTCCATCAAGAGTGGGTATTTATCATCTCCCTTCCCAGCCCAGGAAGCTGTCCAGAACACGCGGCCTGTGCTTGCACTGCACTTGAGATGTTAGCTTTGGGAGGTGGAATCCAGCTCTAAGTTTGAATGCTGCAGCTCCAGAGTCTCCTGAGGCATGGCCATGTGCATGGCCCACAAAGTGTCCTTTCACAGGGATGGAGGGGCATCTCATGGACTTGGATGGGAGGCAGAGGACGGTGAGTGCCTCAACTAGAAGTATGCAAGGGGTCTGTTTTGAAAGAATTGGGATGCCCCTTACAGATCTTATATAGTCACCGCAGGGGAGCGTGAGCAGACAGAAAGGGTTGTATCTGACCCGTATCTGACCCAGGACACATCCAAGGGCAACGTCTGACTGTGTCGGAGTGGGGGAACCTCATCTAGACCCAGGTTCCTGTTTGGGAGAACAGGACAGCTGCAGCTCAGTTGTAAGGACGATGCCCCACCGGTGGTTCCTATTGATGAAAGCTCCTCCTGCATACCCATCAAGGTGAGTGCACGGGCTAAGGAACTGGGTCTGCTGCTGGGGTTTCCCAGGTAAAATATCTTCCCACCTATAGGACTTGAAAACATCCAGACAAAGAAGTGCTACTTCTTTCTGCCGCAGGGCTATCAGACACCAGCAGGTGCCATGTCCAATGCCATTGCACTCCCTCATGCCCCCTTCTGCTCACTCTTGGAGTTCAACTCCCCAGGCAGAGCAGGGTCACCCACAAGGCCTTCCTGTGTAAGTCAACAGTCTTGGGTCTAAGTCTGCTCTAAGGGGCCCCTCGGCCACAGTCCTAGGAGAAGCTTGCCTGTTTCTGCCATAGCACTTCCTCCCTGCCAGAGCATCTGGGAGCCCCCTGGTATCTGCTCCTCTTCGGGTAACTCAGTTGTGGCCTGCAAAGCCTCCATTCCTAGCCCCTAAAAGTAGGGTTGAGGGTTCCCTCTGTGTCAAACCTTCAATAAGGGTCTACTGTGTAGCTGGGACTCAAAAGATACAAGTTAAATTGGGGTGGGGGGAGCAGATACATTAAAAAGAAGAAGAAAATCACATATGGAATGAAATCAGAGAGCCTGAAGGTTTCAGGGAGATGTCCAAATCATCTTGGTATGACTTTCCTGACTCATGTAAGCTTCTGCTCTGAACCCGCCTACAGAAAGGCAAGGTCGGGTTGGCAGCTTCCAGTAAAGATACATGAAAATAGAAGATATCTATGAAAGGTATAAAAATGCAGCATGCCATTTGCCTGCAGTATCTTCATGAAAGGGTTTGGAAAACCCTCAGCTGGGAAAGCTTACGTGGAGGACGTCCAGCCATAAAGGTGCTTTTCTTGTTATTTCAGGTTTTTGTTCTATTTTTAACCATGGGGATAGATTGCAACTATTTCTTTCTTCAACATCAAATCCTCAGAATTTATAATATCCTGGCTGATGTAGAATCATATTGTTCATCCTAGCTTTGCTTTGTATTTAATTCAATGACTTGCCAAAATAAAGAACTCTTCTCATTAAGTTTTAGTTACAGGCTGTTGTGGGAAACATTAAAATCTGAATCAAAATGAACATACTGCAAAAAAAAAGAGGGAGATGTAACAATAAACAAAAAAGGAATACATTTTATTGTGAATGATGTAATACTGCAAACACAGTAGCTTCTGCTGGGGAGAGCTGAAGCAGCAGAGACAGGGCACCCCCCAAGCCACCCCAGCCTCAGCAACACAGCTCAGGTCACCCTTGTGGAGTGGGGGGATGAGACTAGGCAGCCTCTGGGACCCCCTGGATGGGAGGAGGGAGAAGGAGGACACCCTGGGCCTCACCCCCCTGGCCCTTCTCTGCTGCTTCCCCCTAGCTCCAGTGTCCCTGAAAGGGGCCTGCCGTGCGCCCCCCACCCCCGCCAGGCAGTGTCACAGCAGCTCATGCCTGAGTGTGTCTGTCAGGTCCTTTCCACAGCATAGCCCAGTGCAGATGCATCTGGAGCTCCTGTCCAGGAGACCAGGGCTGGCCCTGCACAGAGCTCCAGGGTACTCAAGCCAACCAGCTCCAGAGCACACAGCAACCAGGTTCTCCTATACTACGGTGAGCCTCATGGCAAAAAACCAAAAAACCCCTACTACTCAGTTGCACCACACTTCCCCTATAGGAGAATCTTGATAGGAGTGTTTAAACATGGAACAGTCGTTTTTCTATGCAGCACTTCTGTCTGCAGTCTTTACGTGTTCATCCCGTGTCTCATGTATCAAGTGTCCTGTGTTCCCGCACTGTTTTCCTGTGTGGAGCTCAATGGAAGCTTCCACCAGACTTGCTAGCCTAGGGCACAGCCTCCTCCTAGGAGGCGATGGAGGGTGTGTCACCCTCGTCTCACCCTCAGACTTACTGATCATCTGCCACCGGCCGCCAACCCTTCTCGCTGTGCCTCCTTCCCCATCTGGCCTCAGCGTCGCTTGCACCAAAGTATCATTTCCTGGAGCTGGGTGCCAGCTCCCTTCCAGTAGAACAGCTCCCAGAGCAGCCTTGCCGAGGATTTGGAATGATTTCACAGTATTCATCCATAATTATCTTTAAACCCAGAATGCTGAAGGACAAAGCTTTTCTCAAGAAATAGCATTCTTATTTATAAGAGCAATAAATAATAGTTATTTTAGACTTGGGTGCTTATAGCTATTTTCTTGAAAATGAATGGAATCTGTCACTTCCAGGAAAACAATTGACAGTATTTGTTGTCAGTACTAACATTTGAGATTTCAAGTGGAAATTGGAATTTTGGGAAACGTGTATCCACCATCTTGAGTTTCATAGCTTTCCTATACTTAAATACTTTTCTAGCAAGATTGGTGAGAATTAATAAACGTGGTTTCTATGACAGTGTGTCAACATTTGCATTATCAGAATAACTGTGAATGAATGTTTTCCAAGAGATCAATACACAATGCTACAAATTCATGCATGGATAAAAAGTGCACTCAAAGTACAAGATAGATGGATGGGTTGCAAGATAACAAAGTACAAATAGTTTCTTAAGAGAGTTTTAAGGTTCCACATTTCAATGAAAATTCTAAGCAGCTACTATTTGTAGATTTTGATGTAATATCAAAGGCGAATATTCACAGTTATCTGAAAAGTTTAATAGAATATTCACCCATTTTCAAACTACATATGTGTCCCAGGCAGGATTTTCTTCAGGCAACATTACATATCTCAACAAGTAACATGCAGAAAGAAATATGGACATCATCTGTCTTTCACTGAGCCAGACAGTAAAGATGTTTCCAAAAATGTAAAGCAATGTCACTCCTCTCATTACATTCTCTTTTTGTGTGTGTAATAGTTGTTTTTATAGAAATATGTTATGTGGGTTTTTGTTATCTTAATGAATTAATAAATGCATATTTTAATCTCTTCTAATTTCTAATACAGTTCAGAGTAATAGTGATGAACTTTGGGGGTTTTCAACCATATTTGAGAATTTTTTTGTAGGACTAATAGTGCTTTTGCAGTATTTGTGTGCCCATGAACTAGGAGTTTTGTGTATTATGCTATGTCACTTACACACTTGAACTTCATGGCTGCTAATGGGATTCCCATTGAGTCTTAGTGGATCTCAGAGATTCAGTTGCTCACCAAGAACTGTTCTGCAGGCAGAAGGGAAGAACCCACATAAAGTCTCTCCTCAGTGTAAGGGAGATGGGACTAGGGGAGGGTGTTGAGCACACGGAAGCATCCCTGTCACAAGGGTGGCTTTATATTGGAGTGTGTCACAGTGCTATCACTGCAAAAGTCTGAAAAGCTGGATGAACTTCCTGCTCTTGGGGATAATCAATTTGTGCAACATTTTATCATGAAAACTCCAAGCACACAAACAAGCTGAAAGGGTTTTATAATGAACACCCACACCCGTATTCCTGCCTGAAGTTGACATTGTATTATTACTTTGTCACTTATCTGTACACACTAAAGAACCCTATGGGGTTACAGGACTTCTGCGGTGTTCCAGTTGCACTTGCCAGGAACATTATGTCAAGAGATCGCTCAGCTCTTGGTGAGTACAAACCCTGAGCACCATGTCCGGAGTGTGTTGTGGTTCTTTTTGTATGAACTCACCAGCATTTTTCCACCCATGTCTTACTACTGACTGTGTACTAGTTAAGCTCTGTACTCATCTTAGAAATCTTGAGATGAACTTGTCTTCCCATATCCATGATCCTTTATTCTCTAGGATGAAGTCTCAGAAAGAGAATTCCTTAATGAAAGAGCATACATATTGCTAGAGTTTTTCCTGGGCACCATGGCAAGTTTCATCAATGTGGCTTTTCTATGCAACCTGTGTCCATATGTAGATATTGGGGAAAGGTAGAGGTTAGTCTGAAGACAGAAGGAATTAAGGGAGTAGGCTAACTCCTTTCAGATACCCTGCTGTGTAGTCTATCCTCAAAAAGTATCTGTCAAAGGAATGAATAACTAATAATGAACGGGGAGGAAGTGATTTATTTCCAGAGTCTCTGACTGAAAGGATGAAAATCACATACGTAGTTGCAGAGAGGGCAACATGGTTACACACCAAGGTCTCCCTTACCTCTCCATCTTCCCTGCCACATCATGTTTTTCTATTCTCCAAGGTGACACTTTCTTGAGATTGTCAGAGAAATCAAAGATGAAATGTACTTTTAATATGACTATAAAATTCACTGTGATTAATATACTTTATGTCACCAGTATTCTTTTTTTAATAACAGCTATATCAAATTTTAATTTACATACCATAAAGTTCACCTTTTAAAAGCAGAAAATCCAGTGAGTTTTAGTAAACTCACAATCTAATTCCAGAAAATTTTCCTCACCAAAAAACCCCTACCTATTACGTTTAGCTGTCACTCCTTGTTTCTCCCTGCTTTCAACCCTGGCATTCACTAATACACTTTTTCCTCTATGAATCTGTCTATTCCATACACTTCATATAAGTGGAATCAGACAATAGCTGTCCTTTTGTGTCTGGCTTCTTTTACTCTATATGTTGTCAAAGTTCATCCAGGTAGCATATGTTAGAATTTCCTTCCTTTTTCAGACTAAGAGCCAATTGTACATATATACTATCTTTTATTTTTGCATTCATTAGCAATAGATACCTGCGTTTTTCCACTTTTTGTATTTTATGAATTTACTATGCATATTCATGTAGAAATTTTTGTGTAAGCACACAAGTTTTCATTTTCCTTGGGGATATACCTAGGGGCAAAATTGCTAGATCACATGGTAACTCTACTTTGAACTGTCTGAGGAAATGGCAAACTATTTTCCAAGCAACACTTCACGTTTCCACCAGCAAACTATGTGGATCCTAGTTTCTCGGTGTCATTGCAACACTTGCTCTTACAGTATCCTTGAGATTTAGTCATCCTAGTGGGTCTGAAGCAGTATCTTTTTGTAGTTTTATTTTTGTATTTCCCTGATGACTAATGATGTTGAGCATCCCTCCATGTGCCCCTTGGCGATTTGTACATCTTCTTCGGAGATGTAGATTCAAATCCTTTGCCCAGTTTGAATTGGCCTGTTTGTCTTTTAGTTATAGTGTGTGCACAAGCATGCTTTTTATGCTCCCTCCTTTCGTAGTTTGTCCATTTACAGGAGACGTCCCATTTGGGGTTACAGGTCAAGCATCACTAAGCAGCTCTCCTTGGGTGACAGACTGAGATACACACGCCTGGAGATGAGCAGGCTGCAGTGCATGGCAAAGCGACAGGGACCTGCCTTCTCTGTCTACCACAGCCAGATGCCCTGGGCTTTCCTGGCACAGGACAGTTGAGTCTTGCCTTCTCATGACCATTGGCAGTACTCTCTCTCTCTCTCTCAAAAGTGTTTTGACTGGAACCAGAAATCACAAGTCTTCTGCGTCCTGGGCATGAACAGAGAGCTGCATCACAGCAAAAGTTCATTAAAAACACCTTTGGAAGATGTGGGCTGTGCATCACGCTAGCTCTGTACTGAACATGTGGGAGCCTCAGTCCAGTTCATAAGAGTCTTGCATAAATTTGCAACGGATGTTGAGGTTGTGGCACTTGAATCATACTTTAACGCATATGAGATACTCAGTAACGGAACTCCACAGTAAGCCTGCTAGCTGAGTCTCTACAGTAGACTCTCTGGTTGGGGCATCCCACGACTGGAGCCTATAAAACATGAGACGATGCATTGATGTTTCTTAAATCTCACCCACTGGGTGCTTCCCAACGCAGTTAAGTGCTCCTGCCCTTCAGAGGACCCCCTGGTGTAGGCCTGTTGCACACAGGCTATGCCACCCACCCCTGTCAATTCTGTTAATTCTGGAGTGACACATATCCTTGCAGTCCACAGCCCTGCAAGGTGTGGCCCAAGGCATAGTTACTAACTATAATCAAAACATTGGGAGCAAGATATGGTTAGTTAGTTAGAAAGGACCCAGGATTGTGTCAAACTTTGCTCTCCACAGAATCCCATCCTGTTCTTTTAAGAGAGACGGAGGTGGCAGGGACTGCGCTGCTCCCAAGGCAAACACTTACACAAATGTGAACTCACAAATGCTGTCAGGCTCTGCACATCAAGAGTCATTCACCCTTCTCTGAGGGCTTCAGACGCATCCCCTTCCTTTTACTGCCATGACTCCTCTGGCTGAGAAACCCAGGCTTAGGAGGACATGGCAAATCACCCAAAGCTGCCCAGGTCCGCAGTGTGAGCTTTGCTCTGAGCCAGCGCAATCTGACTGAAGAACTATTTGAACGTCTCAGCAAAACCTTTCTTCCTCCCTTCTTTCCTTGCCTCTTTCCAAAGCACGCTAAGCCCTTATGGGACCAGGCACTACCTTGGGGCTGGGGGAGCAAGAGGGGCAGGAGAGAGCAGAGCAAACTCCTGTCCTCGTGGAGTTTGTAGGTGGAAGAGGTGGTGGACCAGAAACAGGAGCATTCTCTCAGAGAAGGTAAGGACCTGAGGGTGGGAATGGGTGCTACTTACGTGGAAGAATCTGGGAAGGCTTCTTGGATACAATGACCCTGAAGCCAAGCTCTGGAGAAAATGACTGAAAACTATGTGCACATCTATGGGAAGAGGATTCTATGCACATAAGAAAAAAGCTGCTGCAGGGCTCTGAGGCAGGTGTGTCCAGTGAGTGTGGAACACAGGAGTGTCCTGTGACTGCACCTGCAGGAGCCAGCAAAGCGGCTGTGGGGGCTGGGGTGGGGAGCCTCGGGGCATGGTAAGAGCTTGGCTCATATCCTCAGTGAGACAGAGAGTGACTGCAGGGTCCAGTGGACCACCTGGCTGCTCTGGTGAGAACCAAGAGTAGGTGTCCAGGTGGTGGCAAGAGGGAACTGCCAGGGTCTCCACAGAGACGGTGCCCCATCTGGTCTCTGGAAGGATACAGTGACTGGGTGTGGGCAGTGAGGGCAGAGAAGCACTGAAGATTAGCAGAGACAAGAGGGGGTTTTCATGTCAGGAGCAGGAAAAGTACAGGAAGGAGCACACACCTGGGAGTGGTATGTAGACACCACATTGAAATGCATAATGGACACCAACTGATATAGTTGGACATCTTACTCTTCTGAATCTCGTGTTGAAATGTGAGACCCAGAGCTGGAGGTGGGGCCTCGTGGGGGTGTTTGGCTGAGGGCGAATCCCTCATGAGTGACTTGGTGCTGTTCTCTGAGTAATGAGTGAGCTCTCATTGCCATGCAGGGCTGGTTGTTTAAAAGAGGCTGGCACGCCCTCCCTCTCTCTTCCTCCTCTCCTGCCACGTGACGCCCAGCTTCCCTTCTTCCGCCTGAGTGGAAACCTCCAGGCTTCACCAGATGCTGATGCTGGCACCACGCTTCTCATACAGCCAGCAGAACCATGAGCAAAATAGACCTTGTTTCTTTGCAAATCATCCAGGCTCAGACATTTCTTTTAGCGATGCACAATGGACTAAGACCCCAGACCTGCAGGCTCTGCACTCCCATTTAGCACATCTTTGTCAGCAACATGAAATTAAACAAGATCACACAGACAGCAGCTACCCTCTGTATGAGCACGTGCAGGGGTCTCTCCAGGCATGTTCCATATGTGTTTTATTTCCAAAATCCTTTATGCCACTGTGCCCACCCTGTTGTGCCCTCTCCCTCTCACCATGTCTCCCCTGTATCTACACGGGGTGTGGGTATGGGGAGACCCTGAGATCCTGTGTGCCATGTCACCCCTGCATCTGCGTGGCGTGTGGGCGTGGGGAGACCCTGTGCTCCTGTGCTCTAGCTCAACTCTGGTGGCCAGGGCTCAAGGCCAACTTCACCAACGGGGTTGGTGTGTGGCCATAGGCAGGGCTCCTTTGGGCTGCTCCCCTGGGCAAAGTGCTATGGTGTGAATACCTGCCTGGTGGGCCTGTGAGGAGGAAACCCCATCAGCCAGTTTCCTGGTTCCTGACCCTGATCGCAACTTTGTTCCCTCCTATTCTCACTCTGAGAACTCAACACCCCAGGATTTTCAGTACTGATTAGAAGCCTATCAATCAGCTTTATTCACCTTGGATTTATGTTTGTGGAGTTTCCTGGGTCATTTTCTCAGTTTCAACTAAACAAAAAAGAGAAATTCTCCCTTGCCCCCGATCTTGAAGCATGCAGAGGTAAGTGCATAGTGGAGATTAGATAGCTGGCGGAGTCCCGTGTGTCCTGCAGTCATAAAAGGATCTCAGATTTAAAAAAACCACAAGGACAAATGCCTGGCTTGTCTAGACGGTGTGTCTGGGCTGCCAAGGGGCGGAGGACACACAAGTTCCTGCGGAAGCCCTGTACAGCCTGTGTGACAGCCACACAGCCTGTCTGTCCTCCTCGCAGAGGTGTCCCAGGCCACTGCTGGGTATCACTGGGTCTGGGGCTCCCTTCCTTCCCCCTGAAGAGGCTCTGGGGCCCCCTCGCCAGGCTCTCCTCCTGCTGCTGGGCCTGTCCACAGTTTGTCCTCCGGCCCTGGGCCCTGGCCCTGCTGGTGCTGACATGCTGAGCCAACAGACTCCCTCTGGTGTCCCTGCACACAAGGAAAGGGGTCTTCCTACACATCTGGTAATTGGTCAGGAACTGCTCTCCTGGGGAACCCTGTCTGTCCTCCCTGCAATTGCTCTGCAAACTCCCTGCCGTCGGATGCAACAATTTACACCGAATGTGACTATTTTTATTTACTGATATTTTATTCATTTAAAAAATAAATTGCAGGCTGTGAATTACATCTGAACTTTTAATCCACTAGTCCCTCCCAATGTGGAGTGGTGACAAGAACACTGGATGAGATGCCAGGAGACATCCTTTCCCAGCTGGGATCCACCATGGGCCAGCGGTATCCCCCCGGATACACATGCAACCTCTGGGCCTTCGCTTCCTCACGAATGGAATGACAGGCTCAGATGAGGTGATCTGTCAAACACTTATAAAGAGAAGCCCTGAAGGCTAAGATGACTGCTGGGGGAGTGAGTATGACATGCGTGGCAGCTTCTCGAAATCATGAGTTCGTGTGTGCAAAGGGGAAAGCTGCAACCCAGCCCATTGATCTTTGGGCTACTATTTAAATTGCCAAAACTAAGTACTGATGGAGAAAGTCATTTTTAGTTTTGTTTTGCTTTGCTATTGTCAACGAAGGAAAAGATGAGGGCAGTAAGGATGCCTTCAGGTCTGAACTAAAGGGTAAACATGGCTCTGCAACTATAGAGAGCCTGAAGGAACATGGGAGAAAGAACCCAGAAAACTGCTCCCCCAGAATGCGGGTCTCCTGAAACTTGTTCTAAAGGTCTCTCAGTTCTCCTCTGTAACAACTTGATCAACTGCAACCGTGGAAGCTTTTCCCAAGGCTCTGGAAGTAGGCAGGACTCTAGGCAAACAATAAAGACATACCCCAGGAGGAGCTGCAGAGAGAAGACAGCCCAGATGTGTGGCGAGAGTGCTCTCATGCTGGAAAGGATCAAAGAGATGGCTGGCTGCAGTCGTTTTTGCAGTGTCCTATCGCGAGTGGAAGCTGAGCGCACTGTTTTTTGTGATATTTATGTTTTCCTGTATTTGAGTCTGTATAAATTCCAGATTTTAACCCTAGTAGAAGGGTGTCTCTTCTGAAGAAATGGATGATCTCTCTCCGGAGGCAGACATCCTTTCCCTTTGTTCTCTGGCTACTGGAAGTTTGGACTTCATTTTACTTGCAAGCCCAACTAATTAAAACAACCTAGAAAGCAGAATATTTGGTGTGCTCTCTAAGAGTCCTGTTGTATTTCAAACCAGATTACATTAGCAACCTAGTTCACATTTTCCAACCACGCAAATCTCAAGTGCTGGAGTCCTTTCAGCTCCTCCCTCTCCTTAGGCCTCCCATCCAGCAGTCACTAGTCCTTGTTGACTCTTGTACAAGCATCCTCTACTCCTATGAACAATCATCGGGCACCCGAGGTCTCACTGGCCTGCCTAGCTCTGCTCTCCTGCCCCCTTTCTCCCTGCATTCCACTGCTCGGTGGTCCCCCTCAAACACATCTGTGATCCTGGCACTCTTAACTCACAAACTCTCACACCTTCCAGCCTGACACTCTATTCTGAGGTCTTTCTTTTTTTCACTGCACACTGTTTAGGAGTCCCTGGGTTCATGCCCCATTTAATTTTCTCGAAAAACCATTCTTGTGTGTTCAGTCCTAACTTGTATATCTTAAAATTTCAGCTCTTTCCTGACTTTCCATGACAGGAGTAATCTCCTCCTTTCTGAAATGTTAGAAGAAATTTACTTCCCTTTCAAAATTGACTGCATTATTTTATATTACTATTAATATATTGTCTGTACCTAGCAGTCAGAGAGAGGGAAAGTGGTGTGGTTAATAGCATGTGGTCTGGCACTTGCTTTGGAACCCTGGCTACACTCTCATGATTTATGTTCCTTTGAGCACATTACTTGTGAACCCTGAACCTCAGTGTCCTTATTTGAAGAATAAAGAGATTAACAGCACCTATCACATGATGTTGCTTAAGGGCTAAATTCATTCATTAATATAACATTTAAAACAGTATCTCACAACTGGAAAGTGCTCAATACTTGCTAGCTACTGTTCTTAGTTCTCAGTTAGGTCAGTGACTTTCTTGACCCTGTTTGGTCCTTGAAGACAAAGACCAAGTCCCTTGATTGCTTTATTGCACCAGCATTGAGATCCTTACTGTGTCCAACTATGAATGGGGTGTATGACATCTATTTAACATGACAATCTTTGCTTTCAAGTTTTAATGACATCAGTCTTTGAATATTCCCAACTCTTAAACATTAACTGTAACTGAAGCAGCACGTGAAGTGGCTTCTGGTGTCAGCCCCAACACAAAAAGAGTTTGAAAGTTGTCACACCCCCATCTTTACACTGAGAAAAGGTTGCACGAATTGAAAATCAAAGACTTTTCTTGGACCCACCAAGAACTACAATCACAGGAAAAACCACCCTGAAATCTCCAGAGGCAGGTTAATAGAGAGAGCTGTAGCAGAGGTCTGTTTACCTGGAGCAGAAGCTGCAGGAGTCCCAAGCTGGTGGGGCCACGGAAGTCATAATGAGGATGAACAGCAGGGGCTGAGTAGGACCCAGCATGAGACTGAGAAGCTTCTGGGGATAAAAACTTCAAGAATTCCCCCAACACTTTCATGAGGCCTACCTCCAGGAATCCTAATAGGTTATCAACGTGAAGATGCAAGAAAAATATCTTATTTTTTTTCTAATAGGGGAAGTTTAAGATTGACCATTGAGAAAGATAGCCAGAGCATTTGCCAAAATGGAACCCTACCCTAGCAGGGAGAGATCCTACCAAAGACTTACCCTCCCACACCTACTCCCTCTAGTCTTCCTGTGTCGCCTAAGGGAGTGGGAGCTGTCACTATGAATTGGGGTTTTAGTAAATGAACTGAGGGTACTGTAGCCAGGAAAGGGAATAGAGGTGAGGGGGAGAAACCTGCATCACTGGAGAGACACTTGTGAAGGTCACAACACAGAGACATTGTGCTCAAAGACTAAGAAGTAAATGTAAGATTATAGAGAACTCCCATTGTCCATACCTCTACCCACACCCACAAGGCTCCAGGATAATAAAGCGGGCCAAAGTTGAAAGAGCTGCAAGATGCAGACTCTGTCTTGGAAGGAGTACTTAAGGAAGCCCAAAGTCAAGAGAAGACACAGACATTAAAGGAATTTGAAGTTTCTGGCACCTAAAGCTATCTATCACAAACATTAAGCACAGACCAAATCTTAACCAGATCAAAATGCATTCTTATCCTAAAGGCTTATTTGCCTCACAGCATGCCCAGCTTTCAAAAAAAAAAGCATAACGCATGCCCAAAGGACAAAAGTATTCAACAAATCAAGCAAGCAAACAAAGCAAATCCAATGTAAAGAGACAAAGTATTCATGAGAACCACATTCATATGTTCCACAGATGGAATTATCAGTCAAGAAATGTAAAGATACTGTAATCAATATGTTAAGGGCTTTAATTACTATTATTCTAAAAAGTAAATAAATGCAAGAACAGTTAGGTGATATAAGCAGAGAGCTGGAAACAACATAAAATAATTCAAAGAAAGTGATATTAATGAAAAACACTGTAATGGAAATGAAGAGTGCCTTTGGGGAGTTTATCAGTAGACTTGACACAGCAAGGAAAGAATCAGTGAGCTTAAAGATAGAACAATTCAAATATCCCAAACAAATAAAAAAAAGAATTACAAAAAGAGAGGATATACATGAATCATGGGACAATTACAAAAGATGTAGCATACACAATAGTTGGAATAACAAAAGGAAGAGAGAGAAAGAAGCAAAAGAGTATTTGAAGTAGTAAAATAATAACTAAGAACGGTCCAAAATTAATTATGGGCACAAGACTACAAAAGAAGTAATCCAAGGAACTCAGAACTACAATAAATAAACAGGCAAATATAAAATAAAATGTAAAACATCACATAGACGTATCATATTTAAACTGCAGGAAACCAAAACAGTCAGTGTTAGAAAATGTAGGCAGATAAAGGTATTGATCTTAACTATGGGTAACCAAAGATAAGAATTACAGTGTACTTTTCATCAGAAACCATGTAAGCAAGAAGAGAATGAGTAAAATATTTAAAATGTTGAATGAAAGAACAAAACACCAGTCTACAATTCAATATCCTGATACATTATCCTTTACAAGCAAAGGTTGTTTAAATAAAACATTTCATACAAACAAAATGCAAGGGAATTTGTCAAGAGCATACCTACTCTACAAGAAATGTTAAAATAAGTCAATCAGGGAAAAAAAAATTGTCAAAAATCCAAATTCACATAAAGAGAGAAGGAGTACTAAAGAAAGAATAAAGATAGATAGTGTCATTATATAATGATAGAAAGTGTTAATTTTACAAGAAGACATGACAGTCCTAAATGTGAATGTACCTAACAAGAGAACATCAAAATACATGAGGCAAAACTGAAAGAGCCGAAAGAGAAATATATAAATCCACTGTTAGAGACGTAAACACCCCCTTAGTAAACACAAACATTTACTCAGCTATTAAATGGCAAAAACAAGACTGAAATATAAATAAACAAGAATGATTAATCAACTAGTTAACCAACATACAATAAAAAAGTACACCAATTTGTGGCTTAAATTTTTAAAAATAAATGTTTGTATAATTTGATATAATAATCAAAATAACTTTATTATAAAAAATTACGTATCAGTACAAAGGCTCACAATATTTAATTTAACTAAATTGAAAGAACACTTCATAAACTCATTTCTGTACAATATTAACTTTTCACTACAACGAAACTTCTTTAGAAAGACTAGTCAACAGAATGAAAGCAGTTAGATACATACTAAATAGCAAAACATATTTGTATTGACCTTCACTGTCTTCACATCACATCTATAAGAATAAAAATAAAAAATGAAAACACAATGCTGCCACGTTGAGATTATAAGGAAATCCCTCATCCACGCCAGGCCTGGGAGTTGGCCCTAAGCCCCCTGTTCCTTCACACATGCTGATATAAGAACGTATGTTGTGTTGAAGTAATCCTGCCCAGTGGGAAAGTACCTGCTGCGCCCTTCTCCTGTGCCCTCAGGAGAGATCACACTATCCACAAGATGCTGGCACCGTCCTGTTTCTCTGGAAATGCAGCATTCCAAGTGAGTTATGAGTCAAGCACATTTAGAGAACGCTGAAACAAGATTCTCCCCTTTCTCAACAACTATTTTCCTTTTATTCAAGCTTAAAGGCTGTGAGTCCTCCTCAAAGCCACAGCCTCTACCTTACTGGCATGGCTCCAACACAAGGGATGAAATCATATTAAGTTATCCGAGTTTTCTCCAGATTGTGGCCATTCAAAGAAAGAAAATATGTCTACAAGTCTAGTCACTGCCCATTGGCCTCATTTGAACATCGTCCAAGTCCTGTGTTCATGCTCCCATATAGAAATACCTAGATTGTTTTGGCTTGATTCCCAGAAGAGACTATCAATCAAGAATGCACTTCAATTATGTCTTTTTTATTTTCTACTTTGTTTCCTCTTTGAGATGTGGCTTTAGAGCTTGTCAATGCACCATTTTCTGAATAGGTAACAGTGCACGTCCTCATTAGCGAGATCACCACCTGCCTAGTCAAATTGCAGTTCCCCAAATAAGGCAAAACCTAAGTCGCATGACCTTGAACTATTAATGCAAATGATTTACCATAGACAGCCACCTACACATAACAAATATCTATTAAGCATCCACTGTGAATGGGGGATTAATAGGCCGCTGGAGACATGTCCCCTAGCCTCCAAAAGTCAACAAGGCCAAACTTCTAAAAAAATACTCAGAGTGTACAGAAAAAGCAATGTATAACCAACATGCATCAATAGACTTATTCCCAATTATATTATGGCTTCCATGGTCCAGCGGGCGAAACTATCTAGTTTACGATTTTTTATTTCTATCATTTTCATGCTGTTAAATCAACAGCAAAGCACCGATCTGTCTGAGACACTCGGGCTCATCAGTAAAGCACCACATGGCAGCCTACAAGGATCCGCCCTCCACAACCTCCTCCTTTGATTAAACAGGTACATCAACTGTCAAATGGGAGGAGGTACCAGCAGTTACTCCCAAACAGTGGGAAGCTGAACTCTCATCCACACTTCTCCCTCCTTGATCATATCTAGCTATGAATGGTCACATGAGCCAGTGGCATCAAAAGCCCCATCCTTTGCCAACCAAGAAGGGCAGGGAGGCGAAAGGCGAAAAAAGACAAGCTTTAGGGTAGACAAATAGGGTCTCAGGAATATGTTTGCAGAAACTCTGTGTTCACAGGTCATTTGCTGTATTTTTGTTGAGGCCTGTCGAGTACCCCCCTTTGCAGTGCTCAAGTAATCCTGGAACCATCCCTACACTTTTGCTCAGCTAGACTTTAACACTTGAGCAGAACAGGGAACAACATGAAGCTTTCAGGAGCCAAGATAACGGAGGCAGGAGCAATGCTGTATCCATGGGCTCCCTGCTCCAGGCGGAACCCAATTAATCAGGACCCAGGAGGCAACCATCCATCCTTGGTCCACTCGGTGGATCAAAGATAGAGCCCAGGGGAGAGGAGCTCCAAGAAACACCAGTGTAATTTAGTAAGTGGCTTTTATGCAACAGCCACAATGCTCTGGGGAAGAAGGCGGCAGCCTGTTCCCTTGAAGAGGCGTCCTTTCCTTGGGAATTCCTGAGAACTTGCAGACTCTTCCACGTGCGAGTCTACTTTCTGTCTGGAAGCACCAGCCTGCCCTGCATGCAGGTCCATGTTTATTTCTCCTTTACTGAGAAGGCAGTGACCAAAGTCTGAATGGAGATGAAGGAGAACACTTTTCTGCAATGCCCAGAAGCAGTGATTTGCTGAGAACTGCCCCGATACAGGGTGGTGTGGTGGAAAGAGCCCTGGACGTGGAGAGCACAGGCTGCGATACCACTCTCGCACGACCACACGTGCTGTGTGACCTTGCACAAACCTTTGCATTCTTTCTCTAAGGCTCAGCTTTCACATTTGTACAAGAGGCATGATGGGTGGGAATGGAGGTCAGAAAGTGCATCCCCAGGGACAGACTCAGGAATCGCACGCACGGAAGAGGGATCGTCACTGCTCTTTTGGACCCTGCGTGGCGCTAAGCCTGGATCAGCCCAGAAAGCAGGGCATGGCCTTGGGACAGCAGCAACACTGCAGTGGTAGGGCCCAGTTATTCTGATGCTGAGCTCCACTAATGGCATTTACTCCTCTTCCAGACTAATTACAGTGGGAGAAAGGAGCATCGTCTTTTAACACTCTGAAAACTAGGCAGCGTTCTCAGACATCTCTGCCAGCACTGCAACGGCAGTGACATTTTCCTAATAATTTCTCTAGCGCCAGTATGGTTAGAGCTGACAAAGTTGTCAGAGACAAAGAGCAGTGTGTGTGTGTATATATATATTTTCCATCCAAAATAGCTAACTGGGGCAGAGATGAGCTGCAGTACATGCACCTCACATCCTGCAGCCTGAGTGTCTCTTTCTGTTCTGTCTGTCCTTTCCCAATAACAACAACAGCAGTGATCATACTAATCCAGACATCTCCTGAGGACTGTGGTGTATTCCTGAGACTCGGTCACCAATCTGCCAGGTTCCAAGCCTAGCGAAGCCCTTTCTCACAGGGAAGTGGGCAGATGATCTCATCTCTCCAGCTCAGTTTTCTTAGCTGTGACAGGTGTTGAGAAGAGCAGGAGCTCCAGAGTTCACGTCAGCATCAAATAGGCTGAGATTGCTGGTGCTTGGAGTGTGCCTGGCACACGACAGACATGCCAGTGTATGCATGAGGGAAGTGAAGGTTTCTAGTCTGCGCTGAGCCCCTGTGTGCATTCTGTGCAGCCCTGGGGCTACCCAGGTTTCTCTGAAGCCCAGCTTGCTTTAAATTTTATGGTTAAAGTTTTCAAAAGTTTTTTAAACTTTATTTTAGTGAATAAATACATAATGAACAACAAAAACACACAAAGAAGCTAGAAGCTAGAGATTAAGTATGTTTAACCCCCCCCCAGTAATGCTAACTGTCAAGATTTTGGATGGGACAAACAAGAAAAAGGAGACTTAAAAAGGCAAATAACAGTTTTATCACAAAAACTGTTACCATGTCTCCCCTCATCACATGAATTAAGTTATTTCTGGAAAGTCACACATAAAAACAAATTAAGACAAAAATCCTGAAGTAGACCACAAATATTCAAGAGGATTGTTGATCTAGGAAGCTGTGCAATGTTTAAGGAGTCTTTTGGGCCTCAGAAATCTTTCCATTTATTTCTCAGAGCTGGCCTTCAGCCAGCTTGCCCTTCTTTCCCTGAAAAACACATACCAAGCAAAAGCTTGCAGCACTGAGTCTCTGTTCTTAAGAAACAGTTTTCAAAAAGCAAATACTACACAAAAGTATGTCCTAGAACTATGAAAGATGCCGGGAAGGACTCTTCTTCACAGTCAAGCGGTCTTTGCTTTACATTGCTTCTTTTGTACACTCTCCAGGGTGTGTCTGCCCCATGAACAAGACAACACTTTTTGAATTATGTTGCGCAAAAAAATAGAAAATGTCTGACTACTAGAAACCAAGGAGGTGATAACCCTGTAATCAGACTTGCAGTTGTTGGACATCTGTGGTTGGGTCCATCTTTACAGACTTCATTTTTTTTAACAAAGTCTTCTGACTTTGTTATTTTTGCAGAATTTGCCTTTGATGGAACAAACACCTCGTTGACACCAAGAGCTCTCAGTGGCTCCTTCAGGTAATTTATGTAGGGAGAAGGGAGTGTAGGACACACTGCTGGTTGCATTTTTAACCCACACCAAGTCTCGTGTTTGCAAGCAACCCTCAGCATGTACACCGTTGGGCAAATTCTTCAAAATGGTGACAAGAGACCAGTATGAAGGGCTGGTGGCTGGTTGTTCTTTCTATATCAGAAGACCTTGCCTGTGCACAGTGTATCTAGCATAACTGCACACTTTCTTGGGAATCCAAAGGACACCCACTCCTGCCAAGACAGCCTCACAGATGTCTACTCATTGGTTAAATCAACTAGGAATCTATAATGGGGGTGCCTAGGGTCCCCTCCATCATTTCATAACTTGCTGTAATTCCTCCTGCAGATGAGGGGAGAGAGTCTTAGAGGGGCTTAGAGAGGAAATGGAAGTTCTTTGACACAGGCCAGTGCTGTGTGACAACATCTGAGATTCCAGAAGGTCACCCTCTGCAGTTCAGCTTTCCAACCTTCCTGCTCCAGCGCATCCCTGTAGGGTGTTTGGGAAAGGCGCATCATGCCTCCAGGGCCCATGACGGCAGGGCATACAGTCACTTCAGCCGAGTGTGAAGACCACAACCTTCAAAGTCGGACGTCCTTGTTCCACTTGGCCTTTCTCATCAGTGCCATGATCACATCTTAACCTCTCTGAACACATTACTTTGCCTAATGCTAGAGTAAAAACAACCCACCTTCAAGACTGGGCAAAAGGAGCCAGGGCAATCATGTGTAGTAGCGGTTTGCCATTTTAAGGGTTTTCCACCAAACGAGGATGACTGTTAGTGGAGGAAACTACTGAAGCCCTGTTCCTCTCTGCTGCAGACTCCATCACTGCCATCTTTGGAGGGATGCTTAGTCAGCCTGACCAACCCCACGGGGCAACCTCCCACAACCCCTTCACACAAGCATGCAGGTCTCCATGAGTGAGAAGACGGAGACAGAAAGATGTGGGGAGAAGGAGGGGGCAGCATCTTGAGAAATGGGAAATGAGCAAAGACAGAAGATGCAAAGCTTCTGACCCACGCACAGGTCAGCCCACCACCCTGATAGGACACCTGGCTCTCAGGGCACTGCCAGGGTTCTCGACTACAGGCCCAGGCTGGACTCTGCCCTGTCTCCCAGACATGCTGAGAAGCTCCCTCTAGCTGCTTCCAAAGTATGTGGTTTTGAATGGATGTTGAGCAGTCCACATGTCTGGAAGCGGGGACCCTGGGAACTTCCCTCCCCTTGAAAGGAGGACTTCCTTTGGAAGCCTCCCCCTAAGCATCTGCTTCAGAGGACACGGGTCGCCCTGCAGCACGTGCTGTTTAGTGACCAACTCCTTCAACGAGGGAAAAGAACTTTCACGGAACAGTGTGTCTCTTTCCTACCCGAGCAAAGGCACGGAAGAGAGGCTCCACCTGCTGGGGCATCCGCTGGCAGATGGCTCGCCTCGTGAGTGCACTTGGACAGCCGACAAGGACAAGGAGCCGGGGCTGATCTTGACACACACACTGATGAAGAAGCGCTTGGATGCATACAGAGGGCTTGGTTCTCTCTCCAGGTCACATGACGAGGGTTAGAACGAAAAACACTTGGCTGTGCTCTCCATGCTGTGCTCATAGGAGGAAGGAGCATGGGTGACTCCTAAAAACAAGGATGCACGTATCTGCACCTTGGTGGGCCCAATAATACTGCAAAGCCTGACAGCAATGGGGTAAATGCAGAGACCCTTCTAGTCCAGCCTGCCTTCCTGCCTCGGGGGACAAAACTGCCCAGGAACTGCACATGGTGCCTCACTGCAGGCATGGAGTGTCTGACCCGGAGCATCCTCCTGTGCTGCACATGGACGTTTTGCACAGCCCTGTGACCATGAAAGGATGGCAACACGGCGATCCAGCATCTGATCCACATTCAGTGGCCATGAACATAACCTAGCGGGTCACAGACCCGCCACACTGGGGAACTTGATCATCTTGGATGTGTTCCCGTTGCCCTTTAGTTTTCTGGCATTTCACCATGGTGAGTGTGTTTTAAAAAGAAAGACAGATAGAATGCTTGGGGGTAACACTGAAGGGAATGAGCGACAACCAATGCTTTTCTCACACGCTACGCAATAACCGTGTTGGTTGAATGACTGTCTTGTACACAAGTGTCAAAAGCAACCGGCGATGCTGAAGACTGTTTGCTCTCCGATGGCAGACAGGACTGGCTTTCAGCTGCGCCCTCCTCGAGGGCAGCCCATGGCACTGACCCACACTCCTGAGCAACACATCCGTGGAGCAGGATAGTCCTAAACTAATGCTAGTGTCCTTCAAAGACTTCACCCACTCCATACATACGCTGAGTTATTTAGCATCTAATGGTCCCAATTGGTGAAACGGGTCAATTCTCATGACACAGGGAGCACCATAACACACTGTGACCCTTGAACACGTTTTCCTCCCCTCCTTCATCAGGTGCTCAGAACAGTGAATGCATAGACAGAGACCTGGGTGATTCAGAGCTTTCTAATCACAAGGCTTGTTTGTCAGACCTCATAGTAACCAAAACAGCAAGGTACTGGAATAAAAATAGGCACACCAATGAAGCAGAAGAGAGAATCCAGAAATGAATCCACATGTCTACAGATAACTTATTTTTGACAAAAGAGCCAAGAGCACTTGTTGGGGAAAAGACAATCTCTTCAGCAAATGGTGCGAGGAAAACTAGATATCCATACACAAAAGAACAAAACTGGACCACAACCTCTCCCAAATGTAAAACCTAAGATGATAAACTACTAGAAAACACAGGGGAAATGCTTCAGAACATAATCTCGGAAAAGATTTAGGAATAAGACCTCAAAAACATAGGCATAGGCAGTGCACACAAAAATAAATGCAATTATATCAAACTAAAAGACTTCTGCACAACAAAACAATTAAGAGAGTGAAAAAAACCTACAAAATGGGAGAAAATATTTGCAGACTGGTCACCTGACAAGAATTAATATCCAGAATATACATGTAACTCAAGCATCTCAACAACAAAAAAATGAAACAAACAATGTAGTTTACAAATGGGCAAATGATCTGAACAGATATTTCTCAAAAGAAGACATACAAACGGCCTACAAATATATGAAAAAATATTCAGCATCACTAATAATCAGGGAAATGAAAATCAAAACCACAGTGAGGTAATATCTCACCCAAGTTAGGATGGCCATTCTCAAAAAGACAAAAAATAACAAATGCTAGTAAGAATGTGGAGAAAAAAGAACTCCTAAACATTGCTGGTGGAAATGTAAACTAGTTTGAGGTCTGAAAATTAAGTTTGCAAACTCATGCTAGAAAAAGCACTACATACCTCATTGGTGAATATCTTTATAGCCACCTTAGAAGTATTCCCGTTAGGCAGCTCCGTACTGATACCAATGCCTAGTCCACCTGTCAAAGCAATTTTTGAACTCTTTTTCTGTAATGGCCATCAGAGCTGTCACCATATTACCCTTGATGTCTTGAATGTCATCAAAATGTCTTCCTTCCAATATTTCCTTTATCTTTGGGTAAAGAAAAATGTCATTGAGGACCAGATCAGGTGAGTAGGCAGGGTGTTCCAATACAGTTTTTTGTTTACTGACTAAAAACTCCCTCACAGACAGTTTTGTGTGAGCTGGTGCATTATTGTGACACAAGCACTTCTTCAGGACCATTTTTGCATACGCCTTTCTCATGCCAAGATTTTCAGTGAAGATTTTCCTAATTGTTTCTTTGCCGATGTTTATTTGGTCTGTTGTCCTTCTCACAGTCAGCTGATGATTTTGATGCACCACTTGACAAATTTTTGCAATTTTTTAATCAGTTCTGCTCGTTATTGGCCGTACTAACTTCTTTTCATCAGTGATGCTTTCTCTCCCCACAGAAAAAATTTTAATCCATTTATACATTGACATTTTCTTCATAGCGTTATCTCCTTAAACCTGATTTCCCTTCCACTCTTGCCAAGTTTAACAATAAATTTAATGTTTATTCTTTGCTCCAATTCAAGCTCCAACATTCTCGCAATGGCACACAAAAACATGCCAAAACAATAATGAATGCCCCAGTTGTGAGACACTGATATACCAAGGCTACGAAACCTTACTGAGTTGTTTGTATAATGCTACCAACATAAGCTCATGATGGCAAGTTCATGAGCTTAATTGTCAGACCTCGTACAGCCACTGTGGAGAACAGGATAGAAAGTTCCTCAAAAAACAACTAGAACTACCATATGATCCAGCAAATCCCACTGCTGGGAAACTATCCAAAGGAAAATAATTACATCAAAAAGACATCTGCACATACATGTTTCGTGCAGAATTGTTCACAACAGCCAAGATGAGAAATCAACAAAAAAATAAATAATGAAAGCATAGTGTACATACATAATGGAATGCCATAATAAGGAATGGAACTCTGCAACACAGATGGAACTGGAGGATATGGCTAGGTGAATAAAGCCTAGAAGCAGAAAGTCAGATACTACATATTCTCACTCATAGGCAGAAGCTAAAAAAGTTAATAGCATAGGAATAAAAAGCAGAACAGAGGATACTAGAGAGTGAGAAGGGTAGGAGGAAGGGAAGGATATCAAGAGATTTGTTAAAGGATATAAAAGTATAGCTAGTTAAAAGGAATAAGTTATAGAGTTCTATATCACTATGGGATGACCACAGTCGACAATAATATATATTTTGAAATAGCTAGAGGGAGAATACTGAATGCTCCCAACCCAAAGAAATAATAAATGTTCCAATAATGAATATGCCAATTTTCCTGTTCTGTTTACTATATACATGTATGAAAACATTCTTAGGTATCCCGTGAATACGTCCAATTATTTTTTGTCAATTAAAATTTTTAAGGCCAGGATCCGTGACTCATACCTGTAATCCTAGCACTTTGGGAAGCTGAGGTGGGAGTATTACTTCAGGCCAGAAGATTGAGACCAGTCTGGGCTACATAGCAAGACACTAACTTTAAATAAAAAGAATCAGCCAGACTTGATGGCATTTCTGTAGTACTGGCCACTCAGGAGGCTGAGTCAGGAGAATTGCTTGAGCCCAGGAGTTGGAGACAGTGGTGGGCTATGATGATGTCACTGCATTCCAGCCTCAGTAACAGAGACAGACCCTGTCTCTAAAAGATAAAAATAATGGAAGTTTTTTCATAAAAATTCAGATGTCCTGATTCTCTTGAAACATGAAAATATCTGGCGAAAACTTTCCAGTGTTCTGTCAAAGCCAATTTGGTCAGTATTGAGAAGCAGCTGCCTGACAGACATGGTATGTAGTTGGCCACAGTTCCCACCAGATCCTGCTGTCTCCTGGAGGCTGACATTAAATGCTGGCTGACATTTACTACTTTTAAGCATGTGTTCATCCTTCTTATTTTTTTTTTTTTTTTGAGTTGGAGTCTCACTCTGTCGCCCAGACTGGAGTGCAGTGGCTGCTCCTGGTTACCGCAGCCTTGACCTGCTGGGCGCCGGCGATCCTGCCGCCTCAGCCTTCCAAGTAGCTGGAACTATAGGCACGCGCTGCAACACTTGGCTAATTTTTGATTTATTATAGAGATGAGGTCTCACCAAGTTGCCCAGGCGGGTCTCAAACCCATGGGCTCAGGCAATCCATTCACCTCAGCCTCCCAAGGCGCGGGATTACAGGCTGAGCCACCGAGCCTGGCTCATCCTTCTTATTTTGTACATATGAGGAAAGTGAAATACATATGCCAATCAGATTATTTTTGTGCACATGAAGTAACTTATTAAGGAGGCAAAAAAAAAATTCTGATAAAACAACAGTTTAGCACATCTCCTGCTTTCACATAAACTTCCTATGAAATGAGGAAAGTGGAGCTCAGTAGATGTCAGCTACCCGATGCTATTTCTCGCCAGACACACTGTTACTCTGGTGAATAAGATATCAAATATTTGATGTGCAAATATTTCTTCCTGTTCTGGGGTTTCCTTTTCACTCTCTTGATGTATCCTTTGAAGTTCAGTATCCTTTCATACACATATATAGTAAAATCCAGTTTATCTATTTTTTCTTTTGTTGCTTGCACTTTTGAAGTCATGTATAAGAAACTACAGGCTAATCCAAGGTCACAAAGATTGACATTTATCTTCAAATGTTTTGGAGTTTGGCCATCACCTTTTGTAAATGGTGTGAGATGACTTCATTCTTTTTGGTGTACATAACCAGTGGCCTCCGAGCCGTTTGTTGAAAAGGCCATTCTTTCCCCTGGAGTTATTTTAGCGCTCCCTTCAAACACTGACCATGCATGTATGGGTTTGTTTTAGGACCCACAATTCTAGTCTACCAATCTCTGTGTCTGTCTTTACAGCAAGGCCACACCACACTGTCTTGATTATTGTAGCTCAACAGTAAGGGTTGAAATCAGAAGTATGAGCCCCTAAATGTGTTTTTCTTTTTCAAGATTATTTTTACTATGCTAATTTTTTTGAGTTTACTTATAAATTTTAGTTTCTCCTTGGAAAGAAAAGACTAGCTGAGGCTTTGATGTGGATTGCACTGAGTCTGCAGATCACTTTGAGGGGTATTTCCATTTTCATAATATTAAGCATTTCATTTCAAGAACATAGGATGCCTTTCCATTTACTGAGGTCTTCTTTCAATAATAAAGGCAGTTGACAACGCTACCTTAATTTTCTCTTCCTGTGTATTTCAATAATTTTATATAAATGTAATCACACATATGTGTCCTTTAGGGATCGGCATTTTCTTACTCAATTCAAATTCTGTGGCAGTTCATCTAAGTTGTTGCATATATCAGTAATTTGTACATTTTTATTACTGAGTAGTATTCCATTTTAAAGATGTGCCAACAGTTTGCTTAGCCATTCATTTATTGAAGGGCATGCAGGCTGTTTCTAGTTTGAGGTTATTAAGAATAACTACAAACATTTATGGACAAATTTTTATGTTAACATAACTATTCAATTACCTGAGATGTGTCCAAGTGTGTAATCATAAGGTAATATGACAAGTAAATTTTTCACTTTAAAAGATACTTCATCCCTCGCCTTTGGGAGGCTGTGAGTGAATTGCCTGATCCCACGAGTTCGAGACCCGCCTGGGCAGCAAGACCTCATCTCTACAATAAATCAAAAAAATCAGCCAGGCGTGGTAGCACATGCCTGTAATTCCGGTTACTGGGAAGGCTGAGGCGGAAGGATTGCTGGAGCCCAGCAGGTCGAGGCTGCGGTGGCCGGGAGTGGCCACTGCACTCCAGTCTGGGCGACAGTGTGAGACTCCAACTCAAAAAAAATTTAAAAATAAATAAATAAATAAATAACTCTTCAAAACTATTTTCTACAGGAATGGATCATTTTACATTCCCCCCAACAATGTATCCAATTTTTCCATTTCCTTGCCAGTATTTGGTGTCATCACTGCTTTTTAAAAATATTTTAGCCATTCTAGTAGGTGTCTAGTGATATACCTCATTGTGGTTTTAATTTACATCTACTAACAGTTAATTATGTTGACCATTTTTTCACATGCTTATTTGCCATCTTCATATTATCTTTGGTGAAATGGCTATTTATGTCCATTTCTAACTGAAATTTTTTTCAATATTAGTATATAATAATTTTTAAATTATGACAAAAATCCATAATATAAAAATTGTCTTATTAACCATTTTCACTACAAGTCAGTAACATTAAGTAAATTCACAGTGCTGTGTAACCATCACCACTCTTTATTTCCAGAACTTTTCCAAACAGAAAGTCTGTGCTCATTAAACAATAACTCAATAACTTCTCAATCTCTCATTTCCCATTCCCTGGTAACTCTATTCTACTTTCTCTCTCTCTCTCTCTCTGCCTCTCTCTTTGAATTTGCCTGTTCTAGATAGCTCATATAAGTGGAATCATGTAATATCTGTTCCTTTTTTCTTGGTGTTATTTCTACATAGCATGACGTTTTTAAAATGTAGCATGCATCAGAACACCATGGTCACAGTATGTATTAAATCATTAGTCATTGGGGAAATGCAAATCTAAATCACAATGAGATACACATTCTTACCCATTTGCATTACTATTTTCTCCCAACTTAATGTGCTTTTTAACCTCTTGATAAGGCCGTTGGTAGGATCAAAAGTTTTCAGTTTTGACAAACTCCCATTTACCAGGTTTTTCTTTTATGGATCATACTTTTGGTGTCAAGTCTAGACACTCTTTTAAGAGGCTTATAACATGAAGATTTTCTCCTATGTATTTTTTCTCATATATTATGGTTTTATACTCTTTAAGGTTTCAATCCATTTGGAGTTAATTTTTGTATCAGTTCAAGGTTGAGATTTGCCTATAGTTATCCAACTGAACTTCAGAAATCAATTACCAACTTATTTATTGTTTGAGAGAGTTATCTTCTATGCTACTTGCACACCTCATATCATACAGCATTTTGATTACACGGCACATCCATGACAGTGGTGCCACATGTTGATGTGATCAGTGATTCGGGATTTACTATGAAACACACAGTAGACAGTGTGGTACTCTTTCTTTTACTGTTGCTAGATTAATGAAAGGAATGGCATCCTAACATTTTATTCTAGGGTATATTTAATTTAAGCAATTGCCAATTACATTCATTTTGTATGTATAATTTCTGTATTTCAAGCTAACAAAAAAACTATTTCAAGGTCCACCAAAATCCTATTTCAGTATAGAAGGGTATGTGCACATCTGTGTATGAGTATGTGTGAACAGGCCTCTCTCTGAGTAAAAATTATATTAGTATAGATTTGCATCACTGACATTCTTAACAATTTGTCATTGACTTTGTATTTGACTTAGAAATAGATGATGACATATTGCATTATTTACTTAATAAATTAATATTTATTAAGTATATCAATTATATAAGTATAATATGTATACTATATATTTTATATAGAGATATAATAATAAAATAATATTGCATTGTTTACTTAAAAGTATACAGTGCAGCTATAACAAATTAGACACATGAATTTTTCGGAGGCAGTTCAACTTCTGAAAGTGAAACCATGAGTAAAATAAAGTGCATATTAATATATATTGATCAATTAGCTAAAGATGAATACTTATTTCATAATGCTGATATTGAACCAAAAGAAAACCAAGAAGAAAATTAATTACTTTCAAAATAACTTGGGAAATGAAGAATTAAAAGACCAAGAGATACATTTTTTATTTTAATTTTATTTTTTCAAAAAACAAATCAAGACACAAATTATACAATTTTCTGAGAGATCTTTTTTCCTTTTAATAAGAAGTATTTTGGGCTTGTTCTATTGTGTAAATTCTCCCCATAATCTGAGAATCGTGAGTGGTATCCCTATTTATCAAACAGATGCCCCAGTCTTGTAATACTTCTGAGTGACTAGTAATTGTGGTAGGCAAAATAATAACCCCCAAAGAATTTCACACCCTAAACCCCTGAACTTATTACTATTTCACCTTGCATGGCAGAAGGGACTCTGCAGATGCAATTAAGTTAAAGATCTTAGATGGGGAGATTCCCCTGGACCATGTGTGTGCACCCAATCTAATCACGGGATCTTTAACAGCAGGGAAATCTGTCTGTCAGAGAGATGTGATGACTAAAGAAGAATCAGGGAGATGGGCTGTTGCTGGCTTTGAAGGTGGAGAAAGGGATCCTAGGCCAAGGAGCTGTGGTGGTCTCGATGAGCACAAAAAAGGTGAGGAAAGATTGTCCCCTGGAGACGCCAGAAAGAAACACTGTCTTGCCCACACCTTGATTTTAGTCCATTTCAGATTTCTCATCTACAGAAATGTGAGATGCCAAATTGGCGTTGTTTTAAACCACTAAGTTTGTGGTAATCTGTTGTAGTAGTAATAGGAAATGATTAGAACAAGCAAATCTGTTTTTAATTGAATGTTCATTGTGATTCAGTTTTTATAAATGCGCTAGTATACAATTATGCCAGATTCTGGAGGGTTGTCTGAGTGTCTACAAATGTGTCTATATAAGTATATAAGTAATTTAAAATTTATTTTTAATCATTTTAATAAGTTTAAGTACAGTCATAACAATACCTTTTAAAGCATGTTTTTGGAGTTTTGAAAATGTGATCCTTAACCTCAATGACTGCAGAAAGTACTATAGGAAATTTTTAGTTAAAATATTATTTCAGTTGGACATGGTGGTTCAAGCCCATAATCCCAGCACTTTGAGAGGCAGAAGCGAGAATATTGCCTCAGTCCAAGGGTTTGAGACCAGTCTGGGCAACTTGGTGAGACCCTGTCTCTACAATAAATCAAGAAAAATAAGTCGGGTGTGGTAGTGTCCACCTGTAGTTCCAGCTGCTTGGAAGGCTGAGGTGGAAGGATCGCTTGAGCCTTAGCCCAGCAGTCGAGGCTGCAGTGGCCATGAGTGTGCTACTGCATTCCAGTCTCAGTGACAGAGTGAGACTTCAACTCTAAAAAAAATATATGTGTGTATATATACATATACATATTATTTCAAAAATCTCAACTATTTAAAATGTACCATGAACCCATTACTCAATCATGTTATATATCAAATGTTATCACTTCATCTCTGTGCATGTATTGAAAATTGTATATATTTGTCATTGTTTGAGAGGTTTTTCTTATATCACTCAGAGAGCCAGAAGTTACTATTCATTTTAAAGATCACTTTAAATTTAATATACACTTTGAGTAGTTTTTCTAACTTTTATTTGTAAGTGAAGGAATATAAATAGTGGTTCAATTTGTTATTGTCTAAATTTATAAATAGAAAAAACAAAGCATCTGAATGAATTTAATTGAAAAGCATTATGATATTGCAAGGCAACTCTTCACAAGCAAGAACACCACCCTTCACTTGCAATTGCTTACTGGAATATGAATGGTGTCTTCCTGAGCATATACACCCTAATACAAAGACAAGTTAGATACGAAACTGACATAGATACGACAATTCTTTGTAATTCCAAATTATCGATGCATGTTTTCATTAAAATACTGTTAATGTTTTCATTTATAAAAAGTGAATCCTATACATACGAATAAATGCAATACATGTAAGTTGATTTTTTTCTCCTTTCATTTTTTTTTTTTTTTGTGAGTTGGAGTCTCACTCTATCACCCACACTGGAGTGCAGTAGCCACTCCAGGCCACCGCAGCCTCGACCTGCTGGGCTCCGGCGATCCTTCCACTTCAGCCTTCCAGTAGCTGGAACTACAGGCACGTGCTACCATGCCCGGCTAATTTTTGATTTATTGTAGAGATGAGGTCTTGCCAAGTTGCCCAGGCGGGTCTCGAACCCACGGGCTCAGGCAATCCACTCACCTCAGCTTCCCAAGGCGCGGGATTACAGGCTGAGCCACCAAGCCCGGCTGTAAATTGGTTTTAAAAGCATTGTTTTATATCTTGGGATTCCAAGTTATTTGTATTTGGTAAAATAGCTCTATAGGACATTGTCATCTATGATTGCAACAGATTCCTACTAACTGATTTCCCTACCTCCAGGTTTTTTGCTTTCTTAAACAAGACTTTTTAAAAAGACAGCTTTGCCTCATAGAATGATTGAGCAGGAAGTACACAGGGATCTCCCTTCTCCATGGCCTCCCCACGATCAACAGCCCCCACCAAAGAGGTACATTTGCTACCATCAGTGAACCTGCACTGACACATCATTGTCAATCAAGTCCAGGTTTATGTAGGGTTCACTCTTGGAGTCATATATTCTGTGGGTTTGGACAAACGTATGTGTCCACTATTATAGTATCATATGGAATACTGCCACTGCCCTAGAGATCCTCTGTGTTCCACCTCTTCACCCCTCTGCCCCCTGACATCTGGCAAACACTGATATTTTTACTGATTCCACCATCTTGCCTTTTCCAGAATAGACTACAGTTAGACCATGCAGTATGCAGCCTTCTCAGATTGGCCACTCTCACTTAGTAATATGCATTAAAGGTTCCTACAAGTCTTTTCTAAGTTGATAGCTCATTTCTTTTTGGTGCTGAATAATATTCCATTGTCTGGATGGATTGCAGTTTATTTTTCCACTTATAGACTGATGGGCATCTTGATTGCTTTCAAGTGTTAGCAATAATGAATAAAACTACTGGAAACACATGTATGCAAGTTTTCATGTGGACACACGTTTTCCACTCATTTGAGGAAATACCAAGGAATGCAAATTCTGGATTGTATGGTGACAGTATGTTTAATTCTGTAAGAAACCACCAAATCTTCCTCCAAAATGCCTCACCATTTTTCATTCCCACTGGCAGTGTGGAATGTGGACCTGTTTCTCTACATTCTCGCCTGCATTTGAGGTTGTTAGTGTTTTTAATTTTGGCCATTCTAATAAGCATACAGGAGTCTATATTCTGTTCTTTTATATCATTGCCAAACATAAGTTTGGCCACGCTACTCCTTCACTTTGACATGTAATAGCTTTTATTTTCCTGCGTGTTAAAAACACCACTTCTGACTCAACATATGAGACTTCTCACCCACTGGCTTCCACATTCACACTGACCACCCCATCATCGCACCATACCAGACACATGCAAATAGATGTGGATTATCTCACAAACCTTGTTTCTCACTATACCAGTCTTCTTCCAGTACTTGGTGCTAATTTCCAACTAATTCTAGAGAGGTATTAACTGATAGTAATGGTTTCAGAGTAGTATTTCTCTGAATGATGTGAGATCTCTTTAAGAATTCAAATCATTTTATTTCTATACAAATATTTTTAAAGCAACCCTTACAAGTATTTTTCTTTCTGGCAGTGCTGAAAGCCCACGTGCAGAAAATCCCTTTCTGGAATTGAACACTTATGAGGTTCTGTGAACTATTTAAACACAATTTTAAAGCATGACAGAGTGAGAGAAGCTATCAGAGGACGAAAGGAAGGAATAGTGGGAACACCTGCCTCCATGTACATGGAGCGTTGGCCTCTGCCAGCCTGGATCTGGCCTCCACGGCCCTGACAAGCAAAGAGCAAGAGCAGAAGGAAAGTAAGGGACAGCACTCTTGATCATGTGTTGTAGGTTCAGGAAAAGACATATAAGCTCAGTGAAGGAAAGCCACAGAATCTTCTGCCTGAGATTTCACCAGATTTGTTTGTCATGTTTCATATGTAGTTTGGCAGAAAGCCAATAAAATTAATTGAATTCTTATGAGTTATGCATGCGTACTTGTGATTAAGTCACTTAAAATGAACTATCATACATTCATTTAACAAGTTATTACCATAGTGATCTTTACTTTAAAACTTTATGAATAAATACATTTTATGATTACTTTTCTATGTACTCTTGTTCAGCATTAGATGTTGTCTTTAAGAATTATAAATGATTACTTGTTAGCTATGCTATGAATCATAAGCAAAACATTGGAAGACAAAATACTATCCTACAAAGACTCAGCGAGACAACTAGAACTTAAAAAAATGTCCCTTTCTATTTAGAAAACAAATAACTCTGCTTTAAGGAAAAGTTAAATCTAAAAATGTTGCATAGGAATTTTGTATACTTCCAAATGTGCACACAGCTCATTAGCATAAGGGTCTTCGGTGAGTCAACTGTTTATCAATTTCTGCATCTTTTAATGTTATTATGAATGGTTAAGTTGCTCACAACTTCATCAAAGTCACCTATTTGGGGCTTGGTTTCCAGGTACCAAGGTCTAGAGTGAAAACACCAAAGCCATGCTGGGTTTTCTGTCCAAGTGCATTGACGCATCAGCCAATCACACGGCTGTGGGCCAGATGCAGCGAGGGGCCAGACACTCCTCACACCCCCCTGCCCCACCACCTGCCCAGCAGGAGGGGACTGATACTCACAGCTGGAGAAAATCAGTGGGCAGGAGTGCTCGTCCATGGGGAAGTTGTGCAGCTGCAACTGGCACTCAGCATTGATGGTCAGCCTGTGGGAGAGGCCAGGGTCACTCTTGGTCAGCAATGACAGCACAGGGCCAGTCAGTGCCCACAGGTGGGCACAGAGAGAGTGGGCTGCTCAGTCAATCAGGACATCACACGCCAGTCACTCTTGGCCGCAGTACCAGCCGTGTGGTTGCTTCTGTGCTGTGTTAGTGTTTTGCTTTAACTGACTATCAATAGCAGAGAAAATTCTGGTTAGTGAAATTCTAGCTGTGTCTAGAAATACAAGCCAAGTCAGAGTAGACAAAACCAACTGTTGTTCATAACTCCTTGTTTTTGAACTAAATCCTTCCTCTGTTTGGACATGGGTGTATTTGTCTATACACACGAATATGTATTGTGCCAAATGAATCCACCTGTGGGGGCATTTCCTATCTGGACACCTGCCCCTGTTGCACAGACAGGTGGGGCTCTGCTAAGTGGCTGCACTGCATCCTTCCCCATAGACAGCCTGGACTTCAGAGTTTCTGGAAAGGAGCCAGGACCAGCCCTTTCTCCATTCTGGTTTGCTGAGGCTCACTGCCAAGTTCTGGGAGAAGAGCAGAGGGAGGAGAAGCAGCTACAGAGCAGGGTAGGCACAGGAAGACAGCTGTGTATCAAAGACAGCAAGACAGTGTCAGCGCAGGGGCTGGACACACCCAGGACCTAAGTCGTCTGTGAGAGTGGAGTGTAAGGCCCTCCAGAGTGCCATCTGCTCAGAGGACATTGAAAGAGAAGTCTTCCCAGGCCCTAGTGCTAGGAAGACAGGCTGGAAGAGGCCAGTCGCTGCCAGGGGATGGTATTGCTGAGTGTTCAATTATATTCATATCATCCTAGCAGAAATACTTTGGAGAGGCGAGTTCCCAATGGTGACGAGTTCTCAGGGGTGATTTGGGGCAAGTCACTTCACTTATGGGAAGCACAGTTTCCCTCAACCCCGGGTTCTGGGAGAAGTGACCTTCCTCCAGGAGGACCCATTACAGGGGCATTGCCATTTCCATGGGGATGAGCTGGGGAACACCCACTTTGCCCTTTGCTCGAGGTCTCAAATTTGGCTCTAACTACATGTGTTAATTAGTGCTCCAAGACATCTGTCTTTTTCTAGCTGGGTGAACCTGTGTGCTAAATATATTGTAATAATTTTCACAGCTCATTTCCAGCAGAAATGAGTTCTGATGAAGAAATGAGTTTATATTCTTTGTAGGTCATTCGTATGCTTTTATTTTTACACATGTGATATTGGAACACACTTTTTCAGGATGCTGTAGTATATTAAACATGAGAAAGAACAGAGCTTAGGGATGCAAGCAGTGTCTCTACAAAAATTTAACTAGGAATCCAAAATTAGACCATAAGTAATTAAAGATCCATGCAGCATCTTACCTTAAAGTATAAAGGATTTTCCCATCATTCCAAATCCTGAGAAGCTGATTGGGTGTGGTGATCCAGTGAGCCTCTGCAGTTTTAGAATTGCGGAATATCGTGTCTGGGATCCATATCAATCCCACCATGTTGCTGTTCAGAGTGAGAATCTTCATTGTGCTGTTGAAGCGGAGGCGACTGTCTGTCCAGGTCTGAGCAAAAAATATGTCAATTTGGTATTCCTGAAACAAAGCAAAAGGAGAGACAAGGCAGTTCTATGAATACATGTTCTGTATACTTTGCTTTTTTTCCCCAACATTTTGTTTTCCCTCCATGTTTACAACCTCAGCTCCCCAGTTCTCTTTCTGTTAGTGCCTGGTTCAACATAGCAGGCATCCAATGAATGATCATAACATGTGTGATGTAATGCTTTGTAAGTCTTAAATCACAGTAAATCTATGTATGAAGTGTGACTTGGAGCTGAGAGAGACTACAGAACATATTTTAGAGTCTGAAGGAAGGCTCTAAGCTCAAAGTCCAGGGTTTTACGGAGTGTGACTTTTTGAGGTTTGCATTCTCTAATCTATAAAATGGAGAAAATAACAGTGTCTACCTCCTAAAAGTGTTACAAAGATTGAACAAAGGATTAAATGGGCAGCACTTAGAGCAAGTTACTTCTACATATTAGTTCAAATAAAAATTATCATTTTTCCCTAAGAGTTTTCTCAAACAACACAAATGAAAACAAAAAGAAACGTAAGAAGCAAACAACCAAGTACTATGGAAAGGCCAGCCACCCAAGCCAAGTGCTGACCCACAGCAGACAGAGACAGAGGAAGACATCCACTGTTGACACTGTCCACTAAGACTGCACTGTGACCATCGGATAATTAAGATGGGCTTGATACCACTGGGGGACTCAAAAGAATCTCTCCAGACTGGGCCACCTCAGAGACCACTTCCCTAATCACAGATTAAAGAGTCATCATCAGGTCCATGGTAAGAAGGCTGCAGAGATGGATTGCCAGAGATCTTTATGTTTTTCATAGTTTTCCTTTTAAAGTATGAATTCAGCGATTATCAACAAATCCCATATTTATCCATTCCACTGAGATTTCAGTTAAAGAACCTTTCTGTGGCCGGGCTCGGTGGCTCAGCCTATAATCCCAGCACTTTGGGAGGCCGAGGCAAGTGGATTACCTGAGCCCATGGGTTCGAGACCAGCTTGGGTTGTTTGGAGAGACGTCATCTCTACAACAAATTTTAAAAATTAGCCAGCTTGGTAGTGTTTGCCTGTAGTTCCAGTTGCTTGGAAGGCTGATGAAAGACGGTTTGGCACCAGTAAGACTCCACGCCCGGTCTGAACCAAGAGATTTATTAAAGGGGCAGTTACACGAAGGGACTGTAACCGAGGAAGGGCAAGAGAGAGAAAGAGAAAGAGAGACTGAGAGAGAAAGAGAGTAAGAGAGTGGCGGGGACAGAAAGAGAAAGCAAGAGAGAGAGAGAGAGAGAGGGCGAGAGAGTGTGAGAAAAAGCAAGAGAGGAGAGAGCGAGTGAGAGAGGAGGAGGGAGGGTGAGAGAGAGTGAAAGAGAAAGAGTAAGACAGAGAGAAAGAGAGAGAGAGATTTATGGACCCGGTAGGGGTTGGCCAGTGCCGGGCTTGAGTCTTATTGGAGGAGACTGTGAGGTAGCATTTCTATAGGGAGAGGTTGTTTGAGCACAGGTTTAAGTTTCTCTCTGGCGGGGAAAGCCGCTTAGGGCCTTTGTTGTCTTTGGGAGGCAGCGCCATCTTGGGGACGCCCTTCTGACTGTTGTCTGCGCCCTTCAGTTGAGGCATAGAATCTCCAGAACTCAGTGTGTCTACACTGGTAGGGCCATGAATGTGCCACAGCACTCCAGCCTGGGCAATGGAGTGAGACTCCAACTAGAAAAAAAGGTCATATAAGTAATATATCTGACAGTTTATATATAATTCAACTGATCTTTCATTAGCTAATTCATTCATTCATCATTCCTTTGCTGCACTGACTATGCCAGCCCTGCACACTGCAGGAGACCCAGCAACGTGCCAATAAGAAGCCACACTCCCTCTTAGAGCTTGTATTTCACCCAGGGAAGACAGATCTTACACAAACAGTCTGATGGCCATACATACTTTGCAGAAAAATAAGGCTGTTTACGAGTTAGGAGTTGTTAGAGAAAAATATTTAGGCGCCAATGTGGAGTCAATGTAGGAGTCAAGTTAGAGCCAATGTGGGAGGAACTGAGACACAGGGTGCGAGTCTTGAACACACGCTGGCACATCTGGTGACCAACAGGAGGACAGAGATCTGGAGTACATCCTCAGGGAGCCTACCCAAGAGACTCGACCAGGCGCTTTGGACATAGTCAAGTCATATGCTGTTCTGGCAACCAGGCTGTCCTCCTGAAGTCCATGTTTCTGCCTAAATATGCCTCTGGGGATGAATGGCATCTGCTTCTTTCTCACCTTCCAAAATATGTGCATATGTCTCTCATGGACAGATTCAGAACCTGGAGCCACACAAAGTATGCACACACGTGAGTGTGTGTGTGTGTGTGTGTGTGTGTGTGTGTGTGTGTGTGTATGTGTGTGTTAGTCCCTGTTGTGCAATCTGGCATGTGCTGACTGATGCAAACATGGAGTTCCAAGGGTGCCAGAACAAAACTAAAACATGTAGTGTTGGCTTAGGGCTCAAAAGCAATGCAGGGCTAGAGGCCGGACGCCTGGACCACGCACGGGTGCAATGTCTGGCAAAACTGACCCTTGTAACAAGGCCAAACACACGCCTCATGAACAGGTAGCTCTTTGGGTGAAAGTTGGAAAGGAGTGTTAATTAACTGTGCCAACTGCTGTTCCCTGTGCTCGGTAAGTTGTCACAGGAAAGAAATTATCTCTGAAAAGAACCAGGCAGCTTGAAGCAGTTGTGAAAGACAAGAGAAAGATGCACATGCTCAGCGTCCACAGCGCTCAGGGAGGGAAGCTCAGCCCCATCAGCAAAGCAAAGCACGGAGACAGCACTGAGTGTCAGAAGCCTGTTAAACAGCCTGGCAGAGATAACCAAGTCTCTGCTAAAGCTTCTAAGGGGTTACCATCTTTAATTATGCAAATATGGTTCTAGAAAACGAGAGGAGGCTGGTACTGAAGGCTGGCAGGATGAGAAGCTAGCACTTAACTGAGGAGAGAAAGGGCAAGAAGAAAGCCAGGAAGGGGAGGAGGCGACCTGCTGCAGCAAAGGATGGAGTGGGCTCGGCGTCGGGCTGAGAGATCTGGAATGGAGCTTCAGGAGCCCCACTTCACAAGGTGAGACTGGCTACGTCCTGAGGGAGCTGTGACAGGCACCACAACCAGGGAGAGAGTGCCCATCTGAGACTGAACTCATCTTTGCACGCCTGTCTTTCGGGGACAAACAGCAGTCAGGAAGACCTGCTTTGACCCCAAGGAGGCTTATTCTCCAGGACCCACTTTACCATGACAAAAAGGTTAACAGATGGGAAGGAGATACCAAACAATGGACTCAAGATTCAGAAGAAAACAGTCCTCCAGAGCCCTGCCTGGGAGGAGAGAACACCCCAAACCAGGAACAGAGCCCACGCAGGGGCCGCCCAGTGGCTCTCAGGGTTATTGCACACCTGTGGGTTGGCTGTGAGTCTCCTGGCCCTGCCTCATCCTGTGTACCTCCTGCATGTGTGGGGCCGGAGGATGTAAGACCATGCCTGCAGTGGATGTTTTATTGTGTCTGCATTTGACTAATGTTGGAGAAACACTTCCCACCCACAGAGAAATGTTTTTATTTCTCTCATAAATTTTCTTTGTAATGGCATTAATCATCCTTCCTTTCTGCAAAGGAAAAAAAATGCTTACAATGTCTAACTAAAAGTAAACATTTTATATAATTCATTAGGGGCTATAAAATAAATGTGTCTGAAATACTAATAAATGTAACAGGTAAAAATTGTGCAGAATTCCCAGTTTAAACTATCATGTTGGTGGAGAGCCTGTGTTCATAATTTGTTTTAGTAATTATAGAGCTTAATGATTTCTAAATAAGCCATGAATTACTTTGGCATGTGGGACATTTTGACAAAGCAGAAGAAAAATTGTGCATAATAATGTCCATCTGCAACTTCTAAAACAATTGGAAATTATTTCCTCACACTTTTCTTCCTTTCTTTACTAAAGAAGAGGGCCACGTGGAAAGAAAAGGATAGATTAATAAAGTTGGGGACTTTGAGATTCTGGCTGTGGACACACTTCCTGAGTGTGGGGAGCAAAGCTCCTCTTTTCCACTGGGGCCTTAGCCTACGGCACACTGCCAGCACGATTTACATGATCACATCGGCACCCAGCCCTAGCAGCTTTTTTTATGAAATGGTATCACAGAAACAGGCAAATTCAAGATTGTTCAGATCGCTTATTTAGAGATGTACAATATACAGTGATTGGAATCAAACCATTTTTATTTCTTTCTTCTCAGGTATGGGAGCATCACTGAAATATTTCTTGTGTGCATGCGCATTTCCTCAAATTTGTCCTGGGAAACTTGGGTTTGACAGTCAACCTCCAGTTTTCCCCAGGGAGGCCCACGCCCTGCCTCTGGGACCATGTCCTCTCTCCACTGCTGGAGCCCTCCCTGAGTCAGGTTCCTTCCCTCCCTTTTACCAGTCTGCTCCAGCCCCTCCCCTCAGAGAGAGGCCTTCACCCACTCCCACTATCTGTGCCCTACTTTGTGCTGGGCACCGTGTGAGGTTTATATAAAGATAGATGCTGCACTGCTGCCTTCAGGACCCTGAAGAAAGATGCCATGGCAATGTCTGGGGCCCTTTGGGAAGACCCTGCCCAAGGGCAGAGTGGGGACCTGCAGACAATGAGGGCCACCGCAAGGACAGGGAGCTCTGCGCAGGCCAGCTGTCACCTGGCCTCAACCCATCAGCCATAGGTGATAAGAGGATGGGGTGTAGCAACCGGGAGAACCATATAGGAAGGGAGAGGACTGAGCCCACTCCAGGCAGGGCAGATTGCAAAGGATCAGCGACAAGTCCCTGGAGGCACAGAAAGAAGGGACCCCATGAGGCAACAGATGGGCACATGGCTCTCTTATTTTAAAACCTCCACATGCCAATGATTCTCTATGCAAATTGGAAAAAATAATTATTCGTACATCATTTTTAATTGTATCACAAAATCTATAGTTCATACTCAAGACATTAGAGTCATTTGTCCTTAATAAATCATTTAGCCATCTTCATTAAGCAATAATTTAAAGAACTACTTGAAGTTTATATATACACATATATACATATATATACATTATACAAATTGTATGTATATATATTGACAAGTATAGCTAATCAATAAAGCAAACAGCTATATCTGTATACAAATTTATTTTTAAAAACATGCCTGGTCATGGATCGAGTGAGAATATGAAGTAAATATCACTCCCTCAATAGCCATGCTTTGGCTTTTTTCTATTGCTGCATATTGGCAGAGATTTCTGTTAAAACCCTTACCTAGCAGAGAAGAGCAAGAGCGGGAGGACGGTCAATGGCTACCAGTCAATCTCTAATCCACTAGTGCTTTGCAATTTAGCAAAATAGGTGTTGCTGTTCATTTTGAAACGTAATGGGAATGATTGCTTTTCCACCATAAAATACACCTTCACATCAATATATATAGGTAAATAATTATACAGAACATTTCTGTATAATTATTTACCTATATATATTGATGTGAAGGAGATAGATATGATAGATAGAAGGATGACAGATGGATAGATGGTAGACATAAATGAATGATAGATGATAGAAATAATAGAAGAATGATAGATGGATAGATAGGTGATAAACAGATGGATGGCAGATATAGATAGATGAATAATAGGTGATGGATGAGTAGATAGACGACATAGATGATAGATGATAGATGATATACATCGATGGATGGATGATATATGATGGACACAGAAAGATGATAGGCATAGATGATAGACACAGATGGATGGCAGAAAGATGATAGATTGAATGCAGATAGATATAGAAGGATGACAGACAGATGATAGACAAATAGGTGATAGACAGATGACAGACTTAGAATGGCAGACATAGACGGATGACAGCTGACAGATAGGTGGTAGACATAGATAGATTAGATAGATGGGTGGGGGGAGAGAGAGAGAGACAGATGATAGACAGACAGATAACAGATAGATAGAAACAGGCCCCGAGAGTGGCCTAGCGGCTATTGGAATTGCTAGGCCCAGGTTCTTTTTTTTTTTTTTTAAAGATGTGGGGCACAATTCAGGGTTAGGTATACAAATGTTCATTATGCAGGTACCCTTGCTGATGAGGTGTGCCAGCCCCTCCCCTGGCAGTTTCCCACTACTGTCAATCCCTTTCTTACAGGACTATGATCGTTGTTCAAGGTCCACTTATGAGTGAGAACATAGGGTACTCTGTTCTTTGTTTCTGTGATAAAGCACTGAGTATGATAAACTCTAAATCCATCGAAGTTGCTTTGAAGTCCGTGTGTTTGCCTTTCTTTATGGCTGCATAATATTCCATTGTGTATATGTACCACATTTTTTTATCCAGTCCGGCTTTGACAGGCAGCATGGTGGGTTCCATTTTTTTGTTCTATTGTGAATAGAGCTGGAACAAACATGCATGTGCAGGTATCTTTTTTGCAGAATGATTTGAGTTCCTCTGGGTACGTTCCCAACAGGCAGATTGCTGGGTCATACAGGAGGTCAATTTCTAGTTCTTTCAGAAATCGCCACACTGTCTTCCAAAGAGGTTTAGGGCCAGGTTCTACGGCAGGTCCGCTTGTTGCAAACCCCCAAGCTGTGGTATCTGCCCTTCATCATTCATGGCAATGGGACCGAGGGTGGGACCTTTCGGGGTGGACTTCACAGTTTCCTAGGCCTGCCTCAGCCCTCACAAAAGCTCCCCAAAAGGTTCGGAATGGCTTCAAACATTAACGTGCTGAAAGACGTACATCTTCAACTTCTGGGTTGCATACCCTCTGCAAGAAGGTTCTGCAAAGGGTCTTATTAATTTTTTTCTTTACATAAAATCACTTTCTTAATATAATAAGTGAATTTCTTTCCCCAAATTGTCCACAGTTGTCCCAAGAGTCTAAGTGTATTTTCTTTTCAGATGAAACCTTTTTCATGTTATTATTTTTAATGAAATATTAGTTTCCAGGAGATCACCCCAGAATGCTCAGAACTACTCACTGCCACCCAAAAGGGAATCCAAGAACTGCAGAATGAAAACGAAGGAAGCTGTATCAGGTGCTTTAGAGAAGCTCAGTTTTACTGTATGTCTTTTGTATTTATATCTTTGAAGAGCTGGCATGAGTTCTTTCTCCTTTAAGCAATGGCAGAAAATCATGTTATAATTTTTCATTTTTCAACATGGCAGGTGTTAGATGTATTGCAAGATGTGTTAATAGTGCCATATTCAAATCGTTTGAGCAAAGGATGTGATGACATCTTCATTTCTTTCCTGCTCATAGTATCTACCAAAAAAATAATATCATACCTGGAGATTCTTGAGAAGAATTCTCAATCACTTTTTTCTTTTTAGCTCAAAAATATTTAATCTTTCCATGAGAAAATGATATAAGGTTGTACTAGATGCTTTGTTTTACAACTGATCCCAGTGTGAAATTTCACAATCAATGACTATTCCCAAAGTTCATTGCCAAATCATATTTTATCTTCTGACTGAAATATTCATTTTTAAAAGTATTTAGTCTGACATATCAGATCCTTAGCCTTGTCTTGTGACACGGGCCGGTTCTCCAAAGGACATAGTGCCAGTGAGGCCTCTAGAACACAAAGCGCTTTGGAAGTAAGTCTAGCTGCATCTGGCCAATGAAACAGCTGAGATGAAGAGAAACAGGTTGGCACTTCGAACGGCCGCAGAGGCCTTCTGGCATGAAACCCGTGAAGTCTGTGCTGGAGTGGTGAATGGCCAGGATTAGCCTGAGCTAGTCCCGGGAGGGCAAGCTGTTGACATCACTTTCAGAATAGAAAAGCAGCCCCACAGTGGGACTGGAGGACGGCATTAACTCTCTGTAAACTCTATGGAAGACAAGGCACCCGGGGAGGCCACAGCAAAGAGGGTGGGGTGTTAGGGTTGAGATGCGGGTAAGATGACAGAAGTGTGGGAAGAATGTGAGCAGGCACTTACGGAAGGGAAGAGGGAGGAAATCACAAGGAAGGAGCTGGAAAATCACTATAAAAATGGAGGAGGTTCCAAAATGCGCCAGATGTTACAGTCTCTGATCCAGAAGGAGTCAAATAAATAAAGCAGCACAAACTTTATAAACCCAAGGATTAGGGTCAGCAGAAGTGAGAAGGTTTTACCTATATGAACAGTACTTCACAACATCACAGGAAGACTGAGACTTTGTTAATCTTTCTCTAGCTAAAATCTTGTCAGATTCCCCACAAACACTGATGAAGGGCTTTTAATTTGGAAACTAGATGGGGAAAAAAGAGTATACCAAGATAAATTCACCACTTTCTCATTTTCTCTTTTAAGAGATTAAAAGCACCATTTCATAAAACCACACTTTTAGTTTGATATTTATAGTCTTCATGGAAATTGAATGTCATACTGAAAACACCATCCACCTTAAATGAACTAAAATCCTCTTCATTCAAGGGAATTTTCTTTCATATAACAAATGTACATAAGGCATAAGATAGAGTGTAATTTTGGACTACAATCTTAGACATTTTAAACATGAGAAGTTCACACTTATTGTGGACCTATATAAATAATCATTGTGTTATAATTATTTGATAAGTATTATTGTTTAAATCTGACCAATGACTTTGCAAGGTAGTTTCCATGACTTCCCAATTTTCTATCCAAAGACTGTGTCTATGAAAAGATGCACTTTCGTTTTATATTTTTTATTTCTTTTGAGTTGAAATCTCATTCTGCTGCCCATGCTAAAGTGCAATGGCGTGTTCATGGCTACTATATCCTCAACCTGCTGGGCTCAGGCAATCCTTCTCCCAGCCTTCAAGTAACTGGAACCACAGATGCATGTCACCACACCCAGTTAATTACTTTATTTTGTATTTTTTATTGTAGAGACAAGGTCTCGTCACGTTGCTCTGGCTGGTCTTCAACCCCTGGGCTCAAGCAATCCTCTCATCTACACCTCCCAAAGTGCTGTGATTACAGGCGGGAGCCACCAGATCCAGCATAAGAGATGCACTTTTTTAAAATGGAAGGTAGTATAACCATTTTCATGATTTTTAAATGTTGGTTGAAAATAGCATTTAAGTAGAAAGCATAATAGGGGAATGAACTTAATAAATACATTGGAAGAAAATTATCATTTAAAGTTGTCAAGGAGCATTAGATGAACACGTTCAAAGAGAACTCTTCACAGGTTATACTTAAGAATGTGTAATGCTACATCTACAAAGATCAGAAGGTTGATATTTTCAAATATGTGAAATGAAATATCACAAAAGGAGAAGTGGACATCAAAAAGCAAATAAAATGAAATATAATCTTGTGCAGGCTACAAATACACTTACAGGAAACCATCGTAGAGATCTAAGAGCATTTTAAGTATTTGCAAAGTGCTAACATTTATCTAATGAATTAATCTTATAAAAATGGCAAATATTGCCAAAATTATTTTAAAGAACAAGATTTCACAGGATTTAAGAATTACTGTGCTTAAGAGTCATGTTGCTCGTGTCTGTCACTATTAGAGGGAGGATGCCTTTGAGGAGAATGTTTAGTGTCTAGGTTCCAATTTGCCATTGCCCAAGACTCAGACATGAACAATAATTGGAATGTGTCCATATAATAAATTCTTCAGAAGCATTTCCAAACACACCACTATATATTGAGCTAGGTTCTCCCACTGCAATAGTTACATATACAGGAAAGACGACGTTTCAAAAACTGCAACAAATGCTGCAGATCTGCAGTATGTATATTTTGACTTATTCAGAAGAGTTATGACTTATTTGATTGCCAAAGGTATTGCATTAATTTGTGATCTATTAGACACTGTAAAATATGTTACAAAAATAGTTCTAAAAAATTCAAACAAAATTTTCATGCTAGTTTATTATCAGTTGCAGGTGTTGCATAAAACTTCACCAACTCAGTAGATTGCTTTTATCCCCTTTAATTCTTTTCTCGATAAAAGACCAGTATTTTAATAAAGTTCAATTTCTAACTCATTCATGTTATGAATAATGCTTTAAAAATTTACTTTATTGTAGTAAGAACACTTAACCTGAGATCCACCCTTTAAACTTTTTAAGTATACAGTGCAATATTGTTAAATAAAGCAATAGTGTCACATAGTTGTTCTCCAGAACTTATTCATCTTGCATAATTGAGACTTTATGCCCACCAATTAGAAATTATCTGGCTCTCTGTCCTCACGTTTTCTGGCAACTATCAGTCTACTCTCTAATTCTATGAGTTTAATTACTTGAAATTTCTAGTATAAGTGGAATCTTGCTATTCTTGTCTTTCTATAACTGTGTTATTTCACCTGGATGATGCTCTTAAGGTTCTGTGCTGCCACATGTTGCAAGATTTCCTTTCCTTTTAAGGCTAAATAATACTCCATTGTACAAACAGACCACATTTTTTCATTCATCCTCTCTCAGTGAACACTTAGGTTTTTTCCGTATCTTGGCTGTTCATAACGATGCAATGGTCACTGGAGTGCTAAGATCTCTTTGAGATCCTGACTTCAATTCTTTTGGATAAATATCTAAAGGTGTAATTGCTGGATCAGATGTTTGTTCTATTTTAATTTTTTAAGGACATTTCACATCATTTCCCATAGAGGCTATATCATTTTGCATTTCCTCCAAGAGTGTACACGTGTTAAAATTTCTCCACTTCCTCGCCCACACTCGCGTCTTTCAGTTTTTTGGAAAATAGGCATCCCAACAAGCACAAAATTGTACTTTTGATTTTCATTTTCTTGATGATTAGTGAATCTGAATATCTTTTCATGTACTTGTTGGTTATCTGAATGTCTTCTTTGGAGAAATATATATTCAAGTTTTTAGCCCATTTTTTAGGCATTTTATTAGTAGTTTACCTACTGAGTTGTAGGATTTCACAATAGGTTGCCTTTCCTGTTGCTTCCTTTCATGTGCAGAAGCTTTTTAGTTGGATGTAATACCATTTGCTTATTTCTGCTTTTAATTGTTTGAGTCTTTTTTTTCTCAGTCTAGCTAAAGGTTTGTTAATTTTGCTTACCTTTTCAAAATACCAACTCTTAGGTTTATTTTTTCTGTTGTTTTTCTGTTCTCTATTTTGTTTATCCTCTAATTTTTATTTCTTTCCTTCTTCTGTCTTTGGGTCTAGTTTGCTCTCCATCTAGTTCCTTGAGGTGTCAAGTTAGATTATTCATTTCAGATAAACTTCCTATAAACTATAAAATTCCCTCGTTGTACTGCTTTTGTTGCATCCCCTAAGCTTTGGTTTTGTTTTGTTTTGTTTGAGTTCGAGTCTCACTCGGTCGCCCAGACTGGAGTGCCAGCCACTGCAGCCTCGCCTGCTGGGCTCCGGCGATCCTTCCGCCTCAGCCTTCCCAGTAGCCGGAATTACAGGCATGTGCTGCCACGCCCGTCTAATTTTTTGATTTATTGTAGAGATGAGGTCTCTCTGCCCAGGCGGGTCTTGAACCCGCGGGCTCAGGCAATCCACTCACCTCAGCCTCCCAAAGGCGCAGGATTACAGGCTGAGCCACCGAGCCCGGCTAGCTTTGCTTTGTTTTACGTTTGTTTTTGTCTCAGTATGTTTGCTTGTTTACTTTTTGATTTCTTCTTTGACTTATTGGTTGTTCAAAATTGTTTAATTTTAATATATTTGTGAATTATCCAGTTTTACTTCTGCAATTGATTTCTAGTTTTATTTCATTGTGGTTGGAAAGAAACTTAGTACGATTTAGATCTTCTTAATTTTGGTAAGACTTACTTTGTGGCCTAACATTGGATCTATCCTGGAGAATGTTTTATGTGCACTTGAGAAGAATGTACATTCTGCTGCTTTTGAGTACAATGTTCTATAGATGTGTGTTGGGCTCCTTTGGCTTATGGTATTGTTCTGCTATGACTTTGTTAACTTTTCATTTGGTTGCTCTATTCATTTTTGAAAGTGGGGTATTGAAATCTCCTAATTTTGTGTCATTATCTGTGTCACCCCTCTGCTCTATTAATGTTGTTTTATATATTTAGGTTATCTGATGTTGGGCGCATATACATGTATAATTATATATTTTTGATGGACTGACCATTGATCATTATATAATGGCCTTCTTGTGACAGTTTTTGACCTAAAACTCTATTTTGTTTAATATAAATATAGCTACCCCTGCTCTCTTTTGGTTGTTGGACTTTATGACTATTGATTGGAAATTAATGCAATATCTTTTCCATCTTTCATTTTCAGCCAATGTGTATCTTTATATACAAAATGAGTCAATTGCATCCATTCATATTGTGCATCTCTTAATATTTTCAGTTATAGTTATTTTAATATTTTAAAACTTTTTGTACTAGAGGTAAAATAACTTACCACAGTTACAATGATAAAATATTCTGTATTTGACTGTGTATTTACCATACTAATGAGTTTTTTACTTTCTTATGCTGTCATGTTGCTGTTTAGTGTCCTTTGTTTTCAACTTGAAGGACTCCTTTTAACACTTCTTGTTAAGGGAGGTCTAGTGGAGATGAACTCCCTAGCTTTTGTTTGTTTGGGAAAATCTTTGCCTCTTCTTTGTTTTTCAAGGACGGTTTTGTCAAGTATAATATCTTTGGCTTCCAGATTTTTTTTTTTCTATTAGCACTTTGAATATATCCTCTTAGTCCTTCTGGTCTGCAAGATTTCTGCTGAAAACTCCAATAACAGTCCATGGGGTGACCTTGTGTATAGCAATTTGCTTTGCAAAATTCTCTATTGTTGACTTTTGACAATTTGATTATAATGTGTCTCAGTAAGCATTTTTAAAAATTCACTTTATTTAGTGTTAATTGGACTTCCTGGATATGGATGACCGTTTCTTTCCCCAGGTTTTGAAAAAAAATAGCTATTATTCATTTGAATATACTTTCTGGTCCTTTATCTTCCTTTCTTTCCTTCTGGGAGTCTCATGATGCATGGGATCTGCTTGATGATGTCTTATAAATCATCCTTGAATGCTTTGTAACTACTTTGTCTTTCTTCATTCCTTTTCATTATTTTTTCTTTTTGCTCCTACAACTGAATATTTTCCAGTGATCTTATCTTTATGTTCACGGATCCTTTCTTCTCCTTGATCTAGTCTGCTGCTAAATCCCTCAAGTAAAATTTTCAGCTCGGTTATTATTTTTCAGCTCTGCAATGTATATTTAGTAAGTCCTTTAAACATCTTTTTATTCAGAAGTATACTGGTCATTTTTGGTTATGGGCATACTATATACATTTTAGATACAGCATGCAACTTTTCACAAAAATTAAAATCTGCTAAAATTTTGATAAGGATTGCATTAACCCTACAGATCAACTTATGGATAACTGTCATATTTGCAGTGAAGAGTCTCCAACACATAGCATACAATGTACTGACCTCTATTTCGGTCTCTCTTATTTTCTCTCAATAATGGGTTCTAATTAACTATATAGGGTGGTATGCATCTTTTTAAAAAAAATCATTACTTTTTATTGTAAAGATGTGGGGTACAATTCCGGGTTAGGCATACAAATATTGATTATGCAGGTACCCTTGTTGATGAGGCATGCCCCTCCCTCCCCTAGCAGTTTTCCTCAATTGCCAATCCCACCCCACTCCCCTAACAGTTTCCCACTACTGCCAATCTCTGTCTTACAGTATTATAATTTTTCGAGGTCCGTTTATGAGTGAGAACATATGGTACTCTGTTCTTTGCTTCTGCGATGGAACACTGAGTATGATCGACTCTAAATCCATCCAAGTTGCTGCAAAGTCCATATATTTGTCCTTTTTATGGCTGCATAATATTTCATTGTGTATTGTACCACATTTTTTTAATACAGTCCAGCTTCGATGGGTAACATGGTTGGTTCCATATTTTTGCTATTGTGAACGAGCTGATATGCATTTTTTATTCATTTTTTCTTAGGTAATTTCAATTTGGTTTGCTATGAAACTATTTTTAAAAATTTATTTTATATTATTACACAGTAACTTTTCCTGTTGATGTATTCATAAGGTTCCATAAATTTTAAACACATGTATATATTTGTGTAATTATCAGCATATTCAGGACACAAAGCAGTTCCATTACCTCAAAAAACTCCCTTCTGTTATCCTTTTGTAGGTAGCACCTTCCCCAACCATAGTTACTGGCAACCACTGTTCATTCTCCATTCTTGTAAATATGTGTGTGAGTGTGTTTAATTTTTGAGAATGTCATATAAATGGAATCATATAGTATGTAGCCTTTTGAGTCTGGTTTCTTTTACTTAGCCTAATGCCTTTGAGATTTGTACAAGTTGCTATGTGTATTAACTTTTTATAAGTATTATTCCATTGTTGAGATGTACCACAGTTTGCTTATCTATTCATCAATTGTAAAAAAATTGAATGGTATCCAATTTTTAGGAATTATGAATAAGGATGTTATAAATATAATGAAAATGTTTTTATGTAAAAATAAATTTTAGCATGAATAGACAGAGGTGGATTACTGAGTCACATTTTACAACATATTAAAACTTATAAGAAGCTGCCCAACTGCCTCCCAGAATATTTATACAATTTTGTATTTGAACCAACAATTTACAAAAGTTCCCACTACTCTACACCTCATCTTTTGCTGCCTTGCTGTTGTTAGTATTTTTTAAGTATTCTGTAATTAAAATAGATGGGTAGCAGTAATCCATCATGGTTTTAATTTGCATTTTCCTGATGGCTCAGAATATTAAACATCTTTTGGTTTGTTATCCTTACATTCTCTTTGGTGAAGTATATGTTCATATCTTTTACCAGCTTTTATGTTTCAAGTATTTATGTCAAAGTTCATCTTTTGCATATAAATGTCCAGGGTTTTTTTAATGATTCTGCATACTTGAATCCTTCTGCCTTTCCAAATGTAGAATATTTTTGTACACATCTAAAAAAAATTTTACTAGGATTTGAAATGGATTTTCATTAAATCTATATATCAACTTGCAGAATAGGCACCTTTTTATTATGTTAAGACTTCTATCACATAAACATAGCAAGACGTCATTTCTTTAAGTATTCTTTGATTTTTTTATCAGAGTTTTAGTTGTCTATAAACTGATATTGTATATATATTGTTACATTTAAACCTAAATATTTCAATTTTGGATTTATTTTAAATGACATTTTGCAAATTTTCTATTTTTCAATGGAGACTTTTACCGCATAGAAGTGTGTTGGTTTTGTATATTGTGATTTTCTAACTTCATTTACAGTTCTAGGAGACGTTTTGCAGATTTCTTATGATTTTTAGGTAGACTATCATGTCTTCTGAAAATGAAGTTTTTGTATTCTTCCTTTCAAATTACATGCTTTTTTTTTTCTTGTCTTTTTCACTAACTAGAAGGGCTACTAGGATGTTTAATGAGACTGTTGAAAGTGTCTTGTTGGCTTAATAGACAAGCATTCATTGTTATGCAGTGACATATATTCTTAGCTATAAAATACTTTCTAGAAGTTATTTTATGGGTTGAGGAAGTTCTTTTCTTAGTTTATTGTTTTTATTATAAGTTGTTGCAGTATTTTCTCAAATGTTTTTCTTGCATAAGTTGCTATCACCATGTAACTTTTCTTCTTTACATTATTAATATGATCAATCAATTACATTGATTAATTTCAGAGTATTGAACCAGTCTTGCATTCCTAGTGTAAATTCCAATTGATGATTTGTGTTATTCTTTTGCATATGCTAGAATCAATTTGCTAATATGTTTTGTGAGTACTTTTGTATATATCCATAAAATAGCATGTAGTTTTGGGTTTTTTTTTTCCTTGTTAGATTTTGGTTTCAGATGAGTGCAGGCCTCATAAAGTGAGTTGGAATACATTCCCTTTTCTTCAATTTTCTGGAAAAGATTCTAGAAACTGATAACATTGCTTACTTAAATATTTTGCTAATTATCCAGTAAAAACATTGAGGCTTGAAAATTTCTTCTTAAGACTTTGATTTTTGTTTGGCATTTTAAAAAACTATTAAATCAATTGCTTTGTGATCTTAAGACCACTCTGGTTTTCTATTTCATCTTTGGAAGGTTTTAATAGTTTATGTTTCTGGAAGAATTGGTCTATTACATCTAAGTTGTTAAAGTTATGCACATAGTGTTTTTTCTAATAATATTCACTTATCATCCTGAAAGACTTTATAGTGTTTTTTTAATTTTAACTCCTGATATTGATCATTTGTATCTTCCCTGGTTTTTTTTTTTGTCAGTATTGTTAGAAGTTTATGAATTTTATCAATGTTTGCAAAGAACTAGCTTTTGATTTCATTAATTTTTCTATTGTTTTATTTTTCTGTTTTCAATTTCATTGATTTCTTTTTCTTTTCTTTCTTTCTTTCTTTTTTGTAAGTAGGATTCATTGAGAGGACAGAAAAACCCCCACAATGGGAGGGGACCTGAGGGGGTTGCCTCAATTTCATTCATTTCTACTCTTTATTGTTTCCTTCATTTGGCTTGATTTGAGTTTGTTTTGCTCTTTGTTCCAGTTCTTAAGGTAAAAGCTTAGGTTAATTATTTGAGATATTTATTGTTTTAAAATATAAACACAATGCTATAAATTTTCTTCTAAGTAGTCTTTTAATTGAATTCCACAAATTTTAGTATGTTGTATTTTTATTTTTACTCAGTCCAATATATTTTCTAATTTCCATTGAAACTTTCTCTTTAGTCCAGGGCACATATAAATGTATGTTGTAAAATTTCCAAGGATTTGGATGCTTTCTGTTATCTTTCAAATACTGATTTCTAGTTTAATTGCATTATGATATGAAAGAATATTTGGAATAATTTCAAATGTTTTAAACATGTTTAAGATTTATTTTATGACCCAGATTATATTTTTGTTATGAATGCACTATGCGCAGTTTTTCATTCTGTTGTTTTTAGGTAGAATGTTCTGTAAATATCTGCTAAATCCAGTTTGTTTAGGGCATTGGCTAGTTTTTCTATATTCTTTTTTCTATATTCTAGCTAGTAGTTTTATATATTACTGAGGGGAGAATGTTGACGTTACCAACTAAACTGTGATGTATCTATTTGTGTTTTTAGTTCTGTCTGGTTTTTCTTTATGCATGTTGCATCTCTGTTGTTTGGTTGTATACATATTTAGAATAGTTGTATCTTCTTGGTAAATTTGCCTTTTTTCCCTATGTAATGCACCTCTTTGTCTCTGGTAATTTTCTGTGCTCTGATGTTTATTTTTATGGTATCACATACTTTACTCTTTACAATTTATTTAGGATCCATATGTTACCACTATCTTTGAAGTATAAGAATGTTAACAACTTACAGACTCTTTTACTCTCTCCACTTTATACTATTAGCTTTCTTGTATATTAAATCTACACATGTGGAAAATTCTCATCAAACAATGTTATATATTTTCCCTTTCCCTATCAGACATAATTTAAAGAACTTAAGCGAGTAATAGTCTATTTTCTTATATATCTACCATTTCCCTTGCTTTTCCTTTATTTCTGATGTTCCATTTTTCCTTCTGGAATCATTTTCCCTCCGTGTTAAGAGTTTCCTTTAGTAACTTTTTAAAGAGCAGATCTTCTGGCAAAAAATTCCTAGTTTTTCTTTATATTATGATGTCTTTATTTCCGAAGAATGTTCTCATTAGTTTTAGAATTATATATAGGTTGAGAGTGCTTTTCTTTCAGCACTTGAAAGGTTCCATGTCTCTTTTTTCTGGCTTCCATGGTTTCTGATGAGAAAGTCACTATTATTGAATCATTGCTCCCCTATAAGCAACATGTCATTTTTATTCTGGCTACTTTGGATGTTTTTTGCATTTGTCTTTAGCGTTTGGCAGTTTGATATTGATGTGTTTGTGCATAAATCTCTTAGGAATCACCTTGCTGAGGTTTCTTAGCTTCTGAAATCTTTAGGTTTTAGACATTTGCCAAAGTTTGGGAAATTTCAGCCATGATTTATTTAATTATTTTTAGTGCCACATACTTTCTTCTCTCTTTTGATGACAATAATTTTCGATTTGTAATTTTTCCATAGGTCCCTCTATCTCTGTTATTTTTTCTTTAATATTTTTGTCCTCTATTGTCAGTATTGGATCATTTCTACTGATCCATATTAAAGTTCGCTTAACTCAATCTTCTGTCATCTCCATTTACCCACTGAAGTTATCCAGTGATGGTTTTTGTTGTGATTATTTTATTTCTCATTTCCAAAATTTCCAGTTTGTTCTTTTCTTTAACTCAGCTTCTTTGCTGATAACTTCTGTTTTGACATTTGTTGAAAGAGTAATCACAATTATTTTGTTGGGTGTTGTTTTTAAATATATGCTTCATTTATTGTAAGAAAATTCCAACATATATTTCATATCGGCATAAATTGATTGTCTTTTCTAGTGGGAGTTGAAATGTTCATGGTTCTTCATATGCCAATTTGTTATTGTATTCTTCACATACCTTCACAGATCTTTGCTCTTTAGAATCTATTCTACATGTATCTGTGTCTTGGGCAGTGGTCTCTCAATTAGTTTAATTTTCATGTTCTTTAATATGGTAAGCATCTTCAGACTTATGCAAACACAAACCAAGAAAAATCTGGAATTTACTAACAATTTTTGCAGAGTAATTCTCCTGACCTTTTTTAAATTCTTATAACCTACTCACTACTATTTTATTTGCTGGAATTGTCTTTTATGTGTCTCTGGCCAGAAAGTTGAGGCTCTAATTACACCTTTGCATCACACATTTTCATGTCCTTGCTTAAGTGGAGGGAACAAACAAGGAAGAAAACAGAAAATCAGAATACATCCTCATCCTTAGAAGACAACTCTATCTACTGGAGAAGAAGTTCTTTTTGTTTCAGAGTTTGGTTCTTTTGGGTTTCTGGAGACAGCTCCAGCCAGCACCAAAATGGAATGTGAGAGAATGGAGGAAGTGTGAGGGAATGGGAGGGGATGTGAGAGAGCGGAGGAAATGGGAGATTTAAATACAAGTCCCTTACATCCCAATGAGTTCCATTCTGAGAGTGCATTCATAAGTCCAACAAAGTTAGCCTAAGTACCCAACGAACACAATCAGCTATATGGTACTATACTATAATAGATTTTGAATAATAATACAAATTTCACACAAATAATACATGCACAAACACACACACAAAATAAATACAGCATTTTAAATCTTACAGTAAAGTACCTTGAAAAGTACAGTAGTACAGTATAGTACAACAACTGGCATACAGGAGCTGTGTGTACATCAGACACATGAACTAACTTAAGTGATTGGACATGCAAACACGTGTTCACATCTTTGAAAATTCACACTTGAAAGTTTGTATGTAAGAGACTTACTGCTTTCTCTAAAATTTAAGAGTTCTTTTGTAATTCCCTAAGACAGAACTAGAAGGTTTATTTTAGAACTTTCATTGTCTGCAAAACAGTGCCAATTTTCAGATTTCAAGTTGTGTTGAGATCAAGTTAATAGATAATGGAGGAAACACAATGTAAATTCATTGGTCCATTTGGTAGTACTTCAGGCTGGTGTTCTCTCCCAATTCACCTGCTACTATTCAATTTTCAGTGATTTCAACTAGTTGCTCAAGGAAGTTTGTCCATGTTTTATGCCTTACGCAATGGGACATAAAAACAAAGCCTTTTTTTTTGGTCGATCTAACTCCAAACAGCAACTTATAAATGGTGTGTTTATTTTAAAAATTAATATTTAACTGAGTTTCTTTTGCTTTTAGTTTTAAAAAATTGGTTTTGACCATCCTGACCATATGAGCAGGAACCATGAAAACTCACACATTGCTTTTGAAAAGTAAATTCTATTGAATTTTCTATATATATAATTATTGACTTCGAATTTAATTCCATTGTGATTGCAGAGTATACATTGCCTGATAACAATCTTTTAACGTTATTGAGGACTATTTTATGGCCTAAAATATGGTCTTTTCTGGAAAAGACCATATTCCATGTACACATAAGAATAATATGTATGTTGCTGCTGTTGGGTGTTTTCAAAATTATTCTTAGACACAGTTGATTTACAGTGTAGTCAATCTTCTATTTTCCTGTGGACTTTGATCTATTTGTTCTATCCATTATAGAAAGTGGGTTATTGAAGCCTGTGAATATTATTGCTGAATTGTCCATTTATCCTTCCATTTTTATCAAATTTCACCTCATGTGTTTTGCCGCTCTGTTGTCTGGTTCATGTACGTTATATCTTCCTGATGGATTGACCTTTTTATCTTATGTAATATCACTGTTTATCTCCAATAACATTTATTTTTTTTAAAGTCTATTTTGTCTGAATTAGTGCAGTCAATTCATCTGCCTGATACTTGCTGTTTGCATGGTATATTTTTTTCATCCTTTTACTTTTAACCTATTTGTATTCTTGAATCTAAATGTGTCTGTTGTAGACACCAAATAATAAAGTATTTTTATTTTTATTCAATCTGGTAATCTATGCTTTTGATTGGATTGTTTAATTCATTCACTTTTGTTACATGGTAATGTGATCAGATTTACATCTGCCATTTGTTTTATGTTTTTTATTATATCATTTGTATTTTTTTTGTTTCTTCTTTACTAAATTCTTTTTTTTTTTTGAGTTGGAGTCTCACTCCGTCGCCCAGACTGGAGTGCAGTGGCCGCTCCCGGCCACCGCAGCCTCGACCTGCTGGGCTACGGCGATCCTTCCACCTCAGCCTTCCAAGTAACCGGAATTACAGGCATGCGCTACCACGCCTGGCTGATTTTTTGATTTATTGTAGAGATGAGGTCTCGCTGCCCAGGCGGGTCTCGAACCCCCGGGCTCAGGCAATCCACTCACTTCAGCCTCCCAAAGGCGCAGGATTACAGGCTAAGCCACCGAGCCCGGCACTAAATTCTTTTAGATCAAACAGATGTTTTCTAATGAAGCAGTTTAATTTCTGTATGTATTTTGATAGATGCAGTTAGTTTCGAACTGTATTTTGAATATTGTACTTTAAAGATTGTCCTTGGACTTACAATTTACATCTTAACTTATTAAAATATATTTTACATTTATGCTAATGTAACCAAATGGAACATAGAAACTTTCTCCTAAATAACTCTATTCCCTCTCTAATTTTCTGTGCTATTATTGGTATAGTATAAAACTTACATATGTTACAAACTCAACACATTGTTATAGTTATTATTTTTGCCTATAAAAATTCTGAAAGAATACAGGAGAGCAAGTATATACTGTCATGTGTCACCTACTAATGGGGATAGTAGGCAATTTTGTCATTATGAAAATATCATGGAGTGCATTTACATAAACCTATATGGTACTACCTACTACACATGTAGGCTAATGGTGTAGCTTATTGCTCCTAAGATACACACCTGTATAGCATGTGGTTGTACTGAATACTGGAGGCAGTTGTAAAACAATAGTAACTATTTGTATACCTGAACTTATCTAAACATAGAAAAGGTACAGTAAAAACACAATATAAAAGATTTTTTAAATGGTACACCTGCAGAGAACACTTACAGGAATGGAATTTGCAGTACTAGAAGTTGTCTTGGTGCATCAGTGAGGGAGTGTGAGTGAATGTGAAGGCCTAGGACATTACTGTATCTCACTGCAGACTTTATACATACTGTACACTTAGGCTAAACTAAATTTGTTTTATAATTTTTATTTCTTCAATAATAAATTAATCTTAGCTTACTGTAATATTTTTACTTTATTAACTTTTAATTATTTTTAATTTTTAAGTCTTTAGCAATTGCAGCTTAAAACACAAACACGTGCAACTGTATAAACATGTTTTCTTTCTTTATATTCATATTCATATATTCATAAGCATTGCTTTATTTTTAAATTTATTTTTTTTTTTACTTTTTTGTTAAAAATGAAAACATAAACACACTCATCAGCCTAGGCCTACACAGGATCAGGATCACCAATATCACTGTCTTTCACCTCCACATCTTGTCCCTTTGGAAGGTCTTCAGGAGCCATCATCTCCTGTGACACCAAAGCCTTCTTCTGGAATACCTACTGAAGGACCTGCCTGAAGCTGCTTTGTAGTTAATTCTTTTTACACGTAGAAGAAATATACTCTAACATGAAGATTAAAAGTATAGGATAGAAAATACATAAACCAGTAGCATAGTTGATCATACTATCATTATCAGGTATTATGTTCTGTACGCTCTGTATGTGCTAGACTTCTATATGATGAGCAGCACCACAAGCTTGTTTACACAAGCCTTGCCACACACATGTGAGTGACGTGTTACAATAAGATATTGTGATGGCTGTGATGTCACTAGGCAGTAGGAATTTTTCATTTCCACCACGATCTATAGGACCACAGCCATATATGCGGTGTGTTGCTGACTGAAACATTATTATGTGGTGCATGACTGTTTTCATCTTTGCAGAATTTGTTATATTAATCACAGTCCTTACCATTTCTGATTCTTATCATTTTTTCTAATGGAGTCAAGTTAGCATCTGGTGTCTATAACCTTACTCAAATATTGTTTCGTTTCACCTACATTTTGTCTTATTATTTATTATATGTTACATTTCTATATGCTCCAACCACAAGCATACAAGTATATACATATTGTTTTATGTGATTGCTTTTTAAGTCAATTCTTTAAAAGGGGGAAAAATATGCAAGTATATGCTCATTCATAATTACATGGCTACCTGTACTGGTGCCTTTGGTTTTATCGTGAGGACTTGAATTATTGTCTAGAGTCTCAACCTTGCTCTCAGCCTGAAGAATGTCCTTCAGTATTTCTCAAAAAGCAGGTCTTCAAGGCAAGTGCCACTGAGAGGACAAAGTGTCCTTCTCCACCCAGCAAGAGTTCTACTCCAGGCAAAGGAGGTTAAGAAGAATGAGGTCCCAGCTACCCCTGCCACAGCTCATGGGTAGGGTGAAGGTTCCACATCAGGAAGAGCAAGGCTGGAAGAGCAAAGGGTCACCCTGGGAAAAGCACAGGGCTATGTCCCCACCCTGGATGCTGTGAAGTGGTGTCGATCACACCTCCATGTGCTCCCTTTTAGGAACTGGATTCAAGGTGTGTCTGCTTCTATCCACTTTTACTGTCTGTAGATATCAGGAGTTGCAACCTAAAGTCAGAAGATTTTATCAGAGCCCCTTTTGGAAGGTCTTGGACTTTAGTTTCTTGTCCCCAGCCCTGGTAGGTCTACCTTTTTCAAAATCAGCAGATGTTCCTAAAATAATGTGGCCTTCACTGCCTGGCTACCCATTTGTGAATTTTCTTTAACATTTGAATCTTTGTTCCAAAAGTCTTCACAGCCATAGGGTTAGATGTCTCATCTCAAGCAGAAATTGCATATTTTGGGCAGCCTTTGCAATGACCTTCAGTGGGTTCCTCATTCTGATCTCCCTTGCTCACCATTATCAGAAGCAGAAGCCCAGCCCATGCTTTTGAAGTGATTACAGAAATTAGAATTGGAGCCCAAAGTCTCAAAACTTGAAGACATTAGACTCTTAGCCTTTAGACCAAATGCAGTGAGGAGTAAAAAAAAATAATGCACCCATGTGCGTCTCCATCCCAAGTTGGCATATAATTCAAGACCGTATTAAAAAATGAAAAGGAAGCTTTCTCGAGAGAAGCGAGCGAGACCACGTCGTTTCTGCCTGGCCGACTGGGCCAGGTGATGACGAAGCGGTATCCTGGTGACCCAGCCCTTCATCCCTAGGCTGCCCACACTCCCGGGGCCTCCTGATGCCGAGGTCTATGTGGAATTTTCGGAGACGCCACAAAGAGAAATGTATCTTCCTGGGCACAGTCCTTGGAGGAGTGTATATCCCGGGGAAATATGGGCAGAAGAACATCAGAGAAATACAAGAAAAGGAGGAGGCAGAATATATGGCCCAAGCACGACAACAGTATCATTTTGAAAGTAACCAGAGGACTTGCAATATGACAGTGCTGTCCATGCCTCCAACACTGAGAGAGACCTTAATGCAGCAACTCAATTCTGAGAGCCTCACCTCTCTACTAAAAAACAGGCCTTCAAATAAGCTAGAAATATGGGAGGATCTGAAGATAATAAGCCTCACAAGAAGTAGTGTGGCTGTGTACAGTACTTGTATGCTGGTTGTTCTTTTGTGAGTCCATTAAGCGTAATTGGTGGATATATTTACCTGGATAATGCTGCAATTGGCAAAAATGGCACCACAATTCTTGCTCCCCCAGATGTTCAACAGCAATATTTATCAAATATTCAACATCTCCTTGGAGATGGCCTGACAGAATTAATCACTGTCATTAAACAAGCTGTGCAGAAAATTTTAGAAGTGTTTCTCTTAAACATTCTTTGTCCCTTCTGGACTTGGAGCAAAAACAAAAAAATCAGAAATCTCGTTGAGCAGCATAAATCTTCTTCTTGGATTAATAAAGATGGATCCAAATCTTTATTATGCCATTATATGATGCCAGATGAAGAGACTCCATTAGCAGTTCAGGCCTGTGGGCTTTCTCCACAAGACATTACCACTATTAAACTTCTCAATGAAACTAGAGACATGTTAGAAAGCCCAGATGTTAGTACAGTTTTGAATACCTGTTTAAACCGAGGTTTTAGCAGACTTCTAGACAATATGGCTGAGTTCTTTCGATCTACTGAACAGGACCTGCAGCATAGTAATTCCATGGATAGTCTTTCCAGTGTCAGCCTGCTTTTAGCTAAGATAATCCCGATAGTAAATGGACAGATCCATTCAGTCTGCAGCGAAACACCCAGCCATTTTTTTCAGGATCTGTTGACGATGGAGCAAGTGAAGGACTTTGCTGCTAATGTATACGAGGCTTTCAGTACCCCTCAACAACTGGAGAAATGACTTTCCTTCGAGGAAAACTACAGTGGGAATCATTTACTTTTAGAAATACACTGAATAAATCAACTATTCCTAGAGTAGCAATTTGTTACCAAAATGCCTAATAAAAATATATTCTTAATCAAAGTCTTCATTTCATAATGAAATAGATTTATGTGCTATCTTAATATATATTTTTTAAATTCATCAACAGACCGGTTTTTGTGGGCATACATAAGTGTATACATATGAAAATATCAGAATTGTGAATAGTTTGTTACACATGGACATTAGTTCCAAACTGACTAAAAACTAATGTAGATACTTTTATATGCATATACAGTATGGAATGCGATATACTTTGATATTACTACTGAAGAAAAATCTATTGGGGAGATAGATCTATAATGTGTGAAGTTCAGAAAATATGCTATTTAATCATAGTACTTCCTGGACTGCTATAAGCAGAAGTGAATCAGACTTTTCTGCAGCTGCCCTTCCAAAGGGCAGATTATTTGTCTCAAATATACCTTTATGGAGGACTTTTCTTCTTTGGGAATCAGTGAATTTTAACAACTATGATCAGCTATTTTATTTCTTTGCTCTTTCTTTGCTATATTTTCTAAAGTTTTATTAACAAGCCTTAGAAAGTTACATGTTGATTTTGAACCTAAAATTGTGTTCATGCTGTTTACTCACAGCTAGTATTAATTATATAATTTTATTCATTTGTATATAAATAATTTTAATAACTTACTTTGTATTGATTTTTGAGTACAGTGAATATCTTATTGCAATAAACTGTTTTAGTAAAATAAAAAAATGAAAAGGAAGGCAGAATAATAAAATTTAATTTAAAGCCTACTCTGACTCAAATTTGGGTGAAAATTGATCCAGCAGTGATTTTTGATGGGTCTCTCTCCAGGACACTTTCTTTCAGACTGGTTTTTGTTTTCTTTCATGATTAATGTAGCTCTCTTCCCACTGATTTGTCTCAAGACTGAGTGACCTGATATCCCAGCACCTGCATGATCCTACATTTGTCCTCTTTCAGGACAAAACCAGGACAAGTCTTCTTCCTCTTTGGGTGGCCATCCTGAACCTACTGGGTTCTGATGAGGGCACACTGAAGGTGTGTCTACTCCATTCTGGAACAACTACTATTGTTCATTTTCTTCTTACATGAAAACAATTTGAGGTGTAAGAGGACTGGAATAGTGACTGGCAAATTGGGGTTCAAAAGATTTTACAGGCCAGAGTCAGAAGCAAAGGTGATCCTGAAGAGAAAGTGCCCTGTATTTACAGAAGTGGTTCTCTGATGCCCTTTCTAAAACACAGGCTGTTGTACCCCACCTCCAGAACCCAGTGTGCTAAGTCCTGGGAGAAGGCTGAGAATTTGCATGTCTAACAAGCTCTCAATGTTGCTGGGTCCAAAAACAACCCCTTGAATACCACTGTATTAGGAAAGTCGAACAGAAAATTATGTTGGTGATAATCGTTTAAGATGAGAATTAGAAAAGTAATAAAATACAGATGCCAGGGCCTGGGGTAGTGGTCTGAACCTGCTACGGTCTGTGAACTTTATATTGTCAAAACAGTCCTCTTCCTTCTTGCTGGAATACTCTTCCCCCAAATATTGGGATGACTGTCTTCCCCAAATGCTGCATGCTCAATGAAGCCAACCCTAACACTGTTTTGAATTACAACCCCACCCTCCCGCACTAAAACCTGTTTACTTTGTTTTCTTTTGCAGCACACACACACACATACCCATGCATACTACTTTTCTTATTCATTTTCTTTACTTTTGATCATCTATATCTTCCCTTGAGAAAGTTGTTCCATGGAGACAGAGATTCTTATCTGTTTATGTCACTGATGTGTATATTCCAAGTACTAAAAATAGTATCCAGCATATTGCAGATGCACAATAACTATGTGCACCAATAAGTACCTTTTAACACTTCATTTGCAAATCGAACATGCATAATTCCTAGGGTGCCTTCCAGCTCTCCAGTTTTACCCTGATTGCACCTCTCTCTTCATTACCTCCAGTCTTTTCTCCCAATATACACAGTTCTGAACCAATTACAATTGCTCTCTCTTATCAGAGCTTTGTTACATAATGTTGCAATTCTATTTAGATTTCCTCCACACATCCTAAATCGAATTCTATTCACATCACTTATCTAATGCCTGAGTGTTCTGCATCTTGTGCTCATGCACCTGAGACTCTTTTTGGTAGACATAAATTAACGAAAATTCATCTGAATTTTGCAGCAAACAAATGGTAACATTAGCAGCAGTCAGTCCTCCCTCAGCTTCCAACGGTATCAGTCATTCAAATTCACCACATTATTCCTGAACCTTAGTGACATTTCAGTAAGTGCAGTTTCCATGTCCTATGCATCAAGCCATTAGGTCACGATAAGGGTTTTCTGTATACCTACTACTGTAATGTTATTAATGGCTAATATCAATACTATAAAGTAGAGAAAAGTGCAGTCTACACACAATCAGCAAGTCTGCCTGTTGCTATGGAATTTATTTTTCCTTTGTCCCTTGTCTGAAAGCACTTCTGTTTCCTGCTGTGATAGAAATAGTCTACATCCTGGTAGCCATAGTAACAACTTAGGGAAAGTTGCTTTTCACATTGCTGCTTCTCTCTCATCTCTGCACACCCAGATGCCGTCCTCATTTCAGCTAATTGATGCGGATTATTATTTAAGAAGCAGGGTCAGATAACCAGTTCTGGTCTCTGTGTACAAATGTCTTAAAGACATTGTAAATGTCAGTTATATGGAGAGGCACCACCTTATCCTTGTTCTCTCTCACATACATTTGATTCAGTCGAATTTATTAAACAGACAAAGAAGAAAAATCACCAGACTCTTCTCTCTACTGCAGGGCTGGTCCAACAGTGCACAGAAATGTACATGTGCAGCTGAACAACATGAGTTCACAATTTCAGTTCTGCCACTGAGCACACATACTTTAAAAGAGTTAAATTATTTGACAAAACTTAGAAAACAAACTACAAAAATACAAGATATTCATTTTCTGTAAAATGTTATTAAATAAGAAGCTTCTGGAATAGACTGCCTAATTCAGCTTTTCATCTTGAAATTAAATGAAAACTAGTAAAATGAGGACATCTGCTGCCATGTTGATGGATTTCACTGGGACTCAATTGCACGGAAAGAGAGCATAGATAAGAATGATTTAAATGATTAATTTTAGCACCAAAGCCCAGGTTAAGCGAATATTTCTTCTGAGAATACCACAGATATTAACAAAACAGGCATTAAGACTCAATAACAACCTACAGTGAATTTAAAATAATGTCCTTAAAATATACATGATATCTAATGCTATGTAGCTTTAGACAGTCATATTTATCCCTTAATCCGAAGCCATTAACCATTGCTCTTCTTATGAGTTATGTCTAACTTTAAGGAACATTTAGTACAAACAGCTGGGCAAAGAATACAGAATACACACACACACACACACACACACACACACACACACACACACACAATCCATACATATGTGTATGTATATATATGTATATACCATGTATAAAATCCTCTGTGCATATTATTCTTTCAATGACTGCTGAAAGAGACGTTACAAGGAAATATGAGAACTTCTGTTGTTTTGGGCACATATAACCCATTGTACAATTCCATAAACACTAAATGCATTTTCCCATGCTTTATTGTTTATTTCCTTTTTTTTTTTTTTTGAGTTGGAGTCTCACTCTGTCACCCAGACTGGAGTGCAGTGGCCGCTCCCGGCCACTGCAGCCTCGACCTGCTGGGCTCCGGCGATCCTTCTGCCTCAGCCTCCCAAGTAGCTGGAACTACAGGCGCGCGCTACCACACTCAGCTAATTTTTTTTTATCTTTATTGTAGAGATGAGGTCTCGCCAAGTTGCCCAGGCGGGTCTCGAGCCCGCAGGCTCAGGCAATCCACTCACCTCGGCCTCCCAAAGTGCTGGGATTACAGGCTAAGCCACTAAGCCCGGCCTGTTTATTTTCTTAATACTTAAAAAATTTTACAACAGTATTAAATTTACAGAAAAATTGCAACAGTAGTACAGAGTTCTTATATATTTTCCACATCTAGTTTTTCTTATTATTAGCATCTTATATTAGTACAATAAATTTGTTACAATTAGTTAAATAATACTTCTACATTATTATTGTTAACTAATACTTTATTCAGATTTACATAGCTTCAAACTAATATTGTTTTTACTTCAGGATTTCATCCAGGAGACTATATCACATTTATTCATGTTCCCTTAGGTGCTTCTTGGTTGTGACAGTTTTTCAGATTTTTTTGTTTTTGTTTTTGATGATCTTGACAGTTTTGAGAAGCACTGATCAGGAATTTTTAGAATGCCCTTCATTGGGATGTTTCTGTTGTTCTTCTCGTGATTATATTTGCATTATAGTTTGGGGAGGAATGCCATAGAAATGGAGTGGTTACTCTCATCATCTCATATCAAGAAGATATGCTGTCAACTTGAAGTATCACTGCTTATGTTACCCTTGATCACCTGGATGCCAGTTTTCTCCACTGCAAAGTTACTTTTTGGCCATTTTATATATTCAGTTCTTTAAAAGAAAATTATTATGCCAGTCCACACTCATAGCAGGGATGGTCTATACACATAAGGAAGATTTGCCTCTTTCCAATTTCTCTATTTATTCAACCTTTAATTTACATCTGTATATATTCATGAGTGCTTATTTTATACTTTGGTTTATAACCCAATATTACTTTATGTTCTGTGGCTTAAATTGTTCTGCCTTTGGCCATTGGAAACTTTCCATTTGCTTTGTTTTGTTTTAGCATTTCTTTATTTTTTGACACTAGAAGTTATTGCAGACTAGTCTTATATATTTTCTTCTTCAGTCCTATAATCAGATATTTCTCCAAGGAGCCTTAGCTTCTTTTGCTGGTACTGTAAGAAAATACCTAGGAACTAGGTACACTTGTTAGCATTAGAATGTCATTCTTCCAGGCCATCTCCACAGACAAAACAAGAAAATACATGCATGTGCCTGTGTATGTGCACACATCTATAAATAATTCTATATGTAATCATCTATATCTGTATTAAGCTATACTTGAACTTATACTGAGGCCTCCAATTCTAAATCATCACTACATAGATTGTTCCTATCTCTTCTCCTTGCTTATATGTAAACTCTTTATATCTGTGAGAAATCTGACTCCCATTGTTTGCCATACATTCACTTAATTCTTCAATTCTAGTGTACTGTATAGTTGAATCAGAATTGTTAACCATACTTCCATGGGTATAACTTTAACAATTAGAGCAGAGTACTTATATGTAGTTATAAATTCATTTAGTTTTAGTTTTAAAGACTCTAGTCATTTACAAAGTCAGTTAGGTCAGCAGATTTTCTCCTCTTTCCATTACTGAGATTATTTCATACATTTGTAATATACTTAGATTGTTTTGTCATGTTCTTCATTCAGTACAGGGAGCCTTAGCAGAATAATATAGATAACAAAGTAAAGCACCAGCAGACTCAACGATAGATTATTCAGTTTGAGGAATAAAGAAAATAAAACAAAAATGCGTACACTCAAGGAATTATCAGATCCCAAAACTTATGAAATTGGATCCTCAGAGGGAAAAAAAGGAGAGGTAGAATGGACAGAAAAATGGTTGAAGAAATAATATAAAAATACCAGCAAAACTGGACCCCCCTCCAAATTATAGATTTTAGATGAGCAGGCAACGCCAAGCATGGTAAACTTGAAGAAGATCTTGTACATCAGAATCAAACTAGTAAAAGACATAGATAAAGACATATTATATACAGAGGGCATACAGAGTGATAACAATCTCACTGAATGCTGATTACCTCAAAATTATGGAAGCAAGAAGTAGGTAAAACAACTTTCAAGCACTTGGTTCTTCATATAGAACCAAGAATTCTATACACAAGTCAAAATATCCTTCAAAAAATAGTGTAAAATAAAGGCATTTTAGGATAAGAAAAGCTAAAACAATTCATTGCCAATAGACCTACAATGCAAGAAATGATAAAGTTCTTTAGACTCAAGGAAGATGAAATTATTTGGAGACTTGGAAAAGCTTTAGACTTGATACATATCTGGGCAAATAAAAACACTGATTTTTTAATTTTTTTCTTAATATCTTTATAAGACATACAACAGCCATGAGTAAATATTATACCTATCCTTGTATAGCATATGCGGATATAATAGCTATAACAATGATAGATAATGTACAAGACAGGAGAGGTAAATGGGCTTATATAGTTTTAAAATTTCTACTTCTTATGACTATTGTAATATTAAGTATTATAAAAATTCAAGAATTTGCATTGCATCTTTTTTATTTTTAAAATGATACATATTATTTGTACATATTTATGAAGTATATGCTATATTTTATCATATGCATAGACAGTAAGATGACCAAGTCTGGGTGTTTAGAAGTATACTCAAGGAGTGTAAATTTACACCTTGAGAATTTATCATAAGAATGCATATTTTAATTTCTAGAGCTAATAGTAAGGTAACTACAAAATACATTGCCTAAAACAATTAAAAAATAGTCTAATAATGTTAAAATTTTTCAAAAACAGTAGAAAAGGAGGAACAAAGGACCAAAAATCAGGGGGAATGTCAAGAAAACAAATAGCAAAATGATAGATCCAAACACAACCCTATCAAAGATGTTCAAAGTCTTTAGCTAACAGGGAGGTAGAAAATAAATATCACAATAAAATCCACTCCACACTTACTAGAATGACTAAAAGTAAAAAGACTGAGGTGCTGCGTCCCTCTCTGCTGCGCCTCTCTCTCTCCATCAATCCACCCTCACCCTGTCCATCCGTACCCTAACAGTTGGCAAATATTCTTGCGCATTCTGTGGGCGGTCTCCCCACTCTCTTAGTGGTTTCTTTTGCTTTGCAAAAGCTTTTCTGTTTGATGAGGTCCCACTTGTCTATCTTATCTCTTATGGCATGGGCATCTAGAGTTTTGATCAGAAATTGGGTGCCTTTTCCAACTTCCAAATGGGTGCTGCCTGCATTTTCTAAGATTCTTATAGTTTGAGGTTTTATATTTAGGTCTTTGTTACATTTAGAGTTGGTTTTTGAGTATGATGATAAGTAGGGGTGTCCTGTTTCAATCTTATGCATGTTGTCAGTCAGTTTTCCCAGCACCATTTACTGAATAACTTCTTCTTGTCCCAGTTGTTGTTGGTTCTTTACTAAATCTTAAACGAGTGGGTGATTTCCATCTTTCACAAACCGATTCAGATAATTAAAAAAAAAAACTCAGGAAGCTCTTTAATTAATCACTCAATGCTAACACAACGTCAACAACAAATAAAACAGAGACAAGAAAATGTGGAGACAAGTAAAGATACTGTATTAGTTTATTACTGTTGTAGCAAACTTAGAGGCTTAAAAAATAATAATTGATTATCTTGCAGTTCTGATGGCTAAAAGTCTAAATTGGCTCAGCAGAGCCATGCCCTTTCTGGAGGTTCTCTGGGAGAAGTGTTTTTTTGTGGTTTCTGCTCCTGAGGCTGAGGCATTTCCTGTCTTTTGTCTCTGCATCACTTCAACTGCTGCTTCCTTCATCAGATCTCTCCCTCTGACTCTAATGAACTGCCTTCCTCTTATAAGGGCTTTTGAAATTAATCTGGCCCACCTGGACCACCCAGGGTAATCCCCCCATCTCGAGAACCTTAATTTAATCATGTCAGCAAAGTCCCTTTTGTTATGTAAAGTGACATATTCACAGGTTCTGGAGATTCAGAAGTAGATATCTCTGGGTGGGGGTATTATTTTGCCTTTCACAGATAAAGATGCAAAAATCCTTAACAAAATGCTAATATCAAAACTAAAAACATCTAAGAAAAAGAAAATCATCCTGAACAAACAGATATTATGCCAGGAACACAAGGTTGACTCAACATCAAAAATGATACTATACAGGGGAATAGCTACGAGATATCCTGTCATTAAAGAAAAATCGTCTCTCATTCAAGTAGATGTTAATACTCATTCACAAAAATATTTTAGTAATTGAAATGGTGTAATTGTAAATCGGTAAAAATATAAGCATTTAGCTCATTTCAAAATGATTAGTACTGAATCATTCTACAAAGTAAATTACCAATTTTCATTTTCTTCAGGAAGATATGGGAGTTATTTTTGCATATCCTCATGCAATATTTTACATCTGCAATCGAATAAATGCAAATATCATTTCACTGTCTATCTCTGAATACTGGATCACTATTTACTAGGGGGTTTCTCTTTTTTTCTTTTTCTTTTTTTCCAAAACAATAATTGCTGATTAAATTAACTCTTCTCCAAATCATTTGTCCATATCCTTAGCCCACTTTTCTAGTGTTCTGTCTTTTGTTTCCCAAAATGATTAAGAAGTTCTTTGTATTTTCTGACTAATAATCCATAATATGTAAATTGCATATAAACAGTGGAGCTGAAAAGTGCATGCAGCAAACAGGCTGAAGGATAAACAGACAAATCCACAATGATAACTGGGGGCTTCAGCACCTTACTCTCAAAAGTTCATAGAACTACCAATCAGAAAAATGGCAAAGATGCAGGTGTAGAACAATTAATCCATGAGATTTAATGGGCATCTCTAGAACATTCCACCCAATAACAGAAGAATACAGTGGTCTGTAATTCTACCTCATGGAGCCATTGATCATTTTAGTTGCCAAGTTTTATAATGACATTGGGGATTGACTGGATGGAGAGAGCAAATCAGCTGTGAGGAGGCATGGAATTAAAGCAGTGACAGCAAGTATGAGCCTAAAAGGGAGAGATTCTCCCTTTCATGGATAATTAATCCACTAATTAAAATATATCATAACATGCTTCTGTTCTTTGCCAAGGTATTCCTTATAGTATTTCTATAACTTCAAGTGATATTTTGTATTCACTAGTAGTAATTCAAGAACTTCCTTTCTAAAAGCACTCAGATTTTCTAGACTTCTTGAATTATCGATGTCTTGTCCATTTACCCAAACGCTGAAAATACAAACTTTCTATGTAAAGTTGTTTCTATGTGATTCTTCTAATTACCGGGTTTAATTCAAATGCTACTTTCCTTTTCACAGTCATGAGTTTCTTTCTTTTCCACCACTACCTTCTCCCACATTGAAAAGACTTCTTTGTCTCTGTTCCTGTTCAAGTACTAGCCTCGAGGAGCAGTGTCCCTATATCAACCCTTACAGGAAGAATATGAAGCTGTGTGAAGTTTTCTAAGTGGGAAGTAGGACAAAGGAGCTAGCCCTAGAAAAAGAAAATGATGCAGATGTCAGGACTTTCATGGTAGAACCATCACTGCCTGAGTCCTGCTTGGGAAGAGTGACTACCTCGTTTGACTTTGTATATCCTAAAGCAAGTATAAAACAGTGCCCACCTATAAGAGGTCGATGTTCCATACATATCAGTTCAATTCCATGGAAGATTTTGGGAAATACTTGATAAGTGAATGATAGCTGGGTGCAAAGTTCATTTTATTTGTACTTTTACTTGGTATGTAAAGTATAAAATTAGGTTCACATTCTATGATCCCTTACGACTAAGTATTTTTTGATGGATTAACTCCCAGCAAAGTAAGATCCCAACCTAACTGCTAATTCATCAGATATTTATCAAGACTCTACGATGGGTCAGGTACGGCGAAAGCGGTGCTGAGGAAAGAGTCCATCGACATTTTTTTAAAGTCTCTGAAAAGCTTTTGTTGTACCCTGGATGCTGCAACGGGGAAAGGCAGGAACTGCAGCTTGAGAGGAAACGAGGCAGAGGGTCCACAGATGAACTCCCTTTCACCACGCATGAGCCCAACTGTCTTATGGATGTGGGAGATGACGGGCTCCACATCCCCTGCTCACAAACTCTTTCACTTTCCCAAAGAGAAGAATGCTGTAGTCAGAAGGAGGACCAGGAAAAATGAAAAGCCAGAATGTCTGCTCACTCTTTGACTCCGCTGCCTCTGTCATCATACGATTAGCAGTTTATGCTGAGGAATAGACTTTGTATCTATCCTACATGTCACTCAATGCTTTACGTGCCTCCTTAGCAATCACTAGTACATTTTATTTTTCTATTTATTCTAATATTTTTATTGAATATCTTTGAAAATTCAAAGTATAATGTAGAATTTCAGATACTTAAAAGATACCAATAAACTGACAAAAATTTTATCAGGAAAATGTAACTTCATTTTTCTGGGGGAACAGTGAAGTCCAGGGATGTTAAGAGCGTTCTTCTCTCTCAGCCACAGATTACAGAACTTCTTTCTTGTACCTATATTGCAGAGAATGTGACCTCTTTGGGCAAAGAAGAAAACACACACACACACATACACACACACACATGAAAGCTCAGCAAATTCAGATAAGAAAAATGTAAATTATTGCCACCACATTATAGAAAACACATTATGGGAAAATTAGTCCCTAAAATTTTTTAATTTACATTGGTAGAGCTGGGTAGGGAGGAACAGGTTAATTTTCTCTGACATTTACTTGGGACAAAATCTCCAAGGCAACCACAACTCATAGTTCCTATGCCTTAGTGGAAACACTCTTTATTGTACTCAGACGAAAAGAAGCATCACAGCAAATTTAAAGAAAGAAGGCAGGCATTAGAACAGAGGCCTAGGATTTATCACTAAGTAAATCGCAACTCTGCTTTCAACAAGCTGAAAAGCCCCCTATGAACATGGAAAAAAAAACATGAATATGACTGCCATAATATGTGGATTTCTTTCCTATGCCGTCTGTGTCCTCCTGTTAGAAAATCAAATACAAATTATTTGGCTTCCATCATTGCATGCTGCAGCAAAGCTGAGGAAGGAAGCAAGACCTTTCTATAGATCGTTAGTGAAATTTTCTAGATTCTGTAGGTCAGTAATAAGTTGTACTCTGTCTCCATGGAAACACTGATCAACTCTTGATTATCTTGAACCTGAAGATTTTTCCAAGTGCCCACAATCTTCTCTTGCTACCCTGCTAGCTTCCAGTCTCTCCTAACAATAAAAAAAATGATGAGGACATTATTTCCTCTGGTCCTATTGACTGTGTGCATATGTGGCAGGGGGTAGAGAGAAAGAGGGGTCATACACAGAGTGTTCTGTTGTCTGTTCTTAAGGACATAAATGACACTTCTGTTTTTCTTATCTGTCACATCCTGTAGATGAGCAAAATTGACTGTAATTCTATTTTTTATGGCTTTGATCTCAAGAGTCACTTGGCAAATATTTGGGGAATTTTTTAATTAAAGTCAAAATTTAACAAAAAGTTTAATTTATATAGAAGCACTAAATGTTGCTTCTAAACAGGTTTCTGAAATTCATCACATTAAATAAAGTAACATCCTTTATGATAAACACATTTTTAACAAGAAGGAAAAGAACACTTATGCTTCTGATCATGTATACTGCTTAGTTTACCATCTGATTTTTTGGGACCACAAAAATGGCTTGACAGAGAACTTTGAATTCTGGAAAACATGGAATGCACTTTTCTCCTTCTAAATATAGCAAAAACCCTGACCATTATAATAATTTTTTGAAAGGCTCTGAAAGTAAAACTGAAGAAGGCAGATGAGGTAGGAACCCCAAGATGCAAGAACTGACAGGGTGGCAAGTTTTCTGAGCTTTCTTTGCTTCATTTATCCCAGACAAGATGTAGGAAAAGCCTGTAGACTGGAAATGCTGAAAGGCACAGACAGTAGTGACCCTACGTAGAGACTGCACATTTTTGCCAAAGAATAGGGAAAGGGCTAGATTAGCATGATAGAAGCCATTTTGATAATAACATTTGGTTCCATCAAAACACCAGCAAAGTACATGCCCTACCCCAATCCTATCAAGAAAGTGACTCAACGCCATCATGGTGCCAGCAGAGGTCACATTGGGAATCTTGGGTTCTGACCCTTACCCAGCAGTGGGAGGAGTTTCCCAGGAGGACGGTGTGAATGGAGACTGGATGGGCAGCCTGGATTTTCATTGCAGCTCAGCACCACAAAGCACCCCACTTCCTTGCAGAGTGTTGTCAGAGGAGACCATGGGTAGCCTGGACTTCCGACACCACCCACAGGTAGCCAACCCCTCCCAACCCAAGTGGCAGCCAGTATGAGGGGATGCCCACCTTGCCCAGCATGGTCTTAGCATAGGACTGGTAAAGAGAAGATCCAGAGTTTCATAATGTCCAAGGATACAACTGAAAATGACTCATGATGCCAAGAACAAGGAAAATTTCAACTTGAATGGAAAAGGATAATCCACAGAAGCCAACAACCAGATGACAAGATGTTAGAATTATGACAAGAATTTTAAAGCAACTATCATAAAAATGCTTCAGTGAGCAATTAAGAACATGGTTTCTCACAAATGAAAAAATAAAAATCACACACACAACAAAAAACATAACACAAAGTAGAAACAAATGGAAAACAAATGGAAAATTCAGAACTGAAAAATACAATAGCTGACTAAATGGGCTTAATTGAAGAATGGAATGACAGAGGAAGAAATCAGCAAATAAGATAGAGCAAGATAAATTACCCAATCTTAAAAACAGAGAGAATATTCTGGAATAAAACAATAAAAAAGAATAGGGCTCTAAGGACATGTGACACTAAAACAAAAGGTGTATGTTCATATTACTAGAGTCAAAAGGGAGAGAAAGAGAGCAAAGCAGAATAGCTGTTAGATTAAACCTTCCAAATTAGGCAACAGATGTTAGCCTACAGATTTTAAAGAAGCTGAACAAACCTCAAACAAGCTAAACTCAAAGTGATCCATATTGAGACACATTAAAATTAAACTTTTAAAAATAAAAAAGCAAAATGAATATTGAAAGCAACTGAAGAGAAATAAGCACTATGCAAGGGAACAATGATTTGAGTGCCAGCAGATTTCTCATCAGAAGTATGAAGGCCGGAATAGAAAAAGCACAGTATTTTCTCATGCTAACAGAAAAAAATAATAACAACAACCTAGAATTTTATGCATGGGGAAAAACTCCTTGGGAATGAAGATAAAACAAAAACATTCCCAAATGGAGACATACTAATAACTTTTTATTTTTTTACCAGATCTACCTTAAAAGCATGGATCATAAAATCTATCAAACAGAAAGAAAATGATAAAAGCAAAAAATTGAAACATAAAAAATGAAGAAGAAACAATGGAAAGAGTAAACATGCGAGTACTGTATATGTAATAGACTATCATTTCCTCTTAAGTTTCAAAAAACATGTGTAATGGTTGAAGAAAAAATTAGAGCATTGTCTGTTGTCCTCTCCAATGTATGTAGAAAGAATAAATAAGACAAATATATTATAAAGGAGCAGAATAAATCGACCAAATTGAAGAATTTTTTTAATATTTAAATCAAGCTAGAAAAAGTACAAAGTAAGAAAAGTAAAAAATACAAGCAGATTTTGAAAAGTTGCATATGTGTCATGTAACATCCATAGAAACCAATCAAAAATGCAGAAAAGACACACTAAAAAATAATATAAATAAATCAAAGTGTAATTGCAAAAAACAAACAAACAAAAACCAAGCAATTACAGAAGTCAGGAAAATGAAACAAAAATTAAAAAAAAAAACAGAGGGATACTATCTTTTCAATTTTTCTGTAGATCTAAAATTGTTCTAAAAAATAAGAGTTTTCCACAATAGCAAAAACACGGAACTACTCTGCTGCCCATCGAAAGTAGACTGAATTAAAAAAAAATGTGGCACATATACACAATAGACATTATGTAGTCATAAGGAAGGACAAACATATGGACTTTGCAGCAACTTGAATAGATTCAGAGTTGATCATACTCAGTGGTGTATCACAGAAACAAAGAACTGAGTATCATATGTTCTCACTTATAAGCAGATGCTGAACATTTATCATAGTACTATAAGAAAGCAATTGGCAGTAGTGGGACATTGCCATGGGGAGGGGGGGTCAAATAGCATCAATAAGGGTACCTGATCTCAAACCCAGCAAATGGGGACCAGAAGGAGTGTACAATGACCACTTGTATACCTAATCCTGAATTGTAGCCCACATCTTTAAAATAAAAAAAATAAAAAATAAAAAAATTAAGTGTTTTTTTTAAATCTGGAGAATGAATGAGATCAGGGAGAGAAAAAAACAGAAAACAAGCAACAAAATGGTAAACAAAGGGCTTAACACAAAAACAATTATATTATTTGTAATTATCTGAATACATTAAATAAAATACATTGGTAGAATGGATTTTAAAACATGACCAAGCTGCATTCTGTCTACAAGAAACACAATCAAATTTAATTATATAGATAGGTTGAAAACAAAGGAATGAATAAGGATATATCATGTAAACATTAATCAACATAAAGTGCAAAAATAGACTTAGCAAAGAAAATAACCAGGGACTGAGGGGGACATTACTAATGAATAATATGGTTAACCTATCAAGAAAACATAGCAATCTAAATGTGTATGCATAAACAACATAGATTTAAAATATATAAAACAAAACCTGATACAACTGAAAGGAGAAGTAGACACATCCACTCTTATAATTGGAGACTTTAGCACTCCATCTCTGCATTGTTACAACAGTTAGTCAAAAATGAGTAAGGACATAAAAGTACTAGAAAACATAATCAACCAGCAGTATTAAGATAGTATCTGAAGAGTTTTTTACTGTGAAAAACAAAAGACATATTCTTTTCAAGTAGCCATCAAACATCCACCTACATAGCTATTTCCTGAGCCAGAAAAAAGCCTTACCACATTTGAAAGAATTTAACCCATATAAAGTTTGGTTTTGACCAAAACAGATTCAAACTATAATGTAATAACAGAAAGATATCAAGAAAAGTTTCTAATATTTGGAAATTAAAAAATATACTTCTGAGTGTAGTTTTAATTTGCATTTCTTTGATGACTAGTGATGCTGAACATTTTTTCATGTATGTTTTGGCTGCTCATACACCTTCTTTTGAGAACTGTCCATTCATATCTTTGTAATGGGGTTGTTTGTTTTTTTCTTTTCAGCACATTTGAGTTCCTTGCAGATCCTAGATGTTAGGCCTTTGTCAGACATGGAGTTGGCAAATACTTTTTCCCAGTCTGTGGGTGTCTCCCTGCTCTCCTGATGGTTTCTTTGGCTTTGCAGAAGCTTGTCAGTTTAATGAGGTCCCACTTGTCTATCATATCTCTTATGGCCTGTGGGTTTCGGGTTTTGTTCAGGAATTGGATGCCAGTTCCAATTTCCATGAGGGTATGTCCTTCATTTTCTAAGGTTCTTATGGTTTGAGGTTTTACATGTGGGTCTCTGATCCATTTAGAGTTAATTTTTGTGTATGGGGATAAGTAGGGGTCCTGTCTGAATCTTCTGCATGTGGTCAGTCGGTGTTCCCAGCACCATTTACTGAATAGGTTCTCCTCTCCCCAGTGGTTGGTGGTGGAGGCTTTGTTGAAGATGAGTTGGCTGAGAAATTGAGGCTTTGCTTCTGGAATCTCAGTTCTATTCCATTGGTCTATATGCCTGTTCTGGTACCAATACCAGGCTGTTTTGATTATTGTAGCTTTATAATAAGGTTTAAGTCTGGGAGTGTGATATCTCCTGCTTTTTTTTTTTCCTGAGCATTGTTTTGGCTATTCATGGTCGTTTATGTTTCCATATGAATTCCTGTATTGTTTCTAGGTCTGAGAAGACTGTCGCTGGTAATTTGACGGGTATTGCATTAAATCTGTAGTTTGCCTTAGGTAGAATGGACATCTTAACAATGTTGATTCTTCCAATCCATGAGCATGGGATATTTTTCCACTTGTTTGTGTCAGCCTCTGTGGAAAAGAGTGTGGCAATTCCTAAAAGTTCTAAAAATCAATCTTCCATGTGACCCCACAATCCCCCTACTGAGAATATACCTGGAAGAACCCAAATCACTCTATAAAAAAGATACCTGAACACATATGTTTATTGCAGCATTGTTCACAGTAGCGAGAACATGGAACCAACCATGCTGCCCATCAAAAGAAGACTGGATTTTAAAAAGGCGGTACATATACACGATGGAATATTACGCAGCCATAAAGAAGAACAAAATCACGAACTTTGCAGCAACCTGGATGGAATTAGAGTTTATAATACTGAGTGATCTTTCACAGAAACAAAGAACTGAGTACCACATGTTCTCACTCATAAGTGGACCTTGAACAACTATCGTAATAATATAAGAAAAGGATTGTCAATAACAGGAAACTGGGAGGGAAGGGGTTGGGGGGGCGATGAAGTGGGATTGGCAGTAATGGGAATCTGCCTGGGGAAAGGGGGGCACTACTCACCAACAAGGGTATCTGCACCACGAATATTTGTATACCTAACCCTGAATTGTACTCCACAATTTTAAAATAAAAAATGTGAAATTTAGACGTAAGAAAATATACTGCTGACCAATGTAAGGATCAAAGTGAAAGTCAAAAGAAGATCAAATATACTTTTCAACTGAATGAAAATAAATATAAAACATATCAAAATTTGTGGGATGCAGCTAGAACAGTGATACGAGGGAAATTTATGGCTCAAAACGTTTACCTTAAATAAGAAAAGTCTATGGCCGGACCACCTTAAGCCTGTCAAATCCTATCGTTTTCAGAAGCTAAGCAGGATTGGGCCTGGTGAGCACTCAGGCGGGCGACCTCCTGGAAATTCCAGGTGCCGTACGCTTAAATTTCTTTAAGTCTAAATTTTTTTTTAATAATTTATTTTAAAGAAGAAAGGTCTCATAACAATAATCTAAGCTTTCACCTTAACAAATCAGAAAAAGAACAGGAAAGTATTCCTTCGAAAAGTTGAAGAAAAAAAATAGCAGAAGTGAAATTGGAAAGAGAAAAGCGATAGAAAAAAAATCAGTAGAAGTGGGGGAGGAGACACACAAGTTCTTCCAAAAACAAACAAAACACAAAAACAAACAAAACCGTGAAAATACTACTCCCTGACCCCCAAAATAAGAAAAGAAAATGAGAAAAATTGACTTGACCAAAGGAATTTCACTTCAAGAAGGCAAGGAATGCAGTATAATAAATCACAACTATATTACAACTTCTAGTCACTGTAAAATATGAAATATACAGGTATAAATATAAAAAAATTTGTATAAGATCTGTGGGCTAAATCTACAAAACACTGATAAAAGGAATCAAAGAAGATCTAAATGAATAAAAGGACACACTTTTCATAGGTAGGAAGAGTTGGCATTTCAGGTGTCCAACACTAATCATAGCCTATGAGTTTAACGTGCTGTCCATCAAAATCCCACAGATATAGAAAAGTTATTCCAAATTTACATGGAATGCTAGAGAAACCAAAATAGCTGGAACAATTTTTAAAATGAAGAACAAAAGAGAGTAATGACTCTGCTTTTTTAAGAATTCTAATACGCTACAGTAATCAAGACAGCATGGAACACACAGAAGAGCAGAAACATCCATCAACAGAGTAGAGCACCCAGAAATAAGCCCACAAAGGATGACCAACTGATTTGTAACAAAAGTGCAAGCACAAGTCATTTAAAGAAAGATGATCTTTTCAATCTATAGTGCCGGAGCAATTAAATTCCTATGGGGAAAGAATGAGCCTCAAACTAAGTCTCATACTTTACACAAAAATTAACTAAAAATTGATCATGGACCTAGAAGCAAGTCGTAAAAAATCTTTTAGATGAAGCAATAAGACAAAATCTTTAAGACATATAACAAGACATTTTTTATACATGAAATCAAAAGCACAATCTCATAAAAATCTCAAAAAATCAATAGACAGGACTTAAAAAAATTAAACACCTTTGCTCTCCAAAACCTTATCAAAAAAGGAAGAAGACAATATAGGTATTAAGAGAAAATATTTGCAAAGCACATCTTTGAAAAAGACCTCATATCTACAATATACAAAGAGCTCTCGGAACTCAACAGTATAAAAACAAACAATTCACCTAGAAAATGAATAAAAGAGACCAGCATACATTTCATGAGAGAAGAGACAGTGATGGCAAATAAAGATACGTATTTCATTAACCATTAAGAAGGTAAATTAAAGTCAAAGTGAGATAGCAACCAGCTACACTTAAACAAACAAACAAAAAAAGTCATAGAAAATGCTGGAACAGTTGCAGAAAAGCCAAACTTCTCATACATTGCTACTGGGAATGTAAAATGGAATAGCCACTCTGGGATATAGTTTGATGGTTTCTTCAAAACACAAAAAACAAGCAAACAAAAATACCAATTAACTAATCATTTCGTATGATTTGGAAATCACATTCAGATTTTATCACAGAGAAATTAAAACTTATGCCCATACCAAAACCTGTACAAGAATGTTACCCATAAGAGCTTTCTTTCAGCCGGGCTCGGTGGCTCATCCTGCAATCCCGCGCCTTTGGGAGGCTGAGGTGAGTGGATTGCCTGAGCCTGCGGGTTCGAGACCTGCCTGGGCAGCAAGACCTCATCTCTACAATAAATCAAAAAATTAGTTGGGCGTGGTAGCATGCACCTGTAGTTCCAGTTGCTTGGAAGGCTGAGGTGGAAGGATCGCCGGAGCCCAGCAGGTCAAGGCTGCGGTGGCCAGGAGCAGCCACGGCACTCCAGTCTGGGCAACAGAGTGAGACTCCAACTCAAAAAAAAAGAGCTTTCTTTCTCATAGTGAAAAATTAGAAATAACTTATATGTCCTTAAAGGAGTGAATAATTAAGTAAACTATGGTACAGTCATATCATGAAATACTATTGGGAATAAAAGGAACGAATTATTGATAAGTTTAATGGTCTCAAGAGAAGTAAAAAGGCAGTGGAAAAAGGCAGCCTCAGAAGGTTGCATACATAATTTGATTTATAAAATATTCTGGGAGGATATATTAGTGGTGTCCAGGGATTTGGGATGGGGAGGTGATGCATGTGTCTATGAGGGAGCATTACAGGAAGATGTCTCCTGAGACCTGTGTGGTATTGCAACAGCTCTGGGTCTCCACAGCAGAAGTGGTTACAAGCACATATACATGTAAGAAGAATGCAGTGTGCCGTATGCAGACACACACACACGAGTGTGTGTAAACTGAGGAAGTCTGAATAAGGTTTATGAATTGTACCAATGCCAGTGTTCTGGGTTTGGTATTGTTCTAATTTGGTATTACAATAGACGTGGAAATGGGTTAAAAGGTAACTTTCTGTACTATTTTTGCAATTTCCTCTTAAATTATAATAATATCAAAATAAAAAATTAATAAAATAAAAATAGTGACTCAATTGCCCCTGAATTTCTTCCTTCTTATTGTTTGACAGTGGCAGGTTTAATTGCAAGTACTCAAAAGTACAGTAGTTTGAATTCGGGTCAAAGTCTTTTGTAATTTTCATAACTGATGTTGTGAAAAGAATAAGGAGAAAAAGTCTGAATCAACTACAGTCACCAATGTCAAGTTATCAGTAGATCATTATACAATTGTGAGTTTTATATCCTGGGACAATGAAAGTCTGGGAACACTTTTTTACTGATTCCACTAATTATGGTTATCAATTTCCTTCAGTGAGGTTTCACTGATTCTTGGAAATCATCAAGGAATTTAGGGCAACTAATTACAAGATTTATATTTGTAATTATACATAAACCAGTTTGTACTCAAAAGCCCATCCTCTGCAATATTACATAATTTTCAGGAAAAAATAAAAACAAGGAACAATGTGGACACAGATAAGAAGGCTGGAAAGCAGCAGGTGAATTCGTTATGCTTTTACATCACCACTCACAGAACTCTTCTTCCATAGGTCCATCTACTCTGTCTCTTTCTTAAAGAACTGCCTTTCCGAACACTTCTACACTGTTGGTGGGGGTGTGAACTAGTACAGCCTCTGTGGAAATCAGTGTGGTGATTCCTAAAACTCCCCAAAATTGACCTTCCATATGATCCCGCAATTCCCCTACTGGGAATATACCTGGAATAACTCAGGTTACTCTATAAAAAAGATACCTGCACACGTGTTTAACGCAGCCTTGTTCACAATAGCAAGAACCTGGAACCAATAGTGCTCCCCATCAAAAGAGTACTGGATTTTTAAAAATGTGGTATATATATACAATGAAATATTACTTAGCCATAAAAAAGAATAAAATCATGAACTTTGCAGCAACATGGATGGAATTAGAACTTATAATACTGAGTGATCTTTCACAGAAACAAAGAGATGAGTATCACATGTTCTCGCTCATAAGTGGACCTTGAACACCTACCGCATTACTGTAGGAAAGGGATTGAAAGTAGCAGGATGGAAGGCTGAGGCGCAAGGATCGCCGGAGCCCAGCGGGTCGAGGGTGTGGGGGCCGGGAGAGGCCACTGCACTCCCGTCTGGGCGCCAGAGTGAGACTCCAACTCAAAAAAAAGAAAGAAAGTAGCAGGAAACTGTGGGGAGGGGGATAAGGGATGGGGGGTGGGGAGTGGGTAGCTGGGATTGACAATAGTCAATAACCACCTGGGGAAGGGGGGGCACGCTTCAACAATAAGGGTACCTGCACAATGAACATTTGCATACCTAACCCTGAATTATACCCAACAATTTCAAAATAAAAATTAAAAAAGGGAAAAAAAAGGACTGCCTTTCTGGGACCTCACTAAGAAAAAGAAAATGAAAGTGCTTGCAGAGGGTCTTGCTGATGTCTTGCCATTCTGAACATTGTCTCACCATCCTCTCCAATCTTCGCAAGGGAGTCTTGTCTCATGTCCTGCTACCGGTTATGCTGTCAGTCCCTAGTTCCACTCTGGCTTTTCTTTTCTTGAGCATCATATTATTTACTGAGTTCTGATTATTTTCTTTCATTGAAACAAACTGCAAACTTCTCCCAGATAGCCAATCATCCAAACAAACTTGTTTCTTTTTTAATTGGGGAAAAATGACATAGAAAAGAAATATTTGTACCCTCTAATAAAACATGATTCAAATGGTATGGAATGACATCTACACGAGCTGCATAACGTAGGTCTCACAATCTTACTTCAGATATTACTTTGACTTTGATTTGTCAGAAGGGTTCCCTACACTTCCATTCATTGTGTGTATGGACAAGGTATTTCCTGTTTTGGGATGCTACAAGCAAGATGGCAACGTAGGCCTGCATCATGCCACTCCTGTTCCCTTTATGATGAAAAAAAAAACCCTGCAGAACACAATTCCTAAACAAAGTCATCATTATTCTCATTTCAACACTCTTAGTAATTCAATTCAGGCTTACATATTTCTTAAGACTTTAAAATCTCAATATAGGTAAATATATGATGTGGCGCTGTGCTGGGTGCCCGGTGGCATCTCATCTAATCCATGAAACATTCTATTCTGATGATGAAGCATACAATGAATGATGGTTGGACCACACATTACCACAGACCTCTGAGTCACAACCTCTGCAGCAAACAGTTTAAGAAATTTAATCATCACCCCTGCATCACTGGCCCAGAACATCCAGGACTCAGTCAATAACAGACAGAAGCTTCCCTAATTTTTGAATCCATCACATAGGATGTCTGGCTTTTTGATAGCCTGTCTCCAGCTTCCCCATTCCAATGGTCTCCTATCAGGGCCCAACCAAAGCCTTCCCTGTCTCCACCATAAAGTTTTCTCACTCCCCTGTCTGCTTTTAAATCTCTGCCAAGAGTAAGTGCTGGTGGCTGACTCCCTTACCCCAGCAAGCTCTGAATAAAGAGTCTCTGTTTGTCCTCATTCAGGTAGTCTCATTTATTTCCACTAGTCCTGTGATCCTGAAGGATCATGTGCGCTGTTTGCAGATGCAGAGACTGTGGCCTGGGTGGGCAGAAGCGTGTGGAAGAGCACCATCATCCCACTGGAAGTCTGCACCCCTCCAGTCTCAGAGCCACCCACCTTCTCCCACATCTCTGTGCTTGCTGTCATTTTCTCTCACCATTCAATGATACATGAGCCTCTTTGCCAGCCCTGCAATTACAAAAATCAGTGGCTCGTTTTCACATTTCTCTTGGCATCCTTAATGAAAATGATCTGGAACCTGGCCACACACTGAGGACAAGTGATTGTTTGCCAAAACAGGTAGAGGAAGAGTGATGAGCAGTGATAACCATCAGAAATTCAGGCCAGTGGCAGTGGGAAGAGACGTGACTAGTCTGGTTGGTGTAGTTTGAGACAGGCATCTCCTACTGGAGGATAAGGTTTCTGGATGTTGCTCGCAAAGGCAATATTTTTTCCACTTGGCTCACACAGGTCCTGACTCATTAGGACCAGTTAAAATGTTCTATCTCAGCTAGGCGCGGTGGCTCAAGCCTTTAATCCCAGCACTTTGGAGGCTGAGGCGAGTGGATTGTCTGAGACTGCAGGTTTGAGACCAGTCTGGGCAACATGGTGAGCCCTCATCTCTGCAAAAAATCAAAAAATTAGCTGGGTGTGGTAGTACGCCTGTAGTTCCCGTTACTTGGAAGCCTGCGGCAGAAGGATCGCGGGAGTCCAGCAGGTCAATGCTGGGGTGGTGGTGAGTGTGCCACTGCACCCCAGCCTGGGCAATGGAGTGAGACTCCAACTAAAAAAAAAAAACCAACAAAAAAACAACAACAAGAAAAAAAAATTCCATCTCAACAAAATGTATAAGATACTCAAAATCTTGTTATTTGGGGGTATTAAAAGTATTTGTTATATGAGAGATGGCCTTGTCCCACAGAAGGGGATAAAACTGCATATATAATACAAAAAGGAAAAAGGTAGATTTAGAAACAACTGTGGGATTTTGAACAATAACACTCAGGTATATGCCAAAAGCTCAAGTTTGAAGACAACCTGGGAACACTTAAAACGCATACACTAGAAATCTACTTAATGTCTTTATTACTCACATGGTCAAAGTCACTAACACACTCACTGTGTGTGAAATCTTTGCACATTGTTGCTTATTCCCAGATGCCACAGTTAGAGAAGAAATGCTGACTGTACTGTATCTCTGACTCTATCCTCTGGCCCTTATTAGATTTAGATTTATAAACACTTGACATTTCTATGGCTTTTGTCTTCACATCTCCCAAAAACACTTTAAATAATTCAAGAATTGGTGAGGAATGCACAATATGGGGGGGACCAAAAATCTAGAATTTATTTATAAAAAACTGTGTATCTATTCATAAATGTTTAAACTTCAGTCCCCTTCAAAATACTCTCCATTTGATGCAATCCACCTTTCAAGATGCATTATTCACTGCTCAGAGCAGTTTTTGAAGTCTTTGATTTTGATGCCTTTTAGTGCTTCTGCCCTTTTTTGTTTCACCTCTTTCACACTGACAAAACGTTTCCCTCTGATGACTTTTTTCATCTGGGGAAACAAAAAAACAGTCACCCAGGTTGAGAGCAGGTGAATAGGCATTGTGGGACACAGGGGCCATGCCACTCAGCAAGAAGTGGGCAGGTGTGCTTGCAAATCACCTATCATGAAATGGGAAAACACGCTGAAAGAATCTCAAAAAGAAAGAAATCACTGAAGCTGAATGCAGCCTCTCACAACAATGCTAGCTGGTACACTGATTATGGTGGGTTCCTAGAACATTTGCCTAGCAGGGTAATCCTGTTACAAGAGGCCTGCTCTCCAAAAAAATTATGCTTGGGGGGGGTTCTCCCTTGTGTTTATATAGAAGACATCTCATGAGATTTTGCCTTAAGACTGACTAATTTGTTCTATAATGAAAATGATCTTACTTGTCAAGACTAAATGTGATGTCACTTTAGGTAGGATGACATAATAGCTGTTCAAGCATTTCAAGTAAGAAAATCACATATAACATTTGTGTTTGTGAGTAGGAAGGATGTTAAACAAGATGGGAGTGAATGTGCCCCATTGTTGGAGAAGGTAAGACTTTAAGGGCTGCTATGGTTTGGATATGGTTTGTTTGCTCTGCCAAAACTCATGTTGAAATTTGATTCCAAATGTGGCATTGTTGGGAGATGGGGCCTGGTGGGAGATCCCTCATGCATGGCTTACAACATGTCTATAACACCTTCTGAGAAGCACTAGTGACACATGCTACACTACATGTGTCCACTTCCCATATGTCTTTCTCTGCCATGTTCTGACCCAACACAAAAATCCTTACCAGAAGCCAGAGCTTCTCAGTCTACAGAAACTAAGCAATACTTTTTTCTTTATAAATTAGCCAGCCTCAGGTGTTCTGTTACAGCAACACTAAATGAACTAAGACAAGGGTTGATGTCACATTCTTTGGGGAGCTCACCAGCATAAAAAGCAGATGTGACACAGAGCGACACATGAATTGCCATTTCTAATTGCTAACCATAAATGGAAACTGTGTCTTTCTGGAATGCTTATGTCTGTTTCTCCAGAGCAGTCTTTCTCTGAATCTTTCTCTATAAAATAACTCCTAGGAGATGTTAATAGAGAAAATTCCCATGCAAAAGATGTCCATGGTCTAATAATTTAGGGTACAAAGCCTACAATATGTTCTAGCCCCATTGAGGTTCACAAGAAACTTCAATATTTCAAGGCTCAAACAAGTCCTGAGATTACAAAACAAACATATAAGTTTTACTTTAAGTTAATATTCACATTTTCTCATGCAACCTTTTCTTGTAGACCACATATATAACTCATTGGATGGCACTAGTGCTTCTCCCAAGATAGGCCCCGATAGTCTTGTCTTTTATTATTCACAGTCGTGTGTCATTCCTCCATACTATAAGAGAGCTGGCCTTTGTGACCAATAGACTACGGCAGAAATGATGGTTATGTTGCTTCTGAGATTAGGCAATAAAAGGACTCATTCTTTCTTGGGTCTCTTGCTCTGGGCCAACCTGACCACCATGTGGTGAAGAAGCCCAGACAGTCTATGGAGGGTCTGCCTGATGAGGAACTGAATTCTCACACTGACAACGAACCTTCAAAGGACAACGTGACTGTAACCTCTTAAGAGATCTTGAACTGGAAACACCTACCTAAGCTACTCATGAATTCCTGACCACTGGGGAAAATGAGATACTGTCTGTTGTTTTAAGCTTAAGATTTGGGGCAGCTGGGCTCGGTGGCTCAGCCTGTAATCCCGCGCCTTTGGGAGGCTGAGGTGAGTGGATTGCCTGAGCCTACGGGTTCAAGACCCGCCTGGGCAGCAAGACCTCATCTCTGCAATAAATCAAAAAATCAGGCAGGCGTGGTAGCGCATGCCTGTAATTCCAGCTACTTGGAAGGCTGAGGCGGAAGGATCGCTGGAGCCCAGCAGATCGAGGCTATGGTGGCCGGGAGCGGCCACTGCACTCCAGTCTGGGCGACAGAGTGAGACTCCAACTCAAAAAAAAAAGATTTGGGGCAATGTGTTATGCAACCATTGATAACAAACAAACTGGATAATTAAGAAAGCCTGGGGAATGTGATGTTTAGGGTTGTAATGGGGAAAAATGCTCATTCATTTAAACATACGTATTGTGCTGATACCATGAATCAGGCACAGCACCAGACACTGAGATATTGCAGTAGACTAAGCAGACAGTCCTGTCATCTGTCTTATATGCAAGCTGTTCTAAGTGTTCATTATCTTGTCAGCTATCACTCATCAGTTGTACTTCATAATCCCCCCCCCTACAGTAACTCGACTTGGAGCGAGTTCTAGGCTGACCACACATCCCTGTGTCTCATACAGCACGATGTGGAGGGGTCTCTCGCTTCTCACCAGTGGACTGGGAACAGCTCTACAACTTCTGTGTCTTGAGCCATCAGCTCCCTCCTCCATGCTTCCTTTTACCTTGATACCAATAGAAGCCTGGAAAGACAGATTCTGATCTAGTTTTAACCATGCAGAGCATGACAATGTCCGAGGATATGTTGGATCAAAACATGGAGGAAAAATGAGTCCCTGAGTGATTATATGGAGCAGCCATCCCACTGATTTTATGACTCAAGTCAAGACCATTACATGAAATAAGAATACAAATGACCTTCTTTGGTTTTTAAGTGCTTGATTTTTGGGCTTCTTTGTTGTAGCCTGGACCTTATTGATGCTATTTATAACCACAATGAATAGTATATTAAACACATAATTAAAATAACCCATATATAGTTACTCCAATAATGAAGCATCTCCCAAATATCAAATAGTAATCTAAGATAATTCTATTTGGGGCTTAGGGGACACATTTCTCTATCATTCTCTTTTGCTGACTACTTGTCTTTTTTTTTATTATTGTAGAATGGAAGTCAACAACTATGGCCAAATCCAGCCCACTACCTGTTTTAGTGAATAAAGGTTTTTGGAAAACAGTCACAATATTTGTTTATATGTGGTCTATGACTGTTTTTGAGCTATAATTGCAGAGGTAAGTAGTTGAGACAGGCCAAATATTTACTACCCTGCCCTTTACACCATAAATCTTTCATCCTCTATTGTAATGTTTCAGTGGCTAAATACTTGGTTGAAAACACTTTACTATTAACTCATTATTAAAAACTCATTATTAAAAACTGCAATGTCTGCAAATCTCCTAGCTCACCTTTACTTTGAATCTCTGAGCAGCCAGTTTCTTCGGCTACTTTCTTGAAGGAAAAAAGAAAACAAGCAGTTTTTATGCATCACCCATCTTTCTTAATGAGACCAGAGAACACCCCTTCCAGTGTTCTGCCTTCAGAGGTGGCTGGGATGATGTCCTGTGAGCTGTAGCTGCTCTAAGTAGTCTCCTGCTCCTGTCTTGGAGTAGATGATTCAGCCCTGACTTAGCAGTCAAACTTCCAAAAAATAAAAAAATAAAACACACACTCCTTTGAAGATCTTAGAGTAGGTACAATCACAGACATCTCTTTGCAGAGATCTTTGAATACACCACTGTATATACTATCAGAGACGCACTGTGGCTGTGAGATCAATGACAGCCATAAGACCGACTCCAATATCTCACAGGGCCAACACTATTTGTCACTTAGCAATATGATGCAACCTAGCCTGAGGATTCCAACCTGGGATTACCAGGTATTTATGACAGCGGGACCTAAAAACTCCAGTTGCCCTAGAGACAAGGCCAGCTCAGCATAGATGAACTTAAAACAAAGCCTATTCTTACAAGAACTTACTAAGAACTTAAAACAAAGCTTACCCTACAAGAACAACCTAAACTCCTTTTGTGAAGAAAACACCTGGTAACTGACCAGGACTGAAACAGGTATGAGGAAGAGGGGAGAATGTTTCAAACTCTGAGAATGGTCTCCAGATGGAATCCCTCTGGGCTAGGCAGTCACCTGGCCCCTGACTCCACCTGGCTCATGCCACTAGCCTGCTCCCGCTTTCCATCTAGTAAGAGTACTGCTAGAATAAACTGCTTGAACACCAGACGGTGTCTAAGACTCATCTTTGATGAGAATCAGACCAAAGGAAAGTAATCACCTCAGGGAAACTGGTTAACAAGGATCACCCCTGACCCCCAAACTGGACAATCTCACAGGAGATCTTTATGCAAACTGAATCATGCTCATAAGTTTAGATGGAAACCTAAGGTAATTAATATAATGGAAAAGACAGGTTTTAACAGAAAAGCTCAAGTGTGACTCCTTCCTTAAGATTTCCCTGGACTTGCACATGCATCTCTGCCCTCTCCCCTAAGACATGGCAGCTGGCTACATCATACGGTGAAGGTGGGTGCATCCCTGAGTGCCCTGCCCAGATACTCAGACACTCACTCGATAAACAGCTTCTAGGAGAAGCAGTAATATGGAATAGCCGCATCACAGATAATGGTCTTATTTTCCTGCCATGTTTGTGATACTTTCTGAGTTGCACACACAACAGCTCTCCTCCTCCCTCCTTCTCACCCCAGGTTTTGTAGAGGCCCTCTCAAGGGTGTGGCCTGGGGCTGCGGGGGCATGGCCTGGGGTTCTTAGGACTGCTTGCGCCTACAGAGAAGCATGGTCTGCTCCCTGCCCCTTTACCTGTCCCTGTAGCTTATGCCAAACCACATCCTGCAGCTGCTGCATTTGACCAACTGCAGCAGTGAGCTCACTGGTAGAAGGCAAACACATGTCAAAGTCCTGTTCAGCAGGGCTGGAGAACCAGGTCAGGATTCCAGCCTTCAGCAGAAAGGGCAAGTGGAGAGAGTGCTAACTCTGCGAAAGAGCTTTTCTTCTTTGCCCTGTCTTCTATTCCCTGGTATCTGCTGTCCTCCTGGCATGGAAGGAGAGAGGGACAGAGATTCTGCTCAGACCTCTGAATTAGTTCAGTGCTTAAAGTTACTAAAATAACAACAAATAACAATCTTTGCCACCAGGTCCTTGAATTCACCCCTTGGATTTCCACTACTTTTCTTCCTGGCCATTCACCTCCCAAACTTATAGTCTGAGTTCATCCATTCCACTTACAATTTTGGGTACTAGAGAATGAAACACTGTGCATTATCTTTTTAAAAAATAATTTTTAATTTATAATTAACACATAATAATGGTACATATTTATAGGCTACAGTGTGATGCTTCAGTGCATGTATATAATTACAATGATCAGGTCAGGATAATTGTCATATCCATCACTTTAAACATTTATCATCTCTTTGTGGTGACACCATTCATAATCTTCTCTTCTAGTCTGAAATATGCGCCACATTGCTGCTTGCTGTAGTCACCCTACTATACAAAAGAACCTCAGAACTCATTCCCCTATCTAGCTATAACGTTGTACTTGTCACACAACCTCTCCCAGTCTTTGGTAACCACTATTCTCTTTACTTCAGTGAAATCTACTATTATAGCTTCCATATGCAAGTGAGATCATACAGTATCTGTCTTTCCATGCCTGGTTTATTCCATTTATCATCCGCAAATGGTACTTTTCCTTTCACCCTGTCTGGTTGTGTGTTTAGCTGCCCAGAAGCCCTGCTAAACAACCTGGGGTGGTCAAGCCCCGCACTCACACTAGCATTTCTATTTTAAAGACACAAGGGGGAAAGACAATTAGCAGGCATCTACTTACATCCTCTTCATGGCCCTTCTCTCTTGCAACAGAGTCGTTTCTAGCTCTTCAGCCCACATATGGATAATTCATAATATTAACAGAGAGAAAATGGATTCACTTTTCTAAGAGTTGCATTTTGTTGTCGCTATTGTTTATACTACTCTACACCACTGCAATTTTGGAGTCTATCTGGAACATTCATTATATTTTCCTGACTTCTATATGAAAACAAATAACAGAAGTATCCAAATTTTCATGTTTAAAAACAAGTTTCCTCCATGAATGTACTCACCACCTAGGAATGTCAGGACTACGCAAGGTCTGAGATATAAAAGATGAAATATAAATGCAGTGGATTTCTTTCAAGGACTTTGGGGTTTTGTAGTAGCATCAGTACATGAAAACTCACGTACAACATGATGCTTGCTGAAAGGGAGAGACGTACAAACGCAGTGGAAGTATAAGGTTAGAATACTCCAGTCAGTAGAAGTGGAATGGTGCTTACAGGATACAGTTTTAAGCTGCTGTTTGGATTCTAAGAGTTGTCTGGGGAGACAGAGACATAGAGGGCATGCCAGGAAAAGCACAGGGTCATATGAACTATGTGGAACTCAGAACTGGTGGATCAAGCAACGGTGTGCAGGTCAAGAGGGCCTAAGGGAGGTACAGAAGAAGCAGGCCAGTAGGAAGATTTTTTTTTAAAGTCTTGGTTACAAATCAAAGTTGTTTAGATATTACAAAGTCATGAGATCATTGAGGAGTTCTGGGTGAGACAAATTGCTCTAGAAGAAGGGTGACAGGTTGGTTAAGGGAGATGGGGAGATGAATAGCCATTGCAGTAGTTCAGTTGAGAGACATGCATGGTGGTGGAGGGAAGGATGTACTTTTGCTTCTGGCCAAGGTGGAGGATCAAGGACCAGATATACCCAATTTCCTGAAATAACCAAAGTATGTGGACAAGAAAAATGAAACAAGACATTTGCAAGATACTGGGTTTGCAAGACACTGGGTATCAGTGCACAAGGTTCAGTGATCCCTGATAAATAAAAATCAAGAGACATGACCCCTATGATTGACTCAGTTTACTGACTTAGAAGAGTTTCCAGATCTTGAGTCAAGAAAGGAAATCCCAGGGGGAAGCAGAGGACTCCTTGAGTTGAAGAGGTGAGGGTGAGGTGAAAGGAGACCAAGCTGTGTAGAGTTTGCAAGACAGAGTACTAGAAGAGAGAACTTTCAGGGAGAAAATATTTGAAATTTCACATCACAAAATATGCAAAATGCATCTAAAACACAACTGGTAGAAAAATTTACTTCCCCCAAAGATCAGGAACAATATAAGGATATCTACTCCCATCATTTTGGTTTTTTTGTTTGTTTTTAGAATTGTGGGGCACATGCTTGCGAGCATTTTCTATGTAAGCAGATTTCATGCAAGTGAGGCTTGGGCTTCTAGCAAGTCCTCTCTCCCCTAGTAGTGGACATGTTCTCATCATTCCTATTGAACTGTTGTACTGGAGGTTGTATCCAGTACAATAACCCATGCAATACGAAGAAAAAGAAGACACGTGGATTGGGCAGAAGGAAGTAAAAGTGTAGTTATTTTTAGATGACATCATTACTTATGAAAACTATTAAGAAGAGGTATTAGAAAGGTTGCCGGACACAAACTTAATATAGAAAAATGAATTGCATTTCAACATACTAGCAACAAAAACAAGCTTACAAAAGCAATATCATTTACAATACCATCAGAAATGCGAAATACATGGGCATAAGTCTGGCAGAAGATGTGAAATACATGTATACTGAAAATATAAAGGCTGGGCTTTGGTGGCTCAGCCAGTAATCCCAGCACTTTGGGAGGCCAAGCAGAGTGGATTGCCTGAGCCCGTGGGTTTGAGACCAACCTGGGCAACTTGGTGAGACCTCGTCTCTACAATAAATCAAAAATTATTCAGGTGTGGTAGTGCACGACTGTATTTCCAGCTACTGGAAGGCTGAGGCGGAAGGATCACCGGAGCCCAGCAGGTGGATGCTGGGGTTGCCATGAGCGTGCCATTATACTCCAGCCTGGGTAACAGAGTGAGACTTTGACTCAAAAGAAAAAAAGAAAAAGAAAATATAAAGGATTTTTGGAAGAAAGTTAAAAAGAAGAATAAATGAAGAAATATACTGTGTTTGTATGTCAGAAGACTCAATACTAAGATGTTAATTCCCCCAGTTGATAGATTGGGTGTAATCCTAACCAAAATCCCATCAGTATATCTTATAGAACTTGACAAACTACTTCTAAAAGTCATGTAAGTATGCAGAAGTGCAAAGCACCTATCATAGCTAAAATAATTTTGAAAGAGAGGAACAAATGAGCAGAACTGAAATCTGATTTCAAGGTTTATTAGAAAGCTACAGGAAGCCAGACAGTGTGATAAAGACAAATTGATCAATGAAATCAGATGAAGTACAGATAACTGATTTTTTGACAAAGATAAAAAATAGCACAGTGAATAAACTTTTCAGCAAATGGTACTGAAAAACTGGATATCCATAAGCAAAAAAAAAAAAAAAATCATCCATATTTCATACCATATCAAATATTTCAACAAACTGGATTACTGACCTAATTGTAAAACCCAAACCTTGAAACATCCAGGGGGAAAAAAAAAACAGGAAAGAAACTTTATGGCCTTGGATTTGGTGATGAGTTTTTAGATTAAAAAGGCATAATCCATAAAAAGAAAAAAATTAATAAACTCACTGTAAGAGACTGAAAAGACAAGCTACAGACCTGATGAAATATTAGCAATGCACATATTTGATAAAAGACTTGTACTAGAATGAAAGTGCTCACTTTTGCTCTCTCAAATCTTTTCTCCTAATCAGGACCATCACAATCCTTTAAAATGCATGTCTGTTTCTGTGACTCCCTACATAAAGCTTTCAATGTTTCCCTTGGCTCTGGACGTAAAGCCCAGCATCCTAGAGATGGCTCCTGAGCCCTGAGTACCTTGCTTGTCTTCTGTCTGCCTCTACAGCTGTATCTTGGGTGCTAACCCTTTGCTAATCAATAGGTTTGCTGCCTTCTCAGTTCTCCAGAGGTCCCTATGTCTATTGCTTCTCACTTCTAGATCCTCCCTCTGCTTTTTCCTCTCAACAGAATCCTGCCCTCTTCTCTGTGTCCCTCTTTTGCTAAATGATCTTTTTCACCTATCATTTGTTAGACCAAATGAAAGGTCCTTCCCATCTCTCCACTATATCATGACAGGTCTCTCTGGTATGTGCTCTGAAAGCACCCTATACTTGTTTTCTTTAGCAACTTTTACCATTCTAGTTTATTAAAGCAATTGTCTGTCCAATGTTTGTTTATTCAGTATGAAGATGTGACCACTGCCTCAGCATGTAGCATGCCTCACCACATAAAATAATTCACAGATACGCACTTAAGAAATTATGACTGAACACCATTAACTTTACAGAGATGAATCTTAGGCACAGCATTTTGGGTTTATAAATTCAAATTAAAAATCTGTCCCACAGATAGATGGAAAGAAAATGAATGTTTTAAATATTTTGGGTTCCATCTGTGCATCGGATGTTCCCATCTGCTCCTAAAATGGCTAACCATGGACTTCATCTGCTTGTTTGAGAAAGAGTTTGACAGGTTCAAATCTATTAATGTGGGGAAATATCCAAGCATCAGTCATGGCATAGTTTCTGTCATAGAAAGAGCAGCTACAGGAAATTAGGACCTGGTGACTTCAGCAAAAAAGAAAATCACATATTGCAGGCTAATATTCTTGGGACTTAACAGTTTACAGATGACCCACCATGGAAGTTGAGATCAATGAATCACTAAACTCCAGAAAACAAGATTCTGACTGCAACACCTCATTTCAGTGCTAAATTTAAATCACCCTCGTTTCTCTGTGTCAGCCCTAGTAGTAAATATCTCATCGATGTTCTTTCAGGAACATTTATGATCACTGTCTCTTTGTCATGGCCACTGATGTAGCACGAGCAGTCTGCATTATCTGTGACAGCCCCTGGCTCTGACATAAGTGGGCTCTGATGGTTCCATTACAAAGATAAATTCACTGCATATTTATCCTTGGCTATACTAGAAAGGAGAGTCCAGTTGATTCAAAATCAGTAGATCTCACCTGAGTCTAATTGATACAGTAATCAGTGAAGAAAATATGTGTGTCTCTTGGGTAGAAAATAACACTAGCATGGTAAAGAAGTAAAGAGGAGACACACAATTTACTGGACTCTATTTTCTCAAAATTATTTGCTAATTTTAAAAAAGGAAATACATGCTTCTTTTGTGTAGAAACTGGTGCTAGGTACAATGAAGAAATAGAAAGGAGACATGTTCTTAAGTGGACTATTTTCTAAAAATAATCTGAAAATTTAAAAAGAATCTTTATCAAATTGATTTCTTCTCAGCCACTTAGCTGTCTTTTGATTCTGCATATGCACTCTTAGAACATTCTCCAATTGTTTAAGACAATGCCTAAATCAGGTAAAGACATTGTCCTTAAATCTGAAATAATTAAGAATGACAAATATGTGAGTAAAACTTGTGAATCTCCTCAGTATTCAGCTCGGAGTTGAGTTAGATGAGGAGGTTGGGCAATGAGAAAGATTACACAGATATTGCCTTGTGGACACTGCAGAATTGATCCCAAAATAAAGTAGTTATTGAAGACAGAATGTGGAGATGGAGAAGAGTATCATTGGAACACACAGTGGTGAGAATCTACACATCTGCTGCATTCTTGCTTTGAAAACAGTATTCTCAGGTTTATCGCAGCATTGTTGACAGTAGCAAGAACATGGAACCAACTGTGCTGCTGATGAAAAAAGGACTAGATTTTTTAAAATGTGACACATATACACAATGGAATATTACGCAGCCATAAAGAAGGACAAAATCATGAACTTCATAGCAACCTGGATGGACTTATAGGCTGTAATACTGAGTGATGTATCATAGAAACAAAGAACTGGGTATCACATGTTCTCAATCATAAGCAGACCTTGAACAATTATTGAAATACTATAGGAAAAGGATTGGCAATAGCGGGAAACTGCTGATGAGGTGGGAGGGAGGCAGGACTTGGGAGGGGGTACACACCTCATCAACAAGGGTACCTGCATAATGAACATTTGTGTACTTACCCCTGAATTGTGCCCCACACATTTAAAACAAAAAATTAAAAGAAAAAAAACCAGTATTCTCATCACACAAGCAATATAGAGATGGTTCTTGTTAAAGACACCTAGAATCACTGGGCAGAAGATTCCACCAGCTGTTTCCAGCTTAGATCCCAAAAGAGAAAATAGATGACAACTAGAAGAAGGGTCCTTTTCCCCTTTAAACTTGGAGGTGCTCAGCTCCCCTCATCAGGTGCCCATTACCTCTCTACTTTAAGACCACACCGGCCTCTGGTCTTTGCCTAAGTAGGATGCACTTTTAGCATTGACTTCTACTCCAATGTAGGAAATTTGGAAAGGAAAAGATTTGAAAGAAATGGGTGGTTGGAAAGATGGTCTCAAAATGAGCTCTGATTTGCTACATATATTCATGGAGCAGAAAGACAAGATGGTCAGTGGTTTATTGGAAGAGAGAGAGGGAGGAAAGAGTCAAGAACAAAGTCATTCTGTAAAGAGACGCGGCATGGGATGCAACAGAGGCAGGACGTTGGGATTCATAGATTTGAAGAATGAAAAAAAGCGACCTTAACAGGAATGAGGGCTTTTTTATTTTTTAGACAGAAATGTGACACTTTAATAGCAAGCTTTTTTGAGGTTAAGTAAAAATGTCAATAATCTTGCAAGTTAAGAAGATGCTCCCTACAGGTAGAAATGCGACACAGAAGGTTTAAGTGAAGAGGAAAGGACAGTTTCTACTTATAAGTCTCTGTCAACAAAAATGTTGATGTGATAAATATCAAATGTACTTAATTACATGCCTTCGATGCACTTATTCAATTAAATATATGTATTTTTAAAATAGAGCATCATATTACATAGGATATGTGATGGGGTGAAACAGTACCCTGAGCATCTCAGCAGCCCAAATTCCTCACCCTGAGCAGGGACAAGTGGTGGTGGCCAAGGAGCAGAGAGGAAGGTGTGAAGAGAGGTTAATGCTTTCAACTGTTTCCAATCCTTGTGGTAAACTCCAGATCTCTAGCTCATGCTTTTGTCACTAAAACACATACTGATTTCTCAATTTTAAACTCCAGTATGTGAGAAACAATTCCCCCAGTATAACTCCATGACTCTCCTTTGTTTCTAGACTAGTTATTCATGTAACTTTAATTTGTTTCCAACTGTTCCTATTTCCTAGAGATAATCTATCATGACTCCTGGTGTCAAAGAATAAGTTGACCTTTGCTCCCATCCTTTCCTTCTATCTCTTGGCTCCTAATTTCTGTCATTTATGAGCAACTAAAATGGGTATATTGATGTTATGAGTTCAAAGTCAATTAACAGGTCCCATGAATATATACGTAGTCATATATATATATATTATATATATATGTATATATAATATATATACACACACACACACACACACATACACATGTATGTATATAACCACACAGGTAGGTAGAATATTATTGTCCTTTTATCTCCACATATCTTGGGGTTTTCTCATTCTTCTTTCTGTCCTGTACCTCTCAATACACATTTGCCTTATCCCAGAGCCCTTGCTCTTGTACCCCAACCACGGGCCCTGAGGACAGGTCTCTAGCCAGCCACCCAGCATCACCTTCACCACTTCACCAGTATCCTATGTGGGACTCACATATCTAAGTGTCTTTCTTGACACTTAATATATTATTTCTTTTTTTGCTGGAAGGAAGTAAATTACATGCCTGAACATATCATCCCTTCGTATCTGAGGGAGATTCATTCCAGGATCCCCGTGGACACGAAAATCCATGGATGCTCAAGTCCCTGAGATAAAATAATGTAGTATTTGTATATAATCACATTTTAGATAGAAATCCTCCCACATACTTTAAGTCATCTCAAGATTACGTATAATATCTAATGCAATGTAAATGTTATGGAAATAGTTGTCATACTGTTTTTAAAAATTTGTATCTTTTTCATTATTGTACTTTAACTTTTAAAAAATATTTTCAATCCACAGTTGGTTGAATCCTCAGAATTTAAACCCTGAGGGTAACAAAGGCTAACTATATATAAATGTCTTTATTTTTCCAGGAAACATATTACATGATGAATTTTGCCTGCTGAGCATTTATATGTTGAAGTCCTATCCCCTGCATGACTATATTTAGAGATAGAGTCTGTAAGGAGGTAATTAAGTTTAAAGAAGATTGCAAAAGCGAGTCTCTGGTTCAAGAGAATTGGCATCCTTATAAAAAAAAATAAAGAGAGCCAGGCTCAGTGGCTCAGCCTGTAATCCCACACTTTTGGAGGCTGAGGTGAGTGGATTGCCTGAGTCCACGGGTTCAAGACCTGCCTGGGCAACTTGTCGAGACCTCATCTCTACAATAAATAAAAAAATTAGCCAGGCATGGTAGCGCGCGCCTGTAGTTCCAGCTACTCGGAAGGCTGAGGCGGAAGGATCGCGGGAGCCCAGCAGGTAGAGGCTGCAGTGGCCGGGAGCGGCCACTGCACTCCAGTCTGGACGACAGAGTGAGACTCCAACTCAAAAAAATAAAAAATATAAATAAATAAATAAACAGAAAGCATGAGTGCTCAGACATACACAATGCCATGTGAGAGCACATAGAGAAGATGGCAGTCTGCAAGTCTGTGAGAGAGACCTCACCAGAAACCAACCTGCCAGCATGTTGATCTCAGACTTCCAGCCTTCAGAACTGAGAAAATAATGTTCTGTTGTTTAAGCCACACAGTCTGTGGTAGTTGTTATGGCAGACCAAGCAGAATATAATACAGCACACAACAGACAGGAGCCTTTAGTATGGAAATTAGCACACAAAATTGTTTTTCTGGAGAACTTTGAATACATACTCCTGGTTCCTTTGTCTTATGGTACCCAGTGTTGTTGATAAGGATTCTGAATTCATCTTACTTATCTTTCCCTTCACAGCTGACCTTGATCCTTGGTGTGTCCCAAAATTTTACAAACAGGGGTTAATGTGTAAATTTCTATTTTTCGAGTTATGATATCTGGCATTTGATCGTTCCCATATGTTGGTTCCCAACTCCAACTACTTTCCATGTCCCAAGATATTTCAGATAACTCAATTGCAGATTCTTTCCCACTGGGAAAATGTCATTTTTATAGTTATTTTATAAAAATGTACGGGGCTGGGAGGGATCAATATTCACCTTCCTTCTCTATCTTCCCAGTAGATAGAGACTTGCTGATAAGTTAATCCCTACAAGGCAGAGGAACTCCTCTGAACTTGACTTTTAGTACCAAGGGCAGAATGTTGAGGGGCTGGCAACTGAAGAGGGTAGGACTACACTGCGGCAAAATTCCTAAAAATGAAGAAATAATGATTTATTTGCATCTAAATCAGGCATATTCTCAAGACTTTAGGGTAACAGGAGAAAGTTAACAGCTGACTATAACAAAGAGAAACAAAGAGGCTCTGCAGAGGCTCTGCTTACTATATCAAAGAACATCCTCAGGACAGAGGAGGAAGAAGCTCAGTAACATCAAAGCTGCACCTCAGAACTGGGAGGGGAGTGAGTGGAAGGATCAGGAAATCAAAGACTCCCGATGGACTGAGATGCTACCTATGACCCAGCAGTCCCATGCTGAATATTTATCCAAAGGATAGAAAACTAGTATATCAAAGGAATATCCATATCCTCATGTTTACTGCAGCACTATTCACAATAGCAAAGAGGGAATCAGCCTAGGTGACCATCATCAGCAGATGAAAGAGTAAAGAAAATGTGCTATATTGACACAATGGAACACTATTCAGCCTGGCTCTGCCTCCAACAGGTGGTCAGCCACCTTTACCCCCAATGTGTGCAGGGATGTCCGTGCCACCTGTTCTCTGCACAACTTCCACAGAAAGCCGGCAGGAAACAGCCGCTCTAGTGGAGCCCTGGGAGCAACAGGGAGCCCATGCAGAGCCAAGATTTTTGCAGTGACTGGGCCTAGGCAAACCACTGAGGGTCTGAGCAGAAGGATCAAAGCCCAGCATGTGGGAATCATCTGGTGCAGGTGGGACCAGCATCTGCAGCGGGTGCATCTGCACCTTGTCACAGAGCATACCCAGGCAGCTCACCACTCCTTCCATGCATCTTCTCTCTTCTCTTCTCTTCTCTTCTCTGCTTCTCTAAAAGCACTGGGTACGTCCCCTGCTCCCTGGTTTTGCACTTGCCTGACTGCAACCTATTCCCATGGAGCAGAGCTATGACCTGAGTGTTTGTGTCCCTCGAAAATTCATGCATTGAACTCCTAAACCTCAAGGTGATGGTACTCAGGAGGTGGGCCTGTAGGAGGTGATGAGGTCACAAGGGTGGAGCCTTCCTGAGTAGGATTCCTGCTCTTATGAAAAGAGACCCCAGAGGGCAGACTTGTCCCTTCCACTGTGTGAGGGTAGAGTGAAAATGTGGCTGTCCAAGAAACAGGAAGCAGGCCTCCATCATACACTGAACCTTCTGGCACATTAATCTTGGAATTCCTAGTTTCCAGAGCTGTGAGAAAAAAATTGCTGTTGTGTATAAGCTACTAGCGTGTGGTATTTTAATATAGCAGCCAAAGTAGAATAAGACAAGCAATCACAGAGATCTGAAAACCATAATCCAGATAATGCAACCCTCTTTATTAAATGACACAGAAGCTTACTCAGAAGAACATTCAAGAGCCATCCCATGTGACACACTCCTTGTGATGGTGTTGCTCCATTGGGCCTTCTCGAAGGTCCCTGGAATCTCAGAGAGATTCCCAGGCACAGCCCTGCCCCTCTCACTCTGGAAGCCTCCTGGCTTGCCTCTTCCTCACCAGCCTTCCCCTCCACCTGAGGTTGTCTCCAGAGGTAACTACTAGAGTTTTGAGCCGCTGAAGGCCAGGAGACTGCACTCAAATCGCATCCTCACCTATGAATTCCAGGGAGGCTTCCACAGCTATTAGGAGAATCCAAGAACTACAGGAATATAGGTTTCCCACAGAAACTCAGAGGCTTCAAAGCAAGGTGACTATGTCGGTACGTTGGAAAATTAATCTCAAGCACGAGTTCAGGATGCTTCCTTCATCATGGGGTGAAAGTCAATTGCAGAGGGATGCAACCTTTGAGAATGACTCTATTTAAAGCTACAAATGTAAATTGTTGCCAGTCAGTCCCTTATTCCTTTCCCCAAAGTGAAATCGAGCTCCTGAGAGAAGCCGAAAATAACAGAACCAAAACTCAGCTCATGGTAGAGTGGGAATTATTCCTTCCCATTCCACTATATTGCAAAAGACACCCGGTGGCTTGTCAGTGCGATTAGATGGAGAGCTCTGCCAGCTTTGCCCAAGGGCAGTTTCAGCACACAGAAAGCTAACGCAGCGCTTGAACTCTCTGTGCCTCCAGCACACTGCCCTCTGTGCTGGCGCTTCTTCCCGGAGGAGGCCCAAGCTAGAGGGAAGCTCCTGCCCTTAAAAACACATGCCATAGCCTGCAGCAAAAGGAATCCATGCACACAGGACAAGAACCCTGGGCCATCTCACCCACGGGGATTTCTCCCAAGGCAGTCAGATTCTCAAAGCCCATAACAGACAAACTGGTCAGCTGTGCAGAGAGCTTCGGAGGGAAGAGCCCCACCCTGAGGTCAGGAGAGAGGACAGGAAGTGGCCAAGGATGCTCTCACCATGCAGTGCAGCATCCCAGGACCGCCGAGCACTAGGGGTGCTGCTCTGAGCACTCTTGTAAAAGTCAGCCAGTTCCCTAAGTGCCCAGACCCTGCCGTGTAGAAGAGACAGGAACTGGGACTTGCTGTGTGAGGACTTCAGTGCCTTCTTCTTAGGGATTCCTTACCTAACTGACAGACGCATGCTTCATCAGTGGGTCTAGGAGGTCTACAATGATGGGTGGCACTTTGGAACTGCTCTGGGTCAGTGAGCCTGCCATGGGCTACAGTCATTGTGTGTATGTCTATGTGCGTAGGTAGAGTTGAAGGAAGCCACCTGATCCTTTGACTTGAAAGCCATCTGGGCACCTAGTCTTGCTCTGGAGCAATGGTTCTTTGTCAGTCAAAGCAAATGGACCTCATAAGAAAAGGAATGACAGCGGGAAACTGGGGGTGGGGGGGGGAGTTGGCAGTAGTGGGAAACTGTCTGGAGAAGGGTGGGCACACCTAATCAACAAGGGTACAATTAATATTTGTATGCCTAACCCTGAATTGTACCCTACAACTTTAAAATAAATTTTTTTAAAAATTCAGAAAAAAACAAAGCAAAAGAACCTCAAGTAGGTTGTCATAAACCTTGAATACACACAGAATTAGACAAAGCCAGTGTCAGAGACTAAAAAGCGATTATAGTTTAAAACATTTATTTTATTTTACTTTACTTTATTTTATTTCATTTTATTTATTTTAGTCAGAGTCTCACCTTGTTGCCCGAGTTGAAGTGCAGTGGCAACGCTCATGGCCACCAAAGACTCAAACTGCAGGGCTCCGGTGATCCTTCTGCCTCAGGCTTCCAAGTAGCACCCGGCTAATTTTCCTTGATTTGTAGAGACAGGGTCTTGCCATGTTGCCCAGGCTAGTCTCTTGCCCCTGGTCTCAGGCAATCCTCTCACCTCTGCCTCCCAAAATGCTGGGATTATAGATGTGAGCCACCATGCCCGTGGTTTAAAACTTTAAACTACTGGGCAATGTGCGATGTGATTATTCATAACAGAATCTTCAGGACATGGAACTTTTGGATACTGAGATTATTTATCCATAAAATGATTGGATCATCTCAGAAATCACTCCCAGATTTAATATTCTCTCTTCTCAGACCTGCAAGTGGGCAGGTGCCCTCTCTCTCATGAAATCAAATTTCCCATCCAAAAGAAAAATTGCTTCAGGCGGCCCTGTGAATGTCTTCGTTTTCTGCCATTACACAAATCCTCAGGTTTAAGCAAGTCGTACAGTCCTTAAAGGATCAACAGACTTTCCCGAGACACAGATGGCACAAGTGTCCCCTAGTAGTGGGTGTGATCAAGCTCTTTCTGGTCTGGGCAATCTGGTCTCATCTGTACCAAGCACTTGAAACTTTGCAGGACACTGTGCATGGCTTGAGGCACAGCACCCTCACAACAGCCTTCACATGGCATAGCCCATTGGAGACAGGACAGTGGTTCTGGCACAGGACTGCCCAGACTAAGACCTAAGAGCAGGGGAGGCCAGGCCTGGGTGGCCGGTTCAGTCTGCAACCCCTCTAAGAGTGCAAAAGGCACTGGAACCAGGAGGCCAGGTAACATGAGAACACTTGCTGCAGACATGGGGGGCCAGAGTGGACAAGTTGGAATAAAGGAGGGGCTGGCAGAGGAGGCCAGGGGTCGCTGCAACCACCCTGTCTCTCCCTCATTACCTCCCAAGCCCCCCAATTTAACAAATAGCTGAGACAGTATGCTCAGGAAGGTGAGGGTGATGGCAAACCTCATGTTAATAAATAATTCTAAATCTCAGAGCACGTCTTTTTCAAGAAGGTTTATTCATGCTGAGTGTCCACGTGTCACTTTGGTCCTCGATGTTCGTGCAGGATGAGTCCACTCAAGCACTCAGGAGCTTACACTGAGAAGCCTCGCAGAGGAAGCCACTCTTCTGGGAACAGAGACCCAGGCCCAGGCCAGCAGAGGTGACAGTGGGGCACGGAGGGACTGCGACCCAGCAGAGAAAGATCTCCAGCTGGCCCTGCCCATGTTGTGTTCCATCTGAGCCCTGTGTCCTCTCTGGCCATCCTCGACTTCTTCATCACAGCCCCAATGCCCTCCCACAGAGCCAGCTCTGCTGCTGAACTAGACAAAAAAGTCAATTAGCTATCATTTTAGAAGAAGATAAATCAACACCTCATGCAGATGCTTGAATTGTGAAAAAATTAAAAGCCCATTCAGATGCTCTTAGAGCCCACTATATAATATTCAATATTTCATTAGGCCTTCTTTAAAATGCACTGCAATTTATCTGTAGATTTCAAATCAAAATCTTACTACTTATATTTATTAAGACTAGCACTTTTAAACTCAATCAATGAAAGAAAACAAAAGTGCAAACCAAGGCATCCAAGTACCTACACTGTCTAAGTTTCCCGAAGTCTCTCTGCTTCTCTGTGGGGAGGTCTTGCAGGATGCACCCTTCTTCTAACATGGGAGATCCCTGTCAGCTGTTACCCTGGTGATCAGGAGCACAAAACCCGTGTCTGTCATTTAGGGCCTGTTAGTGAATAAAGGCTCTGGAGACAGAAGCCACAAGAGAGCAGCAACACGTTGCAGAGTCTGGACCCAGGAAAGATGCCCTTTCTCAGGGGAACATCAGGGAAGCAGCCAGTGAGGAGCCACAATGGGCAATTTTATCCTTCCCACAGGTAGCACATGAGTAAGAATGGCTCTCCAGTTCACCTCAGAGCTCTCTTAGCATCTGGAGGCATCTAAGACACATTCTCTGTCTCCTGCAAGGGTGGCCAGCACCAGGGCGTCACGCCGTCCACACAGGGCAGCAGCATGTGTGGTTCTCTCTGAGCCTCCTGGGGGCAGACAGGGAAGAAAGGAATGAAATGAAGAGAGACGCTGCACGCTGTGCGTCCTGGCCAGGCGCCTGCCAGGAGGAGCTGCCGCCCACCATGTCCTCGTCCTTGTGAGCCCAACAGCCTCTACATTTGCACCGTTCTGCCTCGGAATGTCATTGACTGAGAAAATGTGATGAGACATTTCACTCTTCTCACAGGCACTGTCTAAAGCACAGCTCTCTGCAACGCTAGAAATGTTCACATAAAACATGCAACGAGTAGCTCTTGGAATGCCGCTAGTGCCACTGAGGAAGTGAATTTTTATTATTTACTTTCAACTCATTTGCACGTAAGTTGCCCCAGTGGCAAGTGCTGTGGCATGGAGCAGCATGGGTCTGGAGGTCATCAGAGCTCATGCTGCAGGGAGCAGAAGGCAGCTTTCAGGGCAAGAGCAAGCAGGTGCCCTGGAAGGTGTGAGGTGGGACATGTGGCAGGCACACTGAGCAGAGGCATGGACTCTCTCCCAAACTTGCAAGCAGCCAGTCAGCCCAACAGAGGTGAAGAAGCACATGACTGTAGTGGTGAAGAAGTGGGTGTGGAAAGGAGGGAAGGAGACAAGGAGAAGAAAGAAAGAAACAGAGATGCACCACTCTCACCCAGACTCCAGCATCTTCTCCATGCTGTCCTGCAGGGGACAGATTTGACGATTCCAGGCCCTCTGTGCCCCTTGGTACCCAACCTGCTCTGCCTCCAAAAATCATGAAAACGTAGTGATTTTAGTGCACCTAATTGAAGTATGAAGACACTCCCTTCTGGATGACTAGCTAAGTGAAGTGTCATTGATTTCCATCTGCCATTCCTCCCATCAGTGTCTGGTAAAAGGTTTTGCAGCTTGAGTTGAAGGGGTTGAAATAATTTCTATCAGGTGATGTCCATTCAAGTCACATTCTTTCCTTAATAAGTTTACTCACTTGTTTCACGCACATGATGGAACTCATACACTGCCATACTATTCAAGGGACTCAGGCACAGCAGCTCCCACATATTGTAGCAGGGGGCAAAGAAAAGAAGGAAAGTGACAGTGTGTCTGGGGGTGATGAGTAGGGAAGTAGGGAACAGTGTCCTCAAGGGCCAGCAGCTTGCTGTCCTGGGACCCTTGCTCCCGGAAGCCTAAGGAGGCACTCTGTCTGTCACTCATGCAACAGAGGTGGTCTCGTTCAGGAGGCAGGGGTACTTCAGGATACCGGATGGTCCCATTCTGTGACTAGAAAGTGAGGCAAAGGTTGGCTGTTGTACCATCCACAATAACAGCATGGCATCTGTGCAGGCATGAGTGTTCTGGTGTGTGACCGTGCCCACCGCAAGGCAGACCCGAAGCAGACATGTGCATGGTGTGTCAAGCCTAGCTCGCCACTCACTTCACACCAGCAAGCATTGCAGGTGTCAGCCTTGCTCAGTGTGACACTTCTGACAGGAACAGGGCTCCACAATGAGCTGATGTGGTGTGCAGTGCTGAAGGAGATGGCAGAGGAGTTTTCCCTGGGATACAGTGCTGCGAGCTCTGCCTGCCACTCTGCCAGGGCAGGGTACAGGGAGGATGGGGCAGGTTAAGTTCTGTGTTGTCATTCCCTGAAGGCAGCAAGTCTCTCTTGCGTGACACCCACCCAAAGCTAGGATTGTCTGCACATTCTTAGTGTCATGTCTCAGTCATGGAGCTCTCTGCCCAACAGGTACACTCCCCAAGGACCACAGCACCGGCCCTTGGGTTCTAGGCTCCTCCTCTTCTATATCTGCAGAGGCCAGTGACCTTTTTTTTCCTTTTCAAGTAATACTCTGCCATTTTTAGGTCACTGCTGGGATCACCAAATACTTGACAGATCACTGACTTGAGCATTCGAACTCATCCCTAGTGCCAAGAATGTAACAAGCCCCGTGGTAGACCTCGATGCGGCAGCATAGCTCTGGTGACCACACGGAGTCAGCACTGCACTTGCACCAACTCTGGGTGCTGGGAAGACTCATGTTTTCTTTCTGGGATGTGTATGCTGTGCTCTGATTGATTGCCTCTCCTCTTGGACCACTGGGCTGGTACAGTACCTACACGATGTGTGTTAAGCCATGGCATGAAGTGGGAGGCCCATGGTAAATAGAGACAAGCTGGCCTGTCTACTCATCCACCAACCTGGAAATAGGCATGTGGCTGCAAAGCCACAGAGTGGGAATCCACGGAAATGACATGGTCAGGAAAGGCCCTTCCAGGTCTCCGCTTCTAGGAGGACGGAAGTCCTTCTGACAGCAGCAAGACCGAAATGGAATCTGGAGAAGAGCTTTTGCTGTGCGCAGGAAATTGCAAGCCAGACAGGCAGCTTGTGGGCAGGCCCTGATGGGCAGGCCACCTCTACCATTACTGAGAATTAGGAAATGAGAGGTAGAAACTGCTTTTCCAACGATCTAAAGAACTGCCCTGCATGGTTAGTGGGAGGATGATTACATAGAAAGGCAGACGCATGTCGGTGGACTCGCTCCTGTCTCTGTGTGTCAGACTCTGCTATTGATCGTTGGCTTGAGTAGCCATGTAGCGGGGTGGAGGAGGATTCTCTTCCGCCTCTTAAAATACACAGTTTTTCCCCTTTCACTTCAGGGTTGGAGTAGTTGTTTAAGAAGACCTCTCAGACTAAGAATGACAGCCAGGAGTTCTCTGCATCAGATGGCACCTGAGAGTGTTACAGAAGACGGTGTAGCCAAATCCACACCAGGGGGGAGTCTAATCAGGAGATGACTGTCTTTGGAGGCGCTAGGGGAAATCCATCCCAGGAGGTCCTCGAGAGGTTCTGCAGGATCAGGCGCAGGTGAAAGCCAGGAGCACAATCTATGGGCTGGGGTGGGGGCATGTGGGAGGGCTCCAGACTCACAGGGAGAGTTGTCTGTGGCAGGTCACTTAAGAACGAGGAGTCTGTGTGCCAGCACCTGTATCTGCATAAGAGCACACACCATGCAATGTGATCACCATGCACTAGACACATTTGCAAATAACAATCAACACTACTTAGGCTCTTCGATTCCAGTCACACTACTTTTGTTACAGTGCTGCCCTTCAACCAGAAAAAATTTTCTTCCATGGCAGGTGCTTGCAAATTACTGCTTAATAATCAAATCATGATAACCACAATATTTATCTAATTCAGTCTGTGGATATTTTAATTCTAGGCAACAAACGATGCTAGATTAGAAATCCTAGTGTTAGAAACCAGAGTTATACCTTAATTAGAATATTTGCCCAAATTCAATATTATTGAAAATCAATGTTTACAAAAATTAAAAGCTAAAAAAGCTTTCCTGATTAGTTTTTGTTACAGAAAAGTTTGGTATGCAATGTTTTATTATACTATTGACTTCTACACTTGTAATCAAATGATACTCTACCTTTAGAGAAGGACAGCTACCTTATACTAGATATATCTGTTTATCTTTGCACATAGATTTCCACTTGGAAATGGAATAAGTATACATGTAGAAAATAATTACTCACAAAATGATTACATAATTCAGCTACATTCTTCTACTTGTTCTAATTCATTTCCTCCATGGAATGAGAATATACTATAGCATTTTGAGATTAAAGTTTCCCAAATATATTTATATTCATATATTTATTTTAAAGAAAAAGAGACTACATCCACACTGCATCAGGTTCCTGGATATCCAAGGTATATTAAGGCTGTCCTTTGAGGATAGCTTTTAGGAAAATCTAATTTTTGGCTAAACGATTCTCAATAATTTCAACAACTTATTAATCTATTTGTGCTCATATAATCAACGCCAGTCATGACAAGTTAAAATTACATTTTTGATGCAATTTTTATCAGTGTTATTTCATTGAATCCATACTGCCCTATGAGACCTTTCACCAGTGAGGAAGCAGGCCCCTTAAACAGTTTCCAAACACCTGGGTTGTTTTGAGCTTTTCATACGCTCTCTCTGCCAGGTATGTCCTACCTGGCCAAAGTCACCACATTTCAAGGCCCAGCTCAAGCCTCACCTCTGCCTACAACCTCACCTTGTCTGACCCACAGCAGAAGAGGGCCACTGTTTTCTTATCCCTTCTTTCTGACTCCTTCTTCTGGCCTCTGCCCACCAGTGCAGCCTTGACCTCCTGGGCTCAAGAGACCCTCCCACCTCAGTTTTCCTAGTAGCTGGGACTACAGGTGCATACCATCACACCCGCCTACATTTTAAAACTTTTTGTAGAGACAGGGTCTTGCTATGTGCCTAGACTGGTCTGGAGCTCCTGGTTGAAGCAATCCTCCTGCCTCAGTCTCCCAAGGTGCTGGGATTACACTTTGTGTTGGCTACAACCCAGCCACTGCCTACTTTCGAGTCTCTGCCAAATGCAAGTGATGATGGCTGACCTCTTGATATCGCAAGTTCCAAATAAAAATAACATTTGCTTGCTCTTTTTTTGGTAGTGTTGTTTATTTTCACTATATTAATTACGGTAGCATCAGAGTGTCTTCCTTCTCACATCTACATGGAAAACATGCACCTTGTTCCTTATCAAATCTTTATTTTTCTAGTGACCATAAGAGAGTTGTACTATGAATATACTGTGTGACTAGAAGCAGAAGACATTTGTGATGCTGACGTGACCGGCTACTGAAGTCTGTCATTCCATCAGAGCTCAAAATGCAGCAGATCATAATAACTTGCCGTGACGCTCATCATTCCAGCCTGCCTTGGATTGATGCAGCTGCACCATCTCTTACTTCATAAAGGGTATTGAGGAAGAATAGGAATATCCTCATAAATAGTTTAAACATGAGTCTTAAGAGCTTCAACTCATTCATTGATTCTTTCAATTAATATTTATAACCCAACCAACATTTATGTGCCAAGTTCTCTGAGAGACATACAAAAAATTACTCAATTTTAATTATTATGAATAACTCGATAGTTATCAAATAGCAAATTACCCCGAGTTAAATATTTGCTGTCCATTCATTTTTCTGCTGAGACTCTTCCCAGGCTCCTTAGCAAATGCTGGCTCAAACTGCATTGCTGTTAACCCTGTTTTGTCAAATCAAGGCCTCACACATGCCAACTCTTAGTTTCAACTGAATAAAAAGTCAATTGAACGTTGGCTGGATAAATACATTGGCTTCTTGAAGTAACTCTGTACTGATTGGGAGTTATTAGTAATGAATCCTTTCACAGGATATGAGATGTCGAGCTCATTTTTTTAAACCAAAGTAATATGAGTAAATTTTAATTTCTTTGTAAATTAGGGACTACTCAAGCAAGAACTAACTGGATTAACCCTAATTGATTAATAATGTGGTTGGAGACAACCTGTTTTAATCACAAATACTCAAAGATTTTAAAAATAGCTATTCTAAGCCCATAGCGATTAAATTGACATCACAGTATGGTAGAGACACCTGGTTGCCTCCCATGAACCCCCTACCCCACTTCCCTATAAAAGAACCCCAACGAATGTGTCCAGCTTAGAGAACATCATCTCCTGGCCACCTTTGCTGCTTGGTGTAGCCAAAAGTCTGGGCTTTAACTAAAAAGACTGCTTATAGTATAGGACTTGTATGAGTCACTCTCACACTCTTCTTCCTTCCTGCTGTCTGAAATGCTGGTGCATCAGTTGACCTAGGCAAACCATGCATCTTGTGCCTGAATGATGGAAGCCACCCAGGACACGGCATAGCTGAGAGGGAGGGTCCCAGTGCCTTGGCAATTTATGAGGCCAGCTTGCCAGCTCATAACTGTCTACCTACAGACTTCCTCTTCAAGAATAATCCTTCTATGGTTTAACCACTGACACTGAGTCTCTGTTACTATTCATCAAACTCAATTCCTAACTGATAACCAGAATTCCTGGCAGTAATATTAAATCAAGTTTTGACTCTTGTCAAAAGTAAACCTTTTGTGAGGGAAAGTTAAAATGAGAAAGAACACATTCAAAATCTGTGATGCCATTCATTTGAAAAGAAGAGACATATCAAAAGAAATCTGGCTTGTTTGGATTAATCACCTTGAAAAGACAGATGTTCAACTTAATTTTAGGATGTTTGTGGACTACTAATTATGAACAGAATAGTGGCTGATGTGTATCAGAAATCAAATCGTGCATGAAAGAGAACACTTAAATGAAAAGTGAAATTTTAGACACAACATCCAAACATTCTTAATGTTAACGTAGTCCTGTCGCCGGGGCCCACTCTGCATGTTAAGCATGAGAGTGTGCTGAGAACTTGTTGCTCCGGGAGGTGTTGCATTCAATATACTTTCTATAAAGCAGCTCCATTCTTTACCCAAAATAAGGATGGAAATGAGGGCACTGCTGCTATAAGTCACTCGCTACTTTCTATAGCATTTCTGGAAAGTGTTGCCAAATGTCTAAACTTGACAAATTAAGAAGATAAGAATGCAGGGGAAGATGCAGAGAATGTTCTTGCAAACCGTCCTTCTGTTCTAAGTTAAAGCTTTCCATTACCTCTCCCACACTTACACAGACGTCTCATGACCAGTGACCTCTTGCAACCTCAGATGCCATATGTGTGAAATTTGCTGATCCTTAAAAGACTTGCAAAAGCATAATTCATATGTGTCTCTTTGGGAAGACCTAAGGCAATCATTTTTGTGTGTTAAAACAGTTCTTTTCACACCATTTCTGCAGACACTCCAGATCTCTGGAGTTACCAAGCAGTCGTTGAGTGTGGTGGGATGGGAGGTGAGGTGGATGGAGATGAATGGCCCAGTCTTCCAACTTCAGTGAAAACATCTCAGCGTCTATCAGGGTTCCAAAACAATCCTATCAAAAAGTGGGCAAAGGACATGAATAGACACTCCTCAAGAGAAGATATACAAGTAGCCAACAGATACATGAAAAAATGCTCAATCTCACTAACATCAGAGAAATGCAAATCAAAACTATAATGAGATACCACCTAACTTCATTAAGAATAGCCATCAGTAATAAATCTAAAAACAACAGATGCTGGTGTGAGTGTGGAGAAAAGCAAATGCTTTTACACTGTTGGTGGGAGAGCAAGCTAGTTCAACCACTATGGAGAGCAGTGTGGCAATTCCTAAAAGAACTTAAAATGGACTTCCCATATGATCCAGCAATCCTTCTCCTGGGAATATACTTGGAGGAGCATAAATAATTCTACAAAAACACCTGCACACACATGTTTATAGCCATACTATTCACAATAGCAAAAACATGGAACCAACCCTATTGCCCATCCAAAGTGAACTGGACAAAGAATAGGTGGTACCTATACATGATGGAGTATTATGCAGCCACACAGAACAAAAGCATGGACTTCGAAGCAAATTGGATGGAATTGGAGACCATCATTCTAAGTGACCTATCATAGAAACAGAGAACTGAATGCAAATGTTCTCACTCATAAGTGGGAACTGGCCATTACACACATGAGTGCAAAGGAGGGATCAGCAGTTGCTGGGTTCTGCCAGGGCGATGCAGGAGGAGGAGCACACAAGAAGAAGGGCACCTGGTCCTAAATCAGGGGAGGTGAGGGTCAGTTGGAGGTCCAAACTTCACCTGCATGCAGCCTACTTGTGTAGTTAATCCTTACTTGTACCCCACATCTCTGGAATAAAATTAAATTCAAAAATAAATAAATAAAATACCTTCTTGTTGCAAAAAAAGAACAATGAAATGCTTCTAACTTCTATCCATTGAGCAATATGTTGGCTGTGGGTTTATCATAGATGGTTCTTACCGTCGAGGAATGTTCCTTCTATGCCTAGGTGTTCAAGGATTTTTATCAAGAAGCGATGCTGGATTTTGTCAAATCCTATATCTGCATCTAATGATATCATTATGTGTTCTTGTTTTTATATCTGTTAATGTATTGAATTGCATTTATGGTTTTGAGAATGTTGAACCAATCCTGCATCCCAGGGATGAAGCCCACCTGGTCATAGTAGATGGTCCTCGAGATGTGTTGTTGGATCCGACTTACTAGAATCTTGATGAGAATTTTCGTATCTACGTCCTTTAAGGAGATTGGCCTGTAATTCTCAATTCTTGGGTATAAGTGTGATGTTTGATTCATAAAATGATTTGGGGAGAATTACATCTTTCTAGATTGCCTGGAATACTTTCCATGAGATAGGTATCAGCTCCTTCTTGTGTGTCTTGTAGAATTCAGCTGGAAGGTCATCTGGTCTGGGACTTCTTTTGGTGGGTAGGCTTCTTATGATGGAGTTGATTTCCGGATTGTTACTGGTCTGTTTACGGTTTCAGTTTCTTCTTGTTTCAACCTTGGGATGTTGTGTGATATCAGAAAGTCCTCCGTTTCCTTTAGGTTTCCAAGTTTCTTTGCATACAGGTGTGCATAGAAAGCTCTGAAAATATTCTGAATTTCTTTAGGGTCGGTTATGACTTCGCTTTTGTGTTTCTCATGTTTATTTGGGCTTTTTCTCTCTTTTAGTCAATCTGCCCAGGGATCCATCAATCTTATTTATCCTTTCAAAGTGCAAGCTTTTTGTCTTGTTGATCCTTTCTATTATATTTTTGTCTTTTATGTCTTATAATTTTGATTTTACCTTGGTGATCTGGATACTTCCACTGAAGTTAGGATTTAGGTGATCTTGCCTTTCCAGCTCCCTTAGGTGTGATGTTAAGTTATTTAATTTTAATCTTTCTGTTTTCTTGATGTGTATATATAATGTTTTGAATTTTCTTCTTAACACTGCTTTCATGGCATCCCAGAGATTCTGATAAGATGTGTCTTTCTTTTCATTTGTTTCCAGGAATCTTTTTATTTCTGTTTTTATTTCTGTGTTGATGCAGAAGTGGTTCAGCAGCATGTCGCTTAGTGTCCATGTCTTTCTATGTTTTGGGGGGAACTTGTTGGTAACAACATTTATTTTTATTTCACTGTAATCTGAGAAGATGCATGGTATTATTTCAATGTTTTGGAATTTGTTTATGCTTGATTTATCTCTGAGACTATGATCAATCTTGGAGTATGTTCCATGTACCAATCAGTAGAATGTATACTCTGTACTTGTTGGGTGGAGTATTCTGTAGATGTCTATTAAGTCCATTTGGTCAAGCATTGAATTGCAGTTCTGGATCTCTTTATTGACTTTTTGCTTCAATGATCTATACAGAGCTGTTAGTGGGGTATGTAGGTCTCCAGTTATGATTGTGTGAGACTCAGTGTCTTCTCTTTCTTTATTTAGTAGTTGATTTATAAAACCTGGTGCTAGCCGGGCTCGGTGGCTCCGCCTGTAATCTCGCGCCTTTGGGAGGCTGAGGTGAGTGGATTGCATGAGCCTGCGGGTTCGAGACCTGCCTGGGCAACTTGATGAGCCCTCATCTCTACAATAAAAAATCAAAATGAGCTGGGCGTGGTAGCGCGTGCCTGTAGTTCCAGCTACTTTGAAGGCTGAGGCGGAAGGATCGCTGGAGCCCAGCAGGTCAAGGATGCAGTGGCTGGGAGCGGCCACTGCACTCCAGTCTGGGTGACAGAGTGAGACTCCAACTCAAAAAAAAAATAAAAATAAAAATAAATAAATAAATAAATAAAACCTGGTGCTCCTGTGTTGGCTGCATATATGTTTAGGATACATATTTATTGCTAGTGGATTGAAACTCATTGTCCTGCTGTATCCATTTTAACTTTTTGGTGACTTGAAAGCTGCTTTGTTTGAATTAGAATAGTTACTCCTGCCTTGTTTTCTTTTCCATTCACCTGAAAGTTCATTTTCCAGCCTCCAACTTTGAGTCTGTAGGTGACCTTTGCAGTAAGATGAGTTGTCTGAAGGCAGCAAATTGTTGAATCAAGCTTTTTATATCCAGTTTGCCATTCTATGTCTTTTCAGTGATGTATTTAGTCCATTCATGTTCAGGCTGATTATTAAAATGTGCAAGTTTATCATTATCATGTAACTCGTAGGGGATTGCTTTGTTTTCTTTTAACTTTTGTATTTATATATATGTTTTTGTGTTCATTTTTGTGGATACTATGCATGTTCTCATAACTCTGTGTTTGTTTGTACTTTTGTGATGGGCATAACTTTTTTTTTCTGTGTTCAAGGTCTTCTTAAGCATCTACTAAAGAACTGGTCTGGAGGTGGTATATTTTCTTAGGAACTGGATGTCTGTGAAGGTTTTTAATTCCCCATAACTGATGAAACTTAGCTTGGTGGGGTAGGAAATTTTTGGTTGGAATTCCTTATCTTTAAGAACATTAAAAATTGGACTACAGTCTCTTCTGGCTTGTCGTATTTCTGAAGGTAAGTCTGGAGCAATTCTGATGGTTCTTCCCTGATACGTAGTCTAAACTTTTTCTCTCACTGCCTCTAGGATTTTTTTCCTTCATGCTTATTTTGTGGAGGTAAATTACTATGTGTCTTAGGGTTGGTCTTCTCATGTGATGCCTTGAGGAGGTTCTCTAAATCTCTTGTGGTGAATGGCCACATCTCTGGCAAGATGAAGAAAGTTTTTGTGATTGACTTCATGGAATGTTTGTTCCACAAGGTGTTCTCTGTTTCCCTTTCTGCTTCAGGGATACCAGTCAGGCATAGGTTTGGCTTCTTGTTATAGTCACAGAGTATTAGAGGCTTTACTCCTTCGTTTTGAGTTTTTTTTCCCCCTATGTTTTTAACAGATTGGGTTAATTTCATATTTTGGTCTTCAAGCTCTGAGATTCTTTCCTTTGCTTGGTTGATTCTGTCCCTTATGCTTGTTAGTTTGTTATTTAATTGAGAATGGAGTTCCTTGCTCAGTGATCTATCACAGAAACAAAGAACAGAGTACTACGTTCTCACTCACAAGTGGACCTTGAACAATTATCATAATACTATAAGAAAGGAATTGGCAGTTGTGGGAAACTGTCAGGAGTGGAGGGTGAGATTGGCAGTTGAGGAAACTGCTAAGAGAGGGAGGGACATACCTCATCAACAAGAGTACCTGCATAATCAATGTTTGTATACCTAACCCTGAATTGTACCCCACATATTTATAATAAAAAAAATTTTAAAGAGAATGAAGTTCTTTATTTATATTATTTCAGAATAGGCTTTTTAAAAATTGGCCAACTCCAGTAAGATTTCATTGTGTTTCACTTCTTACATCTCTTAGTTCTTATTCATTTTTGCCATTCAATCTCTGGTTTCTGTCAACTGGGGCAGGTTGTTCTGGAAGGTTTCCATTGTTTGTGCTCCAATGGTTGTCTTTTGGGGGCACTGTCTCTTTAGGATTTTGGAGGTTGCCTGTGCTTTTCCATTGATTTTTCCTCACTTTTGTGGCAAGTATCTTTTCCTTCTCTATAATTCCTTCACTCAGTGAGAGTGACTTTGCCGCTTGCTCCACAGTGTGGTTGGATACCATAACTGCAGTTTCTCTCTTCCTTTGCTAAACTAGTTGAATCAATTTCCAGCCCCTGTTGCACTGGGAGGGAGTGAACTGAGGCATCTTAGAGTCCTCACCCCCTCCTTCACCAAACAGAGGCTCTGACTCCACTCAAGCCCAGAATCCTATGCCTGCTGTTAATTTATGGTCTCTGTGTGTACAAAGGGACCCCTGCTAGGTGCAGGGTGTATCAGCAGCTGGGTCCCTACTCTCTGCCCTGCTTCACACAAGAGCTGACAGTCTGCTTTTCCACTAATTGTTGGCAGCAGGCATGTCAGCCAGATTCACTCTTCTGGCAGTTCTCTTTCTGCCTGGCTACAAGCCACCACAGTGGTGTCTGATAAGCAAGTCCTGTTCCCTCTTTCACTTGGGCTCTGGTTGCCCTGTGCTGTGTCCTGACCAAAGCTTCACCCGTGTGGGACCAACGGCTCATGCATGGCTAAGAGGGGGTGAACTGACTCAAAACATCTTAGAATCTCTCACTCCTCTCCTTCACTGAGCAGTTCTGGCTTTCTCTGAGCCTGAAACAGGGCAGATGGACAGGGTACCCGAAATCCTGCTTCTGTCATTTTTTTTCCTGGTCTCTGTGCTTTTAAAGAGCCCTCCACTGAGCACTGGATACATTGACATCCAAAAGTGTTTTGAGCATATCCATCAACTGGTAGTGGGTCCCCACTCTGTTTTGCAAGGCAAGAGAGGCAACGATCTGTTGCTCTACCATGGACATGTTCGATCTCCTATTTCAATATTCTTGTGCATATTTTTTGAAGTGACATGAGATTTGTAACATGTGAACTAATTGTGACACAACTTCCACAAGTCATAAAGTCAACAACATAAATGGAAATGGTATTTGTAGAACTCGGTATGATGCCTATTTTACTCAGGAAACAAGACTCCTACCTTTTCTAACTGGTCTTCCGAGCCAAGCACTGGGGACTAGTTGAAGACCAGTCAGGGCAACTTGACCAGACCTCATCTCTACAATAAATCAAAATATTAGCCAGGCATGGTGGTGCATACCTGTAGTTCCAGCTACTTGGAATCTCTAGGGTTCTGAGCACATATGTATACCCTCAGCCCTAAGGACCACATCTGCTGCTTTCACTGCCTTGACGGCAAGACAGTCAGTCATGTCAATTTTTAAAAATTGCACAGGATAATTTTAACATAACAACATGTTGGGGGCTCAGAAAGAAAGTCAAGATGATAAATTAATAGAGCAGGTGGACAATCCCAGTGGGTTTGTCTGGGCTGCCATTCTGAAGTTTAAATAGGAGGAAAATTATTAAGTAATTGATGGCACTAATTCATTAGGTATTTTCATTAAAGTTTCAAAGCATCGGTATCAAATGATTTAATTTAACATTAGCTGCATAGCCAATCATTATTAGTATTATAATGAAGATATGGTAATTTATCACAATACAGTTAACTGAAGATTCAAGCATATAAATCAGTATTTCTTTTTTTTTTTTTTTTTGAGTTGGAGTCTCACTCTGTTGCCCAGACTGGAGTGCAGTGGCCGCTCCCGGACACCACAGCCTCAACCTGCTGGGCTCCGGCGATCCTTCTGTCTAAGCCTTCCAAGTAGCTGGAACTACAGGTGCACGCTACCTGTATTGATTTATTGTAGAGATGAGGTCTCGCCTGCCCAAGCGGGTCTCGAAACCGCGGGCTCAGGCAATCCACTCACCTCAGCCTCCCAAGGGCGCGGGATTACAGGCTGAGCCACTGAGCCGGCTAGTATTTCTTTATAATGTTAAGAGATCTTAGAAAACTGCTGTGAAAGCTTAAGACAATGAAAAGACTTATATGAGAGCAATTTATGGGCTTTGCACAGTGGCTCATGCCTGTAATTCTAACACTTTGGGAGGCAGAGGTGAGAAAATTGCTTGAACCTAGGGGTTTGAGAGCAACCTAGGCAACTTGGTGAGACCACATCTCTACTATAAATCAAAATATTAGCCAGGCGTGGTAGTGCATAACTGTAGTTCCAGTTACTTGGAAGGCTAAAGCAGAATGATCTTGTGAACCCAGGGGATCAAGGTTGCAGAGGCTGTGAGGGTGCCACTGCATTCCAGCCTAGGCAACAAAGTGAGACTTTGACTCAAAAAAAGGCAATTTGCAAATGACTGCTGGCCATCATATAGCTTTTAAGATAACTGAGAAAGCATTTTTTAAAGAAAACTATAGAAACCAATATATTGAAACAGACAAGAAAAGCTTTTATTTTTGAGACCTAAATGTATTTCTATACAACTTGGGCAACATTTTTGTTAGTAAGACACATGATTTCTGAAAAGTCCCATGAATGATTAATAGATGTTTATTACTTTCACAAACACTTTAAATTCAGTATTAGAAATATTTAAAATTAGCCTATCAAATTCAAACACATCTGTGTGCTTAACAATATATAGACATTTAGTTGTGTAAGGTTGAAAAATGCAAAGATGGTTCTAAGCTTTATAAAGTACTTTTACTACTAAAGAGTTTATGTTCTTTTTGAAAGAATCAGTGTTTAACAAATACTCTTCTTTGAAACTTGTCAGAATCAAGGAGTCACTAATGTTAAGAAAACCATGACATGAAGAAAGGGTATGCCAAATGATAAGAAATTTTCTATGAAAACCACACTCTTGCATAAGTGTCATTGCAGCCTTATACAAAAAAAAAAAAAAAAACAACACTTCTTCAAGGATATATGCCTTCAACCTATGACTAGCATCATGCTTGTTATTGATCTTTGAATAAAAGAAAATTATTTCAACATGACTATGTCATTGTCCTCGTTCTTTCTTTTAGAAACCTTTGTCTTCCTTGAGCTCCCCGAACACACACATAGTTTACAGTTCACTATGACACACACATTCCTGTCTCAGCACTTCATTCCCAAGCAAGCATCTTTTCCTTTAGAGAGTTTCTCTGTTATTTAGTGGTTTTTTGTTCATTAGTTTGTTGTTTATTGCAATTATGAATGTAAATTCAGAATTTTGTTTTTTGTTTGACTTTTGGGGATACTAATGAGATACTAACAATCATGTCATATGCAGAAACCTCTAGAGCAATCCTAACTCCTTTGGTTGGACATTTCAGTTGTGATTCTGGCTATTCTTTAGAAAATCAGATACATTAAACCAGTATTAGGTTGAGTAACCGCCAACGCTAAGGATCTTTACTTTGCTTTGTCACACAAAACAAACTTTTCAGTCATTAAGAACTTCAGAAATGCCCAACTTGTTTGCAAACACAAAGAGAAAGAGACTATATGCAGAATTTAAAAGTCATAATTATGTGATCAATCATGGGTCAAACACAGAGCCTGGGGCTTTATGCTGTTTCCCTCTTATTTTCTTCCCAATGCAGAATAGAAAGGAAAGGAAGTGCCACGTCATTTTGTAAGATTCACATCCAGGTCTGTGTAACCTCGCTACATGTCTTCTCACGTGACCTCCCCAACATGAAATTGCTGTTGTGATGCTGAACTACTGCTCTCTGGGTCCCGTCTTGGGCAGTTGGGCAGGGTAGGGTGCAGGCTGCCTGCAAGTAGGTGACAGCCCCACGCTTCCTGCGACTGGGTATTCTGAAGAGCCATGGCTGGACAACACTGTCTCCCCCAGCTGTATTGACTCAAACACATGGAACCACTGTACATTTAGTTACTGCGTCCTTACGAAGCATGAACTTTTAACTCCTGAGGTCTCATGCATCACGAATCCGTTAGGAAACAACAACAAAGAAGTGAGGATATCTGCCACCACTGCTGACCACTTGTCAGGGAGCCGTGGATGATCTCATTGCATAGGCCCAGGATAAAGGACTAAATGCTGCATCTTCCACACATCAAATGGGTACAGGACTTGAAGGAACTCTTCTCACCCTTTCCTTCATTCATTCCTCCAAGACACAATCACACTGTTTCTGTGTTCATTAGAACCATGCACAGGCAGGTGTAAAGATAATTAAGTTTACGGACATATATAATAATTCAATTCATCCTCACAGAGGCCCTATAATTTATGCGCTATTCTCACTTTAAAGATGAAGAGTTGACCTGCCTGATTGTAAAGTCAGTTGAATGGGCCATGGATTCCCAAGACCCAGGAAACAACGGCAAAATCCAGTGGGAAGAGGGGCCCCTCACTGCCAGGTATCTTATCAAGGCTTTATGCTCTGGGTGCAGCTGGTGTGAAGCAACTTGTGAGGCTGATTTAAAACTACACACTTCTGGTTTTCTTTTTAGAGTCATGTTTAATTTAATAAACTATTTGTACTTATTCTGTGACACAATTTGCTTCTTGTAGCCATTGACATTTTCCCTAACTTACTCCCGTTTCTGTTTCTCATTTGAGGCAATGGATCTGTCTTCTTTGCCTTGCAGGGTCAGGGCAAGGTCCCTGCAGCTGCTTCTGGGACAGGGGCTGCTGCAGGCCACTGGCTGCAAGCTCCAGTCTAGCCCTTCTCAGGATAGTGTCGTGATCCTGCCCGCCTGGGTGACACATTTTAAAGGTCTTGGAAACACAAGAAGGATGGTGTCTCAGCTGTTCTAACTTGCACAACTTTAAAACAACTGGGTTTTTTTAAATTCATACTTACATATCTGACCTCTTTAAGTCCTTTTATGTTCTAGGTCTTCACCCATACTGGTGTCCTGAAACTTTTGCTTGTGCGTCAGCACTGGATTTAAATAACCCTTTCCTGAACTCCTTTTCCAGAGAAGTGATACATATGTTTGAAGGATGCTCTCACACTCACAGTTCTAGGCTTCACATTCGCTCAGATTTTCCTCGTTCTCACATAGTTTATGAAATAAAATTGAAATGGCCACATGATTCAGAGTGTGAATCATGAAGTTCATGAATTTGGAAAGGAAAGCTTTATTTCTCATGAAGGACTATAGCCTGCAGGCTGGTCATTCTGAAGGTTGGCTATTCGGCAGGTTGGGACGCGTAACCTCTGGCACAGGATCAGAGCAAGCCCTTTAAGAGAGGGATAAAGGGTAATGGGAATTGTGCTGAGTGGGTGGATTAATCTCCCTTTCAATAAGCTATGGGGGGGGAATCATGCATATACATGGAAGGAGAAACAAGTGCTTGGGCAACTGAGCTTCAACTGTGCTCTTCATGAGTCCCGTGTTCAAAAACTGGTGGCATTAGCACGACACGAGCGTGGAGTTTTCAGTCTTCTGATGTGAAAAGGTGAGGCAGAGCACGAAAACCCTCACTGTGCATCCTCTGAGAGTCGGCCAGAACTGTTTTAGAGAGGGTGGCCAGTTTTCAGGAAGGGATGCGTTGTGAAGCTGGTGGGCTCTCATGTCAAAACTCCAGAGAGGAAGGGGTAGGCCAACTCATGGCCTGAGATGATTGGCGAAAGGCAAGGAAGGAATGGGTCATCTTGTTTTCCGAGCTGGTTTCTGCTTACTTCTTAGGAAAGAAATCTGGTTAAAGGTTTACAAGGAAAGGGCATATTGAGGTGTGTCCAACCTGCTGTCCCTTCATGACCAAGAGCACGGTTTTTGAGGGTTCTCTGGGATGGCCTTGGCCAAGGGGGGTCCATTCAGTTGGTTTGGGGCTTGGGATCTGACTTTTATCCCTCAGCTCAGTTCTGCTCTTGCAGTCTCCCTTCCACCTCTGTGGTTGTATGTGAAAACATCAAATAGATGGACTTACTGACTTCATTCCTGCAGCTCTGAACACATCAGAGCACCCACTGGAATTAGTAAGTTTTCTCTTGAGATACTTCCATGCACACTGGACACGTTTTACATAAAAGTTTTACAAGTCTCTAGCTCATGGATCTGACAGGGCTCACGACATGCCATTAAAAAATAAGACTGTGGGAAACCAGAAAATGCTACCCCAAAATATGCCTCTTTCATATAAGGGTTAATTTTGAGCAGCTGCAGACACAGGAGAATTCTGAAAGTTATCCCTTAGTGAGAGAAGTTTGCTTCCATAAAGGAAATATCCATTTGTAAGGATATCTCCCTCTCTGCAGCAAGAGGAGGATGACTTGAAATAACAAAAGATTCTTATCAATGGAGAAATCTGTGCAACAAAACTGACTCTGGTTTTTCCAGTGGTTTTTTTGTTTTAACTCGCCATCTGAACTGGGCTTTATCCTATACCCTTCTTTGTTTGTTTGATAGAAAGATGGCATTTAAGCTTGATGTCTAAGACATTTCTTTGAGTTTTACTCTCACATCTCTGGCTTATTGCCCAGGTACACAGGAAGCATACATGTTAATAAACTTTTGTTTAGTTTCCTTTTAAAAATCTGTCTTTTATTACAGGGAGTCCCGTAGAAGAACTCATGAAGGATGGAGGAGAAAATGATGTTTCCTCCTCTCAGAGTCTTTTGTTTTGTTTTGTTTTGTTTTTGAGTTGGAGTCTCACTCTGTTACCCAGACTGGAGTGCAGTGGCCGCTCCCGGCCACCGCAGCCTCGACCTGCTGGGCTCCGGCGATCCTTCCGCCTCAGCCTTCCAAGTAGCTGGAACTACAGGTGCGCGCCACCACGCCGGGCTAATTTTTTGATTTATTGTAGAGATGAGGTCTCACCAAGTTGCCCAGTAGGGTCTCGAACCCGCGCGCTCATGCAATCCACTCACCTCAGCCTCCCAAAGTGCTGGGATTACAGGCTGAGCCACCGAACCCGGCTCTCTCAGAGTCTTTATAAGGGTGCTACAAGGTTATTCTTCAGGAGATGAGACTTCATGATCTCCCATTAGCAAGGTTGTGTGCAACCTGAATGATGCTTGTTCACACCCAGTTCTGCATTTAGGAGGTTGTCTGCTTTGTCACTGGTGCTATATACTTCACGTTTATTTCATAGACTCAATTTCATCTGAGTGCATCATTAGCTTTCATGAATTATGCCAGTTCATAGCTCTTTTCAATAGCCTGGAAAGATCATTCAATTCAGCAATTATTCAACCTAATAAGCACTTGCTGAGTACGTTCTACATGGGTAGAAGCTGGCTGTGCCACAATCTGTTAGACAAAAAACACAAATATTTGATCCAATGTCAGCGTTCACCAGGCATGTAATTTTAGGGGGAAGACATCATAGAAGAACTGTAAAAGCAATGCTCTTTGCAGAGAGCAGCTTCTTACCTCTCTCACTCCACAATGAAAGTGGAGGGGAGCAAAGGTGGACCCCTATGGGGCAGAAGAGGACAGGGAGTTGTTGCCAGCTCCCAAGGGTCCCATAGAGCTCAAAGCCACACCTTAGAGAACCGGCACCTGCAGCCACTAGCTTTCTAGGAAGCTCTGAAATAATCATTTGATTTAAAATCACTTATCTACCTCCTTATATGGATAATATAATTACAAAATGAAATCACGAGGGTGGATTCTGTACATTTTCTTCTGGATATTTCAGTTTGAACACATCAATTAAATGGACTAATTTTCACCAACAGAAGTATGAGATAGTCAATTATTCTATGAGGCTGTTAGTTACTTTGAATGTAATCTCTTAAAACCCACTGACCCGCTTGCAGGGGAACAGCAGTCCTGCACTCACACTCCCTACAGAATACACAGAAAGCCATGGAACAGAGGTAAATCCTGACCAGCAGAGTCTGACTAGACTTTAGAGTAGAGAGATGACCATGTGTGAACCAACTGAGTTTCTTGAATCAGTGTTTTACTGAAAACAAATAAGTAAACAAAAATTTTAACCTGAAGCTCCAGAAACCCAGAACTTATAAATCCACAGTTCGGTGAACCCCCCACATTACCCTGATGAGATCATTACAAATTGCATGCCTTGCCCTCATGAATATATACCTATTATTCTGCCATAAGGATTAAAAACAAGCTTTTTTTTAAGGTTGATTTGTAACCAGGGTTGAAAGCAAGAGCCTAGCGTCTCCCTCCTCTATCACTCCTCCTTGGAGCTCAGTGGGCTCTCAACTTTCTCACTCTCACAATTGCCTTTCACATTCCTTATCTCTTAGCAACCATGTGCCTGCAAGTGGAAGTAATTTGCTCAAAGCTAGAGCCCTAATTCCTGGGTTGCCCTGTGAAAAGAAAGCACAGCTCCAAGGCAACACAAAGGAACTCAGGAAGACAAGGAGGCCGATTAATTTTCAGCTAATCTTAATTGTCTGCTGCCAAACCTTCTATGTATCTTTCCACATCAAGAGAAGAAGTGACTAACTATGTTATTAGCAGACATAAGAATGTTCCTGATGTCATCTAAGCTCGGTCTCCAAAGAAACAGGAGATGACCTGGCCAGGATGCCAACTCTCCCTCAGGCCTCAAGGAATGCTCTGAAATACATGTAAAGTGGGATGGCCTTTCAAATGTCCCTCACCTTGGAAAGCATTTCAAAAGAACATGGTAATTGGGAAGGAGAAAAAAATGGGATAAATGGTGAGAAGAGAAGGAAAGCGGAGGAAGGGCAGGCTAAAGTGTCTCCAACCTTATGTGAAGGTTGACTGTGAGCATTAGCTTGTGAGCCCTGCTGAATACCATCAACCAATTCTCTGCTCATGACACCCCTCCATCCTTCCTAAAAAAATAAGAAGTAAAATAAAATTTAAAAACAAAATAAAGCCAACCATAAGTAAATCCTTGATGTACTATTTATCCGTCTTCCTCTTCAGCTTCTTCTTCTTGCTCAGCAGGTGTCACGGGGATCAGACCCCACAACTGAGTTCCACCTCGATTTTTGAATATATGTGACCCAAGTGTATTCCTTAGTGGGGGTCATTCACCAAAAAGGATGCAGGTGCTCATTCTCATGCATTTCTGAACTCCTGGAATCCTGTGTTGTTGTTTGCATAATTCATATTAGAGGAACATCAGTCTCCTTTTCTTACATGCCTGCTCTGCACCCTCCTCATTTCTAACCCTCTGGTACAGTTCTTCAAGGACTTTTTGGACCCCCTCCCATGGACATAGCACAAGCACAGACCTCTTAAATTAGTACAGGTGATGGGATTCAGGACATGCAACCCCCAAACACGACACTCTGGCATTTGAAGAAACAGCAGAAGCAGCAAGGTCACTCTTCCCCTTTCTCCTTCCCCTCTAAAGCAGGTCACGAAAGCTAGGAAGGGCTTGACTGACTTTCCCCTGAAGCAGGTCATGAGACCCTCATTTGAGAGATGCCCTCTCTAAACCTTAGGAAAGAAACATCCTTATTTGTGAAGACACAAGAACACAGAGAAAAATCTGAACAGACAGGCCTTTCTAAGCACCCCAGTTTATCACCAGTAGACCACACCTACTTTGCCCAATCACACTTCACAGCCATCCACTTCTTCATCAAATCCAGTGCAAAAAATACATTTTGGGTCTTCCTTTGGGAAGGAATTCTCATTCCTTTGGGCCTTCATTTTCATATGAAGACTCCCGTGTCACATAAAGCTTATTAAATAAATGTACATGATTTTCTCATTATAATTTTGTTGTAGAGGCCTCAGTCACCAACATAGTGGTGGGTAAGCAAAAATACTACTTTTCTCCCCTGTACAGATGACAAAGGATCTCTCCTTGACCAAACTCTAGCCAGGCTCCACTGTGCTCTCTTCTCCACTAGGTCTTGACCTTGGCCGTCCATGTTCATCCTGTCTTTGCCAGGTCCACCTGGTCCAATTGCATCTAGAACTCTGCTGAGTCAGTTTATCAGCCCCGCCCCCCAACTTTGATACCAGATCGGACTCCTCATCTCCCACTGGCATGTGACTCAGAATCTGTAGCATCTACCTTGCAGAAGAGTGAAGCTACAACGATATATAGGAAGTTCCCTGCCAGTATGAATTGAGGTTCACAAGCAAAGTGAAGGAAAATACCATTGCAAATACCTTCAAGACTTGTATCAATAGAGTGTTCACAGGACCACACGTCCTGCAGCAGCCCCTGTAAGTTAAATGTGACTGTGTCAAGACATTCTTAGCTCACCTTCTCAGGAAAAGTCCATTGCACCTTGCTGAAGAGCAAAGGATGGAAGCCTTACTCTCTGTGGAGTGAGCCCATTGCCATTCCAGGGGATCGTGGACCTATCACAAGCATTGTGAGGAGTAAGTGTCAGTTCCTCTCTTCTGCTTGCCACTGCCTGGAACCTGAAGGAGTCTCACAGTGTGTCTGCATGAGCATGTGCTTGATAAAATTTGCCTTAGTTTTCTTGAGGAGGGGTACATTTTCTAAATTGCATGCCTGGCATAGCCTGCATCTCACATTGAGTCAAGGGTCCATCTTCATAGCCCAAGGGAAGCTGGACGTCAGCTACAACAAATGTGGACCTGTTGCAAGAGGAACCCTGGAGAATGTCACAAAACGACGCCAAGAAGGGTCATTGAAGAGGTTTTGACTAACACCAGGTCTTCCCCCTCAACCCAGAGGGAGTCCTTACCTAGTAGACTCACAAGGACATCAGAGAATGTAACACGTGGGAACTGCTTGAAGAGATTGTCTTTCAGAGGTATCAAGGACCAAAATATCCAGTGCTGTGTTTGTGTGCTAATAAGAACTAAGTTGCCTGCTCTCCTCTTGACTCTATGTCCTAATCTGAAATAACAGAACTGGTGAATACCTCCTCTCTGCCATGTCCTGTTGCCACATGCAATTCATGCCCTATGTCTATATGAGACAGAGAATTTTCCCTTCTCTGAACCCAGCTCCAGGAAGACAAAACTCCCACCCACACTTCAGCTTCCCACATACCAGTTTAAGAAATAAGTCTAAGTTGAACTGATTTATAAAGATAATCTCACAAATACAGTGAGTCATGTGGCATGAATGCCAGAATCTCTGAGAGCTAACTTGGTAATTGCTCCAGTCATCTAGAACTTGAAGATTTGCTGGGCTGTGGTGAGCGAGGCTGACCTATGAACTCTAAATTCATGTTTCTCAAAGGTAGAAAAATCATCTACTGTGCAGGAGTAGGTACAATGACTACACCTGCTTTTGGAGCACTGATTTTGTCAATAATTGGGGACATTTTGTTTTGTTTCTTATAGCAAATGTGAAAACAATTCAAATTAGAATTTAATTTCTTAATAAATGTTTAAGATGAAACAAACAAACAAATAAAAACCTTCAAGGACACCTGGAGCTTCCAACGAAACTACTTGAGTCACAACAACTAGATTCCTTAGAGGCATGAAGGCCATTGGGTATGAAGACCAAAACATTTCCCCCAATCCCCTTAGTCAATAGCCCAGAAATGTGGTTGCTGGAAAGTGAGCCAGATCACAGCAGGACTCTTCAACCATCTCTCCCTGATGAGAGAGCATCCACCTTGTCCCTGTGCTGGGCACCTTGGCTGGCTCCTGGAGGGATCATGTCCCAGGGCTGAGTTTCCGCCTGTTCTCAAGGAGTACCAGGCACTCCTGCTGGACGCAGATGACCTTCCTCAGCATCTTGGCAGCAGTCCTTCCTAAGGTAGCCATTCTTGGGAAGGGATCCTTTGGCTTCTCAATTATCTCAGTCACTAGAGAGGCCTGCTATACATGGGTCAGAACGTTTGTTCACCAACAAGATAAGCTGAAAGCCCCTGTATAAAGATTTCATGGTCGATCAAAGAGACACCTGTCTTTAAAGAGACACCCACTTAGCAATTAAAAATAATAATCCTGGAGCACATAGACAGTACCACTACCCTGTGACTAGGTGGCTCAAACACAGCAGGTTCCAGAATCAAGGATGCACCCTCTGGTAATGTGTGTGAGAAGGGGGCGGGAGGGGAGGAAAGGAGAAAGACAGAGCCACACAGCCTGCCTATTGCCTAGCAGGCAGAACGCTAAGCTCAAAATCTGCGAACACATTTCATCATCACAGCAACTCGCAGAAGTAAGTATTATTCCATTTTACGGAATGAGCAGACTGAGGCCCAGAGACTCCAAATACTTATCCAAAGATTACTCAGCAAGCACATGGCAGGGCTGACAATAGACACCTGAGACACGAGGCTGAAAAGCCCCACATTTGCCCACTGTGTTTGGCCGTGGCTGGGTAGCTTCCTCCGGGAGAATGTGGTTCCTGTGGCCTGCACGAGGCTTGTTTTTGTTTTTTAAATAAGATAATCTTTCTCAATCTACTGTCCCATCAACCAGATGTCACAGGACTAGTCGGATATAACAGAACAGAAGTAGACAGAAAACAAGTCATTGGTTCTAAAAGATCTTGGGTTTCCTTTTAACTTAATTTTAGAATTTTATTTTATTTTTTAATCACCTTAAACTAACAGAAGGATGAAAAAGGAAAGGAAGACTTGGGGCTATTCCGGAAGCAGTTATCTGAATGACAAATGTTTGACTCACGATATATAAAAAGGTGGGAAAAGTCATGTTGTAAATTGGAATACTACTTCCCCATGTACTTGAGTATAAAATATAAAAATGGATATAGGATACATATTTTACATGATGTATAAGTTTCACAATTTATCTAAAACACAAAGGACCTAAATGAGGACAAAATTTAAATCCCATTTTTCTATAAACATCCTTATTTGGGTTCACTAGTGGTTTGTTCAGACATCTGATATATTTTGTAAAGAAATGTTAATGAAGTGGGTTCACTTTCTCAGGTACATTGCCGTAGACTGAATTATTGTGCCCCCGACAAAATTCATACATCTACTCCCCAAGGTGATGGCATTAAGATGCGGGCCTCTGGGGAGTGACTAGGTCATGAGGGTGAAGCACTTGTGATGGGATCGGTGGCCCCATAGCAAGAGGAAGAGATGAGAGATCGCTAGGCCATGTGAGGGTACGGTGAGAAGGCGGCCTTCTACCAACTTGAAGGGGGACTGTCACCAAGAACCCGAGCATGCAGACACCTCGATCTGGGACTTTCAGTCTCCAGAACTGTGAGGCGCACATGCTTCTGGTTTATGCCCCTCAGTCTGTGGTAACTTGTTATAGCAGTGGGCCTAAGACAGACAGACAGAAAACCTGTTCTCCTCTGTGTGAGCTGGAAAAGTTCAGCTAAATAAAACCACCAGGAATGTGAAGAAAGTGAAGCCTGACAAACTGATGTGTGGGCATAAAGCAAAACATGAACACAGTCCCATTCCCCATTATTAAATAATCTAATTAGTTAACTTCCTCTTCCCAGCCCAACAAAAGCTCTTACATGTTTCAGTATACCAGGCGCAGCTTCCAACACATCCGACCACAGCTTCCCTGGAGCCTAAGCCTTCACCTCTTCCTTTCTGGAGACAAGAGGAGCCACTTTGGGGCCCCGGTTTCACTCGGGTGGACTGAGGCCCACGGTCGCCTCTCTGCTTCTGGCTGTGCTTCCTCAGCTGCCCCATGGAGGGAAGAGACAGGGCTCCCACATCTCATGGCCTCTGGAGAGGTATGTAGAAGGGATAAAGAGAGTGACCCTCACCACCACTGGCCCAACTACTGTATCTTATTTGGGACTCAGTGCTCATAAACGGTAACAGTGTTCACAGAAAATGTTTATTGGTAGACAATTATTTGAATTCATCATGCATTTGGGGTCAAAGCATACTCATCAAACAAAGGAGAAAGACAGCCTCACCATTTTCAACCAGGCCTTCGTGTCTTCTGTCCCCAGTCAAGACTGAAGGATCAAGCGTAGAATTTTAGGGACCACCCTGCCCATCTCAGCACTTAGAACGTGGTCTAGCAGGAGAAGAGCTGCCTTATGGATTGCCTGAGCCCGCGGGTTCAAGACCCGCCTGGGCAACTTGGCAAGACCTCATCTCTACAATAAATTTTTAAAAAATTAGCTGGGCATGGTAGCACACACCTGTAGTTCCAGCTACGTGGAAGGCTGAGGCGGAAGGATCGCTGGAGCTCAGCAGGTCGAGGCTGCAGTGGCCGGGAGCATGCCCCTGCACTCCAGTCTAGGAGACAGAGTGAGACTCCAACTCAAAAAAAAAAAAAAAAAAAGCTGCCTTAATTTACCCGCAAGGCAGAAAGTCATCACTGGCATATTCTGGGTCTTTTCTTTGGTCTACTCAGTTGCCAGCTGAATCCAATCCACCGGGTGGACTTGCACTGACTGTTCTTGAAGACACTGTTTTCTGAACGAGGCAAAGAGACCCCAAAGCAAGCCCAGGGAAAATGATGGCTGCTTGGACCACACTCAATTCAACTGCATTTCAGACCAAAGACCTGAAGAAAATAGCTTACTTTAAGCACCTACTAAATTCAATATAGGTCTCTTCTTCACTCTCTTTTATTTTACTGAGTTATTTTAATCTGCTTTCCATTCATATTCCAGGTGGTTAAACATCATTTTCAAACTCACACTGAATTATGACATAGTTTCCTGCAATGAAATTGGATTTTACTCCTCTTAACACAGTGCGATTATTATAATATAGCATATAATGTTATCATTTTCCCTGAGAAAATTAAACTTAAAATTGTTCTATTTCTTATAGATTATTTTCATATATTAAAAATGTGTTTTTACCTGAATATAAGAGGTCTAATATGATTTACTGTACAGTCAGCTTTATTATTTGTTTGAATAAAAATTGAATTTTTGAATGAGAAAATCTTGTGAACTTCATGTAAGAATAGCATTACAGTTTTCCCATCTACTATTTAGCTCAGTTGATGAAGTAGAAAAACCTTTATTGAGCTGAAAAAATATTTTAATGTGTTTTACCAAGATTAGGTAGTTGGATCTTTTCTTCCTTCATATGACCTGAGTCAGGACTATTTAGATATTCTCCATCTACCAAGCAAAACATAAAAGTGTTACTATATCAAATAAATGAATGAATAAAAAAATAAATTGTTAATAAGTGTAATCTTCTATTTTGGCTTCCACTGCCAGGACACTAGAGAAATTTCCATGATGGACATGACTAACCCCTGCCTGTTATCTCCAAAAGATGCTTTCTAGAAAAGTCACTGAATTTTGGTTGTCAAACCCACGTTCATGAATTATAGCAGATAATCTAATGACATTCAGAAAGTTACAACTGACTTCCTTATAGTCAATCTCTTCGGAATTGGGTCTGTCCCTCTTCTTCCACCTCTGAGCTCCTGTCCTTCCATCCCTTATCAGGACACTTTTGTCAGATGAGCCTCAAGGAATGTTCTACTATCAAAGAAAAGCTTGCTGCTCAAGTAGTGCCAAAGTTAACCGGAAAGAGGAGTGCCACCCAGGCTCCAGATGACTCTGGTCAAGTCTTTTGTTTGTGTAAAGCCTAGTTATCATTAATTTAGCTACAACTACATTATTCTGGTTAGCATTTGGCATTGAACATATAAAATTGCTTCTTCATATAGGATTTTTAAAAAATGTAAATGCTTGGGAAAGTATTTTAAAATATAAAAGCAACTTCAAAAGTTCTTAGTCCCCTACAAATACAAGTCCCCTATGTAGCAATGGTGTGTGTGCTACATTTATAGAAATAGAGGCTTGAGACTTGTATATTTGACATTTCATGTAGAATACTTGAATGTTTTAAAGTTTTCTCTCTTTTCTTGAATTCCCTTTAATATTTGAAAGAAAGCAGACACACTCACAATTTATTGTTTCAGATTTGTCCCAATCACATTGTTAAAAACTACATTCACTATTCAAAGGACCAGAACAATGGCCTGATGTGAGCTGCTTCACACCTCCTGCACAGCACTCTGCAGCCAGTGGTTAATGACATGCTGCAACAAAGCAAGGAAAACTTGGGGCTATAATTTGCAATTTTTATTTTTAGGACACTTTAAAAAAAATCAGAGCTAAATTGTTTGCTGGCTTAATACCAACAGTAAAAATATATAAGTAAGAAGATCACAGTGGAAGTGTTTGCCATTGTCAAGAGGGTGGGATCATTAGGGTGAAATGAAGCATAGGAAACCTACTCACTAAAACACGTCAGCAAATGGCTTAGAAGAAAGCCTATGCAAACTATACACACATATATAACTTATAAAAGCCAATTTTTTTGTTTTTTGAGTTGGAGCCTCACTCTGTCACCCAGACTGGAGTGTAGTGGCCACTCCCAGCCACTGCAGCCTCGACCTGCTGGGTTCCAGTGATCCTTCCGCCTCAGCTTTCCAAGTAACTGGAACTATAGGCGCGCACTAGGACGCCTGGCTAATTTTTGATTTTTTGTAGAGATGAGGTCTTGCCAAGTTGCCCGGCGGGTCTTGAACCCCCGGGCTCAGGCAATCCAAAAAGCCAATTCTTAATTTCAGATGTAAAATATATATTTTTAGGGGGGAAATCTACAATTAAAAAGTAACAGTGAGAGAAGTAATATCTAACACAAAAAGTTAGGAGAATGGTTGTGAATACGGTGTGTTTCTCCACAACCTCCTCAAGGGTCTAGAGAATTCTGACAGGTAGAAGATAGTTAAAACATGTGGAAATAACTTTTTTTCTTTTTGTGAGTCAGGGTCTCACTCTGTCACCCAGGCTGGAGATCACTGGCACGCTCACAGCCATTGTAGCTTCGACCAGTTGGACTCAGGCGATCCTTCTACCTCAGCCTCCCGAGTAGCTGGAACTACAGACACATGCCACCACGCCCAGCTAATTTTTCTATTTATTGTAGAAATTAGGTCTTCCCAAGTTGCCTAGGCAGGTCTCAAAACCGTGGGCTCAGGCAATCACCTCACCTCGGCCTCCCAAACTGCTGGGATTATAGGCGTGAGCCACTGCGCCCAGCAAATTATTTTTTAAAAGGCAGTTAGCTTGATCTGAAGGGCAAGTTCAGGTGACAACCATAATAATGTATCTCAGGTTCATTTTATAGTTTTGCTTCAGTTTATATCAAGTTCAGAATTCTTTAAAAATGGATGGTTAACTGGTGCTAAAATGTTTTATTTATCTTTGAAAACACACTAACCCTTATCCTTCAGCTAACCCTTTGAGCATTTAAAACTTTTAATTTGCACTAAGAGAATTAAAAGTATTTGTTCATAATTATAAGCAAAAGTAAAACCAGCAGTATCACACGATTTATCAAGATTATGAGGAAAAACATGCAGGGTAGGCTGAAATTATTCAAATAATTGCCTCAGCATCTCTTGTTTTTCAAAAGCAGCTGCAGTAGCACAAGGCTTCACAACAAATATTTGATAAAATTTTCTTATTTCTTTGTTGAAATGTGGTAATTGAGTTTCATTTTTAAAAAGATTACAATGGTAGTTTTTCTCTGTTAATTAATTATGTGATTGCCAAACTTTCTAACTTCTATTAATGAACTTGCTACCTTGGTGTTAAACCAACATCATTTGACATAAGGTGACGTCGAAAGACCCTTAGAGTCCTGGTGCTGGTTGTTCTTGCCCCTATGTAGAACATTGTTTATACTTTCTTTTCTTATTTTTAAATTGTAAATTTATGTTCTATTACAAGAGGATGAAATGTTTTGGGGAATAAATAGTACTGCATTAGGAGACAGAGACCTGGAATTTTGTTTCTTTCCTGAGTTGAGGGACTTGGTCTCTCAGGCCAAGCCCTTTTGGATCCCATTTTTCCAAGGGGGTAAAAACAAGAGGACCAGATGACTGTGACTCAGGGGAAAATGTGCCCGGTGCTAGTGGGTAAGCATCCTTCTGTCCCCACATCTTGGGGAAGAGGCCCTGGGTCAAAAGAGCTGCTGCACCCTTTTCACTCATGAACTGGAGGCTTTTCCCTGGTAGATACATGGGCTGAAAACTGCAACCAAGCATCCTGCATGGTATCTCTTTTCAGGGATGCATCAGCTATCTTTTAACCCTAAACTCCAGACTGCAGAACACAACACCCTGCAGACAGCTCAGGTCAGGACAGGAGCTACAGACTTCCTCTCCTGTCTACACGCGTGATTTTGGTCTCGCCCAGGAGATCCATGTCCCTTGGCAGCATGGGTCACAGTCTGCAAGGCTGGGTGCAGATATGCCCTGACACACCCTCCTGCTGCATTGCAGACCCTGAGTGCCACATCCCAGCCCTCCCACAGCAGCTCAGGGTCCTGCCATACCTTCAGTCACACTACCCGGCCTTGCCTATTCTCTTGGACACTTTCTTACCTGGCACATCCCAACACATCCCCATTGCCATCCCTGTGCCTGTCCTAGACCTTCTAGAGAAAATAGACTCACAAAAATGGTTATAATTTCCAAATGGAGCACCGAATCTGCCCAAGGCCTTTGTCACAGACTCCGGAGCTCTCATGAAGCTGCTTCTCCTACCTGAAAGCCCTGGCCATGTGGAGTCTATCCTCAGGGCCTCTCTCTCCCTCCCCACCACCACATGTGCTTTCCAGCCAACACCAGGCTCCCGGTGCACTGAGCTCTGATGGAGACTTCCCAAGACTAGAGCAGGTGGAGCATGCCAGAGAGTAGCTGCTAACTCCCAATGCTTTTCACCAGATCAGTTGTAAAATCCATTAGGTGGCACTACGTGAAGGAATGGAGGTTCCAGGCTTGCATCTGCATCCATGTGGGTAGGACACAAGTGGGAGGGTATAGGGAATGTTCAACCCGAAAGCCCAGCATTTGGGGTTTAGGTTATTCCTCAGACAGACGTAAAAAACTTTATAATGTGTCTTCATCTGAGTATTCAGTGTGCAGCCTTCATAAGTAAGATCTTCTGACTAAATAATCTGGCTATGGGGAAGGTTGGACTGCCACAACCCAGGGAAACAGGTGGAGTCATCTCTTTAAAACTGTGCCCATTCTCTGTGCATGGGGGCTTTGACTCTGCCATCAGCAAAGTTATTTTTAATTAAAGTTATGTTGTGATTATTTTAAGACAACGAAATTAAGACAATTCAGTTAAGAAGAACAAATCATCTGATTATTAATGACCAGATAAATGTGATAACCATACCTTGCAGAAAAATAGGAAATGCCTTAGTTTTTGTCAAGCTGCAGAATGGAGAGGGGATCTCACGGAGGGTGGGACTTCCTTCTCATCCCCAGGCAGGCACTCACACAAAAGGTGGCTGGTCATTCCCAGTTATGAGATGGAACAGGAACTCCTCGCAGGGGCCTCCAGGCCCCTCAAACTTGGAAATAAAGGGACTCCTTGAGTTTCTCTAGGGGAAGACCCAGGTACCTGCTAGCCCTGAGAAGTAAATGGGCAGCCTCACCAGCAGGAAGGTGATAGTAGTGTAAAACTACAGCCAAGGAAACCAGAGGTGGAAATGCTGGTTCCCTATGGACACTAAAGACATCTTGACCCATGTCCCTGCATTGTTTTCAGAGATCCAGACCCTCCACCAAATGGATCCTCTGGTACACAGACAAAACTGAGGACTGAACTCTGACCACTGTTATCTGTTCTAAATTTTTTCCTGAGGAGCCTGGAGAAAGTGACCCCAGGAGTCAGAGTTAGAGTTCTTTGCCGCTAAGCCCAATTTTTTAAACAAAGCTTCTCTTCCTTAACCAACTCCAAATCGGAAAATCATTAAATCTACCTGCAAGACCCCACTTTAAGATATCCTGCCATTTTAGGGCAAATCAATTTATAACCTCTGTGTAGTGATTTACAACTGTGCCTATAACTTCTGCTTTACTGAAATATACCCCTGCCTTTACAAAATCCTACTGGCAAGCCATCCAAATGCTAGCTTCCGGGTTCTCTCCATACTTGGCACCACCCACGTCAACACCTTCCTTTCTTCCGCAAAACTCGGTGAAGTTACCTGGCCTGACTATGCCAAGTGAGAGGACCTCAGATGCCAGCTCCTCTATTGAAAAGAAACTCATGGTCACATTAAATAATGCTTCCCACAGAATTGGCTATGAGATGCTTTGTGAATGGAAGAAGAGCTCCACCAAGCTCACAGCACCATAAAAGCAGTACCTGGAATACACTCAAATCATCTAACTGCCCAATATGGGAGACTGTTGCCCTTGTAGGGATTTAAAAATAATTGAATCTATTACTTCTTAGCCTTTTCTTTCCATCTTAAACACCTGAAAGACAAAATACATTCTCATCTTCTGTTTTTGTGGGGATTCTTTGCTAGGGCAGTGAAGGGTATTACAATAAGAAACTCTTGAAGTCTAGTTCACTCACATTCAGATGAGGAAGCTGAGGCACAGAGGGACAGCAATTCCCTTGCGTGGGTCACCTTAGGCTTTAACACAAGCAGCCACCAGTGTGTCTGTCTTCAGTGTGGGTCAGAGAAAGGCCAGAACGCAGTGAGTACCTACTTCCTAGGCAGTTGTTAGGGTCAGGTAACACTAGGCACTGTTCAGATGACAAAGAACCACTTCCTATGCAACTGTTAAGGCTGTTAGCACTACTCAGTATTTCAAGAGTTTTACGAAAATTATTTTTTACTTAGAGAAATTCAAATCCAGATTTTAATTTAACAGCTTGGTCAAAACGGTATTTTTCTTTATTTTACTCCTTAGGGGCTGGCACACAGGGCACTCAAACCCCATGCCTCAGCAAGGACTATGCTGACCATAACCTGTGGCGAGCAGGGAGCAGCCACGGGAGGATGGAGGCCACCCTGAGCTCAGTTCACAGCATCTGCACACCCCACCCTGGGTGTTCCACCTCTTGCCTGCACCCTTCCCAGCCCTGACTGTGCAGGAGAACGGGAATAAAGGCAGGCAGATTTGAAAGGTAAAGGAACACCCAGTCTTAAGCTCAGATATGTTCTGTGAATTTATCTAAAGGAAATGATCCTAAATATGGAACAATCCGTACATAGGAGTGCACTGTGATATAAAAAGGGAGCAATCAACGTTTCCCTCAATAAGGATGCAGGTCTAGTGGGTACCTACATGTGGATACCTACATGGGTTCAGCGGATACAGGGACATGGGTTATTATCTGTGCATACCTTGCTAAGGCAGGGGGTTTGAGTGTCCTGTGTCTTCCAGCCCCTAAGGAGCAAAGTAAAGAAAAATCCTGTTTTAACCAGTCGGCTAAATTCAATTTTGGATTTCAGTTTCTCTATGTGCAGAATCATTTTTGTAGAAACCCTGAAATACTGAGTAGTGCTAATAGCCTTAACAGCTGCATAGAAAGGAGTTCTTTGACATGGATATGAATATGGGTCCAAAAGACATGGAGATGGGTCCAGTGTATATGGATAAGGGCCAAGTGAATATGGATACAGGTCCAGGGGCTATAGATATGAGCCCAGTGGATATGGGTGTAGCTCTAGTGGATGAGGATATGAGCCCAGTGGATATGGATATAGATCAAGAGGATATGGATAAGGATGAAGAGGATTTGGAGACACATCCAAGGGATATAGATATGAGCCCAGTGGATGTGGACATATGCCCAGTGGATATAGATGTGGACATGGAGACAGGTCCAGTGGTTTGGATACAGGCCCAATGGATAGCAATACAGATCCAGGGGATAAGGATATGAGTCAAGCAGATATGGATATAGGTCCAGAGGATATAGATAGAAATCCAGTAGACACGAAGAGAGGTCTCCAGTGGATATGGATCCAGGCTGAGTTGATATGGATACAGATACAGGGAATATTAGATATAAGCCCAGCAGATATGGATGTGGTTCCAGTGGATGTGGATATGGGCCAAGTAATATGGATATGAGTTCAGTGGATATGAATATGGATACAGATATGGGTTCAGTGGATGTGCATACAGGCCCAGTGGATATCAATATGGGTCCACTGATATGGATAAAGGTCCGGTGGATATGAATACAACTCCAGTGGATACATTTATGAATCCAGTGGATGTATATATGGGCCTAGTGAATATGGGCTCACTGATATGGATAAAGGTCCAATGGATATGGATATGGGTCCAGTGGATATGGATATGGTTCCAGTGGATATAGATATGGGTTCAGTGGAGATGTAGATATGGGCCCAGTGTCCAGTGGATATGGATATGGATCCAATGGATATAGACACAGGTCTAGTAGATATGTATAGAGATCCAGTGGATATGGATATGGGTCCAGTGGACGTGAATACAGACCCAGTAAATGTGGATACAGGTCCAGTGAATAAGGATATGGGTATACTGATATGGATACAGGTCCAGTGGATATGGATATGGGTCCAGTGGATGTGAATACGAGCCCAGTGGATATGGATATGGGTCCACCTATATGGATAAGGGTCCAGTGGACATAGACATGGGCCCAGTGAAAGTGAATATTAGTTCAGTGGATGTAGATATGGGCCCAATGGATATGGATATGGGCCCAGTGGATATGGATATGGGTCCAGTGGATGTGGATACAGGTCTAGTAGATAAGGATACAGATTCACTGGATGTGGATGTGGGTCCACTGGATATAAATATAGGTCCAGTGGATGTGGATATGGAACCAATGGATATGGATACAGATTGAGTAGATACTGATATGGGTCCGCAGATATGAATATGGGTCTAGTGGATGTGGATATGGGTCTGGTGGATATGGATATAGATCTAATTAATATAAATATGGATCCAGTGGATATGGATACAGGTCCAGTGGATGTAGATATGGCCCCAGTGGATATGGATATGGGTACAGTGGATATGGATATGGATCCAGTGGTGTGGATATGGGTTCAGTGGATATGAATATTAATCCAGTGGATATGGATACAGGTTCAGTGGATATGAATATGAATCCAGTGGATATGGATACAGGTTCAGTGGATTGGATGTGAATCCAGTGGATATGGGTACAGGTCCACTGATGTGGCTATAGGTCCAGTGGATATGGATATGGGTCCAGTAGATGTGGATACAGGTCTAGTAGATAAGGATCCAGTCCAGTGACTATGGACATGAGTCTGGTTATGTAGATACAGGTCCAGTGGATGTGGATGTGGTCCCAGTGAATATGAATACAAGTCCACAAATATGGATATGGGTCTAGTGGATATAGGCCTAGTGGATATGGATACAGACCCAGTGGATAAGGGTATGGGTTCAGTGAATATGGGTCCAGTGGATATGGATACGTGTCCAGTGGATATAAATATGGGTTCAGTGGATATGGATATTGACCCAGTAGCTATAAATACTAATCCAGTGGACATGGATATAGGTAGAGTGGATGTGGACATGATTCAAGTGGATGTGGATATGGATCCAGTGGATATGAATATGGGTCCAGAGGACACAAATATGGGCCCAGTGAATATGAGTATGGATCCAGTGATATGGATACAGGTCTCATAGATATGGATACAAATCCATTGGATATAGATATGGGTGCAGTGGATGTGGATACAGGCCCAGTGAATATTGATACAGGCCCACTGATATGGGTCCTTTGAATATGGACACTGGCTCAGTGACTACAGATATGGCCCCAATGGATATATATATGGGTTCAGTGGATGTGGATATGGGCCCAGTGGATATGGATACAGGCCAGTAGATGTGATTACAGGTTAATGGATGTGAATACAGGCCCAGTGGATATAAATACTTGTCCAGTGGTTGTGGATACAGGATGAGTGGATGCAGATACAGGCCCTGTGGATGTGAATATAAGTCAACCGATATGGATATGCATACGGGTCCAGTGGATATGGATACAAGTCCAGTGGCTGTGGATGTATGCCCAGTGGCTATGGATACAGACCAGTAGATATGGATACAGGTCAGTGGATGTGAATACAGATCCAGTGGACATCGATTCTTGTCCAGTGGTTATGGATACAGGTCCAATGAATGTGGATGTGGACCCACCAATATGGAAACAGGTCCAACAGATATGAATATGGGCCCAGTGGATGTGGATACGAGCCCAGTGGATATTGATATGGACCAGGGGATATGGATACAGGCCCAGTGGATGTGGATACCGGTCCAGCGAATATAGATACTTGTTTAGTGGTTATGGATACAAGACTAGTGGATGTGGATACAGGCCCAGTGGATATGGATATGGGGCCAGTGGATAAGGTTATGGGGCCAAAGGACTGTGTGGCTGTCACTCCAATGACCTGAACACTCTCCAGCAGGGTAGATGGCGCTGGCTCGGATTGAGACATGTGGGGTTGGAGATAATTTATTTAAATAAATCAATCAATCATCTATCTATCTTTCTAGTGTCTGTGTATCTATCTATTTATCTGCCCACCTATCTTCATCATTTATATCTAGTATTTTTACTTTTTTTAAAAAAATCCCTACCAAAATGCTAAGGGGGATGTATTAGTGTAATATGATTGCAGATCCTCTAAAAATTATTCTATTCCTGGTCCAATTTTTTGTATACATTGTTATTATTTTAAAGGTTAAATATTTTAGTTGGGAAAAATCTTTTAATTATAAATTGTGCTCAGATTTTCACTCAATAGATAAAATATTTTGTCATTTATAAGAAAATTTCATCAAAGTCACCCAATATGAGTATTGAATTAAAAATAAATGCTATTAAGATACAAATGGATGCTACATCTTTAAATTATTCACAGCCCCATTTCTCATGCTTTTACAGAGAATGAATCATGAATTTTGATTACAGCAAGTCTATTCTCAAGAAAGTAAATAGAAGTCAACAGAAAGATGCAAACAAAAAAGAAGAGTGTGAAAATCTCTTAAGCTTGGAAGCTGTTCCTGGATCAGAGATCTGCTGTCTCTGATCTTTAAGGCTCATGGAGAGTGTATAATTCAATGCAAGAATTCACTCCAGAACTCTTGAGGGCCTTCAGAGCCTAACCACATTCAGGGGTACAGACCTCCTATCTTTTGGGGTCATGCATTCAGTTCTCTACCAACTCTGCTTACACAGAGAAATTCTATGTCCCTACAGTATGCACCCACGAATCTAAGTATTTGGAACCCTCTACTAATTCACTTTAGAAAACAAGAACTGTCCTCTTGGCTCTTTTGCCTTAAGTGCACGGAAAGAGATGGACCTGATAGAAACCGTATTAGTAACAGTTATAACTAACATGTATTTGGTGTTAATTATCTCTCAGGTATTCTTCTAAGCATTTTGGATATGATTCCCATCACATCCCTGCAACACAGCTTCTCCTTTATCCCCATTTCGCTTGTGGTTACCCCACTGCCTCAGGTGACATTGCCAAAAAGCGATGGAGTCTGATTTCAAGCCTGTGCAGCTGGCTTGGATCTCTCGGCTGCTGACTCTCAACTGTGAAAGGGCCGGGAGGATATTTTCACCCAGCAGTGACACTCAAAAGGCAGTAAGTGGTTTAGGAGTCTTCTGGGAAAGAATGCACTGGAGATTTAGTATTAGCTACAGTTCCCCAGGAACAAAATGAGGAGGGAAGAGAGAATGGGATTGAGGGAAATCTGCATTTGAAAGGCAGGAAAAAAATATACTAAAAGGGGATTTACGAAAAGAATGTAGAAAGTTGAAAACAACTGCTATCCTAAAACTAAGTGGATTTCCATCATGTAACCCATTTGGGGACAGTCATAAAAACTTCCAGTGCATGGCTTTATTAAAAACATAGTTAGAAAACAGTATCTTCGTCATCTTTATTTGCCATCTGGATTAGCAAGGTCATTTTGTTGACCTCAAATTTTGAGTTCCTGAGAAATGGAGAAAAGAAACATTGTGTGAAATGAAAACAGGCTACACTTATCTAGATATACAGGAGAAATCATTAAGGGCCATTTAGACAGTCTAGAAAACAGTTACTTGGTTGCAACAATGCAGAAATCACAGAGACAACTGGAAATGTAATTTAGATCAAAGATCTGATGGATGAGTCAGAAGATACCCCACAGCCTGTGCACCCAAGAAGAACTCTCTATGTCCCCAGGGCCCTCTGAAAGGAGCCCTGAGAACATCATCTCTTAAAACAGGCCATTTTTTTCTGGGTCTTTTGAAACTAAAAGTTAGCCTCCACACAATTACTCCATTTTAATTTAGGTTTTTGTTTTGTTCTGTTTTTGGTTGTTATTGTTTTCTAATTTCCTCAACTCTTTTGCAAATCATGTGGTCATTGATATGCTTTGTGATTTAAAGATGCAAAGTGCAGTAACATAAACTAATAATGCATCAGAAATTGGCTGGTCTCCAGACTCTTTTTCCAAGAACAGATAGGAGAAGTAGGCTCTGCCAACAGGGTGGGCAAATTGTCCATCTGGGACCACCGCAGGGTCTAAAATAAAGGTCACTGAAGGAAGGAGAAAGACCTCTCAGGAGGCAAGTCTCCTCAAATGTCATATACAACTTTAACCATCCATTTAATAAAATGTCTCATCTAGCTGTAGCATGTTCTGATTCCTCCTAGTTAAACCTGTAAACTTGTACATTTTCTTCCCACAATGTTATTTATTAAGTGCTTCTTAGTATCTGTTGAGTAAAATATAGGAGAAAAAAAGAAAAAAATTCAGGTACACCCTACTTAAAAGTTAAATATGCTTGCCATCCATATACAGTGCTGCCCATTTTAAAGACTGAACTGACTTCTTAGTCTGTGATTTTTGTTTATGGACTTATGATGACAAGAAGCACTCTTACTAAGTATGAAATGACTACTTTCTCCATTGCTAGTGAACATATAATCAGAAGTAGTACCTGTGAAAAACAGTTGCACAAGTCATGAAAACACAGACTTTGATCCAACTAATGTATTTCTGAGACTCTATCTTAAGTAAACAACAATAATTTTAGGGAGGTGTTTTATAAACAGAACAGTGAGGGAACATCCATGACATTTCCCAAACTGTGTCTTCTGCTACTCCAATTCCTTGTCATGCTTCTCATAGGCAAACCTAGTTGTGGCCAGCCTGCAAGAGTCTGAAGATTTCAGTCTGCAGGGGGGTGGCGCTGTTAGCTTTCTGAGCACAGAGCAACTGGGCTCATGGAGGAGAGGTTGGATGACAGTGGAGCTACAGCACCCAGGTCTCCAGGGCCACACAATCTATACATGTGAGCACCATACCCATCCTGCCCCACCCTGAGCTGTCCTATCACAGCTAAGGGAGCTGGAGTATATGGGGTGTGGAGAGACAGACTCACTGATGGTCTCTCAGCTCCACATTTAAAGACCAGAAAGGGAACAGAGTTTCTCTTACCCAGGCCTTTTTTTGACTCAGATTGAGGAAGGGATTTAGCTCAAATTGAACCCTTTGCTTATCCTAAGGGACAATGATTGAAACCTGGGAAGTGAACCAGTAATCATCCTAAACTGAAACCCAGGTCCACTCCAAGGCCTGGAGTGTTGTGTAGATGAACACAATGGTTGTTCTCCAGGTGCAGAGCAATTCTGTCCACCTGAAACAGAAAATATAAGACAAGATCCTCTTGGGCCTCTGTGGTCTCCAAAGGGACTTAAAATCTAGGAGAAAGAATTGATAGATAACTCAGGAAGAGACAGCACCAGTGAAGGTTCCAGAATTTCAGGGGAGGGAGTTAGTGTGGGAGCTGTAGCTAGAAAGAGAAGGCCAGGTGAGAGCACACATAGGTCAATTGAGACAGTGGTGGAGAAAGTGCTATCAGGACCTGGTAGTCCAGGGTCACAGGGAGAGCAGAAGCTGAGGGTTTACATCCATCTGTTCATTTCCCTGTTACTTCAAGAATCAGAATAGCAGTCACTGGCTTCCTCTCTCTGTGTGTGAACCTGTATTGATGTGAAGTCTTTACTGTACTGTGAAGGTGGGGAAAGGAAGATTTGTTTGGAGGTGACCTGGCCAGGTAACCCACCTGCTAGCATCAGTCCCAGAAGTCCAAACTCTATGACATCTTCTATCAGAGCCATGTGTGCCTAGATGAAGAGCAGAAAGCTTTGCTTCTCTTTGTGTGCCTCTGTGTCCCACCCTTGAGCTCTGTTCTAAACCCCACTTCTTCCTGTGAAATATGCAAGGTATACAATTTGCCATGAGGTTAGGAATTCACTGTGAGAATTGCCCTCAGAAATGGGCCTTAGAATCTACAGAAAGCATTCAGGCAAGATGTCTACACTCATCCTGGTCAGACACACAGGAACTGAGCAACTGACATGCAGACAGTAGCAGTCTTGGGACAGGGCCTCCATCACTGCTGAGTGAAGGGAACCAGAAGATGCCACCCCAAATATGTCACTTTGGCATGCACACTGTTTTGAATGGGGGTCACTGAGACTCAAAAGATGCAGAAAGTAGCTTCTTCAGAGCTCCTTTTATCTAAGAGCAGAAACTTCTGAGCAATGAGAACTGCCATAAATCTGCTCTTCCAGGGGCTTTTAAAGGCCATGAAGAAGACAGGAGGCTAGCACCAAGATGGGCCTGTGAAAACAAACTTTACTAAGTAAGCTTTACCTTCTATTAGTTTCCTCGCATATTTACTTTCCCACAATTTATCACCCATAGAAGCTCAAACTTCCTTTTGTTTGTAAAATCACTTCTCCACAAATGTATTGCTCTTTGTTAAAGTGGTATATAAACCTCCAAGTCTAACCACTTCTTTGTGGTTTTCATTTCATTTCTGTGATCCTCCCTCTCATATGCAAATAAACCTTTTTCTCCTATAAATCTGTCTCTTGTCAGTATAATTGGCAGTGGCACCAGTCAATGAACTTAAGAGGGTAGAGGAAAAAGATTATTTTTCATTACTGTCATGAGGAAAAGATAGGGCTACAGCCCTGAATGTCTTGAATTCCAGGAAAAATAAAACCCCCAGCAGTCCAGAGGAGTAGTGAGTCCTCTCGAGTGCAGGTCACTCCTAAGGGCACAGAGACTCTGATCCTGGTTCTCATCATCCTCCCACTCCTGTCCAGCTCATCTTCCTGCCTTTGGTGTCTACCTCAGGGAGAGGCAGGATGGCTCTGCCTCCTGGGAGAAGATCCTGTATGGGACTTGGCCAGTGTCTGGCCTACAGGGATTGCCCCACAGACCACTGTGGAAGGAGAGAATGACCTGACTCTCTTACTGGAGCTATGTTTATCTATGGGGGCGGTCCCCCTCAAAAAGTTCCATAATTTATGTATTAAAAAATGTGCATTTATTCTTGCATGTTTAAACTTCAGTCATCTTCAAAGTATTCTCCCTTTGATGCAATGCACCTATCACACCTATCAAGATGGTTTTTCCGCTGCTCAAAACAGTTTTTGAACTCATCAATTTTGATATCTTTTATTACTTCTGCTGTGTTTTTTATTTCACTTCTTTCACATGAGCAAAAAATTTCCCTTTGAGGACTGCTTTCATCTGGGGAAAAAGAGGTGCTCAGAGCAATACTGGGTGAATAGTGAGGTTGGGGGCAAAGGAATCATGCTGGTTTTGGTCAAAAACTGCTGAATATTCAGTGTGCTGTGAGCAGGTGCATTCATAGGTCACCCATCATGAAATGGACAGACGTGTTGGAAGAATCTCAAAAAAAAAAAAAGAAAAGAAAGAAAAGAAATCACTGAAACCAAGCACAGCCTCACAACAAAGTTAGCTGGTACAGTGATGCCAGTGGGTTCCTAGAACGCTAGCAGAGAAAGCCAGTACTACAAGGGGTCTGTGCCCCAAAAAATAATGTTTGGGAGTCCCCCGGGAGAATGTTTTGCTTTTCTTTGTATCCATCTGTGTGTGACACAGGGACCAGCACATCAGTGAAAGTGTGCTTACTATGATAGTTTATACTTTGTAAAATGCTTCTACAAGCATAGCACCATGTGAAGTGAGAAGAGGTAAGATGCAAAATTTTTAAAGACCCTGAGGCCACAGGCTGGAGCAGGACCCTTGCTGCTGGATTGAGCAGAGCTTGTCATTTCTGGAGGCTGAGGCAGAGCCAAGAAGGCCATCAAAACATCCTGAAAAGGTCCAAGAGCCTGTGTCTGAGAGTCATGACAACCAGAGGGGTAAGAAGAACTAAGAGACACTAAGCTTTTTGCCAAACATGCAGAATTGTGTGGACTGGGTTTTCACTGATCATACTACTAGGGGCCATAGCAGACACTCAACACTCTGTCAATTGAGATGAACTGGTCAAAAATAATGGCAAGTTTAAAGCCTGGGTAATCACACTGGCAGAAATAGAAAAGCATGAATCACAACAGGAGCTCAGCTTGAAGTCCCACTGAGATTTGGTGCATAATGATGCATTTCTCAGAAGAGTGTGTGGAAATCCATGGTGAATTCCCCCTGAAAACACCTCATGGAGGTGAAAGTCAGAGGGGATCATGGGAAAGCCAATGTCACAAAGACTCTTTTGCCTCTGCACCACACCCAGAGCAGTGCTCTGCCTTACAGATGTTACTGTCCAATGCCGACTCCCTCTCAGAATTGCAGCAAGCCTACAGAGAGACCCTTGAGCCTAGGAGAAAGGCTGAGCTCTCAGCCTCTCTCTAGCATCCTCTGTCTCCAAGGGTTGCTGCTTGTTACAAATGCTCCATTTTCTTTTTTAAAATCTGGATATGCTTCATCTTTGCTCTTTATCTTAACACTGACTCAGCGACCTCAATGCATTTCCAACCTGAGTTTGTAAGGGAACTGGTAGCTGGATTTGGTCTTCAATGTCCTCTCGCCTTGAGCTTAGGTCTCTACCTACTTAGTTTTTGCTATGGGCAGGATGGTCAGCGTCCAGGGTGCTATTGGCAACATATATAAATGAGCAAACGCCCCACTAGGACATCAGCAAAGCAGTCACCTCGCATAATCTTCTTGACACAGTACAAGTTTACTGCAGCCAGCTCCCCCAGCTCACTAAGCTACATGTCAGTGCAGCCAAGGGCAACCTTTGCCTCTTCTGGGCCAGTAAGCTCAGCTCAGAAAATAACATGTGTGTATACATCATTTTGAATTTGCACAAATAGTCCCAGGTAATGACATACAGATATTCACTGATGTCCAAGGAGAGACCAGGAGCAAAAGGGCAAGGCTCGGCTGAACCCATCCCGGGACCAGAAAAGTACAGCAAACCTAATGCTCTCACCCAGTGTCACTGCCCACATTCATCCATTGTGGACTGGTCATTGCACAACCCACGTCCCCGACCCAAGTAACTCAAGAATGCCCTGGTCATCACCCTGTGATTCATGCCTGACAAGTGAACTTCTTCATTCTCCCACACAAGTTTTGAAAATCTGTTTAATGACATAAAGTCAGATAAGAAGAGGAAAACTGAGTATAATACAGGGTCCCTAAGGTCCTTGACCCATGCAAGAAGGGGTCAGGGGAGTCTATGAAGGTTAGAAGGCCAAAGCTTGCAGAAAGTTAAGCTGCAAGGAAGCAGAGAAAAGGTTAGATGGCAAGATTAGGCACACCCAAGAGCTCCTCCCTCTTTCTAATGCTGGCCTTTGAGAAATGCACTGGGAAGAGTGTGAGGGGACCAGCCTCCCCGCCCAGGTGCAGGCAGGAGCAGGGAAGAGTGCACCCTTCTGTCCTTCCTCCTGTAGCTTTGGGCAAACCCTCCCCTCGGGGCTTGCTGGAATCTGGACACTGGCTCCTCTCAGGTTGCTAAAGTGCTGAGTCCTTGCTGTGCTTGCTGAGGGAGCTGCAGCACATTTTGTGGACCATACAGTCAGAAAGAGCACCCAACAGTGGGTTGAAGAAAGAAAGAGAAACCAGAAAGCTCAGAAAGCTCAGAGGCGTGAGGGACTCACTCACCCTGTCCAGAGCCTTGCTGACACTTCTTCCTCCTTCAAGATTCTCCTTCTTTCTGCAAGGAATTTTCTAAAAACACCAGTTGCTGCTTTTTAAAGGCATATTGGAGAAATATAACACAGAGTAAAAATTAGCTGAAAGACTGGTGGACTTATCAAGGACAAAAGAAGAAAAATGAAGGCAACGGTAAGAATCACAAAACACAAATCGGAGTCCGTCCCACCCCACTAGTATGCATGTTCACACAAAGCAATGATGCCACTGATGGGGAGAGGGTTGATCCGACTCATTTTAATATCTGGATGCAGCACTTGTACTTTTTGTCTTAAAAATCTTTACTTAAGCCAGGCTTGGTGGCTCAGCCTGTAATCCCAGCACTTTGGGAGGCTGAGGTGAGTGGATTGCCTGAGTCCGCGGGTTCGAGACTCGCCTGGGCAGCGAGTCCTCATCTCTACAATAAATCAAAAAATCAGCCGGGTGTGGTAGCACGCGCCTGTAATTCCGACTACTTGGAAGGCTGAGGCAGAAGGATCGCCGGAACCCAGCAGGTCGAGGCTGCGGTGGCCGGGAGCGGCCACTGCACTCCAGTCTGGGTGACAGTGAGATTCCAACTCAAAAAAAAAAAAAACTTTACTTAGGAAGATTTTTTGTTTTCACATGGAAGAAGAGACCGGCAGAGAAGGCGCTTGACTCTCTGAAGCTCTCCCGTGGCCTACCCCCTTCCTTGCCAGCAGGGGTTGTTGGATGAGACAAGTCAAGTACCTCCCACCATCGCAAAAATAATTATAAGCAGATGTGAGTACTTCAGTAAGATTTATGGTCAAATCTGTTTGGGAAATTTTGGATTAAATGAAGGCAGTTTAAGGACTGAGGAGCCTACATTTAATCTTCTAAACCATGTATCTAGAAATTAAATAACATATGCTTTTAAAATGGCAAGATTTCGCTTTTTTTAATTATAAAAATGTGGGGTACAATTCAAGGTTAGGTATAAAAACATTGATTATGCAGGTACTGTTGTTGATGAGGTATGCCCCTCCCTCCCCTCCCAGTTTCCCTCAACTCCCAATCCCACCCCCCTCTCCTGACAGTTTCCCATTACTGCCAAACATTAACTTATAGTATTATAATTGTTCAATGTCCGCTTATAAGTGAGAACATATGGTACTCCGTTCTTTGTTTCTGTGATAGATCACTGAGTGTGATCGACTCTAAATCCATCCAAGTTGCTGCGAAGTCCACATATTTGTCCTTCTTTATGGCTCCAAAATATTCCATTGTGTATATGTACTATATTTTTTTTGTATCCAGTCCAGCTTCGATGGGCAATATGGTTGGTTCTTTGGTTCCATGTTTTTGCTATTGTGAATAGAGCTGCAACAAACATATGTGTGCAGGTATCTTTATTGTAGAATGATTTGAGTTCCTCCAGGTATATTCCCAATAGGGGAATTGCTGGGTCATATGGAAGGTCAATTTCTAGTTCTTTCAGAAACCACCACACTGTCTTCCAAAGAGGTTGCACTAGTTTGCATTCCTACCAGTAGTGTAGAAGCGTTCCTTTTTCTCCACATTCTCGCCAGCATCTGTTGTTGTTTGTTTTATTAATGTTGGCCATTTTTAGAGGGATTAGGTGGTATCTCAATGTGGTTTTGATTTGCATTTCTCTGATGATGAGTGAGGCTGAGCACTTTTTCATGTCTGTTGGCTGCCCATATATCTTCTTTTGAGAAGTGTCTATTCATGTCTTTTACCCACCTTTTAAATGAGCTGTTTGCTTTTTTCCTTTCGGTACATTTGAGTTCCTTGTAGATCATAGATGTTAAGCCTTTGTCAGATATACAGTTGGCAAATATGTTTTCGCACTCTGTAGGCTGTCTCCCTGCTCTCTTGATGGTTTCTTTTACTTTGCAGAAGCTCCTTAGTTTGATGAGGTCCCACTTGTCTATCTCATTTCTTAAGGTATTGGTCTTTAGGGTTCTGAATAGGATTTGGTTGCCAGTTCCAATTTCCCTAAGGGTGTCTCCTGCATTTTCTAGTTTAGGTCTTTGATCCATTTAGAGTTAATTTTTGTGTATGGTGATAGGTAGGGGTCCCGATTCAATCTTCTGCATGTGGTCAGTCAATTTTTCCAGCACCGTTTACTGAATAGGTTCTCCTCTCCCCAGTGGTTGTTGTTGGAGGCTTCATCAAAGATGAGTTGGTTGAGGAATTGAGGCTTTGCTTCTGGAATCTCTCTCCTGTTCTATTGGTCTATGTGCCTGTTCTTGTACCAATACCAGGCTGTTTTGATTACTGTAGCCTCATAGTAAAGTTTGAAGTTTGGAAGTGTGATACCTCCTGATTGTTTCTTTTGCTAAGGATTGTTTTGGTTATTTGTGATTATTTATCTTTCCATATGAATTTCTGTATTATCATTTCCAGGTCTGAGAAGAATGATGTTGGCAACTTAATGGGTATTGCGTTGAATCTGTACATTGCCTTTGGTAGGATGGACATTTTAACAATGTTAATTCTTCCTATCCATGAGCATGGAATAGTCTTCCATTTGTTTGTGCCTTCTTGGATTCCTTTGAGCAGCATTTTGTCATTCTCATTGTAAAGGTCTTTCACTTCTCTGGTTAGGAAGATGCCAAGGAGTTTCATTTTTTTGATGGTTATTATGAATGGGATTGTGCTTTTTATTTGGGTCTCTGCCTGCTTGTTGTTAGTGTAGAGGAATGCAACTGTCTTTTGCACATTTATTTTGTACCCTGAGATTTTACCAGTCTTTTATCAGTGCAAGCAGGTTTTTGACAGATTCTCTTGGATTTTCAAGGATCATATCATCAGCAAAGAGGGATAACTTGACTTCCTCTTTGGATATCCCTGATTTTCTTCTCTTATCTAATTGCATGAGCTAGGACTTCCAACCCTATATTGAACAAGAGGGATGAGAATGGGCAGCCTTGTCTTGTTCCAGTTTTCAGGGGAAATGATTCTAGTTTCTGACCATTTGGCAATATGTTAATTGTGGGTTTGTCGTAGATGGCACTTACTATTTTGAGGTATGTTCCTTCTATACCTAGGTGTTTGAGGGTTTTTATCAAGAAGAGATGCTGGATTTTATCAAAAGCTTTTTCTGCATCTAATGAGATAATCATGTGTTTCTTGTTTTTGCATATTTTGATGTGTTTAATGATATTTATGGTCTTGCGAATGTTGAACCAGTCCTGCATCCTGAGGATGAAACCTACTTGGACATGGTGGATGATTTTTGAGATGTGTTTTTAGATCCGATTTGCTAGAATCTTGTGGAGGATTTTCACACCTATGTTCATAAGGGATATTGACCTGTAGTCCTCTTTTTTTGTTGGATCTCTACCTGGTTTGGGTATCAGTATGATGTTAGCTTCATAAAATAATTTAGGGAGAATTTCATCTTTCTCAACTGCCTGGAATACTTTCAGTAGGATTGGTATCATCTCCTCCTTCTACATTTTGTAGAATTCTGTTGGAAAGCCTCCAAAGTAGTTTTTGTATGACAGAGTCAATTTCCTGGGTTGTTATTGGTCTATTTAATGTCTAAATGTCTTCTTATTTCAATGTGGGGAGTTATATGATGTCAGAAAGTTCTCCATTTCATTTAGGTGGTCAAGTTTGTTTCCATAAAGGTGTACATAGTAATCTCTGATAATCTTTTGTATTTTTTCAGGGTCGGTTGTAAATTGATCTTTTGTATTTCTGATTGTGTTTATTTGGGCTTTTTCTCTTTTTTTCTTGGTCATTCTGCCTAGGGCTCCAGCAATCTTGCTAATTCTTTCAAAGAACCAGTTTTTTGTTTTGTTAATTTTTTCTATGTTGTTTTTGTCTTCTATATCCAGTATTTGGGCTATAATTTTTGTGATTTGGATAATTCTGCTAAAGTTGGGGTTTTGGGAATATTCTCTTTCCAGCTCCCTGAGGTGATTTGTTAGGCTCTCAGCTTCTGATCTTTCTGTTTTCTTGATGTGTGCTCATAGAGATATAAATTCCCCTCTGAGAACTGATTTTAGGGCATCCCAGAGGTTTTGGTAAGATGTTTCTTCATTTACATTTGTTTCCAGGAATCTTTCAATTTCTGCTTTGATTTCAATGTTGACCCAGTAGTTGTTCAACATCATGCTATTTAGCATCCATGTCTTTGTGGGCTTTGGGGAAATGTTGTTGGTGTTGATATTTAATTTTATTCCACTGTGGTCTGAGAATGTGCATGGCAAGAGTACAACCTTATGGAATTTGTTTATGTTGATTTATGGCCAAAGATGTGATTGATCTTGTAGTATGTTCCATGTGGTGATGAGTAGAATGTGTATTCTTTGGTTGTTGGGTGGAATAATCTTTAGGTATATATTAAGTCCATTTGGTTGAGTTCTAAGTTAAGGTTTTGGATCTCCTTGTTGATTTTTTGCCTCAATGATCTATCTAGGGCTGTTAGTGGGGCATTAAGGTCCCCTGATATAATAGTGTTAGAGTCAATACCTTTTTTTAGTTTACTTGGTAGTTGCTTTATAAATGTTGGTGCTGCTGTGTTGGGTGTGCATATGTTTAAGATGGATATTTCTTGTTGATGGATTGAACCTTTTATCATTATGCAGAGTCCTTTGCATCTTTTTAAATATTTGATAGCTTAAAGGTTGTTTTATCCGATATGAAAATTGCAACTCCTGCCTTCTTTTGTGATCCATTTGCCTGGAAACTCATTTTCCAGCCTTTAACTTTGAGTCTGTGTGAGTCCCTTGAAGTAAGATGAGCATATTGGATGCAGCAAATAATAGGGTCATGGGTTCTCATCCAGTCTGTCATTCTGTGTCTTTTCAGTGGTGCATTTAGTCCATTCACATTCAGGGTGATTGTGATTGTTTATCCCTGTCATGAGGGTTCTTATAAAGTTTTTCCTTTGTTTGTTTGTTTTCTTTTGGATTTAGGTTTAATGTATGTGTGTGTTTTCAAGTTTCTTGTTGCGCTGTATTCTCTGTTGATTCTGTGCTCTGCTGTTCTCTTGGGAAGTGTGCGGTTATTCTTTTTTTTCTTTCTTCTGTGCTTAATATCTTTTTAAGCATCTCCTGTAGAGCTGGTCTGGAAGCTGAATAATCTCTTAGGGATTGGATGTCTTGGAAGGATTTTAATGCTCCATTACTGATGAAGATGAGCTTGGCTGGATAGGAAATTCTTGGTTGAAATTGTTTTTCTTTGAGGACTTTGAATATAGGGCTCCAATCCCTTCTTGCTTGTAGCATTTCTGCTGCTATTCTGATTGGTTTCCCCAGTATGTAGTCTCACCTTTCTCTCTTGTTGCCTTTAGTAATTTTTCTTTTGTGTCTACTTTGTGTAGGTGAATTACTATGTGTCTAGGGGTTGGTCTCCTCATTTGATGTCATTTGGGGGTTCTCGTATCTCTTGTGCTTGGCTGGTCACATCTCTGGTGAGAGGGGAAAGTTTTCTTTGATTACTTCCTGGAATACTTGCTCCAAGTTGTTCTCCATTTCTCTTTCTTCTTCTGGAATACCATTCATGCATAGGTTCAGCCTCTTGATATAATAGCATATCTCTTGTAGGCTTTGTTCTTTCTTTCTGAGCCTTCTTTCTATGTTTTTTTACAGATCAGGCTAATTTCATGTTCTGGTCTTCAAATTCTGAGATTCTTTCTTCAGCTAGATTAATTCTGCTTTCCATGCTTGTCATCTTGTTATTTATTTCCTGGATGAAATTTTTTTGATGCCAAAATCTCTACATTCTCTCCGTGTTGCTTCTTGTCTTTCTTTAGTCTTATTCACTCTTTCCATCCATTCCCTAATCCCTGCCGTATTCTGGGGACATTCTTTCATCACTTCCATTATTTGTATGCCAAGGTCTGATTTTTCAGGAGTTTTGTCTTTGGTACACTTGAAACTGCCTGAGGTCTTCCTTTGACTTTTCCTAATTTGTGACAGATCTCTTATTTTTCTCTTTAGTTCTGTTATGCAGTGGCAGTGGGAGAGGCTTTCTCTTCTGATATTTGCTCAGACCTCTATTCTTTCCTGATCCGGGCTCTGAATTTGTTCTGTTTTGAAATAGGATGGTGGATGGGAAGCTTTGCTGTCTCTTGTAGGTTTTGAAATTTGAATAAAGTGGGGGATGAGGTGCTAGGAATCAGATACTACTTGCAAATTAAAATTTTCACTTATTGTGGCATGTGTTTCCTAAGACCCACTCCCCACTACCACACTATATAATGATGCAAAGCAGAAACCAATGAAAAAGTAATTGAACACACACAAACACACACACACACACACACACACACACACACACACACACACACTCCAAAACAAACTGGAATAACAACAAAGTGAAACAAAACAATCAGCAATAAAAAGACCCCCAAGAAAACTGAACACACACACATGCCTAGCACAAAGAGACTAGAGAAGAAAAACAGAAAGATTAAAAGAAAAATAAATAAATAAGGGTTTTGGGTCCCTTACACACTTATTGACATACCCCTTAAACTATAAAAAAATGAAGGCTGAGGTGGAAGAATCGCCGGAGCCCAGCAGGTCGAGGCTGCCGTGGCCGGGAGCGGCCACTGCACTCCAGTCTGGGCGACAGAGTGAGACTCCAACTCAAAAAAAAAAAAAAACAAATCTATAAAAAAATGAATATAAAAAAGACCCAAGCCGGGCTCGGTGGCTCAGCCTGTAATCCCGCGCCTTTGGGAGGCTGAGGGGAGTGAATTGCCTGAGCCCGCGGGTTCGAGACCCGCCTGGGCAGCGAGACCTCATCTCTACAACGAATCAAAAAATCAGCCGGGCGTGGTAGCGCATGCCTGTAATTCCAGCTACTCGGAAGGCTGAGGCGGAAGGATTGCCGGAGCCCAGCTGGCGAGGCTGCGGTGGCTGGAAGTGGCCACTGCACTCCAGTCTGAGCGACAGAGTGAGACTCCAACTCAAAAAAAAAAAAAAGAAAAAGAAAGAAGACCCAGAAGAACATAACAACAAAATCCAACAGTCACAGCAAAATTGAAAGATGAACACTCAATTATTCACACACACACATAAACAGAAAACAACAAATAAAAGAAGAAAGAAACAGAAAAAGAAAAAACTTTTTTAAAAAGTTTTTTGGAGGGCATACAGATGAAAGCTTCACATACACATTCATGCACAAAGGAAAAATATTTTATTTTATTTTATTTATTATTTTTTTTGAGTTGGAGTCTCACTCTGTCACCCAGACTAGAGTGCAGTGGCCGCTCCCGGTCACCGCAGCCTTGACCTGCTGGGCTCTAGTGATCCTTCTGCCTCAGCGTTCCAAGTAGCTGGAACTACAGACGTGCGCTACCACACCCAGATAATTTTTTTATTTATTGTAGAGATGAGGTTGCCCAGACGGGTCTCGAACCGGCGGGTTCTGGCGATTCACTCACCTCAGCCTCCCAAGGCACGGGATTACAGGCTGAGCCACCGAGCTAAGAAAAATATTTTAAAAATTGATGAACTAACAAGCAAACAGTCAAACATTTTTTTTAATTAAAAAATAATTGCAAATTTAAAAAACAAAAACAAAAAACCTGCCCTCTTATGGCAGACTCTGTCATTGTTCCTCTAATCAGTCTCTCCTGCAGAGTCACCTCTTTCACTCTCTCCCCAGTGTCTGGAGCAGGGTGGGAGGAGGGACAGTGGAGGTGGGTGGGGCTGCAGTCCTCCCCCACCACTCTCTTATGGTCAGGGAGATCTCCGCCTGTGTGGAGGTACGGGAGTGTCTCTTCCCCGGGTATGTACTCACGGGGGTGCCCCGGCCAGATCTATACTGGGATGGGGTTCTCTTATTGCGACTGACGTCCAGGCTCCACCTGGGTTTGTCCCTCTCAGTCGTGGCCCCGCTGTGTGGCTCTGATGTTCAGAGGATTGCTGCGGAGGAGGGGATTTAGGTCAGTCCCACTCACCACTGATGTCTTTGAAGTTCTTCCTCCTCCTTCCTGGCCACGCCCTTTGTCCCACAGCTGGATCAGGGATGGGGTGCCTGGAACTCAGCACTTGTCAGGTGCCTCTGAAGTTTGTGTTCTCGGGATATTCCCTTTGGGCCATGATCAAGCCCTGAGTAGTTGATCCGTCAGTCACAGAGATCAGATCTGTCGGTTCGTGGTAAGCAAGTTGGAGTACTTTCCTGCCCCGCCTTCAATATGGTGGTGGGGTGCCTCTCTTGTCTTCTTCCATGGGAACTTGCCTCTGGACTCTGTCTACAGCCCCTTCCAGCGCCCTGCAGGGTGCTGAAGTGATGAGGCAAAGCCTGGGGCGTCTCTCTCCTGCTTCAATGGTGAGGAGCACCTGGGGCAATAGTGTCTCTCCATTGCTTTTCCAAAGGAAAACTTCTGTCAACCTAAAAAAATCAATGGTGCTCCACTTCTGTGACCTGAAAGAGTCAGGGACGGTGTAGAGAAGCGGCTGCAACTGCTATTGCACCAGGGGCCTGGGCACCTGCTCATGAGCTCCACTTAGACAGTCTCTCCCAGCATTTTCTTGCCAGGTAGGGTTTGTCGATTTAAAAAGAAAGAAAGAGAAAATGGCTCTTGGCCTCTGCGCCCCGGGAATCACAAGCCCAGATACTGTGGCACCAGCCACTGCGCCAGGAGATCCGAGTCTGCTCTCCCCTAGCCCTCACTCAGTCAGCCATTCACACGCCCACTCGCTCGCCAGCACATAAACAAAATTTTCCATGCACTCACTTACTCACACGGGGACTCACATAGTCCAACTGGCTCAGCGGCCGTCTACCTTGCTTCTCAAGATTTAACTTTTTTCCTGAGTGCCCCAAACTAAAACGTTAAGTCATATACTGTTGCCCAAATATCTGCATTTTTGCGGTTTGAGTATTTAACAGTAAACATTGCCTTTAGAAAAGCAGGCCAGGTCTCAATCCCCAGCACATCCACCATGCCACCATGGCTTCTTTGGGGAACTTGTCTGCATTATCACGGTCTTCTCCTTAAGTAAGTCATCCTGGGCACATACCTCTCACCTAACGAGGATGCGCTTTAATGGGTTAACTGTCATTTCACACTCCACAGTTAATGATACTGTTGTTGCCATGGCTGATATGACTAGATAACCAGCACCTGCTGCTTTTTGTACAAGCACTGACACTGCCCTTGGTCTTCATGGAATCCCTGGAGACTGACTCTTCTTATTGACCCCAGCCACTGCCGGTCATTTGGCTTGAGGGGTGGGGTGACTACTCCAGATTGCCTCAGCTCGGGAGCACAGACTGAGACTCAGACACACGCCTTAGTGACACCAAAGTCTGTGACTTCAGCTGTGATTTTTATGGAATCCATGGTCAATAACAGGCTGTCTTGTGGGTAGGCAACCCTCATTCCATAACAAACTGTGGAAACTTGGAGCAGAGGCATCTCGCTTCCACTCATAGGTGGAAAACAAGCCGACACGCCCCTCTACAGTCCCGCCACATCTTCCACCATGTGCACAGACCTGACAACAAGGAACGACAGAGTTGTAAGTCAGGCACTGCTGTGACAGGGTTAGTGCCTTTTAAAACATGCTGAGAAGCCAGGCTTGGTGGCTCAGCCTGTAATCCCACGCCTTTAGGAGGCTGAGATGAGCGGATTGCCTGAGCCCGTAGGTTCGAGACCAGCCTGGGCTGCGAGACCTCATCTCTACAATAAATCAAAAAAATCAGTTAGGTGTGGTAGTGCATGCCTGTAATTCCAGCTACTGGGAAGGCTGAGGTGGAAGGATCGCCGGAGCCCAGCAGGTCGAGGCTGCGGTGGCCGGGAGCTGCCACTGCACTCCAGTCTGGGTGACCGAGTGAGACTCCAACTCAAAAAAAAAAAAAAAAAAGCTTGAGCTTTGGAGACAGAACTTCAGGGAGTTGATTTCCTTTAAGACATTTGGTTCATAATTGTTAAACAAAGTTCACGAAAGGACATTGTTTTGAACTAACCTCCCACACTAGGCCCCAGTTGACTAGACCATACCAGAGTAAAGTCACTCACGTTTCATGTGTCAGCCTGATCTTGGAAACTGGCCAGGTTCAAATGAAAACGACAAGGTTCCAGTTTTTCTGAGTCAATTTCTTAAGAAAGAGCCCTCTGTTTTAACCCTGTAAACGACTCTGAAATAATCAATCTGCTTTATTTTCCCTGTTTCTGCTGTCTTCAGCCGTGTTCTGCCATACAGCCCACCTCTTCTGAGCGCTTATCCACTTTACAGAATGACAGAGTAAGATGTTACCTGATTCTAGAATCACAAATTTGTGGTCATTTTGTCTTTTGGCATAATTATGAAGGGACACCCCAACCAAGAGAAGTAAAACGGCATGAAGCCTCCCACGAGTGGTGGCCTGCCGTCTCCTGGTCTGTACTACAGGGGTTGTTCTGCTGCCCCTTTCTTGTGTCACTGAGTAGGGCTCAGCGCCTCCTCCAGGGGCAGTCCTTAGTCAAATCTTCAAGCTAAATGTATAACTTCAGACATTTGCCCAAAATATATTTCCTTATATAGTACAGTACTAAGTTACACGGAAGTACAGACAGTGGCAAAATTATCAGAGAACTTTAAAAGCATGAATTACAGTGGTTATGAGGCATAGAAGGAGGAATGGATAAACACAATGTGGTCTGTCCATACAATGGAGCATTATTCAATCTTATAAAGAAGGGAAAGTCTGGCACACGCTACCACATGGATGAACCGTGAGGACACCATGCTAAGTCAAATATGTCAGTCACAAAAGGGACAAATACTGTATGATTTCACTTACATGAGACACCTAGAAGTCATGTCAAAGTCACAGAGACGGAAAGTAGAACTGTGGTTGCCAGAGACTGGGGTGGGGAGGGAAATGGAGAGTTGGTGTTTAATGGATGCAGAGTTTCAGTTTTGCAAGGTGAAGAGAGCTCTGGAGATGGATGGTGGTGATGGCTGCACAGCAATGTAAGTAGGCCTGACACTACTGAACTGTACACTTGAAACGGCAAGAAAGTACAGTGCTTGTGTATTTTACTACAGCTTTTAAAAAAAATGGGCATGAGCATGTTCTTTAAAATCTCATTATGATAGCAAAAAGTGGCATCTCAAGAGGAATGCTGGAATAAAACTATTTCCTATAAGAAGAAACCTATCCCATATCTGGAACTCCAGTTAATTATTTCCACAAATAGTGCATATTCTGTAAACAAAGCCAATACCTCAGTGTACCACTTATGCACACTGAGAAGGAAGTGAAGAACTGAGGAAACTGGGCCAGATATCAGGTACCTGATTATTTAAATCCCTGATAATTGGACTGAGCCACCTGGAACTCTGCCAGAGTCCTCAGTCCCCATCAACAGACACGTTCATACCACCATTATATCCCAGGGGTTCCCTCAGACACTGCTGCTTCTGTAAGCAGTTGTCTTCCCCTCTAAGCCTTGGGAAGGCAGGTGTACAAAGTTACATGAGTTCATTGTCTCTAAGCATGATATTACTTTGAGAAAAACTGCTGTTTACAGACCAATTTTCTTGTCCTTCCTTGGGTCTGGCCACCATAGCCTCTGCTCTACTTAAAAAAAAAAAAAACCCTGATAGTCAAGATTGAAGGGATATTCTCAACCTGATAAGAAATCCTTCCTCACACTGATGGGTCAGTCTCTAGGATTTTACAGAGTCCTTGGGAACCCACTGCAATAACATACGTGATTTGACTTCTCAGGGGCTTGACAAGGTAACTCACCCAGAATAAGTCAGATGTGGTACCACCTCCCAGGAAGATATGTTTTCACTGATAGATGATAGTAATTGTTGCTAATTCATGAATATATAGTAAGTCCTGCAGGAAAGCACAAAAGCTCCAGGAAGAACATTCTAGATGGGAGGACAGGGCAGGCGCCCCAGAGGCATGGACTTGGGGGTATCTAACTTTTATCATACTTCATAGGAGGTTTGGGGTTACTTAGTGGTCCAGTCTACTCTAAAAAACAAAAAAGTAAGTTGTAATTCTAAATTGTACCCTCAACTCAGAGATAAGAAGAAACACATTTTAGTATAAGTTGTTAATCATTTTGTAGCGTATCTGTGTATACTTCAAACTTAATTCAACATGACTATAATACAAAATAATACATTTAGCCAAATTGTATCTGGGTTGGAAGTATTTAAATACTGAAGTGTTTTTTGTTTTGGAGATGGGAGGTCTCCATGTTTCAAGGACTATTTGTTTCCTAAGCAGCATTTATCCCATACCAAACATATTATTGTCCTGTTTATGCCATCGTAAATGGTTCCATAGTTACTGTTGAATGTTTCATTTTTATATTAATGTTTTATAGGTCATTAAATAATAAATAATGGTTCTGCTTCTGTGATCTACCAACAGAGTGGATAAGAGGAGGGGGCCAGAGACAGACTCACTCCTGGAAAGCCCTGGCCTCTGGCACTCTGAGCCTCAGCTTCTCCCTTTGTATTACAGGACTCCTCATAATTATCTCCTGAAAGGACTCTGGAAGGGTTCTGTGATGAATTCCATAGGGAGCCAGTCCAAAGTAAGAGCTCATTATACATAGCTCTTGTAACAGCCAGCATGGGCAAGAAGCCTACCCACGTTCTAAGCTGCATCTTCCATGAATTTCAGTGACTCAACTCTCAGTCTTTTTTCTTCTTACTTATGTTTTTTTTTTCCTGAGTTTCAGGCTGCCTGAAGTGAGAAACAGAGAGAACTGCATTAGTCCATTCCACTGACAGCACCTACATGTTATCAGAGCAAGAGCAGGGAGGAAAGAAGATGAAATAACAAGAGGCAAGACATCCAGGAGAGCAGCCTCCAGCCTCTGCCCAGCGGCTCACACCTCGGGGTCTCAGGGACCCCTTGAAAAAAAGATCTTTATGGAGACACCTTAATTGTGCATCTTCTAAGCAGTTTGGGGAGTTAACTGTGGTCAGCACATGGGAATGCAAGTCTGGGAAACTGGCCTCTGCTCCACTCCAACAGCCCTCAACAAGCCTCTCCTGGCAGGGCTCATCCCAGTACAGGCTGTGAACCTGCGTGTACATCCAACAGGTCTGCCTGGCATGCCTTTCAGGACTGTGGAAATACCACTCCTCCCACTGCTGACACTTGACTTCCATCATGCCGATGTTTAACTGTTTAACTCAAACCATCCGTGAGTGCCTGACCTACCAAAAGCATATTTACTGAGAACAAACTCCAAGTGTTGGCAATTCTCCATTGATTGCACTCATCCACTAGTCAAGAAACAGGAGTGGCATCCCTAGAAGTAAACAATGCTCTGGAAGTGTGCAATTATGTATGTATGAGAATGAGCGTACATGCACACAGTGGCTTGCACGTGTGTGTGTGCACGCACATGTATGTCTGTGTGCGACCCAGAAATAATGTAGAAACTGCAGGCAGCCCAAAACTGGGAGGATGACAGAACATCGTGCCTTTGAAAACTGGGAGCCAGAAGGAGAAAATCTCCCATGTGGCGAAAACGTGTTCACGAATACTCTTCTTCTAAATTCACTTATTTCAGCATTCATAAAACAGAGACTGTGTGTGTTCTGAAACAGGGAGAGGAAGGTTCCAGGGAATTTCAGGTGTGTCCCCTGGGCTGAGGAGGGGACAAAGGATTTTCTCTGCTGTGGCTGCCTGTTCACATCCACCTCATCTTGGAGATCCCCTAAAAGGCAACCTCGTCTGGAAGCCCTCAGCATCCTGCTTCAACTCCTCTCTGTGATGTACAGAAGTGTGTCCTCAAAAATTCCCATGTCGAAGCCCTAAACCCCCTAAGTGACTGAATATAGAGATGGGGACTTGAAGGAGGCAATTATGGCTAAATGAGGCCATTAGGATGGGTGCTGATTGAATCTGCCTGGTATCCTTATAAGGAGGTAAGAACAGAGACACAACGATGCACATGCACAGAAGGCAGGTCATGCAAGGACACAGCAAGAAGGTGGCCATCTGCACACTATGGAAAGAGGCCTCAGAAGAAGCTAGCTTGCTGACATCGTAATCTTAGACTTCAGACTCCAGAGCTGTGAGACAACAGATGCCAGCGGTTCTTTAACAGATAAAAGTCTGTGCTATCCTGCTATGGCAGCCCATGCAGATGAATGCATTCCCCTTCTTGGGGCTCATGCGGCCTTATTCCAGTGTCCTTCAGCAAGATCTTATCCTGTACAGGACTGGGCAGTACTGGCCAACTGGGCATGGTCCAGCACCCAGAGGGAATTGGCTCATGGGTGGTACTCCTGCTCTCTGCTGAGACTTTTCCTTGTTCATTGGCCCAGCCCTGACCCAGGTTTCCAGCCTCAAAGGCATCACTCTCTTACATTGTCTGTTGTTGTTTTGTGTGGATCACAGTTGCCAGGAAGCAACAGTTCCAACATTTAAAAGCATGGCTTCCCAGTGCCCACAACGGTGGCTGCCTGCTTGTCACTCATAACTGCCCCTCATTTTTTCTGCTAGCCTCACCGCCTTTTTTTGGATGGCAGAATTCTCCACCTTGTTTTGGACAGCACATGGGTGCTGTGAGTGACAGCCAGCAAATCAGGTCAATGACATAAGTGACAATGAAGTCCCACATGGATGCAGGCCTCTGTTTCAGCCCAATTAGCTGCATGTGCTCTGAGAGACCACACCGGCCTTCTGTCCCAACCGGTATTTGGGAAAGAAGTGTAGGTAGTGGGTGGACCAGGCTCTGGGACCTTAGAGGGGATTCTTGTCTTCTCTTTCCCTCCATTTCTTCGCCTATAAACTGGTGACGTTGTTTCTTTGGCCAGTGTTATGCTGAGTTATCCTTCAATAACTGTGTATTATTGACATAAGTTTCTTGGTGTAGATCCTTCTATGACTCCCCACAGACCACAAGATTGAATACAGTCTCCCTCATTAAATGGCTCGGTATAAGCCGGGCTCGGTGGCTAAGCCTGCAATCTGCGCTTTGGGAGGCTGAGGTGAGTGGATTGCCTGAGCCCGCTGGTTCAAGACCCACCTGGGCAAGCGAGGCCTCATCTCTACAATAAATCAAAAAAATTAGCTGGGCGTGGTAGCATGCACCTGTAGTTCCAGCTACTTGGAAGGCTGAGGCGGAAGGATCGCTGGAGCCCAGCAGGTCGAGGTTGCGGTGGCCAGGAGCGGCCACTGCACTCCAGTCTGGGCAACAGAGTGAGACTCCAACTCAAAAAATAATAAATAGATAAATAAATAAATGGCTCAGCGTATATATTTATCTCAACTATTACATACCAGGCGCTATTTTACCTGGTAAGAAAAACCCAGTGAATAAAAAGGAGCAAAAGACCAGACATCCATGTCCCTCGGCTGGAGCCCCGGCTCCTGACACACACACACACACCGGGACACTCTCTCACAGGGCCCTGCTTTTTCAACCAGTGCAGCTCTCAAAGTTTAAGCATGACAGCCACTTCATGGAAAGGTCCATGATGTCTCATCTGTCTCTCCCCTTTTCTTTCCCTCTGTCATCCTCGTCCTCCGCTTCTTCAGCTCTCTCTTTCTTTCTTTGCCTTCTCTCTTCCCGCTTTCCTTCTGTTTTCTTTCTTCTCTCCTTCTTTCTTTTTCCCTCACCTTTCTTTCCCTCTGTCTTACTTTGTCTCCCTCTCTTTTTCTTCTCTTGTTCTCCCTCCCTTTCTTTCTTTCTTGCTCTCTTTCTCTCTCATGCACACACACACACACACACACGCACACGCACACACACACACACACTCTTGACATTTGAGGGGCAGCAGTTATGACTTGCAGCTGCACGTCCTGAGGACTCAACGCACTGCCCAGACTCAACAGGTACTCAACAGAAAACAATTTATTTTCATACTCTTCTTCAGAAATCAAAACAGAGGCAGTTAGCGATACAAACAGTGCTAAAGACAGACATTCTGCTCACTTCTTTTCTCCACTCTACGCTTGTTTGGATTAATGGAAATCATTCCAGGGCAGATGCAGGGAGATGGCTGAGTACCCAGACGAATATAGAAGATGCAGTTTTCTGTGTTTCATAAAGTATGGATGAGCTAGAAAGCTGGCGATAGCTAAAAGGAGTCAGGAAGGTAGGCAACCTCCTTGAAAAATTTAAAGAGAAGTAAATATGGGGACCTTAAATAAGAACTTCCCTCAGAAGTGAGGAGTGTGGCCCAAGGCTGGCACTCTGGACTTGAGTCTGCTTGGTAGCAGTTGGAGGGGAGAGGCGCTTCCCTGAGGGTGCCTTGTCATTGGCCACACCCCATACCACCTAGTCTCAGCTCAATTCTCACCCCCAAGGTCCACATTGCAGACAGAAATTCCCTCTGTTTTGTGGTTGCAACTCAACCCTCTCCCTTACTTTGGAACTCAACCTCCCAAGGACTTTCCAGACCTGCACACAGGAGCACTGGAAGTTTAAGACTTTACACTTTTAACTTTTGAGTTATTAACGTGTTATTAACATTAATTCGCATTGTAATTTTAACCCCACCCCCCTGCCCCATAAGTTTCACTTAGGCATTCATAGGAAAACCACATGTGCAGCCCCAAAGGGCTGCATTACACAGGACCTGTCCATAAAATTACAAAAATACAAGTGACAGGAGAAAACCTAGGAATAAAAGGAAGTAAGAAACCCCATAAAACAAAAGCCCACAGCTAGTTCAGGGCTGATTCTCTCTCCAAGAGCTTGCTCCATTTTTCTTGCCCTTGCTTTCAATGAAACTACCGTGCCACTTACAAGTGTTTCTGTTGCATTTTAAATTATTTGGCAATGGGACACAAATCTGAGAACCACAACGCAGACCCTACTAGCCCCAAAACAGTCCATCATGAGGTCAGTTTTTGTGAATAAAATCTTCCTGGGACGTCACTGTGTCCATCATTACGTAAGGGTGACACTGCTGTCATGCTAGTAGTAGTCAGTGTGACAGAAACACTTGATCCACAAAGCTTCAAGGACTGATGACCTGATCCTTTACAGAAAAGCTCTGCTGATCTCCTCCTGTTAAGAGGTGAAAATGTCACTCTTTGGCTGGACATGTTGGAAAGTGAGCCCAGGAGGAGGCTCTGACCTCACTGTTTTGGAGGCCATGTCTCCAGCCCCTGGAGAGACGAGCGTACCTGCAGCACCAGACACGCAGCAAGAACAGCCTAATTCTTGATCCACAGGCCCAACCTGGAAGTACACATGGGATGTTCTCATTTTATTTCATTTGAAACTGCCAAAAAGAAAGCAGATTTTAAGAGTGATAAATGATGAGACAGTGTTTCTAATATGGCCTGGAGAATTCCACTTCACATCACAGTCAGATGACTAGATAGCGAAAGCCACACCCACTCCATGGAACTAACTTTAGACTTAGCATGTCAATAGCTACATACAATTTCAGTCAAGAAATATTGCTGAATTATATCTGCTGCCACCTGCACGTAATGGTCACAGAGCAGCTGGTAAACATGCTTCCTGTCTGTCTCCTTGTAGTGTTTTGTATAGAATAGGCAGAGGCAATACCCTAGGATTGTGAAACGGAACAATGGAAAGAAGGGAAGAAGGGAGAGAAGGAAGGCAGGCAAGGGGACAGATTAGTCACAGAATTTTAAGTTGTGGGTATTTAATTTGGGGTTGGAGTTCTCACCCTCCCAGCAGGGGCTATGTCCTCTTTCCCCCATGCTCCATGCAAATTTAGTTAATCCTGGCATTGAGAAGTGTTCTGGGAAATCTTGTTTTGTCACAGTAAGAAACAAATTCACTTTAAAAGAAAAGTGTGTCACCTCCAGGACCAGACTAATATAATGGCTGTCCTAACAACACAGTTAAAACGAAGCAGCCTGTCAACATGTGGATCTTTTATTTCTTTTATTCCAATAACCTTTGTCTCTATTTATCCTTACTCTTCTCCCTTGTAATTTTACACAAAATATGCAGGTACCATTTACGCAGAAGTGCTCCCCTCAACTGCACCCCAAGCCCAGGTGAGCCTTGCTGCTCTGTTTCCTAAAGCCATCACCTCTGTTCCCTAAAGCTGTCACCAGTCACCACTCACTGCAAGGGACACTGCCTCCGAGTCATACACAGTCACTTCCTTATCCCCATGGCCTTGAAGATCAAGCAAATACTCCTTTGAAGAAAACAGTCATTGCGTGAAATAGAGGGCTGCTTATTTTGCTACCGAGGTGACATCAGCACACTTCTTGACAAGCCTCCTGTGAACATCAACTCCTTCTGGCTCACATAACGGATCAAAGAGGCAAGTTTCATCATGAGGACTGTTCAGGGCAGAAGTGTATAGCTAACATTGAATTTTAAATTCTCTTACTGAATGCTCCCTGTGCTTCATGCCTTATGCTGAGAGCTCCATGTGTTACCTCTGTTATCCTGCACAACAATCTTGACGGTATTGAGCATATATCAGCATGAGGGGCTGTGATCCAGATGAGATTTGCACCCAGGGCTGTCTCCTGCAGAAGTCCAGGTCTTAACCTCTTTGTGCGTCTGTTACCTGGTTGGATTGTTATGAGGATTAATGATATGATGCCTATTAGGACAGAACACAGTGGCTGGTGCAGAGTAGCCAGGTATTATTTTTATTACATTAAACAATAAGGTTTCCTTATGGATATTCTGATGAGTGTGTTTTTCACTGAAAAGTGGCATGGTAGAGAGGCAGTTTGGAAAAAATTTCAGAAACGAGAGCCCTACATTTGCTAAGAAGGAAGTTATACATAACTTGATAGGCAATAGGAAGTCACATTTAAGCAAAGAAATGGCAATAAAGTCACTATGCTTCCAGCAACAGGCTAAACATGATGGAAGCTCCTCATGGTTCATAGCAAGCATGGTTTGAGTAGAAGGCAGGACAGATGGGACTTGGGCGAGAGATGGCAGGAGCAGGAGGACTCTGGGAGGTCTAAGGAGGGGAGGCAAGGTCTTTGTGAAATCTTAGTGAAAGCTCGGCTCAAACATTAAGGGTATACATTTGCCCCTGATGTGGAAAATAGAATGCTATTTATGGGAAGAGGAGAATCGGACAAGAGAGCAGACCAGGAAATAAGCAGGGCTAGAAAAGAGCTGAAATTCAACCCCAGCCACCTGCAAGGAGGCACTGGCTTAGTGATCTGCAGTAGCTGAAGGCATGCTGAACATACCCTGCCACATAGACTTCCAACTACATCTCCACAGGAAAATGCCTGCTAAAAATATTATAGGATCCAGAATCTCATGACATAATGTCCAAAATTTACAGGCAACAATAGAAAATTACTCAGTATACCAAGAACATCAAAAAAACACAAAATGTAGGAAAAAAGATGATTAACAGAGGCCAACGTCAAGGTGATGCAGATGCTAGAACTATCTGACAAGGTTTTTAAAACAGACATTTAAAAAATGCTTCAACAGACAGTTATAAATTCTCTTGAAAGAAACTTCAAAAAGAAAATGAAAGCTCAACCGGGCTCAGTGGCTCAGCCTGTAATCCCGCACCTTGGAAGACTGAGGTGAGTGGATTGCCTGAGCCCGCGGGTTCGAGACCTGCCTGGCCAACTTGGTGAGACCTCATCTCTGCAATAAATCAAAAAATGAGCCAGGTGTGGTAGCGCGTGCCTGTAGTTCCAGCTACTTGGAAGGCTGAGTTGGAAGGATTGTCGGAGCCCAGCAGGTGGAGGCTGCGGTGGCCGGGAGCGGCCACTGCACTCCGGTCTGGGCGACAGAGTGAGACTCCAACTCAAAAAAAAACAAAAAAACAAAACAAGAAAGAAAATGAAAGCTCACAAAATAGCCAAATGGAAATTATAGTAAAATACTACTAAATAATTGTTTTAAATTTACCAGATAGACTCAATCATAGAATAAGAATATCAGAATATAGACTTTGTATAATTAAGAATTGATTTTCAAAACTTTACCTATTCTAAACAACAGAGAGAAAGTAAATATACAATAAATAAGTGAACAGACTCAGGAACTTATATGATAATTACAAAAAAAAAATTTTAATTTCATATTACTGGAGTCTCAGAAAGAAGAAAGAAACAACAAACTACAAAGTATCATAAGAAATAATGGCTGAAACTTCTGAACTTTGGTAAAAGGGATAAATCTACAGATTCAGGAGGCTGAGCAAACCCCCAAATAAAATAAAATAAAATAAATCCATGTCAAGAAACATCATTATAAAAAATAAAGTAAAAAATGTTAAAAGCAGTCAGAGAGAAATGACATGTTGCATATTAGTAAATATCAGTGAAAACCATGCCCTTCCCATCTGAGATCATAAATGCTACAAGAAATTGCACAACATATTTCAAGTGCTGAATTCTGTGAATTCTGTATCCAGTGGAACTGCAAATTCTACATCCATGAAAATGCTTCTAGAAATGGGAAATAAATAAAAACATTCTCAAAGGAAAAGCAAGCAAATTAGTAGCTAATAAATATGCCTAAAAGAATGGCTAAAATAAGCTCTCTAAACTGAAAATAAATGATAATAAAGCAATGTTTGGAACTTCAGAAAAGAAGTAAGTACATGAGAATGGATGAGAAAAGGTAAAAATATAATTGGCAATCCATCTTTTCATGAGTTTCTTCAATATGATTTGATGGTTAAATCATAACACCATCTAATGTGATGTTCAATGTATGTACAGAAAATACTTAAGACAATTACATCCAAAAAGTAGAGTATAAAAAACTAAATTTAAGTAGAATATTTGCACTTTATACATAGTAATAAAGCATCACAACTGTTATAAGTTCATTATGTATATCATAATTCTTACAGTAATCATGAAGAAAACCACACAACACAACATATTCCAAAACCTTAAAAATAAAAAGGAATTCTAGCAAAATGTTTAAGTAACCCATCATATGCAAGCAAATAAAGAGAAACAGAGGAATGAGAGACAGGTAAAACAAAGAGAAAACAAATCTTACAACAGCAGACCTAAATGCAAATAATTCCTAAATATTAATAATCACCTTAAATGTAAATGGCTTAAACATAGCATATAAAAGACATGGATTTAAGAAAATAATATGATCCAACTATATATAATTTATTTAAAAATTACTTTCAAATAAAACAACATAGGTAGACTGAAAGTAAAAGTATTAATAGATCTGAAGAAGAAAAACACAAATTTACAAATATCATTGGTAAGTCTTGAAGTTCCCAATGATGAAAATTTGTGTGTTCTAAACAACTGATAGGACTATTAGACAGAAAATCATCCAGGATAGAAAAACTGACCAACTTGATCCATCAACAGAATCTAATTGACATATTCAGAAAACTCTACATAATAACAGTAGAATACACATTTTCCCCAATACCTGTGAAATATATACTGAGATATTCCATCTCCTGGGCCATAAGATAAACTTCAAGAAATTTAAAGTAACTGAAAATATATAAAATATATTCTCTGACCATAATGAAATCAAAAGAGAAATAAAGATGAGAAAGACAACAGAAAAATTTCCTAACACATGAAAATTAATCAGCATACTTCCAAATAATCTATGGGTAAAGAGAACGTATCAAAAGAAAAAAATTCAAACATACATAAAACTGAAAGAAATTGAAAATACAACATTAAAATATGTAGTATGCAGCTAAAGCAATGCTGAGCGGGAAATTCATAGCATTTAGATGCTTGCAGAAAACAGGAAAGGACTCAAATCAATAATTTAAAATACTATGTCAGAAAACTTGGAAAAGAAGAGCAATAAATAAATAAATCCAAAGCAAGCAAAAAGGGAATTAATAATGAATATAAGAACAGAAAATAGCAAAACTGGAAATAGGAAAACAATAGAGAAAACTTGAAAAAACAAAGAGCTGATTCTTGAAGTCAATGCAAGCAATAAATCTTGTAGTAAGAATCACAAACATAAAAAAGAGAGAGGACACAAATCACCAAATATCAGGAGTAAAACAAAGGATTTCACCATACCTCTTGAAGTCATTTAGGGGATAATGGTGAAGACAATGAATATATACTCATACATTTGCCAGTTAAGAAGAATAAACCAATTCTTCAAAATCCACAAACTGCTAAAATTCAACCTACATTAAATAGACAGTCTAAGTAGTCATATAATCATTAAATTAATTGGATCCAAAATTTTAAAACTCCCTCAAAATAAATTTTTGAACACAGATGGCTTTGTTAGGGCATGGATAGGGTGAGGGTGGATGGATGGAAATAGAGAGAGGCGCAGCACTGCCGGAGCCAGCATGCAGGAGGTGTGCGATTAGACACCCAGAGATGAGAGTAATGCCAAGAAATGAAACACACACAGAGGTAAAGAAAGAAAAGTTTATTTAAAAGTAAAATACAGAGCCGGGCTCAGTGGCTCAGCCTGTAATCCCGCGCTTTGGGAGGCTGAGGTGAGTGGATTGCCTGAGCCCACAGGTTCGAGACCCGCCTGGCCAACTTGGCGAGACCTCATCTCTACAGTAAGTCAAAAATTAGCCAGGTGTGGTAGCGCGCGCCTGTAGTTCCAGCTACTTGGAAGGCTGAGGCGGGAGGATTGCCCGAGCCCAGCAGGTCGAGGCTGCGGTGGCCGGGAGCGGCCACTGCACTCCAGTCTGGGCCATGGAGTGAGACTCCAACTCAAAACAAACAAACAAACAAACAAACAAAAAGTAAAATAGAGAGAGAAAGAGAAGAGAGAGAGAAGATTCACATCCCCAAGGTGGGGGAGGGGGCCAAAGCCAGGAAGCATGGCGAAAGCCATAGCTCAAAGAGCACGAGTCTAGCAAGGAAATGGCTGCTGGCTGCTTGTGGTTGAGTCCTATTTTTTTTTTTTTTTGAGTTGGAGTCTCATTCTGTCACCCAGACTGCAGTGTAGTGGCCGCTCCCAGCCACCGCAGCCTCGACCTGCTGGGCTTCGGCGATCCTTCCACCTCAGCCTTCCAAGTAGCTGGAACTACAGGCAAGCGCTACCACACCCAGCTCATTTTTTGATTTATTGTAGAGATGAGGCCTCGTCAAGTTTGCCAGGCGGGTCTTGAACTCGCAGGCTCAGGCAATTCACTCACCTCAGCCTCCCGAAGGCGCAGGATTACAGGTTGAGCCACGGAGTCCGGCAGTTGAGTCCTTTTAGCCATTCCACTCGATTGGGAAGGATCATTAAGGTGATTAGGTGGTGGTCTGCTCCATGTCATCACAAAGGGGCGGGCAGGCACAGGTACTGACATCAGGTGATGGACAGCAGGCAGATGGGTGGGTTAGTCACATGAGTGCTGCCATGGTGGGTTTATCTGTGTCATATAAGTCACAGAGGGTTGATTAGGTTGACATGGGGAGTTTGGGCCTGGAGGGGTTTTTCCTGCAAGAGACTTGTTAGACATTTGCAATTCACAAACTCCTTGACCAAAGGTGGTCCTTTTATGACTGGCCAGCCAAAGGGTGATCTTTGCCCTTTGGCCTTGACAAGGAACCTAAAGTTTACTAGAGATTATTACACTAAACCATGAATTGAAAGGTTAGGCTGCTCTGGTCTTGCATATGATGGAGATTTGTCAAGGGGGGATGGGATAGGCTGCTGCTTGTCCCCCAGTAGAATGTCTGAAAGCTTTCTAATGGTTATGCTGAGGCAAAAAGAATAAGCTAAGTTCCTTCTAGGTTTCTATAGGTACCACCTTTCAGGCACGGGAGAATTTTACCGGGCATTTCAAGACTAGTAAACAAGAACAAGTTTATGTAATTTCTTTCATTATTTGTTTTTGGTGCTTCTCAAAAACAAACAAAAAAAACCCCGGCTCTGCATTAGAGTATAAACTTCATAAGTGCAATGACCATATCTATATTTTCAGTTACTAGTATAGGAATGAGAATATACCATCCCAAAATATGCAAATTTTGTATAACAATTATTTTGAGCAGAAGGCAATTGAGAATAACCGAATACAGGAAAAACTCTCTGCCCTCTACCTATTTGCTTAAAAAATTACATAATTTACAAAGGAGTCGTTCTTCCCTTCTCTACCGGAGAGAGCAAACTTCATCCACCTAAGACAATCTTATATCCTTAACAGCCTGGAGAGAGTACCAGAGGAATCTACATAACAAACCTTGCAAGCCTTTATTTACCATTAGTTCCCCATTTATTTTCCTTCTCACAATTTGCCTTTCCTGGAGATTCAAGGTCCTTTTTCATTGTCTTTTCTCATCTGTAAAACTGTATTGTTCCTTGTGAAGATGCTGTAAGATGAAGTTCTAAGCCACCTATTTGAAAAGGACTCATCCCCTGGGTATCTCCCCAAGAAATATACATGTCAATAAACTTGCATTTGTTTTTCTCTTGTTACCAAAGTAGTCCCCAGTTAAGAGGTAAGAGCTCAGAAGGGAAGGGGAGAAGTGCCTGGCATTAATAAGTAATTAATATGAAGTGAATGAATAGCCAGACCTGCATGGGAAAATCCTGCACAGAATGGTGGAAAGCAATCTGTGCAAACACATATGCATAAAGTACATATATTAAACATACATTAAAGTTGCCTGACCAGGCAGGGCTCGATGGCTCAGCCTGCCATCCCAGCACTTTGGGAGGCTGAGGTGAGTGGATTGCCTGAGCCTACGGGTTCGAGACCCACCCGGGTAACTTGGAGATACCTCCTCTCTACAATAAATAAAAATTAGCTGGGCGTGGTAGTGCGTGCCTGTAGTTCTGGCTACTTGGAAGGCTGAGGAGGGAGGATTGCTTGAGCCCAGCAGGTCAACGCTGGGGTGGCGGTGAGCGTGCCCCTGCACTCCAGCCCGGGCAACGGAGTGAGACTCCAACTCAAAAAAAAATAAATGAAATGAAATGAAATAAAAATAAAGTTGTCTGATCCATACACCTTAAAACTGCTAACTGAACTTGCCTGTAGAGATGGAAGCAGGATCGTGTGGGAGAGAGGCAGGGCAAATTCCTCCTGCCTAATATACTTCTCTGACCTTCAGAGGTCTTTTTCAATCAGGAGCATCTATTCATGCACGCCTTCTGAAACTCAAGATGTTTTTTAAGTAAACCGAACAAGAATATAATGCATGCTTCAATAGCCAAATAAAACACACAGCAGCTGCTTTTTTAGAGTCCAGAACCATTTCAATCACCTCTTTGCCTCCTCCACAGTCACACTGTTGTTAATTAAATGTGCAGGGTGATGGATGAAATCACGAGATCTTAGTCCAAACCGCCTGGCTTTCCATCAGCTCCTGACCCCTCAGCTGTGCAACCTTGCGCACGCTCAATCTCTGAAGTTCCTCATTTCTCACTGCCATCAGCCTCTGGCCAGGAACTAAATGTGAGCTGCAAAACCAAGATTCGTGTTTTTTTTTATTTTATTTTCTCCTTTCTGGTCTTTCTATGGCCCCAGGAGAGTAAGATAACTTCTTTATATCTTGTTCAGAAACTAGCAACATGGTCAGATGCATATTAGGAAGAAAGCATTCTTGTCACCCTGTAAAAACTCTGGCTGATTATTTCACTGTTTATCTATAGTAACACAATTTGAAAAAAAAATTGTCATCTGTAAAATACTAATTCACAAAGGAGAAATCAAAAAAAAACCACCACATAAGGCTCTTCTCTCTAAGAGGAGCCCACCATTCTTCATGGAAAACTAAAAATAGATCATAAAAGCAGAGGCTTTATTTTCTTGCAGTTGTTTTTGCTCTATTTAGCTTGACCTCACCCTAAGACTGCAACTGACAAAAGACTGCAACAACAGCAGGTTGCCAGTGAACATTAGTCACCCGTTAGCAGGCTGAGACAGCAGCAGCTCATGTCGGCCAAGTAGACATCCTGTCCATCAAACTGTGGAGCCCACATGCTACCCGGCCCCCAGCAGAACCTTTTCCATTCCCCTCAAGAGAACATTCAGCTAGAGCACAACATGCGCGATGCCTCACTTGACTTCAGCACAGATCTCTCCTTGGCAGCAGTGTGGGGAGCTCTTTTCTGTGCAACCGTGTTTCCACTGAGTGCCCCCTCCTGTCGTCTCATTCCATTTTCAGGACCAGCTGGGAAGTGGGAATCATTACTTCTATTGCACAGACCAGAAACGGAAGCCCAGGGGTTTTCAATCCTAAATTCACTGGCTTTCACTGGTTTTTCAATGGACAGCCTGTCTGATTCCTAGGTATAAGCTCTTAAACAGCATTTACAAAAATGAATATAGCCCAACAAAACCTATAAAATTCATGGATTTGGCTGCCAAAGTCTTTGATAATTATCAGACCTATGACATTTTATAATCTGTAACTGAACAAACACTGCACGCATTTGAATATCAGCCTAACAAAACTAGAGGGAGAGAATTATTAGGTCCCAGTCACCCTGCAGTCAAGACACCAGCCTGCATTCCAACATAGAGCTTGTGGCCCAAGAATCACCTGGCAAAATCGGACAGTACATACCACTAGGAACTATCTCCTATCTCCAGAGCCAATGTCAAACAGTGCTTCCAAATCTGCATTTTTATTGAGTCCTCCATGTTATTCTATCATCTATGCCTATATTCATCGTGTTGCTTTCTTTTTTCTTTTTTGAGTTGGTGTCTCACTCTGTCACCCTGACCGGAGTGCAGTGACTGTTCCCGGTCACTGCAGCCTCCACCTGCTGGGCTCCAGCGATCCTTCGGCCTCAGCCTTCCAAGTAGCTGGAACTACAGGCGCGTGCCACCATGCCCGGCTAATTTTTTGATTTATTGTAGAGATGAGGTCTCGCCAAGTTGCCCAGGTGGGTGTCGAACCCGCGGGCTCAGGCAATCCACTAACCTCAGTCTCCCAAGGCGCAGGATTACAGGCTAAGCCACCGAGCCTGGCTTCGTGTTGCTTTCTATTTACAACTAACCCTCAAGAAAGGTCACGAGGTTTTCAGTTACACATGACTGCATATGACTTTAGAGATGCTATGTTATAGTGATGTTCAGTGGTTTGGGCACTCCACTATGGTTTCTTGAGTGTAGAACCGGATGGGAAATGTTGCTAAGCATCTGCTACGATTTGGTAAGGAAAATGTCTAGAAATATTTTAGTTATGGCCTTGCAATGTGAAAATGAACTTGGTTCATTGAAATTTACTAACTATCACTCAGAGCAAGCACTTGAAAGGTATGTGCTAAGTGAGTGAAAAATTATTTCCATTGATATATTATATAACAGAAAAAAAACTGCCCTCCAGAAAGCTAGGGCCAGGATGCATGTACACAGTCAGTGTACATGCTGTGTGTATAACATAGAACTGGAAATTCATTCAGACAGAAATCGTCAACTCTGTCTTCCAGGTCCCTGGCCCCTTCAGTGTGATAGCTTTGAGCAGCCTCACATCTGGAACTCAGCCTTCCTCAGTCATGGCATCCCCAGACATTTGCATTAGGATATGTCTGTAACGCAAATCTGTCCCCAAAACAGGAGTCTAGATGGAGCCTCCTGTGTGTGTGTGGATAAGAGGCTGTCTTCTGTGTTTCTCTTTCTGGTGGATAATGTCTAGGAAACTCAGCCTGGGGAGTATGGATTCTAGATTTTCTACAGACAACACTGCAAGTTGCCTGTGCTGAGTGGGCAACTCTCACAGCGTACAAAGGTTGCTTTCAGCCAACCACTCCTTCTGACAGGTACCTGCTTGCAATGTCTCCAGCCTATGCAAGTTGGGAGCCACATAGAGTTGATGGCAAGATATTCACATATTTATTCAATGTGTGCCCTTCAGTCCTTTAGGGCTTAACTACTCTGCATCAAGTTATGAAGTTGGAAACTAGGGCTCTCCTAAGAAGTCAGCACATTCCAGCAGCTGAAAGTAACACTGGGAGTGAGAGAGGCCTCTTTGACTCTACAATACTATTCAAAACAATATTCTAGGCTCGGCTGGTAAGTCCAAGTCTTGAGTCCTAACAAGGCATGAGCTAGTCCAACTTCAGGGGCCATTTCAAGGGTACACATGCTGTGAATGGTAAGAACACTAGACAGTGGGTTTAGGGCTAGAGGAGACCAAGCAGAAAACAGAAAAATAATGAGAGAAAATATACAGGGTGTCCCCTCCAGTTATCGCTAGAATTGAACCTGGTTTAAAACACACACAGACAAATAATCATCTTAGAAGCAAAATCTGAATTGGGGTCAAGTTAAGTGAGTTAGCGATGATCTGCTTGGAGCAATGAGTTGACCTTAAGGGTATGAAAGGAGAGACATTTGCTGAGGGAAGAGGAGTGAAGTACGTAAGTCTACTCACCCTTCAGCACCAGTGGTTTACAAACGTTACTTAACTAGTGCTAAGGTGCTTGAGGAAGAGTAAGTGCTCACGGCAGATAGACTCACTGTATTTCTATCACCCCTGGATCTAGACAACGTATTAGTGAGCTCCCTGATAGGAAAAACAAATGAAACAAGCCTCCTGTCTCCTGGGAAAGCTGAGGACTCCTGGAGGTGTTCAATCAGGCAGTTTCTGTGGAAGGCGGTGTAGCTGCCTCCACCCAACCATGAGATGCACCGTGCACTGCCAGACAGACTGCTGTGACTCATAAGAGCCACGCCCAGCTACTCCAGTAGGTGATGAACTTACTATGAATCAAGAAAACAACTTAGTAACAGAGGACAAAAATAAAGCTGATTTTACACACAAGAGACTGAAAAGGGAATCTCTTCATCCCCCCTCTTTCTTTTCCTCTCTCTCTCTCTCTCTCTCTCTCTCTCTCTCTCTCTCTCTCTCTCTCTCTCTCTCTCCCCTCTCTCTCTGTCCCTCCTATCTCCTCCATTCCTACATCATTAGAATTTCCTTTTGCAAAGGAAACTGCTTCTGGCTTCTATCTTTACTGTAGCATGCAAAATTGATACCATGAAAAAATACAGAACAGATGGTAACAAATGGGGAATCAAACAAAACTTCTAAAGACGCATGAAAAATGGGCTTCAGGCAGGGATTCTGGAAATGAATGAATTCTGAACATTTGAAACCGGAAACTGCACACTTGGGTAGCTCTTACTTAAGTTTTCATATTGTACCAGAAAGCAAAATGATAAATTCCTTAGAGTCATATTAAGAATAAAGTCATCAGGATTTCATAAAAAAAAAAATCAGTGGAAGTTTTTATGTAAACAAGATAAGTAATAACAAAACTGGGGCCACTGTTATCAACAAAAATGGAAAACAGCATCTTATTCTGGACTATTCTTTTGCACAGGGGCTGTGTGTGGGAAAGGTGTAAGTGGTCCCCACAGGCAGGTGGGCAACGCTGTGTCACCAAGTTGATGCCCCCAATGGCAAACCCTGGGCTTCACTAATGATATTATTTTCATTTGAAAAGGAAGTGATGCCAGGCTTGGTGGCTCAGCCTGTAATCCCAGCACTTTGGGAGCCTGGGCAACTTGGCGAGACCTCATCTCTACAATAAATCAAAAAATTAGCCGGGCATGGTAGCGTGCGCCTGTAGTTCCAGCTACTTGGAAGACTGAGGCGGAAGGATTGCCGGAGTCCAGCAGGTCGAGGCTGCAGTGGCCGTGAGCGGCCACTGCACTCCAGTCTGGGCCACAGAGTGAGACTCCAATTCAAAAAAAAAAGCAAAAAGCAAAAACAAAACAGAAAAGGAAGTGAAATTCTGATTTTGGCATTGATTTGCATTTCTAAAGAGAATTTTAGTAATTTCTAACTTCTAAGCTTCCATGAGTTTTTTTTTGTTTTGCTGGGACTCAGAAAAAAATACCCCAAATGAAGACCTCAGAAGTGAAAGTTTTCTCTGGCCTTCTCCTGCCTGCCAGTCTCTCGGTCACATTCTCCACTGAGGCTAGCTACAGAAACCAGAATCCTTCTTCCCTAAGAAAGGTCCTAGGAACCAGAACCCCTTTCCCCAAAGTCAGCTATAAAACCTAAAAAATATTACTCTAAACTTCCCTCCACCATATCTGTATACAAACTGGCTATAAAAATGATCTGACCTTCTTTGTTTGACTGTAGGTCATGAGACCCCCACTCTGGAGAGAGTCTTGTCCTACACTCAGAAGGCAGGAATGCTGCTCAGAGACCAAGAAGAATCTAGACAGACAGGCTTTGTTGGGCTTCCCCACTCAGTCTGCGGGCATTAGATACATGCCCTTTTGTCCAATCATACTTTTACACAGCTGTCCACATTTTGTTGAACCTAAGCATTAAAATGAACAAATTATCCTGTATCTTTGGGTCTTCATTCTGAAGGCTGCTGTGTATTCATGTAAAATAAATGTGCATGCCTTTTCTTCAATTGATCTGCCTTTTGTGAGCTGATTTTTATTGAACCTTCAGAGGGCCAAGAGCAAGTATTAAGCGACTCAAGAATGCTTATCACTTCTGGAGCACCTATGATACAACAAGCATGTTTTCCACTGTTTGGTCAAGCTAGTCTACTTAACACCCTGCAGTTTTTTAAGAGATTGAAATTCACATCAGAGCAGTTAAGGAGCATCCCACCACTAGTGACCACCACAAGTCACATACCCGGGTAGGTGTGACTCTCAGTCATACCACCAATCCTTTCCACATAATAACCCATTAATCCAAGCTAATAACTTGGGCACTGTTAACGAAAATTCTCTGCTTGATCAAGCTTTAGTCTGGTTCCTGAACCTGCTCCCCAACAAAACCCAACTGTGTACTTCCTTGTAGAGTCTACTTTCAGCAAGAACCTTCTGCCTGGGTATCTAATACCCCTCAAAATCTGATCAGTTTCCTCATCCTCCAACATTACCCTAGCCAGCATTACCCTTATCTCTGATGTTTCCTCTTAGTAATTTTTCCACCCACTGATCCCCCCCAACTCCTTTCCTTGGTTAGAAATTCCCTCTTGTTCACATTGTACTGAGAGTTGAGCCCAGTTCTGTCCTGGTGTTTGTTTTCCCCTAATGCCACAGTCCTGAATAAAATCTGTTTTTATTGCTTTCACCACTGTCCATCTCTGGTTTTCCCTGACACCTTCCCTCGCTGATGCTCTTTGTCAATCGTAATCAAGTCCCATGACAATTAGACACTGAAGATCAGACATTTCTAGAATTTCTTTTATACCCCCCTCATGACGTTTATGGAGACAAATTGACCAGAAGAAAAATTAAATTTACTAGACTCTGATTTAATGTCGGTCCTACAATCCTTTTATAAGATTGATCATAAGGTTCAAATGACCCTTGATAGTGAAGGAAAACACATTGTGAGTCTAATTAAAAAATATTATGATGAGTGCAGGGGATTTTTGGCTGATTAGGTTGTTACTGCCTTCTGATCCTACTCATAACCTTCTTGAGTGCATAAACATCACTTTTATGACACTTATCACCATGTGATCATAATACATCTCTTGCAAATGCTATGCTAGTTACGGTAAAAGGAAAAGGACACCATCAAAGACGTGGATCATGATAGCTCATGAAATACATCTGATCCAGGATTTTCTTTCAGACTGAACCCAGGGCCTGACTCTTTCTGTCCCTTAAAAAATTGACTCTAAGCCAGGCTCGGTGGCTCAGTCTGTAATCCCAGCACTTTGGGAGGCTGAGGTGAGTGGATTGCCTGAGTTCGTGGGTTCAAGACCCACCTGGGCAACTTGGTGAGACCTCATCTCTACGATGAATCAAAAATTAGCCGGGCGTGATAGTGCGTGCCTGTAGTTCCAGCTACTTGGAAGGCTGAGGCAGAAGAATTGCTGGAGGCCAGCAGGTCGAGGCTGCAGTGGCGGGGAGCGGCTATTTTCACTCCAGTCTGGGTGACAGAGTGAGACTCCAACTCAAAAAAAATTAGCTCTAAAATTAGGCCAAACCATGTCCTTCCTCCATCATCACTTATATTGAAATTATTGTCATCAAATAGACAATTCTAGGAATGAAACTTCCTAGGACTGTAAGACCTAGCCAGGAAAACAAAATAGATAACTCTAGAAATGTGTCTTCCTGGTGCCGTGGCACCTCCTGCTGTTTGTTGGCCTATACACATATTCTATGGAATGATTTTTGACCAGGAAAGAAAACTAAGGATTAAATTCTGATATTTTTTATTCTCTTGCCCAAATTTCAAACGAAGAAGCCTGGGGAGTCGCACCCTACAAACCATAAAGTCTCGTCAGATGGATTTGTATTAACCCTAAATAATGTGCCTTACCTTCCAACATGACTCTGGTGTAATATCACAAAATAGATAAAGAGGGAAATCAAAAAATATTTTATGACCCTGCAAAGATGACTCTTGGGTAATTTGCATCTGTATAGAACCCCCTTTTGGGAATTCCAGACTCTGAGCACCTTTTGACACTTACCACCTACTTCCTCTGAAGCCTGCTACTTAGAGGTTTCATCTGCATATCAAGAACCTTGGCTTCCTCAACACCCTCCTTACCCTAAATCAGCATTTCACTTCTTTTACTAATTTCAAAATTCTTTACACAGAAATTAACTCTTTCTACCAATTGCCAATCGGAAAATCTTTGAGTCCACCTATGACCTGAAAGCCCCTGTTTAGAGATGGCCCTTTTCCTAGGCTAACCAATGTGAACCTCACATCTGTTGACTTATGTTTTACCTGTAACTTCTGCCTCCCTACAAACGTATAAAGTCAAGCTGCAATTCAATATTTGGGGCACACGTTCTCAGGACTTCCTGGTACTGTGTCACAGAATAAACCTTTTAAAATGTTTTACAGAGTTTGACATTTTTCCTTAACAGGCCAGAATTCTCCTTACCCTTGATGTTTCTTCTTAGTAATTTTTGTTTATGTTTCTTCCTATAATTTTTCCAACCACTGACCCTCACACTGCTTCTTGGCTAGAATTCCCACTTGCCTATATTATACTGTGAGCTGAGCCCAGTTCTAGTCTGTGGTTTTTTTTCCTTTACTGCAAGAGTTCTGAATAAAATCTGTTTTTATTGCCTCCACCACTGTTCAGCTTTAGTTTTCTTTGACACTGTCACTGATACCATTTGCCACCTTATTTAAAAATTAGACAGTGAATTCTGCATCTCACCTCTAGCATTTTCCAAGCTCTCCTTGCTGTGTGGAAAAGCATACAATAGGAAGTCAGTCTGGTTGGGCTTCACATCCCAATTACACCAGCTCCCACTCCACAACTGGACCCAGTCTCTCACCTGGATATGCCCTTCATGAGTCCCCATGCCAGCCTTCAAAAAGTTTGGTGTTCTGCAGGGTCTGGCCAGGTTCTGGGACATGGAACTTCTGGTTATCACTTCTCTCCAGCCTTCCTGACTTTCTAAGGCAGTTAGTCACTAGAAAGGAACTAGAAATGCGTAAAGTGACAACTGAATCACTCTTAACACAAGGTCACCCGCAACCTCATACTCCATAACTGTCCTGATACAACGTAATGACTCATTAAATACCTCTGTCTCCTTGAGAGCAAGGGCCTAAGCTTAAGATCCTTTGGCATAGTTAGCTTGACCTAGGACACCACCAAGCTGTTCAGTAAAGACTGGTTCTTAAAATGAGTGGTTAAAAAGTAAATACTATTGCCTTTCTTGAATCCACATGGCTTTTTGGTGCTAATAAGCACTGTAGTGCCTGCATCGTCCATCTGCAGTAGCGTTTCTTGGAAGCTCAGACTAGAAAGAGGTGGCACTCTTACAAACACAGGTATGCAAAGGGTTGAGCTGTCAAGTCAGCTAGGGAAATGCTGAAGACTAGCTTTTTCTTTGAGAGGTTCACAATATACATTAGCATAGTAAAGGCCTCATGGTCTCTTAAAGTTAAAAAAAAGGAACTGGCTTAATTTTCATTAGCATTTAAATTTGGGCTAGGAGACCTCATCTCTACAATAAATCAAAAAATCAGCTGGGCGTGGTAGCGCATGCCTGTAATTCTGGCTACTTGGAAGGCTGAGGCGGAAGGATCACCGGAGTCCAGCAGGTCAAGGCTGCGGTGGCCGGGAGCGGTCACTGCACTCCAGTCTGGGCGACAGAGTGAGACTCCAACTCAAAAAGAAAAAAAATTGGGGCTACAGAACGCATGGTTGACTTGTTTGCTATGTTTTCAGCATACCAATTTACATGGGCCGGAATTCTAGCTTGATTCTCCAAGCCTTTTTAAAGCAAGGTTTCTGAGAGTTGACTCTCTAAGCACTTTTTTGGATCCATAATTTTCCCCAAGCCCGCTGCTCAGGCCACACGGAGGAGGCTCTGTTGGTTGCTCAGGAAGGAACGACGTCTCTTTTCTTCCATTGTAGCCAGGATTTAGAGGTGAACTAGAAATGATTAAAACAACAACTGAATTATTCTTAGCACAAGGTCAGAATGCCTTATACAGGCGTCCCTTCACCAAGACACTTCCAAGGGATGACTGGAACACATTTGTCAGGTTCCTTACCATTTGTTTTATTTTCTTGTCTCTGCTGGTAACTTGTCTGCAATGTTCCCTTGGTGGGCTTGTGTCTAGCTCCTATCCAAAGCAAACTGATTTTGTTAAAGACATGATTGGAGAGTGGAATTGGGGTAATTGAGGGACCCAAGTGACTTAAGAAGCTACACTTGCCATATATCCCTACCTCACGTTCACTATATTTTATGAATTCTTAGTATTTTAAATCCTACCTCAGACCCTGTAGAATTAGGCACATGTCAGGTGCTGGGCAGTGACTGGTTGTATAGTTATACAATGTTTTAAGCAGTGTTTGTATTTAGAACTTTGTTAAGTTTAATTTTTGTTTGTCCCATAAAATAACCTATTGCTTCTGCAACTGCTGCTAGCAGTGTGTGAATGTTAAGCAATAAGCCCCTCCCGGACATTCCTTTGCTTAGATAACGGTAGACTGGTGGCGCCACTCCCCACCCCGTGGGTTCTGCCTTGTTTCAAACTTCCTGCCTGCTTACGAAACCTAGCTTCTCTGGCATTCCATTCCGCCCATTTGGCAGTTACTTGTCCATCACAAGTAACTAAGCCTAAGCCCACGCAAATCAAACTTGAATCAACCAATCAAAGTTTTTGTAACTGCATCATATAGTTTTTATCCAATCCTGTGTGCACAAGTTTGTAAAGCCACCCCACCCCTTCAGAATTATGTATAAAAGGTGCGTGTTAGCCTGGGTCGGGGCTCTCATCCCTGAAGCTGCTGTGTTGGCTTCAAACGTGAGCCCAGACTCGAGCCTGAATAAAGACCCTCGTGTGTTTGCATCGGAGCTGGCTCCTTGGTGGTCTCTCGGATTTTGAATTTTGGGTTTAACAGTAATGACATTGTTTCTGAATTTTCCCCAAATTCCTACTACAAATCAAACAAGACAACACAGGAAAACTTTATGGATGTGGTCTTTATTTTTTTGAGTTGGAATCTCACTCTATCACCCAGACTGGAGTGCAGTGGCCACTTCCAGCCACTGCAGCCTCAACCTGCTGGGCATCGGAGATCCTTCCACCTCAGCCTTCCAAGTAGACGGAATTACAGGCATGCACTACCACACCCGGCTAATTTTTTGATTTATTGTAGAGATGAGGTCTCACCAAGTTGCCCAGGGTCTTGAACCTGCAGACTCAGGCAATCCACTCACCTCAGCCTCCCAAGGCGCGGGATTACAGGTTGAGTCACCGAGTCTGACTTGGATGATGTCTTTAAAAACAAACACACAAGCCGGGCTTGGTGGCTCAGCCTGTAATCCCAGCACTTTGGGAGGCTGAGGTGAGTGGATTGCCTGAACCCGCGGGTTCGAGACCCGCCTGGGCAACTTGGTGAGACCTCATCTCTACAATAAATAAAAAAAAATCAGCCGGGCATGGTAGCGCGCGCCTGTAGTTCCCACTACTCAGAAGGCTGAGGCGGAAGGATTGCCGGAGCTCAGCAGGTCGAGGCTGTGGTGGCCGGGAGTGGCCACTGCACTCCAGTCTGGGCAACAGAGTGAAATTCCAACAAAAAAAAAAAAAACAAAAAAAAAACACAGATAGGCATCAGGGCATCACCCCAGCCCTGCTCCCCTACATGGACAGTGTGACCACCACACATATATCAGTGAGCCCTGCTAGAGGTTGGCACCTGGGGCCCAGGGTGGTGGATGATACAGAGTCATTGGAGGCTCCCCGGGCTGCCCACCAAAACATTCCCACAAACTAGGGCCCCAAGTCAACACATGATGACAAAACTGGTGGACGTCCTTTCAGGCTCCATGTTACAGGTGGAGGCAAGAACTGCCTAGAGCTGGACAGGAGCCCTGGGGGTAATGGAGACAGTAAGTGCCCTGGTGAGAGGGATACAAAAGAAGTGTATCCCATGGAGATCCAGTAAAAGCAAAACCCTTATCCCCAGAGGATGGCCAGGAATCACAGGGATAGAGGCCTGCCAGGGTCCTGATTTCTTTCTTTAAACACTATGCAAGTCCTAGCTCTGAACCATGAGAGCTCCAGAAAGTGTAACAACCTAATAGCAATGCCCAACCCTAGGTGCCACATGGCATTTTGTAAATGCCTTTCCCCATGGATAGGGTCAGAGCTCCTTACAAGATTAGACAATTCCAGAGCTTGGAAAAGAAATGTAATAAAGAGATGCTGGGACATCATGCAATGCCTGAAGACCACTAAGGGATCAAAAGTAACAGAAGCCAACCTGTACTGGCTTCCGTTAGGCAAAGATAGGAAGCTCTGAGAATCAAATAGAGTAATAGCTATAATTGATTAAAATGCATTGAATACATAGGAATCTATGAGTCTATAATAATAGTCAATAAAGTGCAACATAGGGAAAAAGACATAGAGAGCTAGATAGAGAGAGAGACAGAGACAGAGAGAGAGAGAAAGACACACACACACACATATACACACACAGAGCAAGAGCGAGTGGGGTCGGGGGCAGCCATTGGTCAACACTGGAGATAAGGAGGGCACTACTCACTCTGCAAATTGGCAATTAAAGGGATAGATTTAGCCGGGCTTGGTGGCTCAGCCTGTAATCCCGTGCCTTTGGGAGGCTGAGGTGAGTGGATTGCCTGAGCCCGTGGGTTCAAGACCCGCCTGAGCAGCGAGACCTCATCTCTACAATAAATCAAAAAATCAGCCAGGCGTGGTAGTGCATGCCTGTAATTTCGGCTACTCGGAAGGAGCTGAGGCGGAAGGATCGCCGGAGCCCAGCAGATCGAGGCTGCGGTGGCCGGGAGCGGCCATTGCACTCCAGTCTGGGTGACAGAGTGAGACTCCAACTCAAAAAAAAAAAAGATTTCAGCATTTATCCTTGCTTTCCTGTGCAATAGGCTTTCTGGGGGAACCAAATAGCTCTAATTGATGATGGAAAGCTGCTTTGTACTGAAGGACTCCAGCTATTAAAAGAGGAAGAAATGGGATATGATGAGACACAACACACGAAATACAGAAAATGTGGGAAATAGGGAACATTAAATGACACCATGAGAAAGAAAGTAGACAAACTTCTTCAGCAAATCAATGCCCCAGAATCAAGGATGTATCTCAAAAGACATGTAGATATTACCAAATGCGCAGGATGTCTGATGCTGATTTAAACAAGCAACCACAGAGTTATTTTTTTATATGAACTGAACAAGGCATGATGCCAGAGAAATCCTGCTAATTTGTTGGTAGTATAATGCCTTCATCGCTAGGTTTTGCAAGTCCACATATTTTTACCAACCAATTCTCAAGTACGTATTAGCAAAATGATGAGAGGCCTAGATTTGGTTAAAATATTCCACCATCAGAAATAACAAAAAGTGCAGGAAATTCTTGATACTTTCTAAATCCAGTGATGGGCACATAGGTTTTAACTATACGGTTATTTTTGATGTTGTAGGAACCTAAACAGTTCATAAAAAAACGTTTTGCTGGGCTCGGTAGCTCAGCCTGTGATCCCAGTGCTTTGGGAGGCCAAGGTGAGGGGATTGCCTGAGCCCGTGGGTTTGAGAATCACCCGGGCAACTTGGTGAGACCTCATCTCTACAATAAATCAAAAATTAGCCAGACATGGTAGCGCGTGCCTGTAATTCCAGCTACTTGGAAGGTTGAGGCCGAAGGATCACCAGAGCCCAGCAGGTCAAGGCTGCGGTGACCGGGACCTGCACTCCAGTCTGGGCGACGGAATGAGACTCCAACTCAAAAATATAATAAAATAAAATAAAATAATAAAAAATAAAATGTTCTTACAAATGCAATTTTAAGGGAAAAGTTCAAATGTACATATTAATAATTAAATGCAAGTGAAAAGTAAACACAAAGTATTCTGGAGCAAGGAATGCTGTTTAGAATCCTCCGCCAGGTTGTCTGTCTGACTTTCTCTCTCTCTCTCAATAGAACAACACCAACCCATAGCCAAATGGCTCGGACTGGACATAACGGGCACACAGCATACAAATTGGGGTTACCTTCTCGACACTGCAGTCCTGTGAGAAAGCACAGCCCTCTATTGCACTGTGGGTGGGACCCTAATTGCATGCAACGTTTCTCTGTGTCAGTAAAGAGAATCATGTTTAGACATGTTGGAATAAAATAGGTAGGTAACGTGCAACAAGAAAGAAGTCCTGATGTATCAACTTTAGAGCTAGCAAATGACTATGGACGCTTAGAATGGAGAGTCGAGATGCCTTGTCACAAGAGATGAGTCTAACCATTTGGTGGAGCGTTGCCCTCCTCATCCCAGAATGAGGTTTGCAAGAAGAAGGAATGTTTCTTTAAGTGAGTCACAGATGGGTGAGTGAAATCCAGGCCACCCAGATGACGCTGGGATACAAACTGCTGCTGGCTGCCTGACAGCGCCCTTGTCTGCCTTATGCATTCAGGGTGGCTGGACACATCACCCAGTGTTCCCAGAATCACCAATTAATCCTGAGACCACAGTTGTCCTGGGATGAATGAGTCACTACCTTCCAGGTGCACAGACCTAGACTATGAGGTTGTATATGGAGTGATGGCTCTTCCCCAGGTTCCATACACCATGGAAATCCCTGGACACCTGGAGGGCAGGAAGGTGCCTGACCAGGATGACTAGGATTGCATTTTTCCCTGGATAGTGGGGTGCAGTCATATCTAACTTGGCTAAAAGGACCCCGTGGACATTTCTGGCTCACGACAGTTTGTGGTTGAGTGCATGTCTGCTGCATATATTCCCTGCCTGGAGATGGCCCTGGGTGAGGTGATGCCCAGGTTTGCCCCTGCAGCGAGGGGAGAGAGGAGACCAGGTGACGACTTTCTGAGCTGCTAGTAAAAGTGGCCAGCAGAGTGTCAGAGAGGCATCTGATGTGTGAAAGTGCAAGATAATAGTTTGGGGATAAATAATCCTGCTTTGCAGGATTCCACAAAGCAACTCCAAGGACCAAAGCAAAGCTTGCTTCCCCAAGCTCACGCCCCCTCCCATGCACCTATCAACACCGTCCTAGCCCGTCGCACCATATTTTTGCTCTGTGTGGTCTTTGAAAGCCCCTGTCCAAACTCTTACTGAAATTTAATTGCCAATGCAGTGTTATTAAGTGGTAGAGTCTTTAAGAGGTGATGACCATGGTTCTCAGGGCGTGGAGTGGGTTGGCTATCACGGAGTGGCCCCCTGACGAAAAGATAATCTCAGATCCATTCCTCTCTGCCTCAGAGGAATGCACTTGCTCACATGTGACGCCTTCTGTAGTGAAATGACCCTTTCCTCAGATGCTGGTATCAAGCTCTTGGGATTCCCAGCTCTAGAATCATGAACCAAATAAGCCTATTTTCTTTAAACATTGCCCAGTCTGAGGTAATCCTTTAAAGCAGCAGAAAACGAACTAAGACACACCCCGGAAGCTCAGATCTCCCTTACTTGTACTTCCTCACTGCACAGCAGTGCTTGGCAAGTAGGCACCAGACACATCATTTGGACTGGCCCAAAAGTTAAGTAACATCTCTAAGAATATGCACACCAGACAAAAACGGACAAGAATGATGGTGCCTGGGGACAAGACAAGGAATTTTTTTATGATTTGTTTAATTCTTGGTAGAATCTCTCTCCACATACACACACACACACACACACACACACACACACACACACAGACAATTTAGGGAGAGGAGTGATACACAGCATGTGCCTTGGACACTTCTCTCAGGTGTGATGAATTGATTAAAGCATCTATGGTCACAGTGTTCCTCTGCTTCTAGCTTTTGCATTGATGGGTCAAGATGGAAAAATAATTTTCATTTAGCATTAAGAGACATGAGTGAAGAGGTTCCATGATTTAAAATGAATACATAGCCGGGCTCGGTGGCTCAGCCTGTAATCCCGTGCCTTTGGGAGGCTGAGGTGAGTGGATTGCCTGAGCCCGCGGGTTCGAGACCCGCCTGGGCAGCAAGACCTCATCTCTACAATAAATCAAAAAATCATCCGGGCGTGGTAGTGCTTGCCTGTAATTCTGGCCACTTGGAAAGCTAAGGCGGAAGGATCGCCAGAGCCCAGCAGGTTGAGGCTGCGGTGGCCGGGAGCGGCCACTGCACTCCAGTCTGGGTGACAGAGTGAGACTCCAACTCAAAAAATAAATAAATAAAATAAAATAAAATAAAATAAAATGAATACATATGCTCAAAGCTAGACTCAGTACCTTAGCTTGGGGACATGGATTCCAGGAATGCGGGCCACATCTCAGCAGAGACGTTTGGTGCTCAGGCTCTCACATGAAGCCTAGCCCCTGCTGAGCCGGGCGCCTGCGTGTCAGGAGGAGACAGAGTGCTGTTCGCTCAGCCTCGTCCCGCCTCCTCAGGAGCACCAGACGGCACCCAGCTCCCTGCTTCTCTGCCTCCTGATGAACTGCCTGAGTCAGCCACAGAGCGAGCACTAAAAGCCCAATCTGGAAGGGACAGACTTGAAAGTAGTAATTATATATTCTCAATTTGAAAATTGCTTGAGATGAGAGATTCAAAATCTATTTGGGGATGCATAAATAATATACTGGTAATTGGCACATTTTTTACATCAGCCTTCCCATTTTAAACACTCGGGACAATTAAGGGAAAATGCTAACCAATATGAGATCATGTTTCTTGCACACATCTGCCTGTCACACTCTGTGCATGACTCACGCGGTGCCCCTCCGTGGTCGGGCCTCAAAAAACCAGGAGCACGAGTATCTCCCCTGGAGAATGGGGGTGCTGGACCTACCGGTTGGAGCACGTGGTCCACTGACACTATTTACTTTTACATACACTTCCCTGTGATTCCTGATCTGCGACAGCTTCTCTTTCAACTTGCTGTTTATTTTCCATCTGCACCATCTGCCTTTTGTCACTAGTATTTTTCACTTGTTTTCTCATTAGTTGAGTGCTTTTGGTTTTCCGTTGTATCTCTCATATTGGCTCTTAAGTTTTACCTTTCTGTAATATTTTTACTGGTGGCTCTAAGGTTTATAATATATATTTTAGTTTGTTAGTATGTACTATGGAATATCTGTTTATTTACATATTGTGTGATATAAGAAACGTAAAACAGTAGTGTACTGTTTTGTGTGTGTGTGACAGTCTCACTCTGTCACCTAGGTCAGAGTGCAGTGATTGGATCAAAGCTCACTGCAGCCTTGAACTCCTGGACTCAGGTGATCCTCCTGCCTCGACCTTTCTGATAGTTGAGACTACAGACACACACCAACATGCCCAGCTAAGGTTTTTTGTTTGGTTGGTTTTGTTTTAGAGATGGGGTCTGCTACGCTGCATACGCTGGTCTTTAACTTTGGCTTCAAACAGTCTTTCTGTCCTGGCCTCCCAAAGCACTGGGATCACAGGCATGAGCCACTGCACCCTGCCCAGAGTACTCTTAGTTACCCTCTCTTGTCTTCTGTGCTATTGTTGTCACACATGCTATTTCCATGTATGTTTTAAGCTCTACTACATATCATTATTGCATTTGCTTCAAATGGCCAACCATCCCTTAAAGAAACTAAGAAATAAGAAAAAGATCTTTCATATCTGTCCACATGTCTGCCTTTGTCTGGCTCTTCGGTCCCTCAGTAGACTACTTTCCATCTGGTATAATCCTCCTTCAGTCTGAAGAACTCCTGCTGTTTCTTGTAATCCAACTCTGTTAAGTGCTGCAGTCTCTCACTTGTTAACCATAAAGTATCTTCATTCCACCTTCAACTTTTAAAAAATATATTTTCCTGGATAAAGAATGTTTTTGTTAAAGATACCTGCACACATATGTTTATCACAGCATTGTTCACAATAGCAAGAACATGGAAACAACTGTGCTGCCCATCGAAAGAGGACTGGATAAAAATAAATATGCTAAGCTGGACTCGGTGGCTCAGCCTGCAATCCCGCGCCTTTGGGAGGCTGAGGTGAGTGGATTGCCTGAGCCCACGGGTTCAAGACCTGCGTGGGCAGCGAGACCTCATCTCTACAATAAATCAAAAAATCAGGCGGGCATGGTAGCGCATGCCTGTAATTCTGGCTACTGGGAAGGCTGAGGCGGAAGGATCGCTGGAGCCCAGCAGGTCGAGGCTGCGGTGGCCGGGAGTGGCCACTGCACTCCAATCTGGGCGACGGAGTAAGACTCCAACTTAAATAAATAAATAAATGTGCTACATATACACAATGGAATATTACACAGCAATAAAGAAGAACAAAATCATGAACATTGCAGTAACCTGGATGGAATTAGTTTATTGTACTGAGTGATCTTTCACAGAAGCAAAGATCTGAGTATCACGTGTTCTCACTCATAAGTGGACCTTGAACAACTTCCATAATACTATTACAAAAGGACTGATGGTAGTGGGAAACTGTGGGGGGAAGCAGGGGGCTGGGAGGTGAGATTGACAGTCGTCGAGATCTGCCTGGGGAGGCACATCTCATCAACAAGGGCACCTGCACAATGAATATTTGCATACCGAACCCTGAATTGTACCCAATTTAAAACAATAAAAAAATAAAATATAAATAAATACCAATTATAACCAAAAAAAGAGAATGTTTTTGTTGACAGGATTTTAAAATTCTCTTTCTTTCTCCCTCTTTCATCAGTACTTAGGACGTCTTTTCATTGTTTTCTCATGTGTATTATCACTGATAAAAGTCAGCATATTTTGACTAACTTTCTCCCTCCTCCATGTAATGTGTCTTGTTGTTTCCTTGGCTGTTTTTATGACGTGAGCCCTTAGCTCAGCACTTGGCATACATGTCCAATGTGTGCTCGCTGATCTGCTATAATGTGTGTATTACCAAAGAGCAGTAAGGACTTGACCCATCCTACACATTAGGTCATGGCTGCACAGTTCTCTCCTCAGGCCTGGGCCTAATCTCTGTGTGAGAACCTGGTTAGAGGGGTTGTTTTGGCCCATTTGGACTACTAGAGCAGAACACCATAGAGTGGGAGTTTAAAAATAACAGAAGTTTGTTCTTACAGATCTGGAGGCTGGAACTCCAAGATCAAGGTGCCAGTAGATTCAGTGTCTGGTGAGGGCCTGCTTCCTGGTTCATACCTTCCTGTTGCTTCCTCACATGGACGAAGGGGCAAGGGATTGCTCTGAAGTCTCCTTTATATTCACATTCACGAGGGCTCCACCCTCATGAGTTAATCACCTCCCAAAGGCCCCACCTCCTAACACCATTATCTTAGGTGATAACTATGTTCATCTGTTTGGAAGGTTCATACATTGGTGAGTTTCTGCACATGAATTCTGAGGGGGACACCAACATTATATCCTGAGGAAAACAGGAGGAACTTTGTAACCAAACAATTGCATGTGCTATCTTTCTCAGGGGGAGTTTTTTAACCATCATGCACGTTCAGATATATATGGGGTTACTGCCTATTGGGGTGTGGTCAAGGGAATTGGGTATTGAACTAGAGCTTCAAAGTGATAACCTCAAGGCCTCTTCAAATCCATCCACTGCATGAACATGCTCTCCTCTCCAGTTACTCCCCATGACATCAAGTGGGTTTCAACTTCAAGTCATTGATTGGCAGATACCTATTTGTCACTAGTCATTCATGAGGATTTTTAGAAAAGTTCTCAGGGTACATTCACACCAGGTTTACGATCACAGTGCTGTTATTCTCATGAAGAAAAAGGGAGACGATTCTCCTGGCCCTAGTTACACAATTGATGCTAAAGTCAGTTTAGAGCTTGTCCATTTCTCCTTTTCTTCTACTAAACACCTGGCTGATAGGAGAACTCTGTTTTGAGTTAAAGAAGCTAGAGTCTACACTCTGTATGTGCCCTGAGGAGTGAATAGCACCAGGGAGAGCATCTTCATCATGTCACTACACCTTTGCGAAGTGCATGTCTAACTCTTCCCTAGGACCCTTGTAGCCCATGCAGCATTGTCAGAGGGAACCGTGGTCCTCAGTGTCTGAAGAGGTGTGAATCTCACTGACTTGAGAATCAAGGAGAAATCTGTAAAGCCAGGAAGATCTAGCTGGAACAAAGGCCTTGGACATGGAGCCGTTTTGTCCTTTGCTTTGTGTTTTCTCTGGGGCAACTCCATTTAGGCATCCTTGAGAGGGCTCTTGTTTTTGAACTTCCACGATGTAGGCATTAGGGACTTTTAAAATCTTGTGCGTGTTAGCCCCCGGTGACCAAGGATGGTCGCCTCACTCTGAGCATCACACACACAGGGACGGGGCAGCAGGGCTGATGATAGCAGCTGGGCAGAGCCCAGCCAGGGCTTCTCGACTTCGGTTGTGGTATTTGCACTTGTGATACTCTTTCTGTAAATGAGATAGCAACGTTGGCCCTGCCTTTCTCACAGGAATTGCGACCACAGAAGTCCAAGGAGAGGAAACAATTTTCAAATGGTCACATGGTCTAAAGGACAAAATACCAATGTGTGTCTTATTTAGCAGACACAGGAGAGAAAAAGAATGACAGGATCCCAGGATGGTGGCAGACAGTGGCCATGGTCATGGGCGGGCTGCGGTTGTTCCTTTAACCACTAGCCCAACCAACTGGGATTGAAGGAAAACACTGAGTGTTGTGTGCACAGGAGCTGGGGACACAGAGGAGAGCACAGCCTCTGCTCTGCATAAGCATGATCTGGAGAGAGGAACTGGTCATTTCAGAAGCATTTACTCAGAAGTATGAGCTAAGCAGAATTAGTGCAGGTCACATTGGGCCTGCTGAACTCAGCCCGGGAGAATGACACCCCTTCACCTGAATTTTCAGTTACGTGTCTTGCTGCAGCTTGAAGTCCTTGGAAGGGACTCAGAGTAGTTTCAGGTCAGAAGAGACATCCTGCCGGGCTCGGTGGCTCAGCCTGTAATCCCGCGTCTTGGGAGGCTGAGGTGAATGGATTGCCTGAGCCCGCGGGTTCGAGACCCGCCTGGGCAACTTGGTGAGACCTCATCTCTGCAATAAATCAAAAATCAGCAGGGCGTGGTAGCGCGCGCCTGTAATTCCGGCTACTCGGAAGGATTGCCGGAGCCCAGCAGGTCGAGGCTGCGGCCACTGCACTCCAGTCTGGGCAACAGAGTGAGACTCCAACTCAAAAAAAAGAGAAGAGACAGCCTATCAACTCTTTAAAAATATGCTTAGGACTCAGTGCTTTGTCTTTGCTTTGAGACATGCACCTTGCAGTATAATGGATTTCTTTGCTGTACAGGGTAAAATGGTGACTTTATTTACATAATCGATCTATTTTATTTTATTTTATTATTATTTTTTGAGTTGGAGTCTCACTCTGTCGCCCAGACTGGAGTGCGGTGCCCGCTCCCGGCCAATGCAGCCTCGACCTGCTGGGCTCCGGTGATCCTTCCACCTCAGCCTTCCAAGTAGCCGGAATTACAGGCATGCGCTACCATGCCGGGCTGATTTTTTGATTTATTGTAGAGATGAGGTCTCGTTGCCCATGCAGGTCTCAAACTCGCAGGCACAGGCAATCCACTCATCTCAGCCTCCCAAAGGCATGGGATTACAGGCTGAGCCACCGAGCCCAGCACATAATCGATTGATAATAATAGGTTGAGTTTCTTCCTTCCCCTGAAAACAGTAGGAGCTGTTTGCTTTGCTCCTCCAATGCCAGCGCTTACAGGAGGCTAGAACCTTGCAGACAAGGCCCGTGCTGGCTGGTGGGGTGGGTGGGCTGCCTGTTGGGGGGCCTGGGAGGCATCATCCCCCAGGGTCCAGCCAGGGGAGCAGGCAGAGGACTCCCTGTGAGACCTCTTTGACCCCGAAGGCTCCCCAAAGAGTCTTTAAGCCAGGAAGAGGGAGACAGATAGAAATCCCTTTACTCTTTCTACAAAATAACAAAGAGCTCCAAAACCCAAAGAAGACGGTGTTGTCCATGTTATGTCCTTGCTGAAGTTTTGATTTTTTTAAGAGCAAAAGCAATAATAAAATGGAATTAAGGGCATTCTGTTTGTAACCAGCTGAGGGACTGTAACAAAAACTAAAGTATAAAAAAGATTATATGCTTTTTTCTACTTTTTTCCTCACTGTTATATCTAAATATTAGCTGAGAAGGTTCATTATGTGATATGTAGATGCATACCAATGCATTTTCCATCAAACATTGTTCTTAAGGAACTTCTGTCCTTGTTACAACTCTCTAATGTGAAACTTAATCTGGAAGTTTCCCGTTTCGCAAAGACATAATCAGAACCACTGAGAAGGGCTCTGAAGGCCTTCGGCCCCTTCTCTGCATTCCACCCCATCCCACACCCCTGGCACCTTCACTTCTCTTCTTTGTAGTTTTGCATGTCTCCTTACATTTCTCACCACCACTTTGGACTTATGTCACGCCTACATCTTCCTCCAATAGCCATTCCTCCATTGACTCTCTCTTTTGGGGCTGATGACCACCCTCTTCTTTGTGGTAGGTATGACAGGTGCTCCAGACAGGTGCCATCCCACTGTCATGGCATCCTCCGCTGGTCTGATTCTCCCCACTGATTGCTGAGCTCCCTAAAGACAACCAGCTGGACTTGGTTCTCCAATGTGTGGTGAGGGCATAGCGAACTTAAATTATTGTTTGGGAGGATAATTAGAGCGAGAGGGAGGGAGAAAAAGAGATAGAATTCTAGAACACACATTTCAAAAAAAAGCAAGCAGAAAGCATGCACTCAGGGGACAGAGGAGGAATGGCAGAAGAAGGTTAGGATACTTGCACTGGGAAAAAATGCTTCTGAGAACACAGAGCTGTTTCCAAATATTTGAAGAGTTTTCAGATGGATAAAGCATGACAAGACTAGAACCTGGCCTGATCAGTGGAAATAGTGAGGACACTGTAATGCAGAGAATTGTCCAGTATTTCAGTGAACAAAGATGCCCTGACAAAGTGGTGTCTGGAGTGGAAGACTGTATGCTCTGCGGGGACCAGCTCCTGGCGGGGAGTTAGGGCCATGAGTGAGTTAGAACACTAGGTCACTTGCCTCACAGGCACCGCCCAATGCTTAAGAGTCTGGTTGTAGTAAACACACCATCAGACACAGGCACTCTAGTAGAAAGCCCTATTCCATCTACCCCTAGCAGACAAAAAGCAGAAAAGATGCTCTGGGAGAAGAAGCTGAATAACCTCCGATGAGTGATCTCAACTCCCATTTGTTTCTGGCATGTCAAATTCTAAATTTTATTTTTTTTCTGCATGCTGCTAGTTAAAACAACTAGAAGCACTTTTGCCATCCTGGATATCTTGGAGAAGATTTTTGATAACAGTTGGAAGAAAATTCTGATGTACCATTGATTACTGACTTGCTTCTGGAACTGCACTTCTAGACACTTCAAAGGCAATGCCAAGTTGATATGTGAACCATCACTCTCCTTTCAGAGGAAGCCCACATGTGTTAATGTCACTTTCTTACTTTGTAGAGAACTAAGGAACTCATGCAGATTAGGAGGCAAAGTCTCTCTTTCATAGCAGCAGTAAATACAGTGCTTGATAGTTAATACTGAAACTAAAATTTTTTACCAATGAGCTATAACTGTCAAAAATTTCCAAAGCAAATCTAATCATGGTAGAATAATTGGATATTCCAGAATAGGGGACATTTTACCATTCTATAAGAAAACCAAAAAATTAAATGTCATGATAATAAATACACCAAATCGCAAAGAAGGGTACCAATCTGGAATTTTAAAAATTCAAGAGACAAAATAAATAAATATCAAGCATGAATCTATAATTTCTGGGTCAAACTGGCATAGTCACAAAAGACATTTCAGATGTAATTGGGAAACTCTGGACTGTAGATTAGATGCTAAAAATAACTTTGATTTGCTGTTATCGTGTGTATGTAGGAGAAGGAGAATGTTTTCTCAGGTGGTGCATGTGAGATATTCAGGACTAACATGTCATGATATCTGCAACTTATTTTCAAAGGACTAGTAAAAAAGAAGTGTGTGTGTGTGTGTGTGTGTGTGTGTGTGTGTGTGTGTGTGTGTACAGACAGAAAAAGTAAATGTATTAGCAAAAGATAACTAAATCAGTGAATCTAGGTAAAGGGAACATAGGTGTCTATTGTACTATTCTTTCAGATTTTCCTTACATGTGAAATTATTCAAAATAAAAGTGAGAAAACAATCTTAGAATTTTTATGTGCCCAATATTCTAATTTCTTCCATGTGCAGTGACAACGCTCTTTCTGGGAACATGGATACGAGCCCTTATCATATTTTATTTTTCCTCCACCCACAGGAGCTGAATGGGATGAGAGTCTGCTCCTGCGGCGCTTTGGGGAAACCACGAGGGGGCTCCATGGCTGGGAGACTTACTCCCAATCCCCTACCGCACAGGCCCTCACAAGGAGGAAAGATGGCCTGCATGCTCTCTGATACCCAGAATTCTTCACCTCGTGGAGGAGCGAGACAAGTAAGCCAACTTGTGTGGTAGATTGCAAAGCCTGCATTAAGAGAGAGATATTCACAAAAGCTTTGGGAAAACTCAAGATGCTTGGAAAATTGAAATCCCTCTGCTTGGTTGGAGAGTAGGACAGAATAAGAGACTAAGGGCATGTGGATAGAGTCAGCATTCTGAGGAGTTCACATCTAATTTAGAGGGCAGTGGAAGCCTGGTGTTGTTGAGGAGCGTGGAAACACGGTGAGAGGTCTGTACCAGCAGAATTCGTCTGCGACTGGGCTTGGTGGGCAGATGTGTCAGGAGAGCTGGAACATGTTGGAGGTGAGAAGTCACCTGGGAACACTGAGACGGGAGAGACAAAGAAGAGGGGTGTGAAACTGATGGCCACTGACCTAGAGTCTAGACTTTGTCATCTGCTAGGAATGCAGGCAAATCTCATAGCCTCCACTGGACCACATGGAGCTTTTCGCATTAGAAAAACAGCTGCAATCCCTTGAGCTGTTAAGAGGATTAAATAGATAAGAGGATTTAAAATGTTTTAAATTAAAAAGTATGTTGTAGCCAGGCTCGGTGGCTCAGCCTGTGTTCCCACGCCTTTGGGAGGCTGAGGTGAGTGGATTGCCTGAGTCCGCGGGTTCGAGACCCACCTGGGCGGCGAGACCTCATCTCTACAATAAATCAAAAATATCAGCCGGGCATGGTAACACGCGCCTGTAATTCCGGCTACTCGGAAGGCTGAGACGGAAGGATCGCCGGAGCCCAGCTGGTCGAGGCTGCGGTGACCAGAAGCGGCCACTGCACTCCAGTCTAGGCGACAGAGTGAGACTCCAACTCAAACAAAAATAAAAAAGTATGTTGTTACCTTACACTCATTCATCGAAAGTAGTTGTCTGCTGGTCTCTTATCCCAACTGCTAACACAGGCCCTTCCATGCCTCCTACCAACACTTCCTCTGCATATCTTCTGTATCTAAGGGCAGCAAAGTTGTTTCACACATACCTAGTCTACTCTCTGGTTAGTTGCCATGAAGTGCTTATGTTCTTCTTCTAATATATTCTAGAAAATGCTGGCTACCCTCTTTTACACTTGGCATGCTTTATCCATTGGATGCTATTTATTTCCATTACTGCTAGGTATTATACCTAACTTGGCACCTACCATGTAAAATGGTGCCACCACCATATCCAGGTAACCCACTGTCCTATGATTCTTAGATGACCAAAGTTGTACAGTGGTCAATAGTACAGTGCGGAAGGTCACTCTTTAATATCATTCTTCTGCACAGACTTTTATCTAAGGGTTCCAAGGTACGGCTGCCTGAATCCAAGTGCCTTATTATAGTTTCACTGAAATAGCTCTAACCTTCCACCTACCATGTCCCCCAGGTACCCCAGGGGAAGACAAAGTACAGGACTCCACCTCAGAGTGCCTCTCACTTCTGCTGACCAAAGCTGTGTTAATGAGCCAAGTTTACCTTTCCTAGGTGCTCCTTTCTCAGGCTGGAGTCTCTCCCAGGAAATTCCTCACATTTCATGATATACAATTCTTCCTGACTCCTTAAAAATCCCAGATAGGACAACTTCAGTATTAATAATCATACACCCATGGAGTGGTAAGAATTGTGTTATCCATTTTGTTGAATAGCTTTCCCCCTCACTTTTATAAATAAAATAGTAGTGTGGGTGTAAAGTTTATTTTTATCCATGTATTTATAAGCTCCTGAAAGACAGGGAGGAAAATTTTTGTCTCTTTATTTCCCTTGAATAGCCCAATCACTGTTTGGTAAGCACACAATAATGGCTGCAATAACCTTAGGCCTCAGGACCCTTAGTGTATAGAAGCAGTGGTACATTCAGTACACAATCACCTTCTCAGTCATTAAGATTCTGCACACTCCTTGAGACAGCCTTTCCAAGACTTGTTCCTGAAGCAACCATAATTATTTTTTTTTAAAAGAAATGAGCTCTGACTTCTACTTCATACCACAGACAAACATTAATTTGAAGTGGATTATAGACTCAAATGTAAATGTTAAAATATTTAATTTTTAAGAAAAACAGTAAATAAAAAATGTTCATGACCAAAAAAAAAGTAAATGACAAATTGAACTTCTTTAAAATAATTTCTCTTCATAAAAAAAATTGTTTAAAAAGTATGCAGACATTATAAGAGACTGTGGTTTCCTAAGTTCAGAGTTCTCTAGCCGTGACACAAACACTAGGCTATTCCACATTGCCCCATGAAACTCGAGGGTAAGGGAAACAGATGCAGGCATGAAGCGCATGGTGTCTGTTGTGTTGTGTGTAACCATATCCTTTGTCTCTGGCCCAGCTATCTCTTGTATTCTTCCAGAATCTATGGAATGATGGCAGGCCACTTGTTAGCTTGCTAGTGAGGTAAGATCTTAGACCATTAGAGTTTATGACAGGAAGAACCTTGAATCATCACAGAAGTTGGAGGTTCCAAATATCTCTAGGCAGCAATTTGCAATATGCTCAAAATAGAATAAGGAGTTAGAATTCCTGATCTTCAAGTCACAGAGCTGATGATTGGAGGCTGAATCAGAGACACAGTGCATTCAATGACACACAGAGACGACAGGTGAGCGCACCAGCCCTTTTTCTCTGTAGGCTTCCAGCATTTTACCTGCAGGGTTGCATCTTCCTAAGCATCAAATTAAAAAAAAAATCTTCCAACTGGAGAAATGAACAAACCAAGGTAAACAGACTTACAAATACTAATTTTGAGTCTTTACCCCAATATAAGGCCCGCAGAGAGCTTCCAGTTAGCCAGGAGCACTTCATATCCATATATTAATGAAAGGCCAGTGGGAAAATGCTTTGTCATGAAAGATGTACTCCAAAAAAAAAAAAAAAACAGAAAGAAAAGATATCAAAGGAAACAGAAACAATGTGAGACCAGAAGAAAACTTCCAAGGAGCTATGGCTAATATTCTCAAAAACAGAAAAAAACGTTACTGTGATATTGCAATAACAGTGGGATGGTGTGAAAAAGGAATATTCCAAGATTAAGACATATCCTCTGGAAATGAAAAAATCAGTAGATGACAAAAACAAAAAGAGAATATAAAAGAAACAGATAATAACATGGAAGGAAGAATTTATCAAAGAAATAATTCAAAACAAGTTTCTGTAATCAAAAGACTTGATGTTACAGAAAATCAAGACGTGCCTAGAACCTGGCATACTGAAAGAATTGATAATACAATATTTAATATTTCAGAATACCAGAGGAATAGAAAGCTTTCTGGCTGTGGTTGAGGATAAAAGGAGTTTTGGCAAGAAGTCTTTCACAATCATACGAAATAATGGCCCAGAAGTCATCTAGAAGCAATAGTTAACTCTACCCAGCCATGGATCAACATTTGCACGGTTCTCAGGAGAAATTATTTCCAACCCAGGATTGTGAAGGAAAGACCTTTTCAAGGTTTTAAGATTTCCCAAAAGTTACCTTCCATGCAACTTTCCACAGGAAGTTCCTAGAGCATGTGCCCCACTGAGATAAGGAAACAGAATGATCAAGACTGGGGAAATGTGATCCAGGGACAGGGGAGTCTACCCAGAAGAGAGGGAGCACTCTTGCTCCTAGGATGACAGTGAAGTGTCCAGGTGGACTGCTGATGGGCAGGCAGCCCTGTGAACAGATGGAGGGAGAGTGATCTGTGACTGTGGCCCTGGAGGGTTACCTGAAATGTTCAAGCCCATAGAGAGGACCGTAGTGTGCCATTAGAGTCGCCAATAAAACACCATGGTGCTTGGATGTCAGACATTTTTTTTTTATTAATCAATATTTTTTATTATGGTTTTGTGGGGTACAGTTAAGAGCTAGGTGTACAATTACGTTTCATTCAGGCACCGTGTTGATAAGAGGTGTTTTCCCATCCCCAGACAGATATTTTCTACTGTTAATCCCATCCTCCTCCCCCCCATAGTTTCCCAGTACCGTCAGTCATTTTGTTATAGTATTACATTGGATGTTCAAGGTCCATTATATGAGTGAGAACATGTGATACTCGGATCTTTGTTTCTGTGAGAGGTCACTCAGTATTATAGACTCTAGTTCCATCCAGGTTGCTGTGAAATTCATGATTTTGTTCTTTTTTATGGCTGCGTAGTATTCCATAGTGTATATGCACCACATTTTTTTAATCCAGTCCTCTTTTGATGGGCAGCATGGTTGTTTCCAGGTTCTTGCTATTGTGAACAACGCTGCGATAAACATAGGTGTGCAGGTATCTTTTTTATAGAGAGATTTGAGTTCTTCAGGGTATATTCCCAGTAGGGGGATTGCGGGGTCATATGGAAGGTCGATTTTTAGGGCTTTTAGGAATCGCCACACGGCTTTCCACAGAGGTTGCACTAGTTTACACTCCCACCAACAGTGTAGAAGTGTTCCCCTTTCACCACACCCTCTCCAGCAGCTAAATTATTTTTTGAGTTGTTGATAATTGCCATTCTGACTGGAGTTAGGTGGTATCTCAGTGTGGTTTTGATTTGCATCTCCCTGATGATTAGTGAGGTTGAACATTTCTTCATGTGTTTGTTGGCTGCTCGGATGTCTTCTTTTGAGAAGTGTCTGTTCATATCTTTTGCCCATTTTATAATGGGGTTGTTTGTTTTCTTCTTTTCAGTATGTTTCAGTTCCTTGTAGATCCAGGATGTTAAGCCTTTGTCAGACCTAGATTTGGCAAATATTTTTCCCAGTCTGTAGGCTGTCTCCCCGCTCTCTTGATGGTTTCTTTGGCTTTGCAGAAGCTTGTCAGTTTAATAAGGTCCCACTTGTCTATCTTCTCTCTTATGACCTGTGGGTTTTGGGTTTTGTTCAGGAATTGGATGCCAGTTCCGATTCCTATGAGGGTATTTCCTTCCTTTTCTAAGGTTCTTATGGTTTGAGGTTTTACATTTAGGTCTCTGATCCATTTGGAGTTAACCTTTGTGCATGGGGATAAATAGGGGTCCTGTTTCAATCTTCTGCATGTGGTCAACCAGTTTTCCCAGCACCATTTACTGAATAGGTTCTCCTCTCCCCAGTGGTAGGTGGTGGGGGCTTTGTTGAAGATGAGTTGGTTGAGAAATTGAGGTTTTGCTTCTGGAATCTTAATTCTATTCCATTGATCTATATGCCTGTTCCTGTACCAATACCAAGCTGTTTTGATGATTGTAGCTTTATAGTAAAGTTTGAAGTCTGGTAGTGTGATACCACCTGCTTTGTTTTTTTTTTTTGCTGAGGATTGTTCTGGCTATTCTTGGACGTTTGTGTTTCCATATGAATTCCTGTGTTGTTTTTTCCAGGTCTGAGAAGAATGTTGCTGGTAATTTGATGGGTATTGCAATGAATTTGTAGATTGCCTTAGGTAAGATGGACATCTTCACAATGTTGATTCTTCCAATCCATGAGCATGGGATATATTTCCACTTGTTCATGTCAGCTTTGATTTCTTTGAGCAGTGTTTTGTAATTTTCATTGTAAAGGTCTATCAAGCCTCTGGTTAGGAAGATGCCAAGGTATTTCATCTTTTTTGTGGCTAATGTGAATGGAATTGTGTTTTTTATTTGGGTTTCTGTTTGTTTATTACTGGTGTAGAGAAATGCGATTGTCTTTTGTACATTTATTTTGTGTCCTGAGACTTTGCCAAAGGCCTTTATCAATGTAAGAAGGCTTTTGACAGATTCTCTGGGGTTTCAAGGTACACAATCATATCATCTGCCTAGAGAGATAACTTGACTTCCTCTATTCCTATTTGAATACCTCTGATTGCCTCCTCTTCTCTGATGGCTCTAGCCAGGACTTCCAATACTATGTTGAACAGAAGGGGTGAGAGTGGGCATCCTTGTCTAGTTCCAGTTTTCAGGGGAATTTTTTCCAATTTTTGTCCATTTAGGGGTATGCTGGCTGTGGGTTTCTCGTAGATGGCTTTTACTATTTTGAGGTATGTTCCCTGTATGCCAAAAAGGGGTTCTGGATTTTATTAAAAGCTTTTTCTGCATCTAATGATATGATCATGTGGTTTTTGTTTTGACATCTGTTGATGTATTTAATTACATTTATGGTTTTACGAATGTTGAACCAGCCTTGTATCCCAGGAATGAAGCCTACTTGGTCATGGTGGATAATTTTTGAGATGTATTACTGAATCCGGTTTGCTAGGATCTTGTTGAGAATTTTAGCATCTATGTTCATCAAAGATATTGGCCTGTAGTTCTCTTTCTTTGTTGGATCTTTACCTGGCTTGGGTATCAATGTGATGTTGGCTTTGTAAAATGATTTAGGGAGAGTTCCATCTTTTTCAATCACCTGGAATACCTTCAGTAGGATTGGTATCAGCTCCTCCTTGAATGTCTTGTAGAATTCTGCTGGAAAGCCATCTGGAACAGGGCTTTTTTTTGTAGGAAGTTTTCTTATTACGTAGTCGATTTCCTTGATTGTTATTGGTCTATTTAGGGTCTCAATTTCTTCTTGTTCCAACCTAGGTAGGTTGTGTGATGTCAGAAAGTCCTCCATTTCCTTAAGGTTTTCAAGTTTGTTTCCATACAAGTGTACGTAGTAGTCTTTAATGATCTTTTGTATTTCTTCAGGGTCAGATGTGACTTCATCTTTTGTGTTTCTGATTGTGCTTATTTGGTTTTTTTCTCTTTTTTTCTTGGTCAGTCTAGCTAGAGGACCATCGATCTTGTTTATCCTTTCGAAGAACCAGCTTTCTGTCTTTAGGGTTTTTGTGGTCTTGCTTTTCCAGCTTCTTTAGGTGGCTTGTTAGGTTGTGAATTTCTGTTCCTTCCATTTTCTTCATGTGTGTTTGTAGGGATATAAATTCCCCTCTTACTACTGCTTTCTGGGTATCCCAGAGATTTTGGTAAGATGTGTCTTCATTTTCTTTTGTTTCCAGGTATCTTTTGATCTCTGTTTTGATTTTGTCATTGACCCAGGAGTTGTTTAGCATCATGCTGTTTAGTGTCCATGTCTTTGTGGGTTTTGGGGGGACTTTGTTGGTGTCAATGTTTATTTTTATTCCACTGTGGTCCAAGAAGGTGCTTGGTAGAATTTTGGTCCTTTTAAATTTACTTATGCTTGATTTATGGCCGATTATGTGGTCAATCTTAGAATATGTTCCATGTGGTATGAGTAGAATGTGTATCCTGTGGTCTTTGGATGGGTGTTCTGTAGGTATCAGCTAAGTCCATTTGGTCCAAAGTCACATTGAGGTTCCAGATCTCCTTGCTGATTTTTTGTCCTGATGATCTGTCTAGGGTTGTGAGTGGGGTATTAAAGTCCCCAGTTATGATAGTGTTAGAGTCAATATCTTTCTTTAGTTTTCTAAGAAGTTGCTTTATGAAAGTTGGCACATCTATGTTGGGTGCATATATGTTTAGGATAGATATTTCTTGGTGATGGATTGAGCCTTTTATCATTATGTAGTGGCCTTCTGTATCTTTTTTGATTTTTAATAGCTTGAAGGGTATTTTGTCTGAAATTAAGATCGCTACTCCTCCTTTCTTTTGTATTCCGTTCACCTGAAAGTTTGTTTCCCATCCTCTATGAGTCTGTGGGTGTCCTTTCTAGTGAGGTGAGTCTCTTGAAGGCAATAGATTGTTGCCTGATGATATTTTATCCATTTTGCCATTCTATGTCTTTTCAGTGGTGTATTTAGTCTGTTCACATTTAGGCTAATAATTGAAATGCAAGATTTGATCCCTGTCATAAGGTTCTTACAGAGTTGTTCCTGTTTGTTTGTTGTCTTTCTTTGGGTTTTGGAGTTGGTTCATGTGTGTTTTCAATCTTTTGCCTGTACTCTTGTGAAGAATGCTGTTGTTCTTTTTTCTTTTTCTTCTGTGTTCAGTACTTTCTTAAGTGTTTCTTGTAGAGGTGGTCTGGTGGCAGTGTAGGTTCTTAGGGATTGGATATCTGGAAAAGATTTCAATTCTCCCTCACTAATGAAGCTTAGTTTGGCTGGATAGGTTATTCTTGGTTGAAATTGTTTCTCTTTTAGAACTTTGAAGATAGGGTTCCAGGCTCTCCTAGCCTGAAGGGTTTCTGTGGATAAATCTGCTGCTATTCTAATTGGTTTTCCCTGGTAGGTAGTCTGGCCTTTTTCTCTTGCTGCCTTTAGGATTTTTCCTTTTATAGCTACTTTGTTTAGGCAAATTATTATGTGTCTGGGAGTCGGTCTTCTCATTTGTTGTCTTGCAGGGGTTCTCTGAATCTCTTGTGTTGGAATTTTTTCATCCTTAATGAGATGAGGGAAGTTTTCTTGAATGATTTCAAGAAATGTTTGTTCCAGTGTGGCTTCTGTTTCTCTCTCTGCCTCAGGAAGCCCAATTACTCTTAGGTTTGGTCTCTTGAAATGATCATTCATCTCTTGCAGGTTTTGTTCTGTCTTTTTGAGCTTCTTTTCTATGCTTTTGACAGTTTGGGTTAGTTCTGTGTTTTGGTCTTTGAGCTCTAAGATTCTTCTGCTTGATTGATTCTGCTTTCCATGCTTATTAGTCTGCTGTTCATTTCCATCACTGTATTCTTTACTGCTGTCATTTCTGACATCAGCTCCTTCCTATTTTCCTCTTGTCTCTCCTCAATTTTTTAAATTCTCTCCATTAATGTCCTGATGTCTGGGTTTATTGCGTGTAACCAGTCATTCTGGGGGCTCTTCATTGTTTGTGTTCCAGAATCTGTTTTCTCAGTGTCTGATTTCCCAGGGGTCTGTGTGAGACCTATATTCTTTTGGTTTTTCTTCATTTGTGTGGTTTTTCCCCCTCCCTACTTTTTCCTTCCCTCCACGTCACTGTCTTCTTTAATTCTGTTATTCGGGGGTAAAGGGATTGGTTTTGCTTCTGTTTGTTCAGTCTCTTATTCTTTATGTATGCCCTCTTACTTTGTTCAATTCTGGAGTTGCACTGTAGGTTGGGGGTGGTCCTTTTTGCAGTTTTGAGATTTACTCAAGGGGGGAGCTGTGATTCAAAATCTATCTGCAGGTCCTGGTATTCGCTGACAGGTGTGTGGATAATCTGGAATCCACTTCGCACTGCCCTGCAATCTTTCCGTGCAGTGGGGCTGTAGGTTTACTCCCTGAAATAAAATGTGGTTAGCTGAGGGGAGAGAATAGAGCAGACAGTGTGTTGAAGAGGGGAGTGGAGAGATAGAGGTGTAAGGGGGGAAACAAACGAGTGTGCCAACAAATAGAGAGAGAGGCCTATACTGAAACAGATAAAAACAATATACCACAGCTACAGATGAACCAACTCTCATACAAAAAATAAAAATAAAACATATAGTGATGCTAACATACAAGCTAACCAACCACCTTATTGGTGTGCCGTTCCTCTATACAAAGATGTGGTTTACAGAGAGAAGAAAAGAGAAGAAAAGGAAAAGGAAAAGAGAAAAAAGGGAACAATACAGTAGGAATAGAATTAAGTCATTAAACTAATAGAATCAATGAAGCACACTCTGAGACATTTCGTTTAAGTCCAATGTCCTTTCAGGTCTGATTTCTAGTTTTCTTTTCAAGCTGGTAAATTAGTTTGCAGTTAGGGTCAGTTGCCCCTGGTCTGCTGTGAAGGACAGTTCAGATTACCCTCCGTTCAGCACTCTGGTCTATGTCTTTATCAAGCTTGTTTCTCCTGTTTCAGTGTTGTTACCTTGAATCGCCAGCAGGTGGTGCTATTTCAGCTGCTCGCCCCTGAGGGGGTGGGGCCGGACAGGAACAAGATGGCTGCCTGCCTCAGGGAAGGCAACAGGAGACTTACGACGGTCGGGCAGAACAACTCGGTTGCAGGAGAGGTGGCAGCGATCCCAGCAGATCTTCCCTGAAGGGGTTTGAAGTGGTGGTGCGATGTTCTACGGCTGTCACGGAGGCCGCGGCGGCGGAGGTGGCGGCAGCAGGGCTGCGGTGGCACCATTTGTGCCGCAGTGACTGTCCAGTCCATTGTGATGCCCCAGCAGTGGCAACAGCCAAGTTCCATGTGAATAGCAGGCTGTGATGTTGGGGTCCGCAGCCCCCGTGGCGAGAGTTAGAGACCCACTGCAGATCTCCTTTGCAGAAGGCTTCACAGACCAGGTTGCCCCGTTGCCATCTTGCCGCTTCTCCGTCAGACATGTTTTTAAAGGAGGAAGCTATCTCTTGGACAAACAGAATGTATATGTCTCCCTCCCCACAAAGTAAGCAAATCACATTAGGAAACTGCAGATTTCAGCAACTGTATGATGATGACACCATAAGGAGGGAATACATGTTTGACCAAATTTCGTTTCATAATAGATTTGGGAGAACAAGGGAAGGTACATGGGGAGGAAGGGTGAATAGTGTAAGAGCAGTAAAGGCTAGTCTTCTCCCATCGGTATCCATTTGTCTCAGGACAGAATTCACAAGTTTTCCTGTAAGCATATTATTAGGGATGCGAGGCAAAATAAGAGAAGAAATTCCTTAAAGCATTCTAAGGAACAAGGTTCAAGCACAGTGGAACATGAGGCAGCTCTACTGTTCTTCTTAAGTCTTTCTGTATTAGTTTATACTTTAAACTTTAAACTATACAAATTAATTTGCTATGCTGAATTTAAATTTTAAAGTAGAAAAATAAAAGAAGGAAGAGGAGGAGAAGGAGGACCTGGAGAAGGAAGAGGAAAAAGAAATTAAGAAGGAAAGTCTTTGACAGATGCTATAAGCCAAGGGAGAAGTTTGGAAAGAAAGATCCACATGACCTCTTTATTAAAACAGCCTCGACTTAAGGAAGTGAAGCACTTTGGTGGGAACAGGTGGGCAGTGTGTGTGGAGGAAGAATACGAACACGTGGCACTAAACAATGCCTTTCAAACAAGGGAGAAATGGAAGACCGTCGCTAAACAGATTAATATTCAGGTGGGGTTTCTCCACATGAAAAATTCCAGCAGTGAAATATTTTCATCTAATAAAGGAAGCATTCCCCTAATGACATTGTTTCTTAGGGAAATAACGAAGGTTTTCTTTTCTTTTCTTTTCTTTGAGTTGGAGTCTCACTCTGTCGCCCAGACTGGAGTGCAGTGGCACACTCCCAGTCACTGCAGCCTTGACCTGCTGGGCTCCGGCGATCCTTCCACCTCAGCCTTCCAAGCAGCCAGAACTACAGGCGTGCACCACCACGCCCGACTAATTTTTTATTTATTGTAGAGATGAGGTCTTGCCACATTGTCCAGGTGGGTCTGAAACCTGCAGGCTCAGGCAATCCACTCACCTTGGCCTCTCAAAGTGCTGGGAATACAGGCTGAGCCACCCAGCCCGGCCAGGTTTTATTTTCCTGTCTTCTTTTTTTTCTTGAGTTGGAACCACACTCTGTCGCCCAGGCTGGAGTGCAGTAGCACACTCATAGCCACTCCACCGTCAATCTGCTGGGCTCTGGCAATCCTTCTGCCTCAGCTTTCCAAGTAGCTGGAATTACAGGTGTGCACTAGCACACCTGACTAATTTTTGTTTTACTGTAGAGATAAGGTCTCACCACGTTGCCTGGACTGGTCTTGAACCCACAGGCTCAGACAGTCCACTCGCCTCAGCCTCCCAAAATGCTGGGATTACAGGTTGAATCACCGAGCCTGGCTTATTTTCCTGTTTTCATATCTAGCAAGAATCTCATTTACTTATTATTACATTTTTAATTTAGATAAATAGTGATTTATTCTAACCCCCAGCACATTATTTAAACTCAGCCCAGGTCCATTTGGGATGAAATAATTTATCACACTCAGAAATCTTATAAAAATAGGTATGAGTAGTGCAATTCCTTTTTATTACTGCTATAATTGGATAAATGTTTAACATAAACTAAATTTAACTAGTATCTGTAAGTATAATTTGAAAGTAAATGAAAAATCACTTAGAAGTAAACATGGAACAAGTTAAAATAAAAAGCCTTTAACAAAATTATTTATTGGTGTAGACCCTTGGGTGCAGGATGAGTTTGAGTTTTGATTAATAAGAGTCAGCACCAAGTTCCAGACTTGAGAAGTCCATGGACACTGCAGAAGCTGTCTGTCCACTGCTGCACAGTATCCTTCAGAGTCTAATGTATGGATTCAAGCAGATTTTCTCTTCCCCCTATCTCTCTGTCCTGGTGTCATTTATCCCAAAAGGAACCACACCATTCCCACATGGTCTTCAACTTAGGTTTTATTTCCCACAGCTGCCTTTCGCATTTCACCTGCATTCCAGAAGTCCCCGCCCACCTGAAAACTTCACTTACCCAACAAGGCAAAGGAAAAAATTCAGAGAACCAGATGTGGTCTAGCTCACTGTCAATACCCAGTCAGAGCCTACCTGCTCAGCAGATACTCAGCAAGTACTTGTGAGCAAAGAATGTGAGAATGCCATCCATGTCATTCAGGAAAGTGCAGCAGGACTCTGTACAGTGTGAATGAATGACATAGATAACGCAAGTCGTTAATGCCTTCAGCAAGGAAACTCTACACACAGGCCATGGAGAAGTCATTACAAACATAAGAAATCTGGACACTACACGTAGAGTAATATATTTTGCCTTGTATGCAGTGCTGTCTCACCAAGGTAATAATTATAATGCTCAATATCTGAAATTCACCTAATATTGGAATATGTCTTATGTAAGGATTATCGTCATCATTAGACATGTCATATTATTATCATCCTGAGTAGGTAAAGAAACAGAAATGCAGTAGGACTGGTCAATGACCCAGTGTCCTACAATAGGTAGCAATAGCCAGACTAGAGTTTGTCCAGATCTGTCCATCTACTCTCCAAGCTCAGGATTTACTTGAACAAATGAGTGAGCATCTCAAGTGATGTCAGAGTTCACATCGATGATGATAATACGTGAAACCTGGGGTAGAGATAAGAGGACAGTTGTGATGAGGAGTGAGGATGAGTCTAAAGGAATTTAAATCTGTTATTTTAAATCCCCTCCTGTCAAGTGAAAAACTACTACAGGCTGCAGGCTTTTCTTCAGTCCATTTATGGCCCCAGTGTTCAAATCTTCAAAAACTTATATTTCATATATTACTAAATCTTATGGGAAATATGATCACATTGAAATAAAAATCACAGGGCCCTAACGGTTTTTAAAACCCTAAATAAACCACAAGATTTTGTAAACTATAATTCTTGAAGGGTAATTTCAGTCTTTTTCTTCTCCAAAACATTTTGCATCTTCCATTTCAAGTATACAGCAATTGAATTTTAGTTACCTGTGCTTCATTTTTTTATAGTGTAATAATCTCTAACCACAAGTGCAAATAATGTTTCCAGTAATATGTGTTTCTTCTCTACTTTAGAAATCGGATTCTTTCTCTTTTGGAGTTGGGGCCTAGGGAGGGAGTCAGAGGCAGGCAGAAGATAATGGGGATGAAGAGACTTGTCAGGTGTGGACTTCTTCAACAAATTGCTTAAGAAATTCCTGACTAAATTAGCTGAGCACAGAAGTGCACTTTGTAGTTCCAGCTACTTGGAAGGCTGAGGTGGAAAGATCACCTGAGCCCAGCAGGTCAAGGCTGCAATGGTTGTGACTGTGCCACTGCACTCCAGTCAGGACAACAGAGTGAGACTCCAACTCAAAAACAAACAAATAAAACAAAACAAAAAAGGAATCAATGAAAATAAGCCTGGATTCGAAAGGAAAACACTCTATACCATTTCATTCCGGTCACAAGTTCCAAAGGTACATGGTCCTACCACTAAGCAAAAATCTGACTGCTGATCACCTTCAGAGTCAAAGTAGAAAAACAGGTCCATCTTCTACCAAAATCAAAACGCCTCTTGATGAGAAGAGAGTAAGTTGGAAAAAAAATCCATCTCAGAGTCTTCTGCTTCTGGCAAGATGGAAAAGACACACTTTACCATATTTGTCTTTCTAAGTACAACTAAAATCCCTGGGTATTATGTATAAACAACATCAACAGGACAGTGAAAAGTAGACAGAAGGCAGATCGGCTAGGGCATCAAGACCCAAGGAAAGACATGGTGGCAAGTACCCTGAGCTTTTTCCCCTCTTCTTTTTGTCTCATACTTGGAGCAGAAGAAGACAGCAACTCAGACATGCCAATGGGCATGGATTTTAAAAATCCTCAACAGAAGCCTGCTCCCTCTACCTAAAGGGCTAGTAAAGAGGCAGCCTAGCAAGACAGAATGTTTTTAAACAATAACCACTTTTTTCTAGCTAAACACAGCAGTTGAACTGTGGAACATCCATTATTAGTAAAACCTTTCAGAAAACTACAAGTTGTGGAGAACTTGCTCAACTTGACAAACATCTACTGCTTACAGCTTACATAACACTTAATGGTGAACAACTGAGTGCTTTCCCCTGAGATCAGTAGCAATGCAAGGATGCCCACTGTCACCACTCATGGGCAACATAGCAAGAAAAATAAATAAAGACATTAAAAAGAAATAAAAGGCACTGGAAAAGATTCTCTGCTTCACCAAAATCTAGTCAGTCTTCTGAACACTCTCCAAGGCTTATCTATGTGCTTCCTCTTACCCCTGATATATGATTGCCCTCACTGTCTCATCAGGTTCCTCATCCTCCACCATCTTCCAGGAGATTTCTGACCACCCTGGCCTGTTTTCAGCAAGAATCCCCTTATGTCTGTTTAGCTTGAATTCCTTTTACCCCTGACGCTTTCTGTTAGGAATTTTCAGTCCATTGACTCTCCCTATCCTATTCCACTTGCTAATGCCTATTCAGAGTCAAGCCCAATCTTTCTTTCTCACTGCAAAATACTTGTCATATAGCCCTAAATAAAGTCTCCCTTACTATTACTCAACCTATCATTTAACATTTTTTCTGTGACAGCATACACATTGGAAAGTAAGAAATAAAACTGTCTCGATTTTCAGATGATATGGTGATCTACATAGAAGATTCCAAATAACTAACAAGATTCTAATAAGTAATGAGTGAGTTTAGCAAAGTCTCAGGATACCAGAACATCATACAAAAAATACATTTAATTTCACTTACTAGCAAAGAACATGTGGAAACCAAAATTTAAGATACAATAGCATAACATAATTATTATTATTTTTATTTTTTGAGTTGGAGTCTCACTCTATTGCCCAGACTGGAGGGCACGCTCCCGGCCACTGCAGCCTCGACCCACTGGGCTCTGGCGATCCTTCCACTTCAGCCTTCTGAGTAGCCAGAATTACAGGCATGCGCCACCACACCCGGCTAATTTTTGATTTATTGTAGAGATGAGGTATCGCCAAGTTGCCTGGACGGGTCTCAAACCCGCAGGCTCAGTCAATCCACTCACCTCAGCCTCCCAAAGCGCTGGGATTACAGGCTGGGCCACCGAGCCCAGCCAATTATTTTTAAAATAGAAAATGCTGCCGGGCTCGGTGGCTCAGCCTGTAATCCCGCGCCTTTGGGAGGCTGAGGTGAGTGGATTGCCTGAGCCCGCGGGTTCGAGACCCGCCTGGGCAGTGAGACCTCCTCTCCATAATAAATTAAAAAATCAGCTGGGCGTGGTAGTGTGTGCCTGTAATTCTGGCTACTTGGAAGGCTGAGGTGGAAAAATCACCGGAGCCCAGCAGGTCGAGGTTGCGGTGGCCGGGAGCGGCCATTGCACTCCAGTCTAGGTGACAGAGTGAGACTCCAACTCAAAAAAAAAAAAAAAAAAAAAAAAAGAAAATGCTTTGGGCTTCTGGCTTCAGTTGCAAAACACAAAGAACTTGGAAGTCTTAATTTGTCTTTAAAACAAGATTAAAGCTGAAAAATTTGAAAATTAATGACTTCTCTTGAACCCATCAGATAATTGAAGTTTCAGAAAAAACAGCCACCCCAAAATTAGTGTAGAAACGTGGATAGAGAGAATTAGAACTGAGATCAACTTACCTGCAGCAGAAGTCACAGAGTCATAACTTGTAGGAATATTTACATGGTGAATTCTAACCAACTCGTGGAGGTTGTGTGACGACTAGCCTGAGATTGAAAGACTCCTTGAGGCTGCAGTATTGAGGTGGCAGACTAGGGGAGAAACACTTTCATGGGTTTGACCTCTAGGAAACATACCAAGTTCTCAAGGTAAAGCTTTAGAGGAATTCCCTCCTTTTCCTGACAGTGGTCGGGGAAAAGCAATACTATGAACCCTGTCCAGTGTTCTACATAATTAAAGCCTACCACTCTCCAGGGAAAAGTATCTTAACAGAGCTTTATTTTACTTTAAGGTCAGTTACTCAACTCCAGTCCTGTTTGCATTTCTTTTCTCAGGGGAGGAAAAAAGGGCAAGAAATAGCTGTAAATCTCACAGCCTAGGGACACAAGGCTACTAAGACAGATTTAATAAGATAATAGAACTTTCCCTCCCCTGCACCTCACCACCACATCAACAGGGCTCCAGCATAATAAATAACTATGGATTATAGCTGAAAAGACCTGCAAGGGACAGATTCTAACCAAGGAGGAATTCTTAGGGAAGCCCAATGACAACAAGGGAAGGCAAAAGCCAAGAATTTGGAGTACCTCTCATCTATATCACACAAATATTAAACACAGTCCAACTCCTAGAAAAATTAACATAAAACCTTACACTAATGGCCTATTTATCTCAGCTCATATCTATTACTCATATGTCATGTCTTCCTTTCAATTAAAAATTATGAGTCATGCTGAAATCAAGCAAACAAACAAACTAAGCACCATTTGAAGAGCTAAAATAAGCATCAGAAGTAGACTTGATTCAGATATAACACAGATCTTGGAATTAACAGAGAATTTTAAATAACTATATTTGATATAAAGGGCTCTACTGAAAAAAGTAGACAACAAACTAGAACAGATAGATAATGTAAGAAAATTTTAGACAGACAAAGATAAAAAATATTGAGGAGAAAAAAAACCAGAGGGGAAAAAAAAGTAAATATTTAGGTATAAATTTATCAAAGCATGTTCAGGATTTGTATGTTAAAAATCACAAAACTTATGGGAGAAATCAAAGATCTACCTAGAAAGACATTCCATGTTTATGGTTTACAAAATTCAACATAGTGAAAATGTTTTTTCAGCCTGAGCTACCAGTTTAATACAAATCCTATGAAATCACTTAAAAATACTTTGTATATGTTCTACCAAAATTCCCGCAGATGCTTGCTTAATTAGAGAAGACTACTCTAAGGGTAATGGATGAAAATATTTTGATTGTAGTTATTCTAAAATTTATAAGTAAAAGCAAAATAACCAACAATGCAGAAAAAGAATAGTGTGGAAGAAATCACTTTACTTGATTACAGGCTTCTGCATAGCCACAGTAACCAATATTGTATGGTAACAGCAAAGGGAAAGACAATGCCACAGGATAAAAAACTTAGAAAGTGCCCATGCATATATAGATGAGTGGCTTTTCTTTTCTTTTCTTTTTTTTTTTTTTTACAAAAGTGGAAAGGCAACCCCCTCCCCCTGCCGCCAAAAAAAAACCAAAACACAGTCTTTCTAACAAATGATCCTGGAATGATCAGATGTTCATAAGTAAAAATATGAAACTCAACTTAAACCTTAAACCTTGTGCAAAAGTTAACTAAAAAAGGATCATGGTTTTAGATGAAAAATTATAAAAGAAAATTGAATTGAATTATAAAACATCTAGTCAGATAATTGTTGAAAAGCACTGAAAGAAATCATACAAAGATTATACAAAGAACTCTAATAATTTAATGTTGTAAAAAATCCAATTAAAAAATGACAGAAGCCGGGCTCGGTGGCTCAGCTGTAATCCACGCTTTGGGAGACTGAGGTGAGTGGATTGCCTGAGCCCGCGGGTTCGAGACCCACCTGGGCAACTTGGCGAGACCTCATCTCTACAATAATAATAATAAAAAAAAAATCAACCGGGCAAGGTAGCACATGCCTGTAATTCCAGCTACTCGGAAGGCTGAGGTGGAAGGATCGCCAGAGCCCAGCAGGTCGAGGCTGCGGTGGCCGGGAGCAGCCACTGCACTCCAGTCTGGGCGACAGAGTGAGACTCCAACTCAAAAAAAAAAAAAAGACCGAAGACATGAGAAGACATTAAACACTGATTTTAAAAAAAGAAGATCTAAGCACAAGGAAAGACAGATTTTTTTTAATGAATTGAACAATTCAATATAATACAGTTGTGAATTCTCCCCAAATTGATAGACAAGTTTAATAGAATTTTATCAAATTTCCATCAAGATGTTTGTATAAATAGAGATTATTCTGAAGTTACTGTGTACAGAGATACAAAATAACAAGAATAGTTAAAACAATTTTTAAAAGTAGAACAAGCCAGGCTCGGTGGCTCAGCCTGTAATCCGCGCCTTTAGGAGGCTGAGGTGAGTGGATTGCCTGAGCCTGTGGGTTCGAGACCCGCCTGGGCAACTTGGCAAGACCTCATCTCCACAATAAATCAAAAATGAGCCGGGCGTGGTAGCGCGCACCTGTAGTTCCAGCTACTTGGAAGGCTGAGGCGGAAGGATCGTTGGAGCCCAGCAGGTCGAGGCTGCGGTGGCTGGGAGCAGCCACTGCACTCCAGTCTGGGCGACAGAGTGAGACTCCATTAAAAAAAAAAAAAAGTAGAACAAAATTGAAGGAATTAATTTATGTAATTTCAGAAGTTACAACTAACTACAGTAAACAAGACCTTGTGGTATTGGTAGACGGAAACACACAGAGACAAACAGAACAGAAGAGAGACCCCAGAAACAGTACCCAGACCTACATCCATACATATTTGCCCAGCTCATCTTTGATAAAGCTATAAAAGCAATTCACTGGAGGAAAGATAGTCTTTTCTTTTCTTTTTTTTTTTTTTTTTGAGTTGGAGTCTCACTCTGCCGCCCAGTCCGGAGGGCAGTGGCCGCTCCCGGCCACCGCAGCCTCCACCTGCTGGGCTCCGGCGATCCTTCCGCCTCAGCCTTCCGAGTAGCCGGAATTGCAGGAGCGCGCTACCACGCCTGGTTAATTTTTTTTGATTTATTGTAGAGATGAGGTCTCGCCTGTCCAGGCGGGTCTCAAACCCGCGGGCTCAGGCAATCCACTCACCTCAGCCTCCCAAAGGCGCGGGATTACAGGCTGAGCCACCGAGCCCGGCTGAAAGGTAGTCTTTTCAATAAATGATGCTGGAAAACCTGGACATTCATTACAAAAAAATTAAGTCTGACAGACATCAAAAAATAATTCAAAATATCTCAAGGACATAATAAACTTATAAAATTTTAAGAAAATTGCAGGAGAAAATATATGAAACCTAGGTCTATGTAAAACGATCTTTAATTGTCTTCAAAAGCACAAAATTATTTGACAAAATATAAAAAGGTTAGCTGACAAACTTTTTCAAACTAAAAAATTTGCTGTGTGAAAAATCATGTTAATAGTATGTAAAGACAAACTACAGGCTGGTATAACATATTTGCAAACCACATATCCAAGAAAGGACTAGCACCTAGAGCTCTCAGAACTCAAAAGAGGGTCCAAAAAGGTTTTAATCCAGGCGTGCAAGCATCTTTTGGATGCTCCAGGGAAGAACAAGTTTCCCTGACTTTTCTGGCATCTAGAGGGTTCTTGCATTCCCTGAGTCATGGTCTCCTTCATTTTCAAAGCCAGCGATGGTGGGTTGAATTACTCACACACAGAATCACTCTCACCTCTTTCCACATCTCCTCCTCTGTCTCTCTTTTACCCTCTTTCCCTTATAAGGACACATAATACATTGCATCATCCCAGGTAATTCAGAATAACTGTTCCATCTCAAGATTCTTAACTTAATCACACGTTCAAAGTCCTTTCTTCCAAGTAATATATGATAGTCACAGGTTCTTGAAATTAGGACGTGAACATCTTTGGGTGGGCTATCAGTCTGTCCACAATGCTACTCAGCAATACAAGGAACCAACTATTGATTAGGACAGTAACCCACATCAATCTCCAGAGAATTACGTTGAGTAAAAAAAGCCAGTCCCCAAAGGTGATGGCATTCCATGTGATTCCCTTTGCATAATATTATTTAATTTTAAAAATTCTAGCAATGGAGGACAGATTTGTGGTTGCCAGGAGTTAGAGTAGAAGAGGGGAGAATATGAGGGAAATGTGTGTTGCCATACAAGGGCAACATGAACTATCCCGGGGTGATGGAATTGTAGTCAGCAACCTGGTTGTGATACTGTGCTATAGTTTTTCAAGACGTTATAAATGAGAGAACATGGTAAAAGGGTATCCCTGTATTATTCTTATCACTATTATTATTATTGCTTCTGCACATAATTCTATAGTTATCCCCAAGTAAACTGTTTAATTTTAAAAACCCATCTCAGATAAGTTGAGAAAAATCAGTAAACTTTGAAATGAGATGTTTCTAGCATTAAAGCATTACCTGAACAGGAAAATCCTGCAAAATTGTTCCCTCTGAGATTTTACACTCAATTCAGCTGCTTGGCCAAATCCCATCTGCTCTGAAGTGCTTGTTTCTCTCCAAATAACCACTCGTCCATGTGCTAATAGAGATTGCACTCAGAGAGTCAGAAGAGTGGGCTGGGTTCCAGAAAAGTAGCCAGGCTGAGAAACCCAGGTCCCTCATTCGCACTAAACGAGCAGGTGAACAGTAGTGAGAACATTTTTGCATTTTACTGGGATCGACATACTTGATAGAGTTCTTTTCTTTTCACTTTTTATACTAAAGTTATACTAGCTTTATACTAAAGTTGTTGTGAGTACTCTAGAAAATAATAAATGTGGCCGGGCTCGGTGGCTCAGCCTGTAATCCCACACTTTGGGAGGCCAAGGTGAGTGGATTGTCTGAGCCCGCGGGTTCGAGACCCGCCTGACAACTTGGCGAGACCTCATCTCTACAATAAAAATCAAAAAAATAGCCGGGTGTGGTAGCGCACGCCTGTAGTTCCAGCTAGTTGGAAGACTGAGGCAGAAGAATCGCCAGAGCCCAGCAGATCGAGACTGGGATTTTTATAGAGATTGTGTTCAATCCCCAGACCAATTTAGGGGTATTGCCATCTTAACAATGTTAAGTCTTCCAATCCAAGAGCATTGTCTTTCCAGCTGGGCTCGGTGGCTCAGCCTGTAATCCCACGCCTTTGGGAGGCTGAGGTGAGTGGACTGCCTGAGCCCGTGGGTTCAAGACCCGCCTGGGCAACTTGGTGAGACCTTATCTCTACAATAAGTCAAAAATTAGCTGGGCGTGGTAGCGCGCGCCTGTAGTTCCAGCTACTTGGAAGGTTGAGGCGGAAAGATCGCCGGAGCCCAGCAGGTCGAGGCTACCCGGGCACTGCACTCCAGTCTGGGTGACAGAATGAGACTCCAACTAAAAAAATAAAATAAAATAAAATAAAAAGTCTTTCCATTTATTTAGATCACTACTTTCTTCTAACAATATTTATGGTTCACAATCTTGTACAAGTCTTGCACTTATTTTGTTTCATTTGTTCCTAAATATTTTATTATTTTGATATTATTGTAAATTAAAGTATTCCCTTAATTTAGTTTTCAGCTTTTCCATTGCAAATGTCTAGAATTCAATATTTTTGGAACACTGAGTTTATATCTTACAACTTTGCTTAAATTGTTTATTTCTAATGCTTGGAGGGGTGAATTTCTTTGATTTACTATATGCAAAAGCACGTCATCTGCAAATAAAGATTATTTTACATCTTTCTCTCAAATAAGATACCTTTTATTATTTTAATTATGAATAGATGCGTAGGTGTACTGGGTAGAACCTCCAGTAAAATGTTGAACAAAAAAACTTTTATTTATTTATTTATTTTAGCTGAGCTAGAGAGTCTCACTCTATGACTACCACTACCTCAACTTGCTGAGCTCAGGTGATCCATCCACCTCAGTCTTCCAAGTAGTTAGAAGTACAGGTGTGTGCCACCACTTCTGGCTGATTTTATTTATTGTAGAGATGAGGCCTCGCCAAGTTGCCCACCCTGGTCTCGAAAATCCAAGCTCAAGCAATCTTCTCTCCTCTGCTTCCCAAAGTGCTGGGATTACAGGAATAAGCCACAGTGCCTGACCAAGAACCTTACCTTATTTCTAATCATTGGGTGGAAGTTTTCAGTCTTTTATGATTAAATATGATTTAAATTGTGTGGGGTTTTCAGATTCCCTTTATTGCATTGAACAAGACTTCATCTGTTTCCAGTTTGTTGGGTGTTTTTTTCATTATGAAAGAATGCTCAATTTTGTCAAATTATTTTTCTATATGTACTGAGAAAATCAGGATTTTTGTGTCTCTTTTATGAATTTGGAATATTGTATAAAATAATGTTTGTATGCTGAACCAATTTTGCATTCTTAAGATAAAACCTACTTGATCTTTGATGTCTAGTCAATCTTATATAATGTTGGATTAAGTTTGGTAGTGTTTTGCTGAGGATCTTTTGCAGGAGTATGGACAGAGTATGTTAATCTTTCATTACTTATAATGGTTTTCTCTAGTTTGGATATCAAGATAATATTGACCTCATAGAAAAAATTTAGAAGTACTCCCTTCTCTTCCATTTTTAAAATAACTTTTTAGAAAGTGTTGTTCATGTTTTGAAAGGTTTGATAAAATTCACTGACAAAGTCATATAGGTTTTCATTTTGCTTGATGGTAAGGTTTTTAGTTACAAATACAATTTATTTGTTACAGATCTCTTCGAATTTTATTTCCTCTTGAGTCAGTTTTGGTAGTTGTGTCTTTCTAGGAATTTGCTTGTTGTATATAATAGTTACTTAGGTTAATCATCTAAACACTATAAATTATAATCTAACATCTAGTTTATTAAATTCACCAAAATACAATTATTTATAGTATACCATTATAATATGTGTCCCTCTATGAAATCAGTAGTAATGTCCCCTCCTTAATTACTGAATTCAGTAACTTGCTATTTGTCTTGATCAGTGTAAAGATTTGTCAATATTGTCAAAATTTTTTTTAAAAAACAGCTTTTGGTGGTTTTAATTTATTACTTTTTCCCTATTTATTTCTCATATAATCATTATTTTTCTTTATTTCACTTGACTTGGATTCATTTTTCTCTTCTTTTTCTAGTTTCTTCAAGAGGGAGGTTAAATTATCTAAGTTCCTACTTCTTTATTAAAATTGGCATTTGTGGCCATCCATTTCATTCCAAGCACTACCAGAACTCTCATTATTACTGAATTATCTATACCTCCCTTCAATTCTGTCAATTTTTGCTTCTTATATTTTGGAGTCTTTCCTGTTAGCTGTATGCATGTTACAATTGTTTTGTGTTCTTGACAAATTGAAATATTTTATTTGACTATAAAATATTTTATTTATTTTATAAAATAAATATTTGATTATAAATATATTTTACAAAATAAATATTTTATTATAAAATATTCTTTCTTACCTGTAGTAATGTCTGTATGAAAGTATTTTGTCTGATATTAATACTGCCACCCGAGTTCTCTTTTAGTACTGTTAGCATATGTCTTTGACTCTAAACTGTCTCTTGTCGAAAACAGGTATTTGGTTCTTTTTTTAAAATTTTCATTTTGTTTATTTATTTGACATGTAATTTTTTTTAAGGTGTTGGGTACAATTCAGGACTAGATATTCAAGTGGTCATTGTACAGCTAAAGTTTGAGCCTCCTTTTGGTCACCATTTTGCCTGGTTTGAGATCAGGTACCTTTACTGATGCCCCCATCCTTCCTCCCCTGGCAGTATTCCACTACTTCCAATCCTTTCTTATACTGTTATGGCAAATGTTCAGGGTCCGCTTATGAATGAGAACACGTGGCACTCAGTTCTTTGTTTCTGTGATAGATTACTAAGTATTACAGACTCTAAATCCATCCAAGTTGCTATGAAGTCCATATGTTTGTCTTTATGACCGTGTAATATTCCATTATGTACACGTACCACATTTTTTTAATCCAGTCCACTTTTGATGAGCAGCATGGTTGGTTTCATGCTTTTGCTACTGTGAATAGTGCTACAATAAACATGCGCATGCAGGTATCTTATTGGTAGAATGATCTGAGTTTCTTCAGGTATATTCCTAGTAGAGATCATAAGAAAGGTCACTTTCTAGTTGGGTGGCTACGCCTGTAATCCCGTGCCTTTGGGAGGCTGAGGTGAGTGGATTGCCTGAGCCTGCGGGTTCAAGACCCTCCTGGGCAACTTGGCGAGACCTCATCTCTACAATAAATTAAAAAAAAAAACGTGATAGCGCGCACCTCTAGTTCCAGCTACTTGGAAGGCTGAGGCAGAAGCAGGTCGAGGCTGTGGTGGTCGGGAGCAGCCACTGCACTCCAGTCTGGACAACAGAGTGAGACTCGAACTCCAAAAAAAAAAAGAAATCACCACGCTGTTTTCCACAGAGGTTGAACTAGTTTGCATTCCCACCAGCAGTGCAGAAGCATTCTCTTTCCTCCATATCCTCACCAGCATTTGTTGTCTTTTGTTTTGTTAATGATGATCATTCTTACTGGGGTTAGGTGGTATCTCAGTGTGGGTTTTATTTGCATTTCTCAGATGATTAGAGGGACTGAGCACTTTTTCATGTGTCTCTTAACTAACTGCCTGAATATCTTCTTTTGAGAAGTATCTATGCACGTCTTTTGCCCACTTTTTAATGGAGCTGTTTTTTTTTTTCCTTTCAGCATATCTGAGTTCCTTGTAGGTCCTGATTGTTAGCCCTTTGTCAAATATACAGTTGGCAAATATTTTTCTCGTTCTGTAGGCTGTCTCCTTGCTCTCTCGATGGTTTCTTTTCCTTTGCGGATGCTTTTCAGTTTAATGCAGTCCCATTTGTCAATCTTATCTCTTATGGTATGGACATCTGGGGTTTTTAACAGGAATTGGTTGCCTAACTCCAATTCTCATAAGGGTGTCTCTTGCATTTTCTGAAATTCTTATAATTTGAGATTTTACATTTGGTCTTTGATCCATTTAGAGTTGATTTTTGTGTATGGTGATAGGTAGGGGTCCTATTTCAATCTTCTGCATGTGGTCAGCCAGTTTTCCCAGCACCATTTACTGAATAGGTTCTTCTCTCCCCAGTGGTTGTTGCTGGAGGCTTTGTTGAATATGAGTTGGTTGAGAAATTGAAGTTTTTGCTTCCAGAATCTGTCTTGTTCCATTGGTCTATATGCCAGTTCCTGTACCAATACCAGGTTGTTTTGATTACTGTAGCCCTAATAATAAAGTTTAAAGTCTGGAAGTGTGATTCCTTCCACTTTGTTTCTTTTACTGAGGATGTTTTGGCTATTCATGGTCCTTTATGTTTCATGTGAATTTCTTTCTGTATTGTCAATTCCAGGTCTGAAAAGAATGATGTGGTAATTTTTGGGTATTGTGTTAAATCTGTAGATTGACTTTGGCAAGCTGGACACCTTAACAATGTTGATTCTTCATATCCATTAAATGGAATATTTTTCCATTTGTTTGAGTCTTCTTGGATTTCTTTGAGCAGTGTTTTGTAGTTTTTGTTGTAATGATCTTTCACTTCCTGGTTAGGAAGATGCTGAGGTATTTCCTTTTGTGTGTGTGTGTGGCTGTTGTGATTTGGATTGTGCTTTTAATTTGGTTCTCTGCCTATTTGTTGTTGGTGTCATATTTTTAAAAATCCATTCTGCCAGTGTCTACCTTTCGATTGGATTGTTTAAGCCTTTTACATTTAATACAATTACAGATAAGGTGAGATTTATGTCTGTCATTTGCTATTTATTATATATCTTACTTCCTTTTTTCCCTCTATTTCTCTATTACAGTCTTCTTTTGTGTTAAACTAAAACGTTATAGTGTGCCACTTTAATCCCATTCTCTTTTCTTTTATTACAGTATTTTGGAGAATTTTTTTAGTTGTTTCTCTAAGAATGGAAATTAACATCTTAATTTATAATAATCTAATTTTTATTAATATCAACTTAATTTCAACAATATACAAAACTTTACATTTATATAATTCCACTCACTGTCTAATTTTGAGCTCTCAATACAATGTCCATCACCAGAGAGTATAGTTATTATTTTATGCAGTCACCATGTAACTTAGAAAAAATATCAAAACCAAAAATATATTAATACTTTGGAGGGGAGTTTTTATATATCAACTTAGTTATGTTTACTAGTTATTTCCTCATGTAGATTTGAGCTGCACTTTTGTGCTTTTTAAATTTAAGGTCTTTCTTTAGTTTTTCTGTAGGCAGGTCTGCTGATAAATTTTCTCAGTTCTTATCTAGAAATGTATAAATTTCTCCATTTTTGAAGGGTTGTGTTTGTTGGATATAGAATTCTTATATTACAATCTTTTTCTTCTAACACTTGAATTTATTTTCCAACTGATTTGAATTTATTTTCCTTTCTGATCTCTATGGTTTTAAGAAGTTGACTTTTAAGCTTATTGAGAATCCCTTGTATCTGATGAGTTACTTCTCTTTGTTACTTTCAATTTTCTTTTCCTTTGACTTATGTCAAATTGATTAAATTGTCTCTGGTATGAATCTGGTATGAGTTTTTCCTATCCAACGTTTGTTAAGATTCTTGTATGTATAGATTAATGGTTTTCATCCAATTTCAGAAGTATGGGAGCCATTATTTTTTCAAATATTCTTTCTGTTTCTCTCTGTCTCATGACACCTTCTGGTATTCCTGTAATGTACATGCTTATGTAGAGTAAATTGTGAGTAACAGGTCTCTCAGACTATAGATTTTTCTCCATTATTAAAATTTCTGTTCCTGGATAACAGAACTGGATAATCTCAGTTGTCCTAACTTTATGGTCACTGATGTTTTCTTTTGTGAGTCTAAATTTAGTGCTAAATGGCTTTAGTAAATTTTTCATTTTGAATATCATATTTTTCAACTCCAGAATTTTGCTTTAATTCATTTTTTAAAAACACTTTATCTCCTTTTGTAAAATTTGTTGATGAGACAGCTTTCTTACTCTTCTTTAGTTCTTCATACAGAGTTTTCTTTAGTTCTTTGAACATATTTAAAGTAGCAGCTGAGTGGTTAGGCAAAGGTTTTCTTAGATGTCTAATAATAATTAATTCCTAGCCTTCACTGAGGTGCTCTATGTGCGTGTTTACAACATGCCATCGATGCTCAGGTAGACATGTTAAAATTCTGCCTTGGCCTTCACTTTCTGCCATGCAGAGCTCCAACATCAGTAAAAGGTGAATGCATAGGGTCTTCTTGTGTCTTTTCTGGATATGCATACAGCACTGGGCATGTGCAAAACTCTGCACATCTGCTATATATGTGACCTTCCAGATTCCCAGGAATAGATTTTATCTTTTCAAAGCCTCCTATGCACATCCTCAGCTTTTCTTTAAAAAATTTGGTGAGTTTTAAATAAAGATTTTATTCCCTAACTTTTATTGTAATCTCAGACAGGTGTTTTGGTAATTTTTTTTTTTAGTTGGATTCTCACTCCATCGTCCAGGTTGGAGTGCAGTGGCATGCATGCTCACAGACACCGCAGCATTGACCTGCTGAGCTCAGATGATTGATCCTTCCACCTCAGCCTTCCAAGTAGCTGGAACTACAGGCACGAGTTACCATGCCTGACTAATTTTCTGATTTATTGTAGAGATGAGGTCTCACCAAGTTGCCCAAGCTGTTCTCTAACCCGTGGGCTCAGACAATCCCCTCACCTCAGCCTCCCAAAGTGCTGAAATTACAGGCTTGAGCCACCTTGCCTGGTCAGTAATTATTTTCAGTAAATAGCCTGAGGAAAAGACTAATTGTAATGAAGAACTTTTATCCAATCAAATAAATGAATGCCCTGTGAATGGTGTCTTCCTGGAAACTACCAGGCAGTTTGAATAAAGAAAATTCACTGAGAATGTTGCATTAGGGGAACACTCAGGGCTGCTTCTTCCAAAGGCTACTATGCTACTGATTTTCAACATAATTTGTTGCTGGTTCTCTTATTTTAAAATTTTTATTATAAAGATGTGGGGTACAATTCAAGGATAGGTATATAAATATTGATCACGCAGGTACCCTTGTTGATGAGGCATGCCCCTCCCTCCTCTAGCAGTTTCCCTCAACTGCTCATCCCTCCCCTCCTCCCCTGACAGTTTCCCACTACTGCCAATTACTTTCTTTTTTTTTTTTTTTTTTTTGAGTTGGAGTCTCACTCTGTCGCCCAGACTGGAGTGCAGTGGCCGTACCCGGCCACCGCAGCCTCGCCTGCTGGGCTCCAGCAATCCTTCCGCCTCAGCCTTCCAAGTAGCCGGAATTACAGGCATGCGCTACCACACCCGGCCGATTTTTTTTTTATTTATTGTAGAGATGAGGTCTCGCTGCCCAGGCGGGTCTCGAACCCACGGGCTCAGGCAATCCACTCTCCTCAGCCTCCCAAATGCGTGGGATTACAGGCTGAACCACCGAGCCCAGTTCGTTTATGTTTTCATATGAATTTCTGCATTGTCATTTCCAGGTCTGAGAAGAATGATGTCAGTAAATTAATGAGTATTGCATTGAATCTGTAGATTGCCTTTGGTAGGATGGACATCTTAAAACAATGTTGATTCTTACTATCCATGAGCATGGAATATTTTTCCATTTGCTTGTGTCTTCTTGCATTTCTTTGAGCAGTGTTTTATAATTCTCATTTTAAATGTCTTTCACTTATCTTGTTAGCAAGATACCGAGGTATTTCATTTTTTTCGTGGCTATTGTGAATGGGATTGTGCTTTTTATTTAGGTCTCTGCCTGCTTGTTGCTGGTGTGTAACAATGCAACTGTCTTTTGCACATTTATTTTGTATCCCGAGACTTTGCCAAAGTCCTTTATCAGTGCAAGCAGGTTTTTGACAGATTATCTTAGATTTTCAAGGTATAAGATCATATCATCAGCAAAGAGGGATAACTTGACTTCTTCTTTTCCTATTTGGATAGCCCTGATTTCCTTTTCTTGTCTAATTGCTTGAACTAGGACTTCCAACACAATATTGAACAAGAGGGTTGAGAGTGGCCAGCCTTGTCATGTTCCAGTTTTCAGAGGAAATGTTTCTAGTTTCTGTCTGTTTAACAATGTGTTAGCTGTGGATTTGTGGTAGATAGCACTTACCAATTTGAGGTATGTTCCTTCTATACCTAGGTGTTTGAGGGTTTTTATCAAGAAGTGACGCTGGATTTTATCAAAAGCTTTTTCTGCGTCCAATGAGATAATAATGTGGTTCTGGTTTTTACATCTGATGATGTATTTTGTTGCTGGTTTTCAAAGCTATATGAAAGGATGGGAGAAAGGGCTGAGAATGTGGCAATCTGAGATGCCACAAAGTCATTGTTCATTCCAAGATCAAATTATTTTACTTGAAGGAATGTTATTTAGATTATTAGAAGCCTTTGGCTAAGTTCCAGATATTTAAAAAAGTTGATTTGACAATTTGTGTCAGTATTGTCATTGCTTTTATGGAGTACAATTGTGGGGGTCCTTACTCCACCATCTCTTAGGGTTCTTAACATTTCACAAACCCTGTTAATGGCAAGCCTCTGAGTTATGCTGAAATGTCTTGCAAAAAGTCATAAAATATTGTCTTATATTTTCTGGTAAGAAATAAATTTTCCCTTTTCTGTTTTTTCTAATACCTTTAAGGTCTATTTGTCTTCATCACATCAATGCATAGTCAATGCACTTATGAAGTGATTGAGAGAGAGTTATATAAACATCTAGATGAATTTTTAAGGAAAACAATATTAGTTAGCAATCCAACTTGTTATTTTAGACATGATTATTTCAAAATGAGTTATTAACATTTCACATTGTTATGGTTGCTCCCCACAAAACAACCCTCTGGCATTAATAGAACGTCAGTCATTTCTCAGGTGTACAAAAAAGATACACTCTCAGCTTTCCATGCCATCATCTCAAATGCTGTCGTGAAACATCGTCATGTCATCTTAGCTCTGCTTTTTATAAAGAATGTGTGATTCTATTGCTCTTGTCTATTAGCATGAAAGGATCTCTGGGAAAGTTTTCATTTGGTAAATAAAATAAAATTTAAACTGTGAGAATAACTGACAAGCATTTATCAGACTAATTTAATCTTTAGGGCAGAGTTGCTGCTTCCTTTAAGAAAGCTAATAACCCATCTGCATGACCACAAAGCAATGGACTAAAGTGATGAGTCATGCCAGTTTGTAGGGAAGACTGACTTAGCCCAAATATTTAATATCTAGCCTTGGAAATTTGACCAAGGGGGAAAACTCATGTGCAATAGAAACATTTGAAGTATCTATGATGTGACTCTTCTTAAACATAATCTTTATCAGAACAAAATATAATAAAGGAATACATTAACAAAGCAAAAGTAGGAAAATCATATGGATTTCACATAATAAAATCAACTATCCAGTAGAATCTAGAATTCCACTATGAAAGAATAAAATTTGAAATACTGATTGTAAGTTCACATTAAAAAGAAGAAACCTGAAATAGTTTCAAAATCAAGGAGGAAGTGTGAAAACATTTTCACTTACTTATTTTCCCAAAAGCATCAAAAAGGAAAAGAAGCAGGGTTATAAACTTTATTAAAACTGGAAATATTCCAAACCCAGTCAAATATATGAAAATAGAAAGCAATGAAAAAGACAAATGAGAATGACTCACAGCAGAAAGAGCTAATGAATGTAGTGGATTGGTGAAAACAGGTCTTGGAAAGAGGAAAAATTGACTTATTCTGTAGTATTCATATTGTGTTTTCAGTATTTTCTTGACTAATTATATCCTGAATGTGCACGCATGTTGTTCAGAATCAGTGGATCAGAGAGACATATTTTTAATTAAATACTTCACAGTAAATAATAAGTTTGTTTTCCACTACTCCCTGTCCCTTTTTTCTTAGGTGTAACCATGAAAGTAAAGTCAACTGTTCTATATGAGTAGCTGAACATTTCATAGGTGTGGGACAAAGAAAACTGATTTTTCCTTGCTTATATCTGGAAAGAAGATAGCAGTCTCTCTTACTTCCTTAAAGAATCTCTCAGAAAATACAATCTTTGGTATGTGACTATATCTCCCAGAAACCAGAGAGCCCTAGAGATGTTTTCAAGGTCTCTATTTCATTCTTCCTTGAAGTGTTGTTCTGTGGCTGTTTATCCAGAAAAGTAAGTGAGGTGTTCTGTCTTATAGGACTTGTTTTGGGTGGAATGGTAGTATACATAAGCTTATCCTCTGACATCTGACATACTTAGCCTTTGGAAATGTGGGGGAATACAAGCTTTCTGGACTTCTTATTATTCCTGTAAAAAGCCCTAGTTTGCTGAATCCCATCCCTCACATACCATAAGAATAAGATCTATAGCCATTTGTCTAGTTATTTGCTATAGAAAGCTCTAGTCATTTGAAAGGAAAATAAGACACTTTCTTTTCTCCACAAAAGGACTAAGTAGTTACAACTCAGACGAAAGCCCTAGGTTAAACCAAAGTTGGGGAAATTTCCCAGAGAGTAAAACAAAAAAGCTACCTTACAAAGGCTGCCAATTTTAATCACTCTCCAAAATATGAAGGACCACTAATAACTTTATAGTAAAATCCTATCTTTCTGTCTTTCTCTCTCTCTTTCACCCCCTCCACATTTTTTAGTGCCTCGCTCTTAAATATAAATGGGATGTCAAAATATCAGAAAATCAGAACCATAAAATTGACCACTCCAAAAATAAATAAAACATAAGCAACATAAAGTGCAGAAGATATATTAAATATACTCAGACAGATAAAAGAAGTCAGTGCATACATAAAACAAGAACAAGACACTATGATTCTATTATGAAGGAATAATCAAAAAATAAAAATAATTAGAATGACCATAATAAGAGAAATAATTATGGTTCAACAGAAATTTGTAAATCAATGTTGGGGAAATTTCCCAGAGGGAGAAAAAAAATAAAAAAGCTAAAGAATAATTAAAAGAATATTAGCTAATTGATCTAATTCCCAGTTAATATTAGTTCTAGAAATGGAGGCCCCAAAAATGGAATAAAATTATTAATTAATTAAAAACTGTGAGGAAAAAAATCAAACTCAAAGTGCTTTTTCCATTCTCTCAATCAACACAGAAGACTTCTGAAACCAAATATTTGAGAATTACTTCCCACTAACAAGCAAGCCACCAATTGGGCAGTGTATATCAGATGGGTGTCCTCCAATTCAATTCTGACACAGTCTACGTGTAATAGCATCAGATCCCAAGGCTGAGGGCTCAGTTCTCAAGACTGCCCCGGTTCCCAGACACCAGTTGCAAGTCCAAGTCTTTGGAACTTCTGACCCAACTAGCTTCAAGTTGGAGTTTCAAAAACCTATTTGGGTTTGATTAATTTGCTAGAATGGCTCTCAGAACTCAGGGAAACTTATATTTACAGGTTTATTATAAAGGATATTACAAAAGAAGCAGACGAAGAGGTGCATAGAGTGAGGCATGTGGGAGGGAGTGTGGAACTTCCAAACCCTTCCTGGACATGCCACCCTCTAGGAACTTCTACAAGTTCAGTTATCTGGAAGCCCTCCAGACACTGTCCTTTGGGGTTTTGTGGAGGTTTCATTACATCAACATGATTGATTAAATCATTGGCTTCATTGGCCACTGACTTAATCTTTAGCCTTTCTCCCCTCCCCTGAGGTTGGGGGGTTGAGCTGAAAGTTCCAACCTTCTAATCTTGCCTTGGTCTTTCAGGTGACCATCCTCCACTCCAGAGCTACCTAGGGGCTGCCAGACATCAACCAACTAATTAGCATACAAAAAAACATCACTTTGGAGAGTCCTAGGATTTTAGGATTTGTACGCCAGGAAACAGGGCCAAAGACCAAGTATAAATTTCACATTATCACCAATACTGTAAGAACACATTTCCGAACAGAATAAAAAGTACCTGTGATGGTTAATATTAAGTGTCAACTTGACTGAATTGAGGGATACACAGGCAGCTGGTAAAACATTACTTGTGGGTGTTTCTGGAAGAAATTGACATTTGACTCAGTCGACTGAGTAGGGAAGATCTGCCCTCATCTAATGTGGTTGGGCACCTACAATCAGGTGAGGGCTCAGGTAGAACCAAAAGACAAAGGAAAGGCAAATTTTATCTCTTTTCTGAAACTGGAACACCATTTTTTTCCTGTAGTTGAAGAACTCCAGGTTCTCTGGTCTGTGGACTCCAGAACTTGTACCAGTAATTCCCTCAGTTTCTCAAGTCTTCAGCTTTGCACTGAGAGTTACACCATTGGCTTCCCTGGTTCTGAGGCCTTCAGACTTGCACTGAGCCACACTATTGGCCTCCCTAGTTCTCTAGCCTGCAAGACGGCGTATCGTGGAACTTCTCAGCCTGCACAATCATGTGAGCCAATTCCTTTAATACACCCCTCTCATTTATCGCTATCTCTGCTCCCCATCTGTCTGTCTCTATCTATCATCTCCTATTGATTCTTTCTTTCTGGAGAACTTTGACTAATACCGTAATCTAGACAGAAGAGATCCCCTAATAACTAAGGCAGTGAATGAGGAAAAAAAATAACTTCTAGCCATATTGTAGAAAATTGCAGAACATCAATAATTTTTTAAAGTTCCCAAGGCCTCCAGAGAGAAAAAATAGGACAAAGGATAATTAATCAAAATGATACAGACCCCACAACAAGCAAAACTGAAAGACATTGCAACTATGCCTTCAGAATCTTGAGGGATAATAATTTTCAACACTACAATGGAGTTTAATCAAGGATAAGGAAGGCCTGAGATCCCAGATAAAATGTATCCAAAACCACAGGGATGCAGGCCATTCTTCAAATGACAAGTATACACGAGGTCACTCCCAAGTCCACAGGAAGAAGAAGGAGAGGCTTTAAGAGGGGCCATGGGTACATCATTAGACATAACTGACTTATGGAAAACTCTTTTAAGATCTATTTTAAAAACTATTGGAGGTTGCAGGAAGATTTAGTGATGTGTTCCAAGAAAATTGACCTTCTACTGGAAAAAGTACCATATTTTTATTCCTTTAAGAAGAAAAGAAAGAGTCTGATGACAAAAGGCGTGTAATTACATTATAGTATTCAACCCAAGAGTGAAGAGTATCTTCATGGTCAGGAGAAAGAAAACTTTTGTTACGTGTTTACCCAATTGAGATGTAGTTATCAGGAAGGGTTTTGGAAAGGGCAATGACTTACCCACAGCCCTCGGCAACCAGTATAGGAAGACAAATAGTTTGTGTCTAAAGTTGGATCAGAGGCAGCATATGCAGATTACTGTGAACTACAGAGATTAATGTCAGAATAAATAACTGAAGATTTGAAAGTAGTTGCCGCTGGGAAATAGGATTTAGAAGGAAAACATGATTCTTTGTTGTTCTGTGTTAAAGTACTTACAAATGATGTAAGGGCAGAAATAACACAAGTTAAATGAACACAAAGTAAAATTTAGGAAAAAAAGGCATTTTCAAAAGTGCTGTTGTGCCACCTTCTTTCATGTGTGCTTTCCCTGATTTGGCAAATTCTAATGAAGGTCTTTGTCACAGCCCCTGGAGATGCATATAGACAAACAGAAAGCAAAATGTATTTACCTTAAACAAAAATAAAAGCAACCTTTGTCCATAGACCACAACCAGAGAGGGAGAAGGAAGGCCAGAAGAAGTCACCTGAGCACAAGTTCATTAGTCAGAATGTCTATGGCTCTATGAAAAAAAAACCCATAGTGCCTTAGAAACAGCCACAAAGTCCTACCAATCGAATCAATCAACTCCTCTGAACCCTGTGTTCAAAAAAAGAGGAAAATCAGGTAGTCTGTGTTGCACAACAGTTGGCCGTGAGACTTCTCTCAGAGGTGGATGTTACGCAGCCCAGCATGACACACATGGGACTCCATGTCCAGAATACCTGGTGTAGAACTTGAAGACCTCATGTGAAATAGGCAGGGATCCAGTGACTAAATTGTGGGAAAATCTTGTGGCCTTGTTTTCAATACTCAGAACAAGCATGATATGCTCTTTCAGCAACGTTTCCTTTTTCAGGACAGAGGAACCACAAGCGAAAACAGCAGAGCAATGATTCGGTACAGGATTTTTATTTTTCTTTACTTCAGTCTTCAGTCTTGTGCTCATCCCCTTTCAGACCACCTGGAATACAACTTGGAGTTATTTAATTGAGTGAAACTTTGCTGCAATATACCAAATTACTTGCTTATAGGTATATTTTCACATTTGGAAGGGTATCCACTCAAGAAAAAGCCACCATTTGTTTGAAGAATTTTCCTCAACTGATTTTCCTTGTCACAGTTCCATAAAAAGTTTCCTCAAGCTCTCTGTCATTTTAGAAAAGGGATCACTAATTTGTCCAGAAGCCTTTACTTAGAACACACTGTGTGCTAGGCTATGTGTCATTAATTGGACAGCCACAGGAATGTCTCTGTGTAGCTTATGGGCAGGGGCAAGAGTCACAAAGACAACCACTAACAGATCCTATGAAAGAGTCTTTGAAGGCTAACCTTGGGAGTATGTGGTCAGGGTTCAGAAGAGACTCCCTGGGGTACTGATTACTGAATCTTAAAGATGACAGACAGTCAGAGAGGTCACCCAGGCAAAGGTCCAGGAGAACCTTTTATAGGCGTGTCTGAGTCAGCCTTCAACTCAAGATGCTGGGGGAGGACAGTGAGAGCTGAGCCTTAATCCAAGCACTGAAACATCTTGTCCACTGTGGTGGGTATCAGGCTGTCCTCCTAGAGAAGAGGCAAGTGGAGTTGCCATCTGGAGGAAGGGGAGTCTGGAGAGGAGACGACAGCACCATGGCCATGGACATCATCCAGAGAAATGAGGTCCTGAGCAGAGGGGGAAGAGGGAAGTAGGAGGGATGGGCTCTCCTGGGAGAATTTGGGGTGGTATTATTGCGGTCTAGACTTTGTGACCCATTGGTTGGGTTCGATGAGGAGGAGGAATCTAGCATTAATTCACATTTTCTAGGCTGGCGAATACATTTAGAATATTATATCCAAGAAAACTTAATTAGAAAGTATCTTTCTATCATCTAAAACTATTACAGCCATTTCCACATAATCAGAATGTGAGGCAGCTCACCCACAATCACATTACAAGGGACCATGTGACTGGGAAATGGTTTCTGTTATCCATGGCTGATCCCATCCCTCACCTCAGTCCTCATGCTTTTAAACAGAATCTGATAAAACGCAAGGAAACTCATGGATTAAGCACAATAGCATTTTGCCCTCTAAAGTTAAAACTTACACTTTATCTGAAACTGTTTTCAATTAAGTTCAGATATAATTTAGGGGTCTTAGAACACACAGTCAAAAAAATTTCCTGAAAATTACTTTTTCAGAGATTATGTATGTCAATTTCACATTCCATGTCAGCCATTATAGAACTCAGTTCCAAATTTTCACTCTTTGAAGACCAATCTAAATGATTCCTTGGTGCAGAAATCATTCTGACAAATATAGCTTTGAAAACCCTTAACAAAGTTTAATCATTGCGTTCATATTTAATTCATGATCATACCATACTTTTCACACTGCATGACTGGAGCTCAAAGGATGGAGCCTACCATTACTTTTGCTTCAGGACATTACATGGCCATGAGCTCCCCTTCTCCCACCTTCCCCTCCCCCTCCCCTTCCCCACCCTCCTCCCCACCCTGCCAGAGCTGTCAGCTCTTCTCAACTCTTTCTTAGAAGGAAGGGAGGAATTGAGGCTTACTGAATACTGACTCTGGGTACAACACTGCACTTTCTCTCATTTATCTCTTTTAACTCTTAGAAGAAACCTCAAGTCAGTGCTGGAAAACTTGGCATTACTTGCCCTAGATTATACAACTAGTGTGCTTTGAGACATGGTCTGGTCCATCCAAATAGTCCCCTTAAATGTACAGACTAAGCCCTGGACGGCAGGAGCTATGGAGAGGAAACTGCTAAGTAATTCAAGATGGGACTCAGAATTTCCCTTGTTGCTTATGAGGAGAGACTGTCTTCAAGTACATGAGAACAGCCAGTTGGGAAAGTAGCCCTTGTACATTAATTCAAAGAAGTGCTACCTGGCCACACATGCTGTATTCTCAAAGCTATTTAATAACTTTTCTCTAATTAAGATGGGTTCTGACCAGTTGCAGTGACTCATGCTTGTAATACCAGTACTTCAGAGGCTGAGGCAAGGTATTGTTTGAGCCCAGGAGTTTGAGACCAACCTGAGCAATACAGCGAGACCTTGTCTCACAAAAAAAAATCAAAAAATTAACCAGGTATAGTAATGGGCAACTTGTAGTCCCAGCTACTCAGAAGTCTGAGGCAGAAGGACTGCCAGAGCCCAGGAGGTTGAGGCTGCTATGAACTGTGATCATGCCACTGCACTCTACCCTGGGCAACAGAGTGAGATTCCATATTAAAAAGAAATTAGATGTTAATTCATTTAATTAAGTAGAAACACACAACACACATGTCATATACTAATCCCGTCTATCTAAGCTAGCGAAATGTACCACAATAGAAAAGCAACATCTCTGCCAACATCAGCCTTCTCTTTAACATAGCTAAAAACATATGCTTGCTCATTCATACAATTAGATGCTAGAATAAAAGTTGTTAGAAGAGATTACTGATCTCACATTGCATAGTGTCTGAAATGGTCATTATTATCATTTTGGAAAGTTAACTCTAATGGGAGAACAAAATTAATGCACTCCTGAAAACTTGTACCTTATTTTTTTAATCAATTAAGGATCAGCACTGTGACATCTGGAGGTGGAACACAGAGGCTCCAAAAGGAATTCCTAGATTCCAGGAGATATTAATTCCCTTAGACAGAATACTGCTCTTTCATCACATCATCTGCTTTGAAAAAAGTGTTAAATCGCACAGTGCCCACAATAAGAGCGGCAGGATCCATGTGGAGGGTGAAGCCAACATGAGCAGCAAAAGCCCAGGAAGACTTCCTGGAGGAGGGGACTTGAGAGGTGCCTTCAACCCCCTGACAATGTGCTCCTTGGTCAATCTGAAGAAGACAGTGCACACTTGGAGGAGAAGGAGGTGTAAGGAAAAGCCAGGCATGAGTTGGACTAAGCCAAAGGCCAATGTGATAATTATAGGCCCCGACAAATGGGTTCAGGGTGGGCATCTGGGCAAATAGTGGGGTATCACACCACAGAGGAGCCAACCAAAGGGGGCTAACTTTGAACTTAGCAGACTGTCACCATGGTGGTAGTCTCGAGCAGAAGGGTGGCTCTAAGAAAGGGAGGTTTGAGGGATTCCCCTGGCAGAGAATTGGGAATGGGAGCCCTTTTAACATGGCAAGGACAGAGAGTGGCAGAAACTAGTGCACTTCAGGGTCAAGGGTTATTTTGCCTCTTAGACAAATCCTGTGTTCAGCAACTGCTCTCTGCTCTCTAATACAAGTATATGTTTAAATTAATGACATTTATTTTCAACCCGGGTCTCAGCCAATCATCATGTTCATAGCCAAGGCCATCTCCTAGCATTCACAACTCCCTGAAGAATAAAATGAAGGCAGTGTAGTACAATTCTTTTTGGTGCCTACGGACAAACTCAGTGATGCAAAACTGACTTTTTCTTGGGTAGTGGGAGGTAAAGAGCAAAACATTTAATTACAGAGAGACCTTAAGAAGCAGGAACAATGGACTTGTGTAATAATCTTTTTGGTTCATAAGTAAAAAAAAAAAAAATCTTGATTTTCTGCAACTATAAAATGCAAATAGTCCAAAGAACTCCAAATGTTTGCTCTTCTATAAGAAGATTTTTACCTACTGAGGTACACAGATCTTATTGAAATGTGGAATCTGAAAATGTGAGCTCTAAGATGAACCCAGATATTTATATCAATGAAAATCATTTATCATGTTCAAGTTAACAGCCTGATTTATTTGAAGCTTGTAACAATTTGCTATCCATCTTTGCAGGTGGCAAATTCAAATAACTTGTCACAATTTGCCTAATCAAGAAAAGCTTCAATGTCATAGGAATTAATATAAAGCTGTCCTAGAGAAATTTGTATTTGGAACTCAGAAAGCAAAGTATATGCTTGGTAACAGAGCAAATAGCTTTCATCTGTATAAAAGCATTTCATTAGGAGTCTGTTCCACAGGTGGGAAGGCACACGAATTTCTTCAAAAGAAAGAAAGAAAAGAAGAGAAAAATTCACAGCTCAGACTTGCGCCATACATATTCTGCAGGCAGCCCCACCCACTTCCGAGGCAATGGCTACAGGAAGTCACCCCAGGACTCTGAAATGGTAGTGCAACACCTTCTGGGGTGGGAGTTTCCATGAATAATACATGGTTGACTAGAAAAGCAGGTTGGAAGTGGAAACGCTGAGCATTCATAGGCAATAATTCAGAACACACGCATAAAAAAATCTGTTAGGTAAAAACATCTTACTTTCTCAATAGGTTGGCAGAAAAAGCAATATTTTCTAACAGAAAGGCAGCCTGTGTTAAGATTAAACCATGGCCATATTCTCTTTTCTGTTCTCTACAGTTTAGGAGGAAATATAATAGAATGAAACTAGAAATCAAAAGTAGAATGAAAACTAAAATTTCACAAATATGTGAAAATTAAATGACATATTCTTAAACAACAATAGGCTAAATAAAAAAATCACAAGGTAAATTAGAAAAATCTCTTGCAACAAGTGAAAATGAAAGCAACACATAAAAAAACTTATGATGAAAGCAGCACTAAGCGGGGAATTTAAACAGTAAATACTTATATTAAAAAGAAGAAAGATCTCAGATCAATAATCTAAGTTTAGACTTTAAGAAAGTAGAAAAAATAATAATAAACTAACCCTGAAGTAGCAGAAAAAGAGAGAAAATAATAAAGATTAGAGGAGAAATAGATAGAATAAAGAATAATTTTAAAAAAGAAAGTCACAAAACCAAGAGTTGGTTGTTTAAAAAGATCAGCAAAATTGAAAAACCTATAGCCAGCTTGACTAAGAAATGCAAATGCAAATAGCTAAGCCCAGAAATGAAAGAAGAGACATTACAACCTATTTACTAAAATAAAGAGTATTAAGAAAGTACTATAAAAATTGCACACCAACAAATAGAATAACATAGGTGAAACAGAAAAATTTCTGAAAACACACAATCTTTCAAGACTGAATCAGAAAGAAATAAAAAATATGATAAAAACCTATAACTACAGAGGAGATTGAATCCATAAACAATAATCTCCAAACAAAGAAAAGTCCAGGACCAGATGGCTCTGCTGAAGAATTCCCTTAAATGAATAGTGCTGGAAAAGCTGGATATCCACATATAGGAGAATGAAACTAGATCCTCGTTGCTCATCATATACAAAAGCCAACTCAAAATGAATTAAACACTTACATGTAAGACCTGAAACTATGAAACTACTAGAAGAAAACACAGAGAAAAATGCATGGATTATTATTATTTTTTTTTGTATAAGACTTCAAAAGCTTAGGCAAAAATAGACAAATGGAATTACATCAAATTAAAGAGATTCTGCATAGCAAAGGAAATAATCAACAGAGTGAAGAGACAACCTATAGAATGGTAGAAAACACCTGCAAATTATATATCTGAAAGATGTTAATATCCAGAATTTATAAGAAATTCAAATAACTCAACAGAAAATATGCAAATAATCCGATTAAAAATGGGCAAAAGACCTGAATAAACACTTTTCAAAAGAAAATGTAAGAATGGTCAGCAGCATGAAAAAATGCTCAACATCACTATCAGGAAGGTGTAAATCAAAGCCACAATTAGATGTCACCTCACTCCAGTTATCAAAATGACAAAAAATTACAAGCAAATAAAACGAGGTTGTACAGAAAGGGAGACCCTAATGGTGGAAATGTAAATTAGTACAACCATTATGGAAAAAACATACAATCTAACAATTCCACTACTGAGTACATATCTAAAGGAAATGTAATCAGTATGTCGAGATATCCCACTCCCATGTTTGCTGCAGCGCTATTTATAATAGCCAAGATATGAAATCAACCTAAAAATCTAGCAGTCGATGAATAGATAAATCAAATGTAATAAATATTTACAATTGAATTTTATTCAGACATAAGAAAGGATAAAATTCTGTCATTTGCAATAACATAAAAGAACCTAGAGGACATTAAATTAAGTGAAACAAGCAAGGCACAGAAAGGCAAATATTGCATAATCTCACTCATATTGGAATCTAAAAAAGTTCCACAGATGTTAAGGATAGAACAGTGGCTGAGGGTGGGGGACAGTGAGGAGGGGAGATGCTGGTCAACAAGTACAATGTTACATTTAGAGAAAGGAATAAGCTCCAGTGTTCTATTACACACCAGTGTGACAAGAGTTAACCACAATGCATTGTGTATTTCAAAATACCTAGAAGAGAGGACTTTGAATGCTCCTACCCCAAATAAACGATACATGTTTAAAGTGATAGATATGCTAATTATTTTGATTTGATCATTATACAATGTATACACGTCCTAGCATCACATTTTGCCCTATAAACAAGTACAATTATTATGTGCTAATCAAAAATAAAATAAAATTTTTACAAATGTAAAGCAGAATTAACACCAATCTCCTGAGATTCTCCAAAATATTGAAGAGGTGGGAACACTTCCAAACTCATTACATGAGACCAAGTCTATCCCGATACCAAAACTAGACAACGATACCACAAAAAAAGTGCAAAACTCCTGAATGAAATACTACCAAACATAATTCAACAGTTAAAAGGATTATAGATCATGACGTAGTGAGATTTATTCCTGGAAAACAAGGATAGTTCAACATAAAAAAGCAATCAATGTAGTAAACCTCATTAAAAGAATGAAGACGCAGGGCAGTGGCTCAACCTGTAATCCCAGCACTTTGAAAGGCCGAGGTGAGAGGATTGCCTGAGTCCAGGGGGCTCAGGACCAGCCTGGGCAATTTGGTGAGACCTCGTCTCTACAATAAATCACAAAAACTAGCCAGGCATCTGTAGTTCCCACTACTTGGAAGCCTGAGGCAGAAGGATCGCCTAAGTCCAGCAGGTCGAGGCTGCGGAGGCGATAAAAATACCCCTGTACTCCAGCCTGGGCAACAAGAGTGAGACTTCAACTCAAGAAAAAAAAAAAAGAAAAAGAATGAAGACAAGAAAACTGCATGAGATTATCTTAATTGATGCAGAAAAAGTATTTGACAAAGTTCAACACACTTTCAAAACAAAACCACTAAAAAAAGTAGAAAGAGATAAAAGCAAGTGCACCGTAATAAAAGCCGTATGTGAAAAGCCCACAACTAGCATCATACTCAATAGTGCATGACTGAAAGCTTTTCTTTTAAAACCAGAAACAAGACAAGAATGCCTGCTTTACCACTTCTATTGAATGTAGTATTGGAATTTCTAGCCAGAGCAATTACAAAGAAAAAGGAAAATTAAAAGGCAAATTGAAAAGGAAGAAGCAAAAGTATCTCTTCTCACAGACAACATGATATTATATGTAGAAAAGTTTAATGATTCCATACCAGAAAATAAAAACATAAACATCTTTCAGAACTAATAAATGAATTCAGTAAAATTGTCAGATACAAAATCAATACCCCAAAACAGTTGTGTTTCTAGACATTAACAATGAACAATCTGAAAGGAATTTAAGAAAAAAATTTCATTTACAATAGCACCAAAAATAATAACACACTTAGAAATAAACTAAACCAATGTATAAAATGCTTGTATACATAAAACTATAAGATATCGCTGAAATAAATTAAAGAATATACTAATAAATGGAAAGACATTCTGAACTCATGGATTGAAAGACTTAATATTGTTAAGACATCAATACTACCCAAAGTGATCTATATATTCAATGCAATCTCTATCAAAATTCCAATGATGTTTTTTGCAGAAACAGAAAATTCTAGAATGCATATAAAATTCCAAAGACTCTAAATAGCCAAAACAATCCTGAAAAAGAACGAAGAGGTTTCACACTTCCTGATTTTAAAAACTTACTACAAAACTATAGTAATGAAAAAGTGTGATACTGATATAAAAACAGACACATAGACCAATGAAATAGACTAGAGAGACAGAAATAAAACATTCTCAAATGATTTTTGAAAAGGATGTCAAAACTATTAAATGGAAAATGGACAGTCTTTGGAAAAATTGAATATCCATATGCAAAAGAATTAAGTTGGATCCTTACCTTATACCATATACAAAAGTTAATTAAAAATTTATCAAAGTTCTACACTATGAGTTAACACTATAAAATTGTTAGAAGAAAACAAAGAAGATCTTCATGACGCTGAATCTGACAATTCATTTCTTGAATATGATGCCATAGCACAATCAATAAAAGGAAAAATAGATAAATTGTTCCATATAGAACAATAACGAAATTAAAAACTTTTGTGTATCAAAAGACTCTATCAACAGAGGGAAGGGCAGTGTACAGAATGGGAGAAAATATTTGCGTATTATTACATATCTAATAAAGGGTTAATATCCAGAATATGTGAAGAACTACAACTAAACAGCTTTAATAAACAGCCTGATTCAAAAATGAGCAAAAGATTTGAATAGATATGCCTCCAAAGAAGATATTTAAATGAAAAACATAATGGTTTGTATGGAAAAAAATAATAGTAACCAGAAAATAACAGTTGTTGGTGAGACTGTGAAGGAAGTAAAAACTCTGTGCACTCGTGTAGCCATTATGAAAAAGAGTATAGTGGTTCCTCAAAAAAAAAAAAACACAAATTGTCATATGATCTGGTAACTTTACTTCTGGATATATACCTAAACGAACAGAATGCAGGGACTCAGATACTTTTGTGCACGTGTTCACAATAGTCAGAAGATGGAACAACCCATGTGCCCATCTAGGATTGAATGGATAAAGGAAACATGATATATACATATAACGAACAATCACTCAGCCTTGAAAAGGAAGGAAATTCCTTTCCTTTTCATGCTACAACATGAATGAACCTTAAAGACATCATTCCAAGTGAAATAAGCCAGTCACAAAAGGACAAATACTCTGTGATTCCACTTTTCCCAAACTTTCATTACTGACTTTAATTTTTTTTTTTTCAGTTGGAGTCTCATTCTGTCACCCAGACTGGAGTGCAGTGGCCGCTCCTGGCCACCGCAGCCTCGACCTGCTGGGCTCCGACGATCCTTCCACCCCAGCCTTCCAAGTAGCTGGAACTATAGGCACGCACTACCAAGCCCGGCTAATTTTTGATTTATTGTAGAGATGAGGTCTTGCCAAGTTGCCCAGGCGGGTCTCGAACCCGCAGGCTCAGGCAATCCATTCACCTCAGCCTCCCAAAGGCAGGGGATTACAGGCTGAGCCACCAAGCCCGGATGACTTTAATTATTTTTAATTTTACTTAAACATATAAGAATTTAAAAGTAGATCTAAATTCCATATCTTATAATTCTCAAAACACTTAAAATTCAATTTTATAAATAAAATTCAAAATCAGTTAAAAGGTCCAACTGACCTCGTTAAAACAATGAGAAGCGCATAATATGTACAGGTAGTAAGGCAAACCCAAAACTTGTCTAGAGCCAGAGAGCTCTGCAAACTCACATCAAGTCTCCAAGACTTGGCTTTCTAGCTCTGCCTTCTTCTCATGTTGCTGAGAGGTTCTAACACAACAGTTCTGCTTTACAAATGCTCAGTTACATTTATCTTATTTCGTCAATACTCTATCCAAATATCGAAAATAATTTCAGCAACATGTCAATGTAAGTGACAATATACTCAGACAAACCTTCACCCACTGGGTAGAAAGTTGAGCTGGCCACAGCTCAACCTAAGAATCATGGGATGAAAGGTGTGGGCAGGCGACTTGCTCAGTGAATCTCCCCAAAAAACGTGTATTTGTGGTGGCCTTCCAGACAGTTACTTCAAATAACTTCTATACCCAAAATAAGGCTGAAGGCACCCATTCACAAGTTGACCACCCCTTGAGGTGAAACCTGATTGGAGACCTCTGAGGCCAAGGCACTCCCTGGCATCCAGCAGCCCTTGGAAGGTGGAGCCACACAGTACTAAGTGCTGCCATAGTCCTGGGGCCTCCTCCACCAAAGGTGGATGGCACGCTCAAGGTACAACAAGACAGTTTGAAGGATGCAGAAAGAATTTCCCTTCATATGTCATGAGAAGGGTCAATTTTATGGGCTTCCATAGACAAGTCACATCCACTGCTTCTCATTTCATAATCTCTTAAGCACTGACAAGACGCTTCAGGACCAGCCCCCATGGGCCCCTCCATGCTCACCTCCATCCTGCACCCACCCACCAGCAGAGGGGCTGTCTTCTTACTGGGAGCTGCATGCATTCAAATCTGCCAAAACCAAAGGTAATTTTTGTGGTAACCACATGTATTGTTACTTACAATATACATAAAATGTGAGTTGAAAAGGTGATTACTGCTTTGAAAACTAAGTTGATGATGTGGGTCGAAACTGAATAAGGTGTCACCAAAGGAGCACCACTTAAGCAGATGTTGGCCAGGCAGGTATAAAGGTTCGGGGCTGGCACTCTATTCAGTATCTATAAGTTTTCCCACCACCATAAAGTGTAGAAACTAGAGCTTACAGAAATTGTGATTTCTGATAAAAGCAGACAGAACTTCCAAGAGTCCCTAGAGGTTCTTTATCTTCCCCATAAACAACTCCCACTCTCCTTCCCCAGCCCCTGGCAACCACCCTTCTACTTTCTGTCTTTGTGATTTTGACTACCCTAAGTATCTCAAATAAGTGGAATCATGCAATGTTTGTCTTTTTAAATTGGCTTATTTCACTTGGCATAATGTCTTCAAAGTCATCTATGCTTTAGCATGTGTCAGAATTTCCTTCCTTTTTCAGGCTGAAGAATATTCCATCCTGTGTACATATCACATTTTGTTTATCTATTTATCCAACAATGGACACTTGGGTTGCTTCCATGTTTTAGTTATTGTGACTGATGCTGGTATGAATATGGGTGTCCAAATATCTGTTCAAAACCCTACTTTCAATTCTCTTGTATATATACCCAGAAGTGGGATTGCTGGTACATCCACCTGCTTGGGGGGAATCACCATTTTCTTTCAGTGCCCTATCAAATGCAGCCAGCACCAAAGACAAGTATCCTACTGAAAATTTGTTTCAGTCTGCCTCCTGGCCATGAGATCTGTAGGCACCTGACCTGCCTTCCAAGTTATTGTACATCACACTGAATGTTACATCACTGCCCACATGTGCCACTGTGGCCTCAGCCTCCTGGAGGCACCCTTGCCATCTGCTGCCAGCCCTGAAATCAACGCCACAAATTTTAGGCTTTTGGTTATTATGTCATCTCTTCCTAGTACCCATTTCTGAATACCTCATCATGTGCTAGGTAAACTATGCTGCCAAAAGGCAACCCCATGATTTCCGTGTCCTTCAACAACAAGCATTATTTCTCAGTGTCTCTATGTTGTCCCGACATGATGGTGGGGGATCAGCTCTGTGCTATCCTCACTGAAGATCTGCTCCACTTTGGGGGGATGATTCCCCCTGGCAGAGGGTAGAGATGCTTGGAAAAGGCCTCACCCAGCCATTCAACACTCAGGTCTAGAAGTGACACTCATCCCTTTGTGGAAAACCTGTGACGCCACTAAGCTAGGGGGCCAGGTCCAACCACGGTCCAACCAGTCAGGAAACGCAATCCTGAGGAGGCTAGAGTCAGAGACCCAGAAGTACTTTGAGAACAACACTGATGTTCCTGTCAAATATGATGGATGGGTGACTCCATGTACCTCAGTGCCTTGTTAAGTCAAACGTTGACAAGGATCCACAGAGTCAGACAAGACCTGGTCAGGAGTCCTGCTCCTTTCTATATGCTGAGTAATTTTGACTAAGTCACCTAGCCTCTCTGGGTCTCAGTTGTCTCATCTATAAATCTGGCAACAATATATCAGATGATGCTTATAAAGTGTTTAGTAAAGAAAGTGCAAGATAAAGCTGAGCTCGGTGGCTCAGCCTGTAATCCTGCGCCTTTGGGAGGCTGAGGTGAGTGGACTGCCTGAGCCGGCGGGTTCGAGACCCACCTGGGCAACTTGGCAAGACCTCATCTCTACAATAAATAAAAAATTAGCCGGGTGTGGTAGCGCGCGCCTGTAATTCCAGCTACTCGGAAGGCTGAGGCAGGGAAGAATCGCTGGAGCCCAGCAGGTCAAGATTGCGGTGACCGGGAGTGGCCACTGCACTCCAGTCTGGGTGACAGAGTGAGACTCCAACTCAAAAAAAAAAAAAGGTGCAAAATAAAAAACCCTGTCTTCTCAACTTGCTACTCACTGGTTCTATGTCATACTGCTGGTGGCTGCAACCATAAGAGCTTTTGCTTCTTCCACCTCCCAGTGGATTTGGGCTAAGAGAAGGCACATTTCATTCCACTGTAATCAGTGACAACTGGCTCTAATAAACACCTCTGCTCTGTCACATGCCTACGTTAGTTGCTATAACGTGCAATTTTGCGACTCCTAAATGTCTTATTATTATTTGCTCTCATTCCAAAAGGTGTACTCAGCTACAAAGTTGAATATGTGTGCCATTTGGTGTTTGTGAAGGTCCCAAGCAGACTCGGGGATACCTGCACAGAGTGCACTTGGCCCAGCCAAATGACAGATAGCCGCCTACTGCTATATGGTCTATGGTGGCTGTCACTACATTTTACTCTGAGAGATAATCTCCCTCTCAGAAGCACAACACTCCAGCTAACAAGGCTATTTGTCTAATATAACTGTGGCATTTTTTTCTTTTGTTTTTATTTGGCACATAATAATTATACTAATGTAATACAGAGTGATATGCTGATACAAGTATATAAAATGCAATGATAAAATCTGAGTACTTAGCATATCCATCACTCAAAGATTTATTAGTTCTTCTTGTTGTGAGCATTCAAAAGCCTCTCTTCTAGCTTTTTAAAAATACACACAATGCTGTACTCGGTGGCTCAGCCTGTGACCCCGTGCTTTGGGAGCCAAGGTGGGTTGATTGCCTGAGCCCGCAGGTTCGAGACCCTCCTGGGCAACTTGGCGAGACCTCATCTCTACAATAAATCAAAAAATTAGCCAAGCGTGGTAGCACGCGCCTGTAGTTTCAGCTACTTGGAGCTGAGCGGAAGGATCGCTGGAGCCCAGCAGGTCGAGGCTGCAGTGGCCGGGAGCGTGCCACTGCACTCCAGTCTGGGCGACAGAGTGAGACTCCAACTAAAAAAAAATACTCAGTAACTCCCTGTTACACCTATTCATCCTAAGTGCTGTCCAGCACCACAACCCACTGCTCCAATGTGGCTGGAAAATTGCACCTATTGTCCAGACTCTTCCCAACCTCTCCTCCTCCTCGTCCATCCCAGCCTTTAACAACATCTATTTCACTCTTACTTCTGGGAGCTCAATTTTTTTTTAGCTCCCATAGATAAGTGAGACCATGTGGCATTTATCTTTCTCCGACAAGGCTATTTCTTTACCTACCTTTGAGCTACATTTTCTCACAAACAGTAGTTGCAAAATCAGTGACAGATTTCATTTGAACTTTTCTTATTAAAAAACTCTTATTAAAAGATTGTTTGGCACATCCTCTTACTCAGTGTCTTTGGGATGAAAAGAGGTAGTGTAACTAAATAAAGACGTTTTGGAGATGTAGCTGGCTTCTCTCACTGAAAGCCAAAGTCTGATGACTACTTGGGGGGAAAACCCACACTGAGAAGCAGGCAAGCAGTAAGAATCGGGCTAGAATGAACAGAGTTTTTTAGAATAAAGTCACTATAATTAGAGCGAAAATATAATGATGAGGCATCAAACAGGTAATCTTAGCAGCACTGCCGAAAAAGAAGAAGAAAAGGTAGGGCAGGTTTCAAAATACATATTTTTCCAAAGGAACCATAACAGCTCCTCCAAAGTTTGTAAGCAGAGAAAGAGAACCTTCACCAGGCCTTGCCTGCAGCAAGGAGTCAGTATGTGGGTTCAGTTAGTTCACTCAGGCTCCACAGCCATTCCCACCAGTCTTGGGGTCTTTTCTTCACTATCTTCCTCCCCTAGGAGAGCTCTTATCCAATCAAGGAGGTGCCTAGTCATACTCTGCAAAACTGATACCACCGTGCTTCTGGGAATGGTTTCCTCTACCAAGAAACATAACTAGCAGGCCCATGATAATTCATCAAGCCTAAAAGGACTTCAGTGATGACCCCTTGTCGAAATTCTATTTTGGGCAGCTGCTCCCTCTGCTTCCCCAATTTCACCATAGAGCAAGGTCAGAATCTTACCTAGATGGAAAAGCAACTCTGCTCCAGATGCTCAGAGAGGTGATGGTTTGGCCACGTGATGCCTGGACTTAGAGCTAGAAAACAGAACTGCTAGGCTGTGTTTCCTCCCCAAGAAGTGAGTGCACTCAGGTCTCATGGGGCTGCCTGAGGACCCCAGGAGTATAAGTACTGGGAAATCCACACAATGCAGTCAGCGTGATTTCTTACCAGTTGTTTCAATGAACCCATTCTACAAGTTATATTTATTAAGTAAAACTATGACTTTACAACATCCCAAATTGTCTCAGCAGCCATTATGGACTTTACCATTTATTCCCAGGCTCTAAAAAGATGCAAACACTGACTATTCCACGACGATCTTATGTGAACCAAACTGCAGAGGATAGACCTCCTTATTGTCCCAGGCACTCCACCTTTATCACTCTGCAGTTTAATTCATCTACTAAAATGTGAGTTTCCTATGCAGGTTGATATTAGTGAACAGGAAAGCATCAGGCCAAGCAGTGTCCAGCAAATGTCCAGTAAATGATGAATGATCCTTTCCAGAACTGGGTCAAAGACTATATTCCCTAAACTGCTCAGTGACCTCAAGGACCTCAGTCACCCCGCAGTGACTTCGGCTTCCTCTTCTGCCTACTCATTCCTTTGACCCAATTATACACAGCTATAAAATCAAACACTCCAACTCAGCACTAAGTGTTTGAGAACAGGAGTCAGATCATTATCATTTCCCCCTCCCCCGCCCCATACTAATTATTCAAAACTCTACTTGAATGGTGCTTAATAAATTTTCATCATCTTCCTGTGGGCCATAACCAGAAAATGTGCCAAGACGCTCACGTCAATCTGTTTGTGCTGCATTAATGAACTACCATAGATGGGTTAATTCATAAATGACAGAAATTTATTGCTTACAGTTCTGGCAACTAAGCACAAAATCAAGCTATCAGCAGATTCGGTGTCTGGTGAGGGTCTGCACCTCCCAAATGATGTCTTCTGGGTTTTCACATGGCTGAAGGGGCAAACATGTTTCTTTATAAGGCCTCTCTTTTTTTAGTTGGAGTCTCACTCTGTCACCCAGATTGGAGTGCAGTGGCCACTCCCAGCCACCGCAGCCTCGACTTGCTGGGCTCCAGCGATCCTTCCGCCTCAGCCTTCCAAGTAGCTAGAACTACAGGTGCGCGCTACCACGCCCAGCTAATAAGGGCTCTTTTAAGATCTCATTCATGTGGGTGCCATTCTTATGACCTAATTACCCACCAAAGGCCTCATCTTCTAACACTATCACCTCAGGGATTAGGTTTCAACATACTAATTTTGGGAGGACACAAACATTCAGATCAAAGCCATGTCCAACAACCAAAAATACTTTTGGTGCCTAAAAGGCATTCATCATCTATTTCAAATAAGCATTCATCTATTTCATTTCTCTAACATATTAGCACACTTATATTGTTCATTAGCATATCCCAACCTTCAATAAAAGACTCACTGATAAATGAAGAAAAGAGTGATTCCACAGATGCTATCTCTTAGGCAAAGTCAACATATGAGGTTGACATGGTTCTTGGAAGAAGGTTAAAAGGGAGAGGAAAAAGGGAGTCCCCAAGCTCCAAACCACCGCTGGAAGCCAGGCCCATCTTCACCCTTCATCTCACTAGCAGTGCGCCAGATTGGCATCTGGGATGACGCTGACATTCTTGAACCAATTTCCAAGCTTACTTTGTATGCTGAGCACAACCTCTTTTCCAAAGAGCAAAATGAGTTTGAAAGGGGAAGTGACTAAAGTCCTCTAGGTGAAGAAGGCCCCTAGTGCTTTCCCTAAGCTTCAAGACTTGTAAATCATCAACTCACTTATGAACTCACTGCGACAACTTTGTGGATGGTCAGGTTGTTGCTAAACAGTCACCTTTAAGTGCCAAGGCCTGTTGGCACTATTGGTATAAAGCTTTCAGCTGGAGGTCACAGAGCCAGATCAGCCTTATGTGTAGCATAGTACTTTGTCCAGGGTATGGGTTGTGCCTTCATGCTGTAGGACAGGAGTTTCTCTGAAACGATGTTTCTTTAGTTCTGTCTCTCTGTTGATTTTCTTTTTTACTAAGTGCAAAGCAGAGTCATAGGGATAAATAAATTTCCCTACACGTGGAACAGTTTATGATATACTCGTTAACAGTGTACTTCCTGGGACTGAGCCCACTTCTAGCTTGTGGGACCTTGAACAAGTCACATCCCCTTTCATTGCCTCAGTTTCTTCATCTAGCATTAAAAGAAAATGATAATAATATTAATATATTTTTGCTCACAAGGTTGCGCTGATGTTCATGTGAAGTACTACATATGAAGCACTGAGTTCAGTGTCTGACACATAAGTGTCTGCATTCATATCATTTAGTCAAACTAGATAATGTGCACTACACATCTTAGGGTTGCGTGCAATTACTGCAGTGGAGTCAGACTGCTTGAGTGCAGTTTCAATTATGTTCAAGCTTTGTGATCCCGGGAAGATTGTGTAACCTTTCTAAATATGTAGAGGATAGAACAGTGGGCGTCACAGCATTTACCAGGTGACATTGCAACATGACTGTGACATTACTTTGGTGACGGCTGGCTGAGCAGCCCCTGCTGAGTCTTTGCACAGTCGCTTTTAGTCACATTGGCTGCACAGCCCTGGAGTCACTCAGTAGTTATGCCTATATAGCATTCATGGAATAACTTAGTTACCATCTGTTGAAAGGGAAATTAGAGATGGTAAACCAGGTTGGGTATCACCAAAGAGAAGCTGAGTCAATCTGTATGATTCTGGTTCTCGGAAGCTGTTAGGTATCAAGCCGTGTATTCTCCATAAGCGATGGCATATGGAGTCTGGGAATAGCTACTTAAAGCAATCATGAACATCTCAGTTCAGTCTCAAAGACAGAACTGAAATGCAAGTCCCATTTTACTGGTGATAAAATTAACCAGCTTCCAGAATAAGTAGACATTTGACTCCTTGTATAGTTGCTATCATGGGGCTGATATCTACATTGCATCAGAGCTATAAGATACTCCATAAGAATGCCATTCTCTTTGGTGTCTAAGAAAATTTTGCTAGGTAGACACAAAATAAAGTGAAAGGTGTTCCAAAACTCAAGGCAGCAGACTCTCTGAATGCCAGGCTATAAAAGACCTCAGATTCTTACTTTGTTACTTTAAGATCAACAACATTTGGCATAAGCTTGAGCAAAAATCAATTTTAAAAATGAGCAGAGCCTCCCAAGAATATTCAGATCTTAAAAACTGGGGACACTTGCTGACATTTTATGATAATGAAGCTATAATCTAGAACTACCTTTAACCAAAGGGAATATCTACACTATGAGAGATGCATTCAAAGATGTTAAAGATTTTAAGAAGTTTCTTTAAGCCTTTCTACAATAAGAAAATATACCTTCAGCAGCTGGTCTCAGCTAAAAAAGTATTAGTTGGCAATGACAACTAGCAGCCTTGACATTGGGAGGCTAGACTAAGTATACCAATAAACAAGTACAAGGCCCATCCAGAATAAGACCTCGTTTTCAGTGGTCAAAGATAAAATATCACCACCTTCCCTACACTCATTAGTACAGATAACAGTCAGAACTCTACAAGCAGTGAGAACAAGCAAAAATAAGGCAAAACGCTAAGTAAAGAAGTAACATCACACATAGACCAGGAGGTATACAAACACCAATGTCACAAGAGGCCAGTCAAGGGATACAGATAATAAAAGCATTTAGATGTAGGAAAATCCACTTTGTGTGCACAATGGTGACTGGCATCATACAGTAAGAACAAGAAAGGATGTGATGAATAAGAGGCACACTACCTATTCAAAGGGAATCACTGTTTCTTAGTTTACAGTGATGTTGGGCCATGAGAAAGCACACATACACTTCTTAAGGTCTTTTTTCAGATGGTAGCAATGAGTTCAATTGTTTAAACATTAAGTGTCACAGACAAACTCAAAGGTAGTCTTCCAAGATCCCCACTTCCTGGTGGTCACACTTTTGCTTAATCCTCTCCTCTCAATTAAGCAGAATTAGCAGGACCTGCAGCTTGCTTCTAACCAACAAAATATGGCAAGACAATGAATGTCGCTTCTATATTTCCATTACACGATATAAGACTCTGCCTCACTAGTGTTCAGGCGCTGAGGATGTTCCTTGCTGTTGTGATGACCTGAGCAGCCATGTTGAAAATACCATGTGCCAAGAAACTGCAGAGACAATTAGGAACTGTGGCACCTCTGGGCAGTTTCCAGATGATTTTCAGCCAAAAGCTAAGGACCTGTCTTGAAGCCAAAAGGACATGAAACTGAACAACAAGTGAAATGAGTGATCTTAGAAGCATATTCATCCCCAGCAGGGCCTCTAAATGAGTACACAACACATTGACACCTTGACTGCAGCTTTGTTAGACCCTAAGCAAAGAATCCAACTAAGCCATGTCCATCCTGACCTATAGTAATTGTGAGATAATGTGTGTAGTTGTAAGCCACTAAGTTTGTGCTCATTTGTGGCATAGCAATAGATAACCAATACACTGTGCAACCCAAACAAACCACATCTAAAGGACATATTTAGCCATGGACATGCAGGAGTGAAAAGGTAATAGCTTTTCCTCACTCATTGAGAGGTTTATGACTGAGATATCATCAACAAAAGACAAGTTAACAAGAGAAAGCATACAAATGTACCTAATGTAAGATTGAATCCGGGCTCGGTGGCTTAGCCTGTAATCCCGCGCTTTGGGAGGCCGAGGTGAGTGAACTGCTTTAGCCCACGGGTTCAAGACCCGCCTGGGCAACTTGGCGAGAACTCATCTCTACAATAAATCAAAATATTAGCTAGGCATGGTAGCACGTGCCTGTAGTTCCAGCTACTTGGAAGGCTGAGGTGGAAAGATCGCCGGAGCCCAGCAGGTCAAGGCTGTGGTGGCCAGGAGCGGCCACTGCACTCCAGTCTGGGCGACAGAGTGAGACTCCAACTCAAAAAAAAAAAAACATTGATAAGACAATGAAGACTTCATAAATGAAGACCCAAAGAAACAGGGAAAAATATATTTGTATACTTATGTTTGATGAGGAGTGGTCAGTCATGTGGAAGTGTGATTGGAGGAAAGGTGATATGATCTAAAGGTACTAAACTCTGGATATAGGAAGAATGTCTTTGAAATAATCATATGGCTTACTTTTCTCGAAGGTCAGAGAATTCTTTTATGGCCTACTTCAGGAAAAACTGGCAGGAGAAGGTCAGAGAGTGACCTTGTTGCTTCTTCTATTTCCTCAAATACCAAGGTGGTGAATTTTGGGATGGTGTGTACTGATCCCCTCCAGACAACTAATTTGCTACATTTGTTGTATTCCACCAAACCTGACATCAACATTTGCTAAAATTATAAATTCTCTGAGCTGAGAATTCAAAGCATCTAAAGGAAAATAATGAACTCTGAAAGTCATAATAATACGTGAAGCGTAAATCTTATTAAATTTCATTTCCTCAGTGAATCAGGAGAATGATTGAGACAGAACCCTGGATTTTCCTATGATATTTGATAAAAGTTTCTGTGGTCATTTTTACTAAGAGCAGACCAGCATGGTCTAAATAATAAGACAAGCAGCTTCAGAGTCGAATTTGTAAGGGATGAGATGACTTACTACGTGAACAGAGCCAGATGCATAGTAGTTATATGCTAAATACAAGCATAAATGACACTTAATGGACAGGTGCTATCCTGGCATTCCTTAGGTGTCTGCCTTAGTGCTGCTTTGTTTGAAATATCAGAATTAGTAACTTAAAACACAGGGTCTGGATGCCAAATTCATAAATGACATGTTGTTTGGAGGGAAAGGAAGTGGAGTGAAATGTCATATTAGTCAATGCCATCATCCTTGGTTCATTTATCATACTTTATCATACAGTATGCACACATAAGCCATGCTGTCAGCAATTTATTCCATCTTAATTCCAGGCCTTGAAGAACTATATTTAATTTTTGACAAGTATCACAAATTGGAAGAATTCAGTGCAGCACGGCAGTATGGTTGACACTCAATAAATATTTCTGAATAACTGTATTGTGAATTTCCTTAATGGATAAACTGTAAACTAAAGCCTTAAGAGATAGATAGTCTGGATAGATGAAGGGTTGAAACTGATAAGAATTTACTTATCTCAAAAGCCAGGATAGTAATGGTACCTACTTCATAAAGCTGTTATAAACATTAAATGGTGTCATAGTTTGTTTGTGCTGCTATAACATAATACTTAAGACTGGGAAATTTAGAAATAATACACATGTATTTCTCACAGTTGTGAAAGGTACAAATTGCCATGATTGCATGCTGGGTAAGTTCATGGTTAAGTACAGAAGAAAGGCTATTAGGGTCCAAATGTGAATCTTACACCTGCATCTTACGTTATGGAATCCCTTTACACACTAGTTCTCCTATTTGTAAAAATGAGGATCAGAACAAGAGAACAAGCACCTACCTCTGGAGGGCATTCATGAAGAGACAACATGTTAGCAGATTTCCACAACTTAGAAAAAAGTACAAGACATCATAGCACTTACAAACATTAGTGGTTATTATTATTACCATTATCATGAAAATGTTTTATTAGTTAAAGGGCTAGTAAGAAGTTGACTTAGTCTGAATCATTCAAGAGGTCAAAAACAATATACGTGGATGAAGAAAAGCTTTCTCATAATCTCAGTAGCCCTGAGAAGGAAACAGGATTGTTTGGAAGCAAAGAACATCTTAGCACTGTAAAGTTTTGCAAATAATTCTCCATGATTTTTTAGAGAAAGCTCATGTGAAAACACTTTTAATTTATCTTAGTGGCTCAACAATTCAAGTGCTCCTCCCTTAGACCCAATACCACCCCAAATTTGTACAGGAGGCCCACTCTGTGTTTCTTTAGGAGCAGACAAGGATGAAATAACTGATTTGGACTATGGAGAAAGGATGCATGCTCTGTGACTTACTAATATCTGTAGTTAAACTGTCTTGAGAATTGTTTGAATTTAGGAGAGAAGACTTCAAACTGAAATACAGTGCTCAGATTCACAGGATAGAGGGATGGGAAGGAGAAGTCTTTACATATGTAAGTTTCAAGGAAAATACTACAATGAAATGAGATTTAAAAAACAGAGGGAGTTCAAGGTAAGGAACAAAGGCTTTGGGCTCTAAAGCTGTCTCATTTAAATTCTGTTTCTTCCTCGTATTTGCTTTGTGACTTTGAGCTATTGCTTAATGTCCTTCTGCTTGAATTTGCTTATCTAAAAAATCAGGATAGTAGCAGTACTTACCTCACAGAGCTGTTGTGAGGATTCAGCGGTGCCTTTCTGTGCTGCTATAACACAATACTTGAGACTGGGTAATTTATAAACAATAGACATGTATTTCTTACCGTTCTGGGAGCTGGGAAGTCCAAGATCAAGGCACTGGCAGATACAGGATCTGGTGGGGGTTGTGCTCTGGATCCAAGATAGCATATCCTGCTGTGTCCTCACATGGAGGAAGGGATGGCACATGTGCCAAATGCTGTGGGAAGCCTCTTTTATAAGAACCTTAATCCCATTAATGAGCAAGGTGCCCTCATGATCTAATCACCTCCTAATTGCCCCACCTCTTAATACTACTGCTTTGGAGATTATGTTTCCACATGAATTTTGGAGGGACACAAACATCTAAACCATAGTAAATGATAACTATACTTCTTCTTTTTCACCTCCTATTTCTTTTCTTTCTTAGCAGAAGTAGAAGTGGTAGTAATAATATTATATTATTTATTAATTATTCTTTATTTACAGCATTGTACTTTGGGTAAAACAAGTAGGTGGTAGATGTTTCTAGTTTTTTTGCCATTGAGAAACTCAAGATAAAGTAAAGGAAGTATGTCATACCTCACGCACATATAAGCACAAAAATCATAAACAGTCAAATCATAAAAGCCATTACTGTATCTGTAAAGGAAAAATGAAGAAGGAAAGGTTGCAAAAACTCTCTCTTCGACCAAACTTCAGTGACACTCCTCTGAGCCCAACTACAGCTAGTGCCCAGCATGTCCCCTGGGAGCCAAATTTTAGCATGAATTCTGCTAAGTCAGTTTAGTTAGAATGCTCCTCCATGATAGCTGACAAAATTCCTCTCCTCCACCATGTCCCAGGTGATGTTTGATGGCCTGCCTTCAGCAAAAATTCTGTTGGGTTGGTTTAGCCAGAATCCCTCTTACACCTCATGCTTCCTTTTGAATCTACTGAATCGCCACCTACTGAATCCTGCTCTGCTCCTTGAATATCAATTTCCACTTCTGCTATTTGTATTTGGGGTTGATCCGTACATCTATACTGAGGTCTTGACCCTATTGCAATCGTTTCTAAGTAAAATATGATTTTACCACTTTACTGTCTGGTTCTGTCTCTTTGCTTAAGCAAAAGTCACTATCAAATCCTGTTTTCAAGGATTGTATGTCACTGCCTTGATTTGAAAATTGGAAATTTTGAAAGTTTTACTCTGTTTATACATGCATGAATGAATTTTAGAAATACCAATTAAAAAATAAATGTTGTTTTAGAATCATATGAAATTCTCAACATCCTCCTCAGCTAGGATGTGTTGTATACAGCAGGGCTATAATTAGCCTGAGCCATTACACTGAAATAAGAAATGTCCTTGCATGGTACTGACACCGAGTCAAGGCATAGCACATAATAATTGTCAATGCTGATTGTAAACACAGATCCTAGGAGTTCTGGGGGATTCTCACCAACTTTTCAGCATTATTTATTGATAACTGTGAGATTGATGAATTACACCTGGTAAAAATGAGAAACCCAGAACTATTTGTCGTTGGGATTGGATGTGCGACAAGATGATGTCCACTGGAGCAGGAGAAAATAAACAATCCTGCCTATTCCATTCTGGGCACTCAAGATCCAAGATGTGCTCCTCAATGGTTCCTGACCTGAGAGAAAGAGTTTTTCCATATAGCCAAATGGAGTTTGCCTCTGGACCTGTGAGGAAGACAGCAGTCATAAATATTCTTTCTTTAACACTGCTCCTAGACTGAATCATTTTCTTGCAATAAAACAGCTTTGTAAGCATGGTCATGTGGTGTCCTCTGAGGCTTCTTAGAAATATAATCCTGTCTAACTGCCACCACTAGTGAAAAAGTATACCTACTTCTAAAATAAAATAACTCAGAGTTAGCTCACTACTTCTATTTATTTCATTTTTACTTTTAAAATATATCCTGGCTCTGATTATATGAAAGCAAACTAAGTATAATTTTTATCATAAAGGATGTTGACAATATTAAAATTAATATTTTCAGAATTAAAACCACCAATAACATCTATTTAGAGACTTAGATCTGTTTACAGACTCAACCCATATAATAATTTCTTTACAATGAAGCCTGTAAATGTTAATTACATCTGTGGGTTAATGATATGAGTATATTTACATCAGTAAATATAATAATCCTTTTGGATAAGTATTCCCTTATTCCCTTAATAAGTCTGTACCATTTATTATCTAGTCAATTAACTTTATCTACTGCTTTCAATTTTAAATCATGATCTTCATTCGTTACCTAAAACAGTCCTAGAAATGTATAGCAAGATGTTTACTTATGCTCACTCAGCTACTTGCAGGACGGTTTTTTAAAACCAATATTTTAAAAATATTCTCTTCTTTTTGGGGAGAGTACAGCAAACAGCACTTCAGAATTCAAAAAAGTACCATTGCTGTGTACTGTTACAGTGGGACTGTTATGTGTGTGTTGTAGAAGAAAACAAATGAAGCACTGAGTCAGTGAGCTGAGATTTTTCAGGCATGGGAGAGCTATAGCTATACGGTTGATGAAGTCAAGTAGGATCATGTAGTTTTAGATTTGAATTAAAGTATCAGTGTGACTTCATGATGTATTTTAGCTTTAAAATATATATTTCTAAATCATTCCATCAAAAAAGCCTAGAAACAATATCCACTCAAGTGGCCTGGAGTACCCCAAGGATCCAGATGGTAGTCTCTAAGCACTGTTTAGTAAAGATATCCAGGGATCCTTAAAGATATGGCCATTGTATGTTTGAGGCAGAAAATGTACAAGATAAGCCTAGAACACCTTGTTACAACAGAATGCAAATAATCTATTAAAAACTACTGAAAGCATAGAAAAAAATAATATCATCCTACTGGCTAAATATTAAACTATGTTTCTGTCAGAATAAGTGCAATGAATTGAAATATCTCAAGTATGTTTATCTCTTGTCCTTAGAAAGATATTTTTTAGATATATTGATCATTTTTACAAAACAATGAGCTATTTTCTTAGCATTCTTCAAATTAGTAAATAAAGAGAAAAAATAAAGCATTTATCCAGCTTCTTCTCTACAAATTGTACCTCAGGGTATCTACGCAATCAAATATTTGATGTTTATCCTTATGGTAGTATCATATTCCCACTGCTATTAAACATTTTTTATGTTTATCCTTATGGCAGTATCATATTCCCACTGCTATTAAATATATTTCAGTCACATAGAAGGTTGTATCCTAGCCCAGATTTTAAATTGTGATGAAACTGATTTGTCTTAAAAGTGAATATCCAAAGAGACCCATTGCTCAAGGGAAAGAAGAGTTCTTGAGTTTAAGGTTTAAATTATTGAACAGCTAAGAAGCCTCTGCCGGAAATGTGTAAGAACTGTGATTGTCCAGCCCACTGACCTCTCTGAACACCCTGTTCAGGTCTTTAAACTCAACAATATGCATCCTCCAAATGCATCAAGGCCCTGATAGACAGCAGCCAGAACGTCTCCCCCAGCTCTCCAACTCAGCATGTAGGTCTGTAGTTCCTACACTGATTTCCCAATAACCCTCTACCTGGAATTCTATTCAAAATATTATTTGAATCCACTTGTCACATGATAATCAGGTTTATAAACAGACCAGAAAGGGTTACCAGAGAATTAAAAACTAATAGAAAACGACAACAACAAAACTTTAAAAACACAGGTGTCAAAACAAACAGGAAGAAAAAAGAACTTGGAAGAGACAGAAACAGTGCACGGAAAAATAACAAAATAAACCATTACTAATAGTCTCAGAGAGATAAAAATAATTATTGTATCCAGGAGACCAAAAAAAAAAAAAACATTTGGAAAACAAAACTAAGGGCTTTTAGAGGAAAAAAGCAACATAGCCCCAAAAGTTGAGGAAATATGAGACCAATTATTAGGAAAACAAAGAGATAAAAAGTAAAAGAGGAAATATATACAGAACAGAGGATTCCCTGCAGAACTTATCTGAATTGCAAGGATTCTAAAAAGTAACATCAGCTAACATGTATTAAAGAAAATAATTAAAGAAGCACTTTAAGTTCTTATTCTTAAAACTAAAGAATAGAAATTCCATGTAGGTAAGAGATTACTCATTGCAAATAAAGAGTGAGGGAGAAAGGTTCCAAAGGAAATTTTAATGCTATAAATTACCAAATTAACGAATCACTCATGAGGGATTAGTTGACTGATTGATAAGATTTCCAAGCATGGAAATAAAATCATAGAATATCGTCTTAAAAAAATAAGCAATGACAAAAGAAAATACTGACGATATAAAGATAAGTGGAAAAATAAGAAAGAAATTCAAAAGGACATCTAGATTCCACTCCTACATATAGAGAGCTTAGAAGTTGTCACTCCTGCTTTATAACAAACAAAGGCTAGAAAAGTGAAAATCAATAACCTTTCTCAGGTCCATCAGAGAACTGCAGTCACAGGAAAAACTGTCACTCTAAAATCTGGAGAGATGATATAACCTGAGAGACACGGTGAAGATCTGCTTGCTTGGAACAGAATCCAAAGGAGCCATGAAAAGGAACGTTGTCATGGCAATGACTGGTAGCTGACTGTGGACTAGCATGCATGAGAACACTCTTTACATCATATTAATGGTGAGAGACTAAAAATTTTTTTCCCTAAGACTGCGAATAAAGCAAATATGTAATTTCTTACTCCTCCTCTACAATATCTTTCTAGGTCTAACTAATGCAATAGGATGCACATATACTTCTTGAATCTAAGATTTTAATCAATTAAAAAATACAATAATAGAAGAAAAAGGGCCAAAAGTTATACAGATCGGAAAGGAAAAAAATACAGCCAACTATCTTTATTTAAAGATTGCTTATGTAGAACATTCCAAAATTTACAGAATCTGCAAAAATACTCCTGGAAGAAGTAAGCAAATATGGTAAGGTTGTAAGATGTAATGGCAATATATAGAAGTCAGTTGCTTTCCTATATACAAGCAGTGGACCATTTGAATTTGAATTATGTATAGATACAGATGCACGTGTAGAATGTAGATATGTGTTTACGCATGAATTAGTGTCCACACATATATTTTCTTGCTTTTTCAGCGGTGATTCCCCATTTGCAGTGAGTATACCTTACCCAGATCTTGGTTACTATACTATCCTCCAATAAAAGGGGCCAGTGTTCCTTGAAGAAATGGCCAGTTCTAACGCTGGGACAGGGAATATAATGATGAGCTTGGAGAATCTTGTATTGCAAAAAGTAAAGGAGAAAAAATAAAGAAAAACAATTAACCCACATTGGAGACAAGACAAATAAATGTTATATGGGATAGTGAAAAAGAAAAACAACATAGAACTCACTGTTTCTATATTCTATAAGAAAATATGTATAAATTATAGACTTGACAATCTTATGCCAATATTGGTTCATCATTTGTGACAAACGTACCACATTAATATAAGAGGTTGTCAATAGGAAGCGTGTAGGATGTAGAGCTTGTAGGAATACACTGCAGTATCTTTGTGCCTTTCCTGTAAGTCTAAAACTTTATAAAGCTGAAATTTTATTTTTTTTAAAGCTGGAGATATAATATGGCTTGAATTCTATTTTCTAGAAGGACTGTGTGCAATTAAGGGATTGTATAAAATTATTCAGTGAAACCATCTGGGTCAGAATATTTATTTGGGGGATGACTGTAATGACAAATTACATTCCTTTACTGGCTGTTTATATTGTTTGTTTGATCCTGGTAGAGTTTTGGTAGTTGGAAGTTTTTGAGGAACTGTCCAATTCTTCAAGTTGCTGAACTCATGAATATAAAGTTAGTCACTGTGTTCCTTTACTATCTTTTCAATAGTTGCTGATTTACAGTGATAGTCCCCATTTCATTCCTAATGATGGTTATTTGCCTCATCTGTCTTTTTATTTTGTCAGTGCTGCTAGAGCTTTGTCAATTTTATTGATTTGTTGAAGAGTCAGCGTTTTGTTTCTTTAATTTCTCTACTGTTTCTGCATTTTTAATTGCATCTGTTTTTGCTCTTACCTTTAGCATTGTCTTCTTTTTGCTTGCTTTGAATTTATTTTGCTTTTCTTTTTTCCATTTTCTTGAAGTAGGAACTTACACACTGGTTTAAAATCGTTCCTCGTGTCCTTCCCTCCTTTCCTTCCTCCCTTTCTCCCCTTCCCTTCTTTTTTGCAGGATTGTTTAGAATTTTTATTTTTAAATAAACTTCATTGTATATATTTAAGGTAGACATAATGTCTTGGGACACATGCAACTAGTAAAAAGGTTACTACAGTGAGACAAGTTAACATATCCATCACTGCTCATTTTGTGGCAAAAACTGTGAAAATCCACTTATTTAGTAGGTATCTCAAATACACTGCAATTGCATTACCTATAGTCCTCATGTTACATAGTAGATCTCTAGACTTGTTCATCCTACATATCTGCTATCTTGCATCCTCTCACTCACACTGCTACCACCCCCTGGTAATCACTGTTTTATTCTTTGTCTCTGCATATTTGACTATTTTTTCATTCCATATATAAGTGAGATCATGCAACTTTTTTTTTCTGTATCTGACTCATTTAACTTAGCACAATGTCCTTCACATTGTACCAAGTGGGAGGGTCTTTTCTTTCTTAAAGTCTGAATAATATTCCATCTTATGTACCTGCCACCATTTGTACATCCATAGCAGTTAGGTTGTTTTCATATTTTGACTACTGTGAATAATGCTGTAGTGAACATGGGAGTGCAGATATCTTTACAAAGTATGATTTCATTTCCTTTGGATATATACCCAAAAGAGAGATTGCTGGGTTATATAGTAATTCTAATTTCTTTAGACACCTCCACATTGTTTTCCATAATTACCACACCAACTTAAATTCCTGCCAACAGTGTACAAAATTCTCTTTTCTCTATTCTCTCACCAACATTTGTCTTTTGACTTTTTGAAAATAGCCATCCTAATACCTGTGATACGGTATCTCATAAGAATCTCAGCTTTTATTTCCCTGATTATTAATGATGTTGAAAATTTTTAATATGTCGGTTGCCATTTTTATGTCTACTGAAATGTCTATTCAGGTCCTTTACCCATTTTTAAATCAAGTTATTTGTTCCTCTACTATTGAGCTATATGAGTTTTTTATAAATTTTGGACATTAACTCCTTATCAGATATGCAGCTTGCAGATATTTTTGCCAAACCACAGGTTACCATTTATTTTATTATTTACTTTGCTATACAACACCTTTGTAGTTTAATGTAGTACTATTTATTTATTTTTGCTTCTGTAGCCTGAGCATTTTTTTGGTCCGATATCTAAAAAATCACTGCCAAAGACAAGCTCATTTCTAACGCAAATATTTTTTGTTATAAATTTTCCTCTCAGCACTGCTTTAGCTTCATCCCACATATTTGAGATGAGTTTTTCACTTTTATTCAGTTTCATGTATTTTATTCTCTGACATTTTCTGCACATGTATTATTTAGAAGTGTGTTTTTAAATTTCCGTTTGCTTAGAGATTTTTCTGTTGTCTTTCTGTTAGTGATTTATAATTTGACTACAATATGGTCACAGAACAAACTATTAATGATTTCAATTCTCTTAAATTTGTTGAAATTTGGTTTACGATCCAAGATATGGTATATCTTGATAAATATTTTTCATAAGCACATTAAAAAATTTGTATTCTGTTGTGGTTATGTAGAGTGTTCTATATATGTAAATTATATCTTGTTAGCGAAGTGTGCTGATTAAATCTACCATATAGTTTGGAAGTATATACTACTATTCCTTTCCCAAGTATAAATATGAATTTATACTTTTTTTATTTGTTTCATCAGTTTTTGTTTCATGTATTTTAAGGCCGTGTTGCTTGATGCATACACATTTAGGACCACTATGTCTTCCTGGTGAATCGATCTTTTTATCATAATGTAAAGTTCCTCTTCATCTCTAATAGCTTTCTTGCTCTGAATTCCAGTTCATCAGATATCAGCATGGTCTCTCTTGCCTTTACAGTTTCAATTAATACTTGTATGGTATATCTTTTTTCCACTGTTTTACTTTTAACCTACCATTACTGTTGAAATTTCAATTCATTCTGCCAATCTATCTCTTGCTTGATTTATGTTGATCATTTACACTTAAGGTGATTTTTGATATACTGGGGATTACAAATTCAATTTAATATAAAATTTCATGCTCTCTTCACCCTTCTCCCTTTAGGAGTCCCCAGTGACCAATTTTCCCATTCTTATGCCCATGTGTATTCATTGTTTAGCTCTCACTTATAAGTTAGAACACGGGGCATTCAGTTTTCTGTCTCTGTGATAATTCGCTTAGGGTTGTGGTCTTCAGCCGCATCCATGTTGCTGCAAATGCCATGAATTTGTTCTTCTTTATGGCTGCATAGTATTTCATGGTGTGCATGTACCACATTTTCTTTATCCAATCCACCATTGGTGGTCACCTAAGTTGGTTCCATATTTTTACTTTTGTATACCGAGTTGTGATAAACACACTAGTGCAGGTGTTTTGTTTTGTTTTGTTTTGTTGGTAGAGTGATGTATGCACCTTTGGATTTATATCCAGTAGTGGGATTGCTGGGTTGAATGATAAATCTATATTTAGTTCTTTAAAAAAAATCTCTAAACTACTTTCCACAGAATTGAACTAGCTTACATTCCTGACAACAGGGAGTGTTCCCTTTTCTTCACAACCATGCCAACATCTGTTGTGTTTTGACTTTTTTAATAAGAGCCATTATGACTGGTATGAGATGGTATCTCATTGTGGTTTTGATTTGCATTTCCTGGATGATCAATGATGTTGAACTTTTTTATATGTTTGTTGGCTGCTTGTATATCTTCATTTAAGAAGTGTCTGTTTATGTCTTTTGCCCACTTTTTTTTTTTTGAGTTGGAGTCTCACTGTGTCACTCAAACTGGAGTGCCGCAGCCTTGACCTGCTGGGCTCCAGTGATCCTTCCGCCTCAGGCTTCCGAGTAGCCAGAATTACAGGCATGCGCTACCACGTCCAGTTGAGATTTTTTGATTTATTGTAGAGATGAGGTCTCGCTGCCCAGGTGGGTCTCGAACCCGCGGGCTCAGGCAATCCACTCACCTCAGCCTCCCAAAGGCGCAGGATTACAGGCTGAGCCACCGAGCCCGGCTTGCCCACTTTTTAATAGGGTTATTAGTCTTTTTCTGTCAGTTCTTTTGAAGTTTTTGTAGAGTCTGAATATTAGTCCTTTGTTGGATACACGGTTTACAAATATTTTCTCCCATTCTTTAGCTTGTCTATTAACTTGGTTGATGGTTTCTTTTGCTGTGCAGAAGTTTTTTAGATTGATTAGGTCCCAGTTGTCAGTTGTTTTCACTGCTTTTGCTTTTGAGATCTTGATCGTGAATTCATAGCCCAGGCCAACATCCAGAAGAGTGTCTCCTAGGCTTTCTTCTAGGATTTCAATAGTTTGAAGTCTTATATTTGTCATTTATCTATCTTGTGTTAATTTTTGTATTTGGTAAGAAGGGGTCCAATTTCATTCTTCTGCCAGTTTTCCCAGCACCATTGTTAAACATGGTCTCCTTTTTCCAGTGTTAGATTTTGCCAACTTATTCAAAGATGAGGTAATTGTAAGACAACAGTTTTATTTCTGGGTTCCTTTTTTTAAAACATATTTTTATTTAAAAATTGTGGGGTACAGTTAGGGGTTAGGTAAAAAAAATATGCATCATTCAGGCACCCTTGTTGATAAAGGGTGTCCCCTCGTCCCCAGTCAGATATTGCCTACCATTAATCCCACCACCCTTGCCCTCCCTGTCCCCTCCCACCCCCCATAGATTCCCATCACTGTCAATCCTTTTCTTATAGTATTACAATAGATGCTCAAAGTCCACTTATGAGTGAGAACATGTGATTCTCAGATCTTTGTTACTGTGAGAGGTCACTCGGTATTATATACTCTAGTTCCATCCAGGTTGCTGTGAAATTCATGATTTTGTTCTTTTTTATAGCTGCATAGTATTCCATCATGTATATGTGCCACCTTTTTTAAATCCAATCCTCTTTTGATGGATGGCATGGTTGGTTCCAGGTTCTCAATTTCGTTCCATTGGTCTATGTGTTGGTTTTTGTACTAGTATCATGCTGTTATGGTTACAGTAACCTTGAAGTAAAGTTTAAAGTCTGGCAATGTGATCCTTCCAGCTTTGTTCTTTTTGCTTAGCATTGCTTTGGCTATTTGGACTCTTTTTGTTTCCATATGAATTTAAGTATTGCTTTTTTCTATATCTGTGAAAAACGATCCTGGGAATTTGATAGGGATTACACTGAATCTGCAGACTGTCTTAGGCAGTACAAACATTTTAACTGCATTGATTCTTCTGATCCATGGACTGGAATGTTTTTTCATTTATTTCATCTTTTATTTTTTCAGCAGTGCTTTGTAGCTTTCCTTGTAGAGAGATCTTTCACTTCTTTGCTTAGATGTATTCTGAGGAGTATGTGCGTGCGTGCGTGTGGGTATGTGCTTATCGTAAATGAGACTATGTTCTTGATTTGGTTCTCAGCTTAAACGTTGTTGGTGTATAAAAATGCAACTGATTTTTGAGCATTGATAACCTGAGACTTTACTGAAGTCATTATGAGTGTTGGAAATCTTTGGGTGGAATCTTTAGTGTTTTCTATAGAATCAGATCATCGGCCGGGCTCAGTGGCTCAGCCTATAATCCCGCGCCTTGGGAGGCCAAGGTGAGTGGATTGCCTGAGCCTGCGGGTTCGAGACGCGCCTGGGCAACTTGACGAGACTTCATCTCTACAATAAATCAAAAAATCAGCCGGGCATAGTAGCACGCGCCTGTAATTCCAGCTACGTGGAAGGCTGAGGCGGAAGGATCGCCGGAGCCCAGCAGGTTGAGGTTGCAGTGGCCCGGAGCGGCCACTGCACTCCAGTCTGGGTGACAGAGTGAGACTCCAACTCAAAAAAAAGAGAAAAGAATCAGATCATCTGCAAAGAGACAGAGAGTTTAACTTCCTCTTTCTGATTCGAATGCCATGTAGTTCTTTCTCTTGCCTGACTTCTCTGGTTAGGCCTTCTAGCACTGTGCTGAAGAGGAGGGGTAGGCGTAGATTCTTTTTCTTGAAACGCCACAAGGCAAGGAACATTTCATTTTCTGTGACTGTTATATGCATATATGGTATAGTGAAACTACCTCAACTTAGCAATTTCTCAATATTGAATAGCACAATTCCACAGGATCTGGCTGAGATAAGCTTTTGTTCATTAACACAAAGGCTTATTTATTTTCCCACTAGCCATTAAAGAAAGTTCTCACCATGGGAAATAGACACATCAAAAAAGAATTCAAAAGACAGCCATTTGAAAGTTGTTTCATTCACTATTTGAAGGCATTGACAAGAGCCACAAGAAAGCTGTGGGCAGATATAAGTAAGCTATTGATACTGGTCACCTCAGGTGGGTGGAAGAGAACAGGGAACAGAAAGGGAAATTAACTGTCTTTAATACACCATTGTATTGTGTGCTTGTTAGAATGGATGTGTAAAATTTGGTGACTTACTATGTGAAAAAAAAGATTTACAAGGAAAGGGAAGGAATTTATTTTGCTTTTATACTCTCCATGATCCCTAATCACACTTTGGCACTTATAAAGGTGGTTTGCTGCTTCTTATTCCCTTTTGCTGCAGGGGGTTCCTATATGAGCTGGATCCAGCAGGCAGCCACCCTGAGTGGACCCTGCTGCGGGGATGCCTAGGAGTCCATGGTTCAGACACTCCTACTTTAACTATGCCTGGGTGATGGTCATTGACCTGAAATTGAAAGAATTTAACTTTCAACCATTAAACCAAGTTTAAGTGACTTTACTGACACCTGAACAAAAGGGGAATTGTTCCCAAGGAGTGGGTTGTCAACACAGGGAAAGTGCATGCATAGATTGATATGACACACCGAAGAAGAGGCAAGGTCCCTGGGTGAGTCTGTAACCTCCTGAGAATGCTTGCAGAACATCACTGAGTGTGTTACTCCATCAAGATCACAAAGATCAGCCGGGCTCGGTGGCTCAGCCTGTAATCCCGCGCCTTTGGGAGGCTGAGGTGAGTGGACGGCCTGAGCCCGCGGGTTCGAGAGCCGCCTGGGCAGCGAGACCTCACCTCTACAATAAATCAAAAAATCAGCCGGGCATGGTAGCGCACGCCTGTAATTCCGGCTACTCGGAAGGCTGAGGCGGAAGGATCGCCGGAGCCCAGCAGGTCGAGGCTGCGGTGGCCGGGAGCGGCCCCTGCACTCCGTCTGGGCGACTGAGTGAGACTCCAACTCAAAAAAAAAAAAAAAAAAGATCACAAAGATCACATACATACCTGCTAAATCTTCCAAATTCCTTGAGAAGTAAGATCATGAATACGTGAGACTTATTTTATAATTCACAAATCTGAGTGCATGAAACTATAAAGCTTTTTAGACCTTCTACAGGATAATAATCCAAGATGATTAAAGAAAATATTAGCTAGAAATAGTGTTGTATCATTTTTATAGGTGGTGGTTTTATTTGTTCTTTCTGGAATTTTCAATATTTGAGCCATGGTTAACTTTTTAACATAGATAGTACCCTTGGGAGTACTATGGAAGAAAAGTATAGACACACACAGATTATATATTTAGGTTGAAAAATAAGATATTAGCTGGGCTCAGTGGCTCAGCCTGTAATCCTGTGCTTTGGGAGGCTGAGGTGAGTGGATTGCCTGAGACCGCGGGTTCGAAATCCTCCTAGGCAACTTGGTGAGACCTCATCTCTACAATAAATCAAAAAATTAGCCGGGCGTGGAAGCGCATGAGTATAATTCCAGCTACTTGGAAGGCTGAGGCGGAAGGATCGCCGAGCCCATTAGGTCGAGGCTGCGGTGGCCGGGAGAGGCCACTGCACTCCAGTCTGGGTAATAGAGTGAGACTCCAACTCAAAAAATAAAATAAAATAAAATAAAGAAAAATAAGATATTAACAACTGCACATTTAATGAGTACTACAGTGTATTGCCTGTCAGCACTTTTATTATGAGAAATAAGCTCTTAGTTAATGTGGTAGAAAATACCGTAAGTCAATCCATAGCATCATATTCCTGAAGCCCACAGTATATCCAGAAATTCGTTTGCAGTTATGAGACCATAGAATAATCTTCAGTCAAAGACTCCATAAATTGTGTAGCATGTGCCACTTTTTGGGATTTCATATTTTTAAGACTGAAATGAATAACTGGCTTTATCAGCTTCCAACCTTGGTGACAACCAATGTGTGTACTGGGATATCTAGCCCTGGATGAAACACAGTGCTCAGGAACTACAGACTCACTTTGGTAAACCACAGTACCATGACAGCACCAAGGCACCTGCAATGGCATTACTTCACTTACTTGGACATATGGGGCTCAGGCATGGTACATCTTTCACATTTCACTTTGAAAAGACTTTTGTAGAAGGTGTGAGGATAAAGTTTAGAGTTCTGTTTAGTTTTGCTTATCTTTATTTTACTTACAGATGCTCAATTGTTCTAGTACCTTTCTTCCTCCATTTGTGGCGTTGTCAAAAGCAGTTCAGGATAATTGTGTAAGTTATTCCTAGAGTCTTCATTTTGATCTATGTGTGTATTTCTCTCCCATATCACCCTGTCATGATTACTGCAGTTGTATAAAATGTCTGGAAATCAAGTAGACTAACTCCTTCCTCCAATGTTTTTCTTTTTCAAAGTTGTTTTATCTATTCTAAATCCTATACCATTCCATATGAATTTTCAAATAATCTTATCTGTATTGCCAAAAGCATTGTTTGGATTTTGAAAAGAATTGCACTAAAACTGCAGATTACATAAGGGAATACTGATGTATTTACTATGTTAAATCTCTCAATCCATGAACAAACTGTATTACTACATGTACTTAGGGCTTCTCTGCTTTCTCTCATTTGTATTTTGTAATTTTTAACACATAGATTCTGTACATGTTCTGTTAGATTTATACCTAAGCATTTCATTTTAGGAAACAACTGAAAATGCTATTATATTTTTAGTTCTGGTTTCCACATGTTCTTTGTCACTATATACAAATGTAACTAAATCTGTGTGAAAATCTTTTATCCAGAGACCTTACTGAACTTGTTAGTCCTGGGAGTATTTTGTAGATTCTTTATGATTTTTATGTAGACAATGAAGTTATCTGCAAACCCAAACACTTTTGCCAATCTTATGCCTTTTATTTCTTATTCTTGCCACGTGCAATAGCTAGGGCTTCAAGTATTATGCTGAACGAGACCAACAAAAGCATACATCTATGCCTGTCTCCTACTCTTCACTCTTTCGCCATCAATTATACTGTTAGCTGTATGTTTCTTTGTTTGTATTTTGTAGACGCTTAGTATCAAGTTAGGGAAGTTTTCTATGTTCTTAGTTTGATGAGAATTTATGTCATCAATAGGTTTTATATTTTGTCGAGTACATTTTTGGCATCAAATGATATGATCGTATGAGTTTTTTAAATTTTGTCTTGATATGGCCAAGCTGTCTCTGTTGAACTAAAGAGTTCACTTGGGGAGACAGGGGTTGCCAGGACAACAGGTCCCTTTCCCAATCCTTGGCTTCTCTTTCCCTTGTCTGAGCTGTCCATGTTCAGAACTTCAAGTTTCTTTCAGCAGCAAGGTTTCTCCTGCAGGCTGGGTCCAACTGATGTGAGTTTTAACTCCTCACTTAGGCACACTCAGTGAAAACCAGGAGGGGGTGGTCCCCTGGTTGCTATGGCAGCGCTGCAGGAATGGCAGAGCTGCCTGTTGCACAAAAGAGTTCATGCTGGGAGAAAGGGATTACCAGGACAAAAGGTCTCCTCCCTTGCCAGAGGCTGTCCACACTCAAAATTTTGTTCAGCAACAGGGTCCCTCACTGCAGCTTGCCCCGAACAATTTGCTGGCAGGGGTGGAATTTGCCCTTGGGATAAATAAAGGCATTGGGGTTCCTGTTCCCTCCCTCCTGTCCTGGGAGTCTCTGAGCTTGGAGGGATCAAGTTCTGGGGGATGGTTTAGTTGTAGGCATCCAGGACTCAAAGGGGTTCCCAGTTCCATGAGGCTTTAGAAGCACACAGCTATGCCTTATCCAGGTCATTTCCCGTGTGGGACTGGAGTCCCATGAGGTTCACAGACACTCCCAGGCCATGGTGGGAGCGCCAACTTCCTAATTTCCCCACATCCAGGGCTGCTTTCTGTTTCTGACGTGACCAAACAAAACATTAAATTTTTAAAATCTTTGTCACTTTTATATGAAAATTTACCATATCTGAATTCTGTATGAATTTATAATTTATTTGAATGCATAGAAGCTCTACTTGTCCTATCAAACTTAGAAAACTGAAACTTGGACACAGATCTAGGGAAGTGTTAAATTATTTTTAAAAATCTTGATGACAATTTTGTCAAATCTCTTATTCAAAAACTAAAACAAACAAACAAACAAAAACCCAAAACCTTCCTTCCTTTTTCTGGTGTCCAAGTCAGGTTGCTTTAAAAAATGTAGGTGGGGGAAAACATAGCTTCAAAATTATGTCCTGTGATAATAACATTCAGTATCTTTTAAAGACGGAATCTTCTCTTGTGTTCACAGAACATATTTACCCAAATTAAAAATACTCAAGTTGTGACAACTCCAAATTATTCAGGCCTAACCCTATCTGTGTGTTACCCAAAATTTTACTGTTACTGTTTATTTTTTAATTTCCATCATATCTTATAACTTTTTTATTACAAAAAAGAATAATAAAGAAGGAAAAAACAATTTGGCTAAGAATGACAAGCTTGGGAGGTTACCATTGTGTCATTTATCTGCGATATCCTTATTCTTTAAGTCTGCATTTCTCAAAACCTTGACACTATTGATATTTTGGATCAGATAATTCTTTAGAGAGGTGACCCTTCCCATGCAGCATAGCACATTAAGCAGCATGCCTCTACCCACGCAATGCCAGTAGCATATCTCCCCCAGACAACAAAACAACCTCCCCAGACATTGTCAAATGGCCTGTCAATGAGGACTGAATGAGTAGAGAATTGATGCAGCTAAGTATCTCTGCTCTAGGTTGAGCACAAAATACAGAGAATATGATTAAGGCTGGAATCCTGAAAGAAAGCTTGTGAAAGAGAGGGGAAGAAGGAAAGAAGCAGGGAAGGAGAGAGACAGAAAAATGAAAGAAAAAGACAGAGAAAGAAGGGAAGAGGGAGAAGGGAGGGAGGGAGGGAGACAGGGAGGAAGAAAATAACCTCCAGCTGGGCAACAGAGCAAGAAAATGTAGCTACAAAACATTTTAAAAATTAGCTGGACATGGTGATGCACACCTGTATTCCCAGCTACTCAGGAGGCTCAGGTAGGAGGATAGCCTGAGTCCAGAAGTTCCACGCTGCAGTAAGCTGTGACCACATTTCTGCACTTGAGCCTAGGTGACAGAGTGAGATTCTGTCTCTAAAAAAAAACAAAAGAAAAAACAAAAGAAAAAGTAAAGGTAAAAATAACTGAACAAAAAGTTTCTATGCCTCAGGAAAAATTGTGAAGGAGGGGAGCTCTGTCTGCAAGGAAGACACTCTTCTCCTCCTAACCTTTTCACTCTCTAATTTGTGACCATGCCCCAGGGAAACAGGTCCTTCTTCCTAACTCCCACGTAACCAATATTCCCACTAGTTCATACCCTTGCCTCAACCCATCTTGTTCCACTCCCCTGGGCCTTCCTGTGTAGCTTCCTCTTCATTTACATTTTCTTAGGCCTGAAGCCCTGGGTACCCACAGCTGGTCTCCCATCCAAGTACTAACCAAGCCTGACCCTCCTTAGCTGAGGAGATCACTGCATATAGGAAGATACGGCCACAGACAGTATTTACATTTCTCAAGTGCCAGCCGGTGGATCAGGGTATCCAAGCATCTGCCTACTGGAGCTTAAAATTTTGTAGAAGGAACTGACACAAGTAACATTTTATATAAATTTTCATGAAATGCATTGACATCGAGATGGACTCATATAGCAACAGGAAACAACACATACTAAAAAGAGGTGAAACTAAAACTTATCCCTTTTCTAACCCAGTCCAGATGTGTTGATTATTTGGAAAACAAAAATATAATTACACAAAGAAGTTGCTCTCTCATAGCTATTTGTCCCTCCCAGGAAATACAACAGTGGAATACATGCACAGAGCTCCAGAAAGTGAAAAGGCAAGTGCTGACTTGAAACACATGCTTTGCTAGCGCTCCCTGCCCAAGACCATGTGAGTTGATGGCTCAGGAAGCCCTGGCTTCAGAGCCAAAGAGGCACCAACTGTGAACACAAAGGTGAGCAATTAACTCATCATCTCTCTACTGAAAGATCCAATTTTTTCTGATCTCCAAAGTACGACAGAGGCGCAGTGACTCATCTGGTATACTAGATGTCTGTGAGCACATTTTACCTCTCACTCAACTAGATGCTGAGCAAGGGTAGAGACTTTCTCTGATCAGCCTCAGCACCCTCCAGCAGAGCCTGGGGACTCGTTCAACTGTGCTCAATAAATATTTGTTAAACTAAATGACAAACATGTGAGAACCACACAGGGAAATAGACCCTGCTTTGTGTGACAGCGCCTGCTGTGAGTTGTGAAAGAACAATTTGTCATGATTCAGTATGAACTGACTGTTTAGATGTGCTGGGAACTGTATGTGATGAATTGGAGCATTTCCGAATGCAAGAGCCTAGAGCCTGCCAGGCTGACCATATGGCGGCTGTTTATCAGATGCCATAATCCAGGTCACACTGAACCGGCTAGAAATCAAAGCGTTGTTTTGGGCACAGAAGAAAGGAAAGAGCGCTCAGGGGATTCCTGCAGGCAAAGGAGCTTAGTCCCAGAACACAGAGGAGGTATCCTTGTCTGAAAACCAAGCATGGTGTGAGGGGAAGGCAGAAGAGACACAGCCAGGAGGAATGTGTGTCCTTTCTGGCTTGCAGCCCCGTGGCAGAAAGCAGAGGTGTGGACAGAGTGCTGTAGGGACCCAGGGCTTCTCCTGGCTCTGCTGGGAGGAGGCTCAGTTCCCAAACCCTCTCTCTGCAGAGTACAACATCCAGAGAGAAAACATAACTTTGGTGAAAGGACAAGTAGCAGGTGACACTTGTCTTTCCTTCCCATGCTTTGGCATCATTCTCTGCTAGAAAGTGATGAGTAGAAACTTGGTTATTAGAATTGTGGGAAGGTTTTACAAATTATTAAGTTATGAGAGACAACCATATGTGATGCTGGAATGAAGAGATTCTACTGTGAGATGCCACCACCCTCCAGCCCTGTACTGAAGGAAATCTTTGTGACTACAGAGGTCTGTATTTTCCTCATCTATTGCAAGTCATGCTTTCCAGAACCTTTCTTTATCTTTTATTGTTATAGAAGAATGTATGTGTGTGTGTACATATATATGCATGCTTTTAGCAATTCTTATATGACTGTGAAGTTCTATAAAGTCTATGCACTTTAGCCAAAACAACTCCATGAATGCCTTCATTCAACATAGCAGCCACACAGAGGCCTGACACAGTCGCTGCGGACATGATGGTAGCAAGACTGGCTAAGTGCAAATTCCCATGGGATTTGTTACTGAAATACCATTTTTTTCAAAAAATAGACAATGGGAGACATCGACACTGCAGACAGTTCAGTGTCATTCATGTGTGGAGAGTCTTTCAGAGTGGGCAGAATATATTGGGGTCACACCAAAGGCAAAGCTTTGACATGTGGTTGTAATGAAGAAAAAACACATGTAGACACAAATAATTATGATGTGTTTTAGGTCTGAAAAGTAGCCTAGAAAATGCCAGTCTAGGACAAATGGTGCATGTGTGTGTGGTGTATGTGTGTTGTCATAATGTATATATTTGGAAAATTATATACTAAAATGGGAACAGTGATGTCTAGGATTTTTTCTTCCTCTGTGCTTTTCCATATTTTTAAATTTCAACACTAAACATCTTTCACTTTCTTGATTAGGAAAAAAATCTTCATGATAGTTTTTTTAAAAGTAACCTCTTGAGTGTATAATAAACACAAGGAGACATAAGTGGCAATAGTGTCAATTCCATTTGAAGTTCCTCTTTTAAGCCTAAGTCGATGTCTGACTTTTGAAGCACCTATAAAATGGAAAATTGAGTTTTTATCTTGAGTACCCAAAAACCATTGTCCCAAATTATACAGCCCGGTACCTTTCTAAAACTTAAAAGAATAAAAATCTTAAATATCTTAGATACAACTGTAGGTGATCTTACTGTATATCCAATGGAAGGATCAGCAGCAGAGATGAAGAGGAAGCACATGGGCCTGAACCTCATGTACCCTAAAAAGCAGAGTTACCAACTCCACAGGGAGCTGTGGGCTTAGCACATTCTTTGCAAAGAGTAACAGTGGGGTAACGACAGCTGACAGAGTGTAGGTAGTGTACTCTTGCAGTGCTTTATGCAGTCCCCTCATGGATTCTTTTTATTATTATTATCCCCATTGTCCAGTTGGGGAAGCTAAAGTGTAAGGTGTCTGCCCCCTGTCCCACAGTAAGTGGTAGAGCCTGGCTGGAGTCCCTCTGCTTCCACACTACACTCCTGCTTCTGGCTTACCAACCCACCACGCTTGCCTCTGGTCTTTGGGCTGTCTTCTTCTCACTTTTTTCCCTTTAAATCCCAGGTGCCAGGGACACAATACTTAGGCACTGTTGGGATTAGTGGCTCTCTGGAAGAAATGCCCTCTTTCAGCTCAATTTGCCTGTCTGGAGGAATCAGTAGGACTAGGGTCTCAGTGATGAAGTAAGCAAACGTACTAGGGGAGAAGGCAGTTCCTTTTAAATTGTACCACAAGGGAATCTGAAAACCCCGCTACTAGACCAGGTTCAGTGAAAACTTATGGAAAAGAACTGTCCAGATGGAGATACTAACAGTTATGCAGGGCAGCAGGGTACACTCTTCTGGGAGAGAGGGATCTGTCACCTGAGGGACTTGTGACAATTCCATTCCCTAATCTCTAAAATGATTACTGAACAGGAGATCTCAAAGACTCCCTTTCTGTTCCGAGAAATTTGTAACTCAACTTGTACACAAAGGAAACAAATATTTAGTACACCCATCTTCTGTCTTCCAGTAGCTGGCCTGCCTGTCATTTTCACTAGCACTAAATCATTCAAGATTAAGCACAATGAGCTGCACAGCAACCTGCGTGGATGGGATGGCATGGCACGGAGGCTCCAGAACACCAGTTGGTAGCTGGAAAAATAGGAAAAGTCACTAAGTGCAAATGTCACGGACCTTTACACGTGGTTACCTGTCAGTAGGCAACTGTCGAAGGCAGGCAGGTCGAACCAGAACAAGGCTTTAGAAAGTGGAGGAGGAACACAGAAGAGTCATGCACCCATACTCCGGGAACTTATAAAAATGGGATAACAGAAGAAAAATGTGAAATAAATTCCTGGCCACACTCACACACATATTGAGAACTTGCACCCACAAGAAGCATTATTATAAGACTCGAACCTTGGGGACAATCTCCCCTAAAGTAAAGATTCCATAATTCTGTCAGAAAAGAAATAAAGAAACTGTTTAAGCCAAGTCACAAGGGAATAGCATAGCTGGTGTGTTCCAGACAAAAGCCACGGATAAATGGGATGACATGGTGGGCTTTCCGAAGAGGGACCGTGTAAGACTCTAGATCATATAACTCATGTTTGAGAAAGCAGTGACTGTAACAAAAGTTATTTAAAAGATGTGACACCAGCAAAAATGGAGTAGGGGAGTGGGGACCTCTGAGGTGTTTGTCCCAAGAAACACTGAAAAACTGGGCAAAAACTGTCATAACCTCATCAGAAGGCAGGAAGACGGTCAAGAGCTCACAACAACCAGGGAACACTTAGCAGCAGAGCGTCCTGGCATTTTAACTACCCCTAACTTCCCCCTGCCCCGACCTAGTATAACCGTGGTCTTAAAGACAGCCATCTGAACTCCCCACGTGGGTACTGGGTTCTAGAAAAAGCAGAGTGAACCTTATACCCAAGGAATCACTTGGTTGGTTTTGAACCTCCAGAGGTTTCCCTGAAGGATGTATGCAAGGAACTGGCTTACAAAGAAAATGGAAAATCAGGATAGACCTAGAGCAAGCAAAGAAGTAGAACAATGATCAAAAGATTTCAGCACAAAAAAGCCCATGATCAGATGGCTTCTCTGGGAATTCTACCAAATACTTAAAGAAGAAGTAGGCTGGGCTTGGTGGCTCAGCCTGTAATCCCAGCACTTTGGGAGGCGGAGGCGAGGGGATTGCCTGACCCCGTGGGTTCAAGACCCACCGCGGCAACTTGGCGAGACTGCATCTCTACAATAAATTTTTTTAAAAAGCTAACTGGAGCCAGGCTCGGTGGCTCAGCCTGTAATCCCGCGCCTTTGGGAGGCTGAAGTGAGTGGATTGCCTGAGCCCGTGGGTTCGAGACCCGCCTGGGCAGGCGAGACCTCATCTCTACAATAAAATCAAAAAATTAGCTGGGCGTGGTAACACGCGCCTGTAATTCCGGCTACTCGGAAGGCTGAGGCGGAAGGATCGCCGGAGGCCAGGAAGTCGAGGCTGCGGTGGCCGGGAGCGGTCACTGCACTCCAGTCTGGGTGACAGAGTGAGACTCCAACTCAAAAAAATAAATAAATAAATAAGCTAACCGGGAGTGGTAGCGCATGACTGTAGTTCTGGCTACTCAGAAAGTTAGGCAGAAGGATCGCAGGAGCCCAGCAGGTTAAGGCTGTGGTGGCTGGGAACAAGCCACTGCACTCCAATCTGGGTGACAGAGTGAGACTCCAACTCAAAAAAGAAAAAAAAAAAAGAATTAACACAGTTCCCTCTTTTTCTTGCACACCTTCCAAAATGAAAAAAGGAGGAAACATTTCTTATCTCTTTCTATGAAGTCATCATTACAAAGCCACACCCTTCCCTGCATCCTGCAAAAAGAAACCATACAAAACAAAATTTAAAAAAAAAGAAAACTACATAGCAATATTCCTTATTAATATGTACACAGGTTTGAGACCCGCCTGGGCAGTGAGACCTCATCTCTACAATAAATCAAAAAATCAGCCGGGCGTGGTAGCGCATGCCTGTAATTCCAGCTACTTGGAAGGCTGAGGCGGAAGGATCGCCAGAGCTCAGCAGTTCGAGGCTGCGGTGGCCGGGAGCAGCCACTGCACTCCAGTCTGGGTGAGAGAGTGAGATTCCAACTCAAAAGAAAAATATGTGTATATGTATATGTATATGTATATATATATATATATATATATATATATACACCAAAAAAAATTCTTAAAAATGCTAGAAAACTGAATCTAGCAGCATACTAAAAGTTTTATATATCATGATGAAGTGGGAGTTATTCCAGGAATGCAGCAGTCACTCACCATACAAAAATTATTGTAATATACCACATTAATAGAATGAAGAAAAAAATCCCAACATGATCATCTCAATTGATGTAACAAAAACATTTGACAATTTCCTCAACATGATAAAGAGCATACATAAAAACCTGCAGCTAAGATCATACTTAATGAGAAAAGTGAAATCTTTCTCCCTAAGATCAAAAACAAAACAAGGGTGCTTTCATTAACACTTTAATCTGCATTTTACTGGAAGTGTTAGCCAGAGCAATTAGGAAACAAAAAGAAGCAAAAGGCTTGCAAATTGTAAAGGAAGAAGTTAGACTAGCTCTACATATGACACATCCGTATAGGTAGAAAATATAAGAATATACATACACAAACATACAAGTTGGATTTAATAAACACATTCAGAAATGTCATAGGTTACAAAATCAACTTGCCCCAAATCAGTCGCATTTCCATACACTAACAATGGAAAAATCTGAAGAGGAAATTAAGAAAACAATTCCATTTATAATAGCATGAAAAAAAATATTTAGGAATAAGTTTACCCAAAGAAGTGCAAGTCTTGAATACTGAAATCTATCACAGATTATTGAAAAATTAAAGAAAATATACATACACGAAAAGACATCCTATGTTCACAGGTTGGAGCAGTTAACATTGTTAAGATGGCCATGCTACCAGGATTCAATGAAATCCCTATCCAAAGAAGGGCCTCTTTGCTAAAATGGAAAAGCTGATTCTCAAATTCATATGGAATTTCAAGGGAGCCCAAAGAGCAAAAAGAATCTTGAAAGAAAGCAAAGTTGGATGTTTCACCCTTCCTGATTTCAAAATTTACTGCAGTGAGCAAAAAAGTACAGTATTGGCATAAGACCTATAGATCAATGGAATAGAATTGAGAGTCCACAAGTAAACTCATATATCTCTGATCAGTTGATTTTCAACAAAAATACCAAGACCACTCAATAAAGAAGAAACAGTCTTTTCAACAAATGGTACTGGGACAACTGTATATACACATGTAAAAGAATAGAGTTAGACTTTTTCCTCACACTGTGTACAAAAATCAACTCAAAATGGATCCAGAAGCATACTAAAAGTTTTATACATCATGATGAAGTAGGAGTTATCCCAGGAATGCAGCAGTCACTTAACCATACAAAAATTATTGTACTATACCACATTAATAGAATGAAGAAAAAAATCACAACGTGATCATCTCAAGTGATATAACAAAAACTAGAGACCTAAATTTAAAAGCTGTAACAGGATGGCTGCAGTGGTTCATGCCTGTAATCCTAGCACATTGGGAGGCCGAGGTAAGAGGATTGCCTCAGCCCAGGAGTTCGAGACCAGCCTGGGCAACATGATGAGATCTCCTCTCTACTATAAATCAAAAAATTAGCCAAGCCTGGTGGTATGTGCCTATAATCCCAGCTACTCGGGAGGTTGATAGTCAGATCAATGGCGGCATTAGATTCTCATAGGAGTGTAGACCTTATTATGAAATGCATCTGAAGGGATGTAGGTTGCCCACTCCTTATGAGAATCTAATAACTGCTGATCAGAAGTGGAGCTGAAGTGGTGATGCCAGTGCTGGGGAGCAGCTGCAAATACAGTTTAACATTAGTAGTGAGGTTTGAGTGCTCACGCCCCTACCCCCAGTCCATGGAAAAATCATCTATGAAACCAGTCCCTGGTGCCCTAACGGTTGGGGACCTCTGTTATAGAGGATGTGGAGAAATCGGAACCCTTATACATTGTTGGTGGGAATGTAAAAGGGTACAGTCATTGTAGAAAACAGTTTGGAATTCCCTGGCAAGATAAACATAGAAATGTATGATCCAACAATTCTATTCCTAAGTACAGGTGCCCCTCAACTTACGAAGGAGTAACCTCCTGATACACCCAATGTAAAATGAAAGTATCATAAGTTGAAAATGCATTTAAGACACCTAAGCTACCTAGCCCAGCCTATAGTTGGACAAGCTCATCGAACACTAAATCTGTTTTATAATAAAGCATTGAATGTCTCATGTAATGTACTGAATACCATCCTGAAAGGTGTATGGGTACTAATGTACAGTTTCTACTGAACGTATATTGCTTTCACACCATCATAAAGTAAAAAGATATATAGGTCAGGGATCGTCTGTCTATAATCAAAATAACTGAATGTTCAGACATTCAGATAAAAACGTGTAACATCTGTGTTCGCAGTAATCCTATTTACAATACCCAAAAGGTGAAAACAACTAAAATGTCCATTGACAGATGACTAGAAATAAATCATGTTGTATATCCACAAGAAAGACGAGTACTCAGCCATGGAAAGCTACGAAGTATGGACACACTCTACAACATGGAAGAACCTTGAAAACATGCCGAGTGAAAGAAACCAGACACAAAAGGTCTCAGAGTCTATGATCTCATGTAGATGAAATGTTCAGAATTGACAGGTGCAGATGCATAGGGACAGAAAGCAGATTCATGTCTGTCATCCTGGCGAGACATCCTGCCTCCTCCTACCCACAGTCTTGTGGTAGAATCTGCCATAGTGCCCACACTCAGGGGTCTCCAAGGCCTGGCAGGGGCTGCTGCTTCAGTCACCACAGTGGAGTCCTAGGCAGCCACACACTTCTCTCTGAACCGCCTTCCAGCTCTGAGTCTGCTGCAAGGGTTGTGGACTCTGGTTGTGCTCCAGAGCTGGCTGGAGAGTGTTCTGACCCTCACCACTGCTGGTCTGCCCTAGAGCCGGGACCGGCTTAGAATGGGGCAAAGGGGGTCTGCTGTGCTCTCCACAGAGGACATAGCAGGTCGCAGCCTCCCAGAGGGGACCATAGACAGCCGAGTCCTCCTCATGTCTCATAGCTGCCAGGAGACGGGCTCCTCCTCCAATCTAAAGAGAATCTCGTGCCCTGTGGATTCTGCCATGGTCCCTGGACACCTGGCCCCTCCACTGCCTTCCCTGACACCAAGGCCCTCTGACACCAAGGCCCTCTTTCTCCTGACACCAAGGCCCTCTTTCTCAGCCTCATTCATTACATCCATGAGCCTGATCCTTCCAGGATCCTTCCTGCCTCCTGCCCCAGGACCTGGAGCTTCTCTGCTTCTGAAGGCAATCTTTGCTCCTGGTCACTATCCAGGCTGCTGGCCTTGGCATCCCATGTCTTGCTATCAGCCAAGGCTGGCACCAGCCACCCTGAAACCCCCAGGTCCTCCAGCCTCCTCATCTGATTTCACTGGCTTTGCCCTGCTCGCAGCCTCATTTCCTTCCCTCCCCAGCAGAGGCCAAGGTCTCCACTGTGCTCCCCTCCACCACCTGCCCCTCTCCCCCTTCACAGTCCCCTTTATTCCAAAATGCCACGCTGCTTCATCAGACAGTGTCAATTCTTGCCTACCTCACACATAGCTCCCAGAGTGGCCAGAGAAAAGCCCCTCAGGGTTGCAGACCCCCAACCCCCCTCCCTTCCTCCCAGGACTTCACCAGGACCTCGAAGCCACCAGAGCAAGGACTGCACCTCTAACTGGACCATCCCATTCCCTTGCTTCTCCTTCCACCAAAACAGAGCACTTTGACAAGCCCCTGTCTCAGAAAGATGTGTCTACCTGCAAGGCTGTTCCTCCAGAGCCTCTCACTGTCCCTCAGCCACTTCAGGTCTCTCTTCACACGTGTGCACACATACACGTGGGCAAATGTACACTCACACACACTTTCCACACATATCTACACACACATGCAGACACCACATGCTCACGCACCCAGCATACACATGTACACACATACATACATACAGCACACACACTCCCACACATACATGCCTCACACTCACACACTCCAAGCCTACCACACATGCACAATCTCACACTCTCACACACATGCACACACACATACACACATTCACACACACAAGCACAGACACTTTAGGTGCTCCGTACTCTTCTCCTGCTTTACTTTCCGCATAGAATTTATCACCATGTGGCATGTTGTATGTTTCCTTTATTTCATTTTTATTTTAATTTTCAAGTTGTGGGGTACATGTGAAGATTTAAAAATAATGGACGATATCCAGCAATTGTGAGAGGAAAAACAATTACCTTCCACATTGCTGATGGAAGTAATTTGAAAAAAACATTTTTTAACTTTTTCAAAAAAAAATTTGGCAGTTACCATACAAATTTAAGTGCATGGACCTTGAAACAACAATTCTGTTTCTAGATATGTATCCCACTGAAACATCCTCATATGTATACAAGGGCTAATGTGTAAATATATTTATTTCTGACTAATCTGTTGGATAAAAAAAGCTGAGGTCAACCATCAATTGTATACTGGTTAAAAATAGATGGTGTGTCTATGTTCTAGAAGATTCTGCAGCAACTAGGCTGAAAGAGGGAGATCTATTAACTTTACGTAAAAGCTGATCTATTATTTTCTTAGGACCAAATAGGACTTAGATTGATGATGCCAAAAAAACTTACAGATAACAAAATTATGGTCATCTCCAACACATTCTCCAAGGCTTCCGTGCCAATGTCACACAGACTATTCAAGTCAGCCTTCAGATGAATCTCTATTTGCCCTCTTAAGTGCCACGTGCTACTGTCATCTGAAAAGGCACCTGCTGAATATGAAACAAGCCTAAAGTAGTAGACTAATTCTACCAAAAATTGCTTCTATGAACTGCTGAGATTAGAGGTCCTTCAGCTACTATAAAAGACCCAGAAATGGTCCCAAGTGCAGAGCAAATAATAACCAGAACACACCAGTGTCCAGCAGAATCATGTTTTATGTTCATTCCTTTTGCCCAAGGAAACTGAAGGCAGCAGCTCTTCAGAGTGGGCAGCCCTCTCCTGCCAGATGACTCAGCTTTCTGGTCTCACCTGTGATGGAGATTAATGGTCACTTGTTGAGTCCAGTTACAAACAGCCTAGGATCTGCTCCATATAACCGAGACTTGTTTTCCTACAATGCACTCATTTTGTAAACTAATTCTTTGGTTCTCATGACTAACAGACATAATTAATTAACTGATTGATGAACACTTATCAATCTTTCCAGAAGCTTCCCTGACTCTTGCACCACCCAGTCCCAGGCTAACCTAAAGTGCCTGTTCTCATTCGCTGTTGTTCTATAACCCTGTCTTCTAAGCCTTTGCCTATTTATCTTACTACAAAAGCTCCTTAGGTTAAAGACCCAAGTAGTCGCCATTGTACTCCAATGTCCTAGCCTAGGGTCAGGGCAAAATAGACTCCCTTTCCCATTTGGAGGCACCCTACCAGGTGCAGTAGAAAAGCAGACACTAAGAATTTTGCCTGGTAAAAAAATGAGAAATGTGCTTGGGAAAGAAGAAGGAGGAGGAGGAGGAGGAGGAGGAGGAGAAGGAGGAGGAGGAGAAGGAGGAGGAGGAGGAGGAAGAAGAAGAAAAGAGATTATAATCAAAGGTTTAAGACACAAAGAACTGCAGGATTTCAGAGTCATCTGGAATAACCCAGAAAGGCTCAAGGACAAGATAGCATCTGAATTTGCACTGCAAGATATTTTTATCATTTTACTTAGACAGATTTTCAGACGCAAGACAGGAGCTGGGTGAAATGAAATGCTGTCCTGATTCCCAGGGTCCTCGGGGAAGGGTAGGGCAGGGGGCTCAGTCTCCCCACTACACCACCAAACCAGGCTTCCCTGCATACATTTTGCTGGGGGTGGAATAATTGCAAGTTAGAAGATGGGTAATAACCATGTAGACAGGAAAAGGGTGGCATTCTGCCTTCACACTATGTAAGAAAGAGGCTCACTGATTAAATATAATGAAAGTGTAGGAAGCAAACATCTACTGAAATACTGTTTATGGGCACTCACAACACCCGTGCCCCACATGTATGATGAAATGATACTGTGGATGGTGCCTGGGATTTTGTGACACTGTTTGGAAAGTCTCCATATGTGGATTTTCATCCCCCTCATGAGGCCACGTTTGTTTGTCCTTTGCCCTTGAAACTGATGAGAATTTGTTGAAAATTAGTCAGTGGTTCTTATTACTCAATAATTCAAACCTTATCATTATTTAGTTCACATGACTAAAATTTTAACATAGTGACATAGCTTTCTTTCTGAATAAAAGACAGGAAAAATGGTCTTAGTCTTTGTTGCTGGCACACGTATTAATGCTTGTCTGCAAGTATCATTTCAGTAATACAAACTGCCTTCTACTTCCCCTACCTCATTTATGTTATGCTAACAAGCCCAGCTTGTAAGTTACCAATAAAAACATGAAAAGTGTGTTTTATACAGTTTAGGTTGATTTGTTCTTTTTCTTATATTATAAATTATAATATTAAGCATAAATTACACTACACACACAAAGGCCTTTTAAAGCACAAAATAAACAATTAAGGATAAAATCCTTAGTGCTGAGAACTCTGTAGGAGAAGTCAAGACATGGGGAGCTCGGGGGGTCATGGCCCTTGTGGTCCACCAGGCACTGGGCAGAGTAGCTGGAGCAAGGATGTGGGACAGGCTTTTGCACGCTCATTTGCACTCCTGCTGCTGCCCTGGCGGGTCTTCATTCACCAAGCCAGGGTGGATGGCAGCTTTTATTGCAGGGGACATTAGAAGGCACCGTGTGGTTTCTTTTTTTTTGACTTTAAAATTTTTTAAATTTTAAGATCATGGGGTACAATTCAGGGTTAGGCATACAAATATTCATTGTGCAGGTACCCTTATTGATGAGGTGTGTCCCCCCGTCCCCAGGCAGATTTCCACTACTGTCAATCCCACTTCCCGCCTCCCCACACCCCCTCAGTTTCCCACTACTGTCAGTCCTTTTCTTATAATATTAAGATAGTTATTCAAGGTCCACTTATGAGTGAGAACATGTGATAGTTATCTGTTTCTGTGAAAGATCACTCAGTATTGTAGACTCTAATTTCATCCAGGTTGCTGTGAAGTTTGAGGGTTCTGAAAGTTATTTCTCATTCTTTTGTTTGTAAGTGACCTAAGCTTTTTTCTTTATCCTTTTCACATAAATCACATTTTCTGCCAATGACTTAAGGACCTGCGGTTTTGTCTTGATTGTACATTCTCTGTGACACTCTTCAGTTGTGGGGCAGAACACAGATCTAGCTCTCACCCATGTGTCTTTGAATTGGGTCCAACTTAATGCAGAATGATCATTCATCACGATTCCTCTTACAGCATTTCTGATCTGAAACCTTGCCTGCAGAATTTTTTGTTTTATTATTTTCAAAATTAGGCTACCAATGCTGATGAATGTCACACAAGCTCATGCTTTCCCCAGATAAACGAAAGGTTATGCATTCAAGGTGTCTGGTTCTTTCCTCCATAATTATAACGGCAACTTCATTTCATTTGACTAAAAGCAGGATAGTCGTTTTGACTTCATTTGATAATTGAACAGTTTTTCAAGTCAGAGGTCAAATGCCCTGTGACTTTTTTTTCCAAAGTGATTCTGTGCCCGGCACTCATTGTCACTGTGAGGGGCAGATGGGACTGCTTCCGTCATCCAAGGGAGGACGCGGTAACAAGGTCAGGGCCACGTCTGGACACATCTCCGCCAGAATTGGACAAGGGAATCTTGATGATCAGAAAGAAAGTCAGAGCATCTCAGGATGACAGCTAGGTATTTTATCTGCAACGTGGAATGACTGTTTGCCTTGCCGCATAACCAGAATTTCACCAGGACGTGTTCGGATAAAGTCTGTAACGTAAGCGCTCTCTGGTTGCCCAAGATAACTCTCACTGAGGATTAAAGCTCAATTCAGTGAAATGTAACCAGCTAATAGTTACTGGAGGGATCTGCCATACCAGCAAATACAGTTCTAAGAGCCTTCTTTAATATTAGAAGACCATTTTGTATCCGTGAACATTTGTAGGATGTCTCCCCCAGGGAGAGCTGGTAGGCCGTAGCAGATGGATCCAGACACAGGCTATCTGACACTGGTTCTGAGAGGCATGTGCCGTTGGCAGGATGGGAAAACTCAGCATTCGCCCCAGCTTCCTTTCTTCTGGACCCACAGAGCCAGGGAGTGTTTCACACGATGTGCCCCTAAGTGTGTCTAGGGACCAGCTCCCCTGGTCCACTCATGCTTCCATAAGGCACAGCTGTGGGGGCAAAGAGTACTAGTGAATGGATCTCCTGATCAATGAATATACTTTTATTTCTTTTTCTGAATCAATAACTGAGTGAATTTTAATGAATTTAAAATACAATGCAATACAACAAAAGCGTAATAGTTAAGAAAACCACCAATTCTATCAGAATGTCTGTTACAACTTGTCCGTTTCCCAACCCAAAGCAGCTTGATCAAGTAGGAAAACATCAGAATGGAAAGACCCTGGTTCTGTCACTATGCATCTAGTATCCTTGTAGCCTTCTGAGCCTCAGTTTTCTAATTTGCAAACTAAGTCTCTGTTGGGTACAGCACCTCTGTCTGTTTGCTTTCATTATAATCAACACTTAGAGGCATAAAGTAACAAACATCCATTACTGCTCCTGAGTCTGGAGGTCAACAGGGTGGCCGTGCCCATTTAGACCAGGAAGAGCCACTTTGGCTCAGCTCACTCGTATATGTGTGTGTGTTTGTGACCATGAAGTGTCTCACCTAAGCTGACCTCAACAGGGATGACCCATCTCTGCTCCTCAAAGTCTGCGCCCCACCCCACCCCAACAGGCTAGCATGCTTGTTTTACATGGTACTGGGAAGGGTCCAGTCACATCCATAGAAAACACAAGGCTTCCCTCTTGCCTCCCAGGCTTGGTGAGGGACAATCTCCACCACCTTCTCTTGTCTAAAGCAAGTCCCAAGGCCAGATCTGATGCAAAGGATAGGGAAGAGCCTCACCTCTTCACGGGAGAAACTGAAAAGTTACACAGTAAAGTGATGTGGACACAGTGAGAGGCTTCACTATGGCCACTGCCTGTAAGCAATCACGTATGGTGTTGTCACTTATCATTCATTCCCCAGTGCTATTTCTATAGCAGGAATGGCCCCTATGGTCTGGGGAGCCTTGGGACAACTTCAGAGAGGACACTTCTATTCTGGGAAGGCAATGTTCTTCCAAATGGACCGGACTTCTTTGAAATATTGACATCTCACCAGGTATGTCAACTGATCCCTAGAGATTATGCTTAGTCTGGAGTCAGCCCCTCAAAAACTTAGTCTCTGCATGGAGACAGTGAATCAGGAATTATTTGAGGAAGATGCTTTTCTTCCAGTAATACAACCAGAAGAAGAGTAAGCCCAAGAAGGCGAGGGATGATTTTTATGTAATTCTGCACCAGCCCATCCCTTGCCACTGAAGATCTTGATGATGCTATGTCTGAGGCTTGACATGAGCCAATTCTTGTAGTTATTCTGGCACATGTTGAAGGTGGTATGTTTGATTTACCATGCTTTAAAGCAAGGAGATGGCAGTGTTAATGCTTTTAAATAATATATATTAATAGCAGGCCCTGAGGCTAGACCTTGCTGGCTTAGAAAGTCAAGTCTGTAGCTGACTCTCCCAAGGGTTCTTCTGCCTTTGTCTGTTTTACCCTGCCGCCTCGTTGATTGCTAGCCCTCACCAAAGCTTCAGTCCATCTTGCAGTGAAGTATCACCCTTCACAACACACACTCTTCAGGCATCTTCTGAATGCGCTCTACTTATGGCTTCCATACAAGAGTCCTAGTGATGACCTGTCTCTGCAAACACCTGAGCTTCCCTGCTTCTGTTGTATTTTAAATCCTACTTACATTTTTAAAGTATTATTGTGACTCCCAGAAGTTCCTCAGTTTTGCATTTGCCCTTCTTTGGTGATTTCTTATTTCTCCTCTACACTTCACGCTTGCATTTTCGGAAAGCTGATGGTGTAGTCTGGAGAAAGGTCAGCTTTTGTCTTTCCATTCAGGCCATCAATTGATTTGATGAGGCCCAGCCACATTAGGTTAGGGATATCAGTGAAAGTCTCATCAATTACTCTGACTACTTAGTCTACAGACTCAAATGTTAATCTCATTGAAAAGTAACTTCACATACACATCCAGCATGGTGCTAGCCCAAATATCTGTTTACACATGAAATTGACCATCACACAAGGAAAACCCACAGCCTGAGTGTCAGCATCACTGAGAGCCGCAGGAAAGATAACCATGGCACATATTTCAGCACCTGAAGTGACCTCACCTGAAGCCCAGGTGGTGGGACCGAGGCCTGGCCCATGCTGCCCAACCCTCCCCACAGATGGTAGTGGTGCCCAGAACAGAACTCCAGAGCACTCCACTCTTAGTCTCAGCTTTCTGTCTCTGGTCCTCACAGGACTCACCCTTAAACACTACTTAGGACAAGAGAAAAAAGGCCCTTCCTTTGATCTTCAGAGTGATCTGCTGCAGAATAAGCAGAGAGAGATCAGGTGATCATTACAAAGCCAAGCAAATCACTTGCCATCTCAGGAAATGTTTCCTTTCATTTCTACCAAATTTTCTCCAAATGCTCTGGAAATTGACAGGGAGATGGAGAAGAAGACCTGCAGAGGGCTTGGGAAAGACGCCCCTCATCTTGCAGGCTATCTCTCCCAAAAGGTCAGCACAGGAAACAATCAATTACGCCACAGGGGCATTTGCAAAGAAGTCTCCATTTGCCTTGGCATTTCTAAAGATAAGGTGCCCCAGAATCGAGCAGAACAAAAAAATATAATGAGAGAGTAAGAGTCCACTGCTCTGGAAAATGCAGTCAGCTAGAAAGATACCGACAAGCGCGTGTGTGGCTGCACAAGACTGTAGTACATGGGGGCCTGTAAGCTCTGATTCTCTTTCAAATTGAGCCCAAGTGAAACGGAGAGATGCTGGCCTGTGGGACCCGCACTGCTGATGTGACATAACCGAAAGCCTGGCCCACCACAGCCATGCCCAGCAAGGCAGGGGCTGCAGGCTAGCAGAATCTCTTTCCCTGGGGGAGGCTGCACACTATCATCTCTCTTGCTAAGACTGCTCACTGCCTGACTGCACTGGAAGTTCTGTACTGAAAAAGTGCACAGGAACACAGATACGACAAGTGTGAAGCTTGGGCAAGATCACAAACTCCAAACGCTAAGGGCTCTTGAGGGACTTTCGGGGTGGCCGTGGGTCAGGGACACGGACCTGAACTCTTGGAAACCACTTTCTCCACACATGATAAGGAAGTTACATTCACTTCCATGACAAAGCATCCCACAGTTGGTAACTAAGACAGTTGTAGAAGTCCTCAATCAAAGTGTCAGTGGGGCCACACTCTTCAGAGGCCCCAGAGCAGACTCCTTCCTCACCTCTTCCAGCTTCTGGTGGCTACTGGCATCCCTTAACTTGTGTCTGCCACTGTCTTCTCCTCTTCTGTTTGGCTCAAATCTCCCTCTGCCTCTCATAAGCACACTTGTCATTGGATTTAGGGCCCCTTCAGAAAATCCAGGATGACTTCAAGAGAGGTGACTCAATCCCATCAGCAAAGGCCCCTTTGTAAATATGTGAGCGCTCATAGCCCCCCAGGCTCTGACTTGCATGTTGTGTGGGTATCAATTTTCAGCTTTTCACAGAGGACTGGATGAGAAGGTCTGTAAGACCCATGCAGTCCTACTGTTCTGTGAGTCAATGAAAATAAAGTAGGATGCTCAGCAAGATAGCAACAGGACAAGTCGAACTGTAAAGATCTCCACAAAAGATGCTCCTGAAGGCAGTTGCACGTGGCCCTGCAGCCGCCACCTACATGGGGGGTGGCTGCTGTAGCCAGTTCCACGCAGCAAACTGCCTCGATCGCACAACAGACCCTGCAAGGAATTACTTCTGTGGCTGCTGTGGCTGCTATCAGGTGCAGAACAGCTGCTGATGCTGTGGCTCTCGGCTGTGGCCCCAGGGAATTCCCAGCTCCCTCCTCTACCCCAAGCCACCCACGGCAAATGAAACTGCAGTGCCCAGCTATTTCACTGATTCCCAGTGCCTGATGCCAGACACACACCATCATCACCCATCATAGCTGATCAACTGGGGCCCCAGACGAGTGGAGAGAGAGGATCAGTGAAAGAGGAGCTGCCCACCACACCCATTTTCCAGCCAGAGACTTGCATTGCCTCCCCAATCTCCCCACAGCCTCCATCTTGTTTTCTAAGGTAGCCCTGCCAAAACAGGAGACAGAAGCCCCTCCCCTACTCTGAATCAGACACAGACAACTCAGTTCTGTGTGGCAGACCTGTCAGGCAGCAAGCCAAGGGAACTGACCCAAGCTATGAGTAACCCTATCTGCCTGCAATGAAAGTCGAGGGAAGGGGCTGGAGATCAGAGCTGAAGAGACTTTAGACACTCAGGAAAGACCCCAGCACTAGTCTGGTATCTTGCTTTGATTTTTTATTTTATTGTTTTGACTGTTTGTTTTGTTCACTTTTGTTTACTTTTGGATTTAGACTACCTGTTTGTGTTGGGGAAGAACACAGCAAAAGGCATGGTTTTATTGGACTGGCTTTGTGCGATTACTGGTCTGCTTTAGGGAATTTTCATTGTCTGTTTATTACTCTTTTCTGCCTTGTGTCTCTTTTCATTCCTTAGTTGGTATGTATGTTTGTTTTCCCACTTACTCGTCTCTCTCTCCAAGTCCCTCTTGACCCCCTCCATCTTCCATTATTTTCGTTTTTCTTACCACCTATTGTTCCAGAAAACCTAAACCCCACTGCATGGAAAGATTGTGAGGCAGTGAAAAATGGGTTCCAGAGTGCCCATACACCTGTCTGTGGATACTGGGATCTGGAGATAGATTCTGAATCACAGCTTCCCCTTCAATTAAATCTCAAAACTGCAAAAAGTACAGCCTCCAACCCACAGTCCAGACTCAAAAGTGGACAAAGCCAGAGGATCCTCATAAGGAGGAACAGAAGATTGAACAAAAAGAAGTAAAAACAACCCCACCTTCCCTGAAAAACAGAATTAAAGAAAGGGAGGGAAAGGGGGAGAGAAAAATCTACACAAGTGAAGAAAAACCAAAAGAAGAATATGGGTCTCTTACAGACCCCTGGGAGGTCAGACACTGAGAAAACAGACTTCAGAATGCAAACCATGAAGAGTCACCAGAATGACTGGTCTCAAACTACAAACCCAGATATCAAGACATTAATAGAGAGATTAAAAAGAATTGAGGAGAGACAAGAGGAAACTAGGAGGTGATAACTGAGATAACAGTAGTAAAGAATACTGTGAATAAAATGAATAACAAACTGATAAGAATGGAAAGCAGAATTAGCCAAGCAGAAGAAAGAATCTCAGAAGTTGAGGACGAAAATGTAGAAATAACCCAAACTGTCAAAAACATAGAAAAGAAGCTTAAAAAGACAGAACAAAATCTTCAAGAGATGAGCAATTACTTCAAGAGACTGAAGCTAAGAGTAATTGGGCTTACTCTGGAGTTCACCCTGGAACAAACATTCCATGAAATTACTCAAGAAAACTTCCCTCATCTCATCAGCGATGTGAAAATTCAAACAGAAGAGATTCAGAGAACCCCTGCAAGACAACAAATGGGAAGACCAACTCCCAGACACATAATAACTCACCTAAACAAAGTAGGTATAAAAGAAAAAATCCTAAAGGCAGCAAGAGAAAAAGTCAGATTACCTACCATGGAAGACCAATTTAGATAGCAGCAGATTTATCTACAGAAACCCTCCAGACTAAGAAAGCTTGGAGCCCTATCTTCAAAGTTCTAAAAGATAAACAATTTCAACCAAGAATAACCTACCCAGCCAAGCTAAGCTTCATCAGTGAAGGACAATTAAAACCTTTCCCAGATATCCAATCCCTAAGAACTTATGCTGCCACCAGACCACCTCTACAAGAAACACTTAAGAAAGTATTAAACAGGCCAGGCTCGGTGGCTCAGCCTGTAATCCCAGCACTTTGGGAGGCCGAGGTGCGTGGATTGCCTAAGCCCGCAGGTTCAAGACCCACCTGGGCAACTTGGCGAGACCTCATCTCTACAATAAATCAAAAATTAGCGCACACCTGTAGTTCCAGCTACTACATGGACATGGTAGCGCACACCTGTAGTTCCAGCTACTTGGAAGGCTGAGCTGGAAGAATTGCCGGAGCCCAGCAGGTTGAGGCTGCAGTGGCCGGGAGTGGCCACTGCACTCCAGTCTGGGCAACAGAGTGAGACTCCAACTCAAAAAAAAAAAAAAAAGAAAGTATTAAACACAGAAGAAAAGGAAAAAAGAATAACAATGTTTTCACAAGAGTACAGGAAAAATATTAAAAACACACATTAACCAACCCAAAAACCAAAAGAAAGACAACAAACAAACAGAAACAACAACAACTCTATAAGAACCCCATGATAGGGATCAACTCTTATATTTCAATAATTAGCCTGAATATAAATGGACTATATGCACCACTGAAAAGACATAGAATGGCAAAATGGATAAAATATCACTAGGCAACAATATATCACCCCAAGAGACTCATCTCACTAGAAAGGACACTCACAGACTCAATGTAAGGGATGAAAAACACAATTTCAGGCAAATGGAACACAAAAGAAAGGAGGAGTCATGATCTTAATCTCAGACAAAATACCATTTAAGCTATCAAAAATGTAAAAAGACACAAAAGGCCACTACATAATGATAAAAGCTTCAATCAATCAACAAGAAATATCATCCTAAACAAATATGCACCCAACATAGGAGCACCAATTTTCAAATCCTTGGTCATAAATCAAGCATAAACAAATTTCAAAATATTGAAATTTGCCATGCACCTTCTCATATCATAGTGGAATAATAATAAACATCAACACCAACAAGGTTCCCCAAACCCACAAAGACATGAACACTAAACACCATGATACTAAACAACTCCTGGGTCAATGATGAAATCAAAACAGAGATTAAAAAATACCTGGAAACAAATGGAAATGAAGTAACATCTTACCAAAATCTCTGGGATGCCATGAAGGCTGTAGTAAGAGGGGAATTCATATCTCTAAAAACGCACATGAAGAAAATGGAAGGATCACAAATTAACAGCCTAACAAGTCACCTAAGGAAGCTGGAAAAGCAAGACCACCAAAATCCTAACTTCTGCAGAAGAATCCAGATCACCAAAATAATGACCCAAATCTGAAGACAAAAAAGATAATACAAAAAAAAATCAACAAAACAAAAAGCTGGTTCTTCGAAAGGATAAACAAGATCAATGGTCCCCTAGCTAGGCTGAGCATGAAAAATAGAGAAAAAGCCCAAAGAAACACAAAGGATGAAGTCACTTCTGACCTTGAAGAAATACAAAAGATCATTAGAAACTACTATGTACACTTGTAAGGAAACAAACTTGAAAACCTTAAGGAAATGGAGGATTTTCTGACATCAGACAACCTACCTAGGTTGAAACAAGAAGAAATCAAGACCCTAAATAGACCAATAACAATCAAGGAAATCAACTGTCATAAGAAAACTACCTACAAAAGAAAGCCCTGGACCAGATGGCTTTCTAGCAGAATTCTATAAGACATAAGGAGGAACTGATACCAAGACTACTGAAAGTATTCCAGGCGATTGAGAAAGATGGAACTCTCTCCAAATCATTTTATGAAGCTAACATCACATCGATACCCAAGCCAGGTAAAGACCCAACAAAGAGAACTACAGGCCAATATCTTTGATGAACATAGATGCTAAAATTCTCAACAAGATCCTAGCAAACCGAACTCAACAACACATCTCAAAAATCATCCATCATGAACAAGTAGGCTTCATCCCTGGGATGCAAGGCTGGTTCAACATTCATAAGACCGTAAATATAATTAAACATATCAACAGAAGTCAAAACAAAAACCACATGATTATATCATCAGATGAAGAAAAAGCTTTTGACAAAATCCAGCAAAGCTTCTTAATAAAAACCCTCAAACATCTAGGCATACGTGGAACATACCTCAAAATAGTAAAAGACATCTACGAGAAACTCACAGCTAGAATACTCCTAAACAGACAAAAATTGGAACCATTCCCCCTCAAAACTGGAACAAGACAAGGATGCCCACTCTCATCCCTCTTGTTAAATATAGTATTGGAAGTCCTGGCTAAAGCAATCAGAAAAGAGGAGGTGATCAGGGATATTCAAATAGGAAAAGAGGAAGTCAAATTATTTCTCTTTGCAGACAACATAATTGTGTACCTTTAAAACCAAAGAGAATCTGTCAAAAATCTCCTTGCACTGATAAAGGACTTTGGCAAAGTCTCAGGGTATAAAATAAATGTGCAAAAGACAATCGCATTTCTTTACACCAATAATAAACAAACTGGAACCCAAATAAAAATCACAATACCCTTTACAATAGCCACACAGAAAATGAAATACCTTGACATCTTCCTACCAAAGATGCGAAAGACCTTTACAATGAAAACTACAAAACACTGCTCAAAGAAATCAAAGATGACACAAACAAGTGGAAAAATATCCCATGCTCATGGATTGGAAGAATCAACATTGTGAAGATGTCCATCTTACTTAAGGCAATCTACAGATTTAATGCAATATCCATCAAATTACCAGCAACATTCTTCTCAGATCTAGAAAAAACCATACAGAAATTCATATGGAAACACAAATAATGAAGAATAGCCAGAATAATCCTCAGCAGAAAAAACAAAGCAGGTGGTATCACACTACCAGACTTTAAATTTTACTATAAAGCTACAATCATCAAAACAGCCTGGTATTGGTACAAGAACAGGCATATAGACCAATGGAATAGAACTGAGATTTCAGAAGCAAAACCTCAATTTCTCAACCAACTCATATTCAACAAAGCCTCCAACACCCACCAGTGGGGAGATGAGAACCTATTCAGTAAATCGTGCTGGGAAAACTGGCTGACCACATGCAGAAGATTCAAACAGGACTCCTATCTAACTCCATACACAAAAATTAACTTTAAATGGATCAGAGACCTAAATGTAAAACTTCAAACCATAAGAACTTTAGAAAATGCAGGACACACTGTTATGGAAGTTGGAACCGACATCCAACTCCTGAGCAAAACCCGAAATGCACAGGCCATAAGAGATAAGGTAGACAAGTGGGACCTCATCAAACTGACAAGCTTCTGCAAAGCCAAAGAAACCATCAAGAGAGCATGGAGACAGCCCATAGACTGGGAAAACGTATTTGCCAACTCCAGGCAAAGGCCTAACATCTAGGATCTGCAAAGGCCTAACATCTAGGATCTGCAAGGAACTCAAACGTGCTGAAAAGAAAAAAAAAAAACCATTACAAAGTGCACAAAAGGCATGAACAGAAACTTCTCAAAAGAAGACATACGAGCAGCCAACAGATACATGAAAAAATGTTCAGCCTCACTAGTCATCAAGGAGATGCAAATTAAAACTACACTGAGATACCACCTAACTTCAGTCAGAATGGACATCATCAATAACTCAAAAAATAACAGATGCTGGAGAGGATGTGGCAAAAAGGGAACATTTCTACACTGTCGGTGGGAGTGTAAACTAGTACAGCCTCTGTGGAAATCAGTGTGTCGATTCCTAAAAGCTCTAAAAATCGACCTTCCATGTGACCCCACAATCCCCCTACTGGGAATATACCCTGAAGAACTCAAATCACTCTATAAAAAAGACACCTGCACATGCATGTTTATCGTAGCATTCTTCACAATAGCAAGAACATGGAACCAATCGTGCTGCCCATCAAAAGAGGACTGGATTTTAAAAAATAAAGTACATATACACAATGGAATATTACTCATAAAGAACAAAATCATGAACGTCACAGCAACCTGGATGGAATTAGAATTTATAATACTGAGTGATCTCTCATAGAAACAAAGATCTGAGAATTACATGTTCTCACTCATAAGTGGACCTTGAACAACTACCGTAATACTATAAGAAAAAGATTGATAGTAGTGGGAAACTATGTGAGGGGGGGCAGGTAGGTAGGATTAACGGTAATCAATATCTGTCTGGGGAAGGGGGGGCACATCTCATCAATAAGGGTACCTGCACAATGAATATCTGTATACCTAACCCTTAATTGTACCTTATAATTTTAAAATAAAAATATAAAAATTGTTTTGAAAATAAAAGGATATTAAAAAGAAAACAAAGTAATTGGTGTCAGTGCTCTTGTTGAAACCAGTGACAATAGGGAAGAAAGTAGGAAACTGAGAAAAGCCCTGGGGCTAAAGATCAGCAAGCAGAAGACTATGGAGACAAAGACACAATTCTGCCACACTCAGACAAGCGACACACACACACAGACACACCACGTGCCAGGCAAACTCTGCCAGCAAGTCCCTTCAAGTCGCCTCTCACTGTTGAAAGAAATAGCTCATGGCAGCCCAGGCACACCCCATAACTCCCCTGACACTCCCGTGGTCTGACAAAGAACTTGTCCTCAAATCTCACCCTACCCCTTCCCCTGCCCCAGGAAGTCAACCCAGCACTTCCATGGAAAACTCAACTCTTTCTCTGACATACAAAGCTCACACTTCCCTATCATGTGCAGTTTTTAAGTGTTCTAAATGATATGACTTTGAACATCTCTTCTAGCTTGCTTTTCTGTGTTTTGGATTGTTTGACTCTTCAGGTCCCATGAATTATTCAGTGGGTAGAATGGATTTCCTTTGCAAACACCACAGACAGAGTTTTCTGCTGCCTGCCCAAAGCTTTCTGCTCTGGGTCTGCCTTCATTTTTGCGCTTGATTGAGGACCTTATTCACTCCACGGTCCAGCACCAAACTGCTGCAACGCGGTACGCATAATCCTTGGTGCTGGATTGCCAAAATAAACATGTCTCTGTTTCTTTCCTCAAGAAATCTAAACCAAGGTGGAGCCTGCACACTTGACCATTTGCTGGCAAAATGCATTTGTTTTAAAAGTTTTAATATGCTTTAAAATGAGCATAAATGTATCCAATGAAATAGTATGAGATGTTTTGCTCACTAAAAGAGGGAAGTTTTTCAGTTAAGTCATCTTCATGTAACCTCAAGAATTATTAATACTCAGTAATATTGCTCCAAACAAATGAGAAGAAACAGTAACCATCAGCTAAGCAAGTTTTCCAAAATTTTTCCAAAAAACTCATTGATCTTTCACTTGAAGTTGATCATTTCAGATTCATACATTGGTATTAATAGAAAGTTTCTTATTCTACCACAACTTTGCACTTAGCTGTGAAGTGTGACTATTACTAAAACCCACCCAGGTGAGGGCATGTCTTCCATCCTTCAGACACTGCAGCTCCTCCAGGAACTTCGGACACAGCCTCAGTGTGACATTCAAGCCCTTTACGACCCAACCCCAACCTATCTGTCCCCCCACTTTCTACCCATACCCTCCATCAACTCACCACACCCTCTTCCTAAATGTGTTGCACTAAATACTTCACTGGAGCGCTGTGGAGCCACTTAGTGTCCGATTCTCATGTACCTGAACTTCATTTTCTTTTTTTTTTTTTTCTTTTGAGTTGGAGTCTCACTCTGTCACCCACACTGGAGTGCAGTGGCCGTTCCCGGCCACCGCAGCCTCGACCTGCTGGGCTCCGGCGATCCTTCCGCCTCAGCTTTTCAAGTAGCCGGAGTTACAGGCATGCGCTCCCACACCCGGCTGATTTTTTTTTTTTTTAATTTATTGTAGAGATGAGGTCTCGCTGCCCAGGCGGGTCTCGAACATGCAGGCTCAGGTAATCCACTCACCTCAACCTCCCAAAGGCACGGGATTACAGGCTGAGCCACCGAGCCCAGCATGAACTTCATTTTCTTATTTGTGAGATAAGGATAGCAATAGTTTTCTCAAATTGCATTGGAAAAGGTAAATGCTATGATATGTATGCACATCAGTAGCTTCTTGATAAGGGCTCTGGGAGAGGCTGGAATGACAGCCGCCTCCTGGGCTCAAGCCCCTGTGCAGGCCCATCCCTGAGTGTGGGCCACGTCTGAGACATGCTCCACAGGGGAAAGTGACGCACGTCACCATCATGATCATGACTGTGGCGTCCACCTTGCTGGAACACTCTCTCCCTTGCTGGCTTATTAGAAAAGTCCACGTGACAGCCTCTGGCCAACAGTCAGTAAGAAACTGGGGCCCTCAATTCAGCAACCAGAGAAGAAAGGTGTGGGAACCACAGTACTGCGGGCATGGAAGCCCTGCCTAACTGACAGTATGATTTCAGTCTTTCAGAGAGCCCGCCCAAGCTATGCCTGATCTCCTGTTCCTCAAAACATGTGAACTAAGAAAGATATGTTGTTTTAAGCTGCTGAGCATGTGGTGATATGCCAGTTAGCAACAGCTAACTAGTTCACAAGATGAGCTCAGTCAGATATTGGTTTGTGCAAAAGTAGGAGTAAATGGCAGAAGAGAAAGGGAATCCAGCAGCTCCTTCAGAGATAGTAAAACTGACAGTCCGCTGTCACATGATGGAAAGTAAAATTATAAAAGATTTTGAGCAACAAAATCTTGCAGATAATTCCCAATCAAGCCTGATGACAGCACATCATAAATGACCAGGTGAAGAAGCCTTGCAACCAAGCTTCTTGTCTCATCTGGCTCAAACATGGCCACCATGAAGCAGAAGCAAGCCGTGCCCATGGCACCACCCCCAGAGAGCTCCTGTCCTGCGCCTGGCTGGAGGTCCTGCGGGAGCCAATATAAGGAAGGACCTCCAGAAGCACAGCCACTTCCAGGGACCCTTTCTCCTCCAGGGAAACAAGCCGCACACCATCTTCAGGCAGGACCTCATGAGGCTGGACTTCTGGAGGTTGCATGAACCTTTTTCCTTTTCTCCAGAAGGGGGTTTCTAGAGAGGGTTTTGTCTTTGCTGCCCACCATGGCCTCGATGGGTATGCTAGGAGCCATCGACCTACAGACACAACCAGTCGCTCCGTACTGGGCAGACTGGCCCAGACATCCCGGACTTTGAGCTACATACAGGACTGTTTAGGGATATTGCCATTGTTTGTTTATTTTGGTTTGCTTAGTTCAGTGGCAAATGTGCTTGCTCTCCATTTGGAAAATAAGATCCGGCCTGAATAACTGGTGGCCAGAGGTGTGGGCTCCTGCAGAGACGGCCAAGCCCTCACCAGAAACATCCATGGAATCTGGCTTTCCAGGTTGCCTTGCAGTTCGGTAAATCCATTGGCCAAAGAGTAGTGTGACCCTCCCAACCCTGGCCCGAAGCTCCTCCTGCAGATGCCCCCTCCTCCCTGCAGTAGGCTGGCCTGCAGGCAACCCCAGGGGGACCTTGGGAGCCAAATGCTGAAGAAGCTGATGTCTCCATCAGCCTTCTCCCCAAGGGTCAGCATGCAGAAGTGTCGTGCCCTGACCTGTCCCCTCATCCAGATTGCCACTTGAGAAGAAGCAGACTTCTGCTGTTTGAGGCATTATATACTTAGGAGTCTATTTGTTACAACAATCAGCATACTGTAATTAAAATGATGGGAGAACCAGACAAGGGGTAGTAGGCAGCTGTTGTAGCAAGCACCATGATAGGGATGGGCATTGGATAGGTTCATACTTCTAAAATGGAATGAAAAAAGCAGTGCTGTGGAAGCTGAGGCCCAGCTTTTCTTATGCCTTCACTACTGTCCTGATTTGGGAGGACATGACCCGATGTCTTGTCCACACCATGAGGTTGACCCACAGGCAGAGAAGAACCCATGAAGTTTCATCCTTGTGACTCATGCAGCATGAGAGCGGGTATCCTCAGCCTGATTTCCTTATCCTCACAACTGTGAAGGGGTATAGTCATTGCTAATCACCAGGAAAGTTGTCTCAAAACAATGTTCAAGCTCTAGATATACCTTAAGAAAGTGGCATCTTAACCAAAACTCACAGCAGGTATATATGTCTGACTACCAACATGGCAATTTTGACATCTCTAGAAAGTAAGTCTTCCTGCATCTTCAGAGTGGATATTGCTTCTTCACTGTACAAATGGCCAAGAGAGGGACTACAGTGTGTTCTGGGTTACCTGTCCTGGCCTCCCGTCATGTATTCGTCACCTCTGTGGACGTAGTACTGAAAGTCAGACATTTTTCAAGGTGACTGCCACGTCAGGACTGGAAAACAGTTTCCCTCGCTTGGAACACTCGACTTGGCTGCATTCACCAGCAAAGACAACGAAGCAGAGAGGGGCAGCGGTCGGCAGCTACGCCGTCAGCACACGACCTCCTCCAGCCTCCCTGCCACACAGTGCTGTCCCAGTCCATGGATTCAAGAAGAGAGAGGAGGAGGGGCAGGGAGGAGAAGGGGAGAAACACCCCCTCCTTGGCCTCTGCGCGCACACACAATGCCACCAAACATCACCGGCTGCTGGCAGTTTGGGTCTCAAAGGGTCAAAATGACAATGTCAACTAGGACTGTGACTTCAAGGAAGCCTCCCACTTTGCATTCTCTCTGCTCCAAATGGTTGCCTAGGATACAAAGGAGCCCAGGTTTTGAAAAACAACACAGACGCTGAATGCAAGATCATACTTCTTCTGCGTTACTCAGATGAAATGAGAATTTCAATGCAGCAGCCAAGCAGACCCCCAGTGCCACGGGAGGGCCTCAGGCGGGAGAGGACCTTACAGTGCATTTGCATTTGCAACCTGCGTCTGGGGTCAGTCAGCCAGCAGTAGGCCCTGGGGGTTACCTCTGAACACACAAGAGTTAATTGGGTAGCTCTTTTTTTCTAAGCTCTGAACAAAATGTGGCCATCCATCACTGAGACATTTACTTTAGTGATTTACTGCAAAGATTCCTATTTACTAAATAAATGCGTCGTAGCAGCTCACTCTATCTCCAGCCTCTCAAATACCTCTAGGGTCACAGCTCTCTCAGGGCTGAACAGAAACAGATTTCAGTTTTTTTCATTTATATCTATCGTCATACATTTTAAAGTATCATCAAATCCTCTATTTCAATTTCTCAACAAGAAAGGGCAACACTATGAACTGACTCAATACTCTTCAGTCTACTGGTCACAAGTATAATTCCATTCTTAAACACACAAGGGAAGAAATTTTGCTGATGGAAAACTTACATTCCCAAGATTTGAAAGTGAGTTTCACTCCTACTGTAGAAGGTAGTCTGACGGAACAGAGGAGAGACACGTGGCTTGGGAATGGTGTATGGGCATAGTCACCCTGAGGGATGAAAAGCAGATATTCGCAGTGTGTAGATGGGCATAACCTTTCACCGTGTTCCAAAGCAGCTCTCGAGCCACGCCCACTGCACATCTCCCCACCTGGAGGCAGTCTCTGAGTCGATGAGTGGGCTCTTTGGATGTCACACTGAAGCCGCAGAGAAAAGTCTAACTGTATTCAGGAGGTGGCACAAGGTGTGGTTTTTGCAGGGAGGGTGACGCAAGTGGAGCAAGACACTACCCTTCTCATTTGGGGAGGACACCCTCCAGGAGCTGGCAGTTTGGAGCACTGGATGCCCTTCCTCTTCCTCCTGGCTCTCCTTATCTTCCACAACACACCTGTAAGCCTCTCCCTTCTTTCTCTAACTCGCTTCTCCTCCTGCCTCTTCTTGGTCACATCACCTTCCAGCAGAAACGAGGCAATTACCAGTGTGATCAGAAACAGTTGCACGTGTCTGAAAAGAGGCCTCATTTCGCAGACACAATGGTGTGGAAGACGGCCCTGTCATAAGCTCCTTGTTCTCACTCCTCTGGTAAAGGTGGACTACCCAAGCACCTGATTCTGCACATGTTTTATCATGGATATATACACCCTGCAAAATGATGAGCAGAATATGACTTCCAATTCAGTTCTGCTTCTCCGGATCGTAACCGTGATGCATCCAGATTGTGTACTGTTTGGAATATCCGGTAAAGTACATAGATGGAAATGTAAATCGCATAATCCCCCTTCTTAGAATAACTACTGTGAACACCTTCGTCTATAGTCTGCCAGTCTTCCCTTCTATGCTCACACCCAGACACACATACACACTCAGAGAAGGGGTGAATGAGGAGGGAGGATGTATGCATTACTGTGATTCCAGCACACTTTTGCAATACACAGCTCTTTGACACATCTGGGCTTTCTGATGCAGCTCGTTCATTTTACACACGGAGACAGAAGACATGAGAGGTTTTCAGAGTGACACCACCACATGGTGAGGGATAAAGCCTGCCCCTGGGTCTCATGCTTTTTCCACTATGCCATGAAACTATGTCTAGGACAACTGATATTCAACCTTGGAAAACTTCCAAGACAAAATGCCAGAAGTCACTCACTGTTAACAAGCATCGAGCTGCATGAGGCTTCCATGGGCAGATTCACAGCTTAGGGGCACACGGATCCCTGCAGTGATTAGGAACAGAACTGCAAGCTTGCAGAACAAAAACAAGGGCAAGGTGACTGGATCTGAGATTGCATAGCCCTCCTCTTGGTGACTTCTCTCCCTCAGGGCTTAGGTCCTCTTTGCCAGGGGGAATCAATGCCCTACTTAAAGTCAGCAGTTTCAGCAATGCCCAAGCCCTTTGCTCACAGGAAAACAGTGGCACGTGGCACCCAGACCCATGGGTGCTACCTGCCTCAGGGGGCTCAGAGAGGCAGGCGAGAGGTGAGAGAGTTCTGATGATATCCAATGAAACTGACCTCATCTCTGAAGTAAATGTTTGTTGTTGTTTTCCTTGTGGAAAGTTGCAACTCACGCCTTCAGTCTTTCTGTTTTGCAATTCCACTGCATATTTATCACAGACTCCCTGTCATACCCTGAGGAGGGGAGAGCTCCAGCCAGTGCCTCGTGCAAAGATATTCAACACTGAGCCAGGTATTGCCTCTCAGTTCTGAATTCGCCCTTCATTGCTTGTTATGTGAAAACGGAGCTAGGCCCTAAAAAATATATTTCCTTTGCCAACTGGCAGCAAGTTTTGTCAGCAGCATGTTGGCGAGAAAGTGCCAAGGAGTCCCTTCTCAGTTTGCAGTGCTGTCTGAGCAGGTGCCTGCAGCTAGACCCCTGCAGCGTGGCTGGCCCACAATGCACACACCTCCCAAGGCCCGCATCCTGCAGGGCACATGATTCTTGCAGCTCCAGGCCCTGTAGTACACACCTCCCAGTGCCCAGCTTCTCAGGGCACATGGCTGCTCCAACCCAGGCCCTGCACTGCACACACCTCTCGGTTCTCAGTTTCTCAGAACACATGGCTCCTCCATCCCCAGGCCCCATCATGCACACACCTCCATAGTGCCCAGCTCCTCAGGACACACGGTTCCTCCAGTCCCAGGCCCCGCACAACATTCTGCAAGCACCAGCAGGCAGCGGTTTCCCCAGCACCCCCTGGGTGCTTTTTGGTGTAGTGACTCCTTGGTCAGGCATCTTCCTCTGAACAGATTTCTCTGATAACCTGGAGAATGTGTTTCCTGCAGGTTTCATGGGTGCAGCACTCAGCACCCCCTCTGCCATCGACTGAGTCTCAGCCTTGGGCTCTGCTGAGTGTCCATCTCCTCTCATCTGCTCCTTTTGTCTTTGGTCCTGTAATCCTCTGTGCTCTCTCTACTTCTTCCTAGCCAAGCCCTGTTTACTCCCCTCATGTTCCCGTATGATGGGGCTTCTGCCCCCGATCTGGTCCTGGCAGACACAGGCATAAGCTGTGAGAACTCATGGCTGCAGGTGAGCAGCACCAGGCCTCGACAATGAAGAGCAGGAAAGGGGTTGCTGAAGGCCATTTGGTAGGGCTCAGAGTGAAGAGGCCCCAAAGTCAGGCCTGGAAAGAAGAGCCACTTCAGTGGATCTAGGACTCCAGGTGCCAAGGCCAATGGGCAGTCCCCCACCTGGCCTGGCTCCCTGACATCAGCACCTGAGACTGTTGGGCGAGACAGGGGTGGGAGAGAGCAGCAGGGTCGGGCAGGAGAAGAAACAACACAAGGTTGTGGCAGAGCTGGAGGCAAGCTTCAGGCTATCCCCGTGGGGACTCTGGAGCATGGAGTGTGAAAGAATTACTGTACCTGTGTCTGAGGCGCTCAGCCACTTGAGGAAGGGAACCAGAATCTCCCAGGTAAGGGGGCCTGTGCTTTCGGGAAAGGGGCAGCAGTGTCCCTGAGCAGGCAAAGCAGCAAGAGAGGCAAGGGCAGAAGTTAAGAGCCGCCTGGACACAGCAAGGGACATGTGCGAGGATGAAGTAAATTCCACCGAGTGCACACACAGCCTTGCAGGGAGGCATCGCACTGACTCAGGAGAGTGCCAGCGGCTGAAGTCCTCTAGACTTCTCCGTAGTTCTCATCCAGGTAGATTCACATCCATGGACTCCAAGCTCCCGGGGGGGAGTGAGGGGAGAGAACGGCACTCTGCAGAACGCCCCTTGTTGGAGAGAGGGCAGCGGGGGAGGAAGGTCGGGCTGGGCCTTGCAACTTAAAAAACCCAGGAATTCATGCACTCATGGATCTTTTCATTTTTCTTGGCTAGAAGGAAGCTAGGCCTCTAATTTAGTCCCCACGTCCCTTAGAGTCATGCCACATTGAAGTCGTGTGTGCGTCTGCCTGTTCTTGTTTGCTTTTGTCTTACTCACTCTTGACTTGCTATTTCTCAACGTTTCCAAGGACAGTGGAAGTGGAGTTGTACAATACGTTAAACTTGAAGGGGAGAGGTGGGGAGGGGACAAGAAATTACCTCCTGGGTGCATTGTCCACTATCTTGGGAATGGGACACCTGAGACCCAATCCCCACCACTACGCGATAGTCACTCACAGAACTTAAAATGAAGAATGTAACAGGACAAAGACAGGGAAGGTATTACTCTGCAAGCATTTTTTGAGACTGAATGGAATGAGAGTTCAGGAAGAGTGACCCACACGTGGCTCCTGGCATGACCAGGCCACGCCTCTCTCCAGTCATCCTGGCCTCTCCTCTGTCCGTGATGGCCCACCTGCCAGTCCACAATGCCCGTGCTGCAATTGTGGATACGTGTGTCTTTTCTGAAAGTCCTTCCAGTGGCCTGGAGTCTATTTTTAAATGCTTCCATTTGGATGGGACCTACCTTTCCTTTTCTTCCAGGCATATTTATATCACAGCATAAAACGTGTGTTAGTGTCTCATCAAAAGCAGTTCCAATTGTTTCAAAATGTTAACAGTGTTAGTCAGGAGCTTTTCCTTGTCTCAGGCTTGAGCCAACCAACCTTCCAGACCATTCAGCAGTAGCATTTAAGCAGCACTCTGCCTCCACATGCCACAGACACAGGATAAAAGGCCACCACAATGTCAAGAATATGCAAAAAGCTGATGCTAAAAATATACAGCTAGTGTTAAGCAAGGTTTGCACGGACATAACTGGATATCACAGAAGTGCTACCAGCTCCATTAGGGTTGGGGGAAAAGGGAGCTCAAGGATGTCAAAAATATCCTAAACATACACAACCGCAGGATGTTTTCTAGAAACCTAATGTTTAACCCTTGCCCGTGTTCACTGACTTATTTCAGCTGTCATTGAGCAGCATTATTAGAGTGTGGTGACGTGCAATTAGTTGTTTCCTGAGAAGAAAAGGCAAATGTCATCTTCCTGCAGAGAATGTATTTCCCTTTAAAAGTGTAAATTTAAGCTGACACATCTAAATTGACCAGGATTTTTCTCTATATGCAAACCAACATCCACACAACGTTGCAACTGTCAGTCAAATTCCCCACAGGGGGTTCGGTTGAGACTAAAGCTAGAAGAATGCCCAGGTTACTTTTCTATTGTTTATCAAGAAGCCACTGTGTCCTATTGGGCAGCGTTCTGGCTGTTCACAGCAGTGGCAAGGGGACCCCAGGGACTGCCTGAGTGCCACTCAGCAGATAGCTGAGGTCTGTCTGTTCTCTTCTCTTGTTGCATCTTTGGAAGCAACAATCTTATACTATGCATATATTATCAAAACAGCACAAAGCACATAAGGATAACTCGAATAGACTTCCAAATTCCTTATAAACCTGCTGGTCCAAACCCAGGGAATGCTGTAACCAGCACCTCATTTCAGAATCCATTTTAAAAAGTTTCTTCTCAGCGGGGCTCAGTGGCTCAGCCTGTAATCCCGCGCTTTGGGAGGCTGAGGTGAGTGGATTGCCTGAGCCTGAGGGTTCGAGACCCGCCTGGGCAGCGAGACCTCATCTCTACAATAAATTTTTTAAAAAATCAACCGGGTGTGGGAGCGCATGCCTATAATTCCGGCTACTTGGAAGGCTGAGGCGGAAGGATCACTGGAGCCCAGCAGGTCAAGGGTGCAGTGGCCGGGAGCGGCCACTGCACTCCAGTCTGGGAGACAGAGTGAGACTCCAACTCAAAAAAAAAAAAAGTTTCTTCTCTCTCTCCCTTTCGTCTCTTTTCCACCAGGCACTCCCTTATGTTGTGTTCACTTATCTACATGCTTGCTTAGGGGTGATCTTGAAGCGAACCACAAGGCAGTGGGATTTCCCCCACCTGGAGAGCACCTCAAGGCTGCAGTTCATCTACAACTCCAAGATGGCACCATCCCACAGCCAGACCAGCAATAACTCAAGAACAAGTCACATAGACCAATACCCGCTGTCACTTCTTTGTGCTCCCCGTACCCAGTTTCCCCTTGTATGTGAATGCATCTAATTTTTTTTTACATTTTTATTTTAGATTCAGAGAGTACACATGCATGTTTTTATATGAATATGTTGCATAGTGGTGGGGATTGGGTCTCAGGTGCCCCATTTCCCAGAGAGTGTACCTAGTGTCTATTATTTTCATTTTTATGGTCATGTAGCTCCCAAACAAGTGACAACATGCGGTGTTTGGTCTTCTGTCACTTAGAATGAGGATCTCCAATTCCATCCACGTTGCTGTAAAGGACATGATTTCACCCTTTTTTATAGCTGTGTAATATTCCATGGTGTATATATACCATGTTTTCTTTACCCAATCAATCATTGGTGGGCATTTGGGTTGGGCTCATGAATTTGCTGGTATGAATAGTGCTTTATCAAGTACAGGTATCTGTTTTATATATTGAAACCAGTATCCCTTTTTAATGCCTGCACATAGCTCAGAAGTTGAAATGGCCTGTTTGTGGTGTAAGCCTGGCCATTTCCAGCTTTTGGAGTAAAGTCACTTTCCTTCCACCACCTCTCATCTCTCACGCTTGCTTTGGGCAGTGAGTGGCTGGACTTGCGCCTGATTTTACAATGTCACGAATGGAAGGAATAGGGACCCATCAGTTATTCACAGCAGCACTTCAGGGAGTCTAGAGAGGGGAGAGAAACTGCCTCCATGTCCTCACACGCTCCTGGACTCCCCCTTCAGTTCTTGCAAAAATAATGTAACAACTCCATGTCCTTTCTCATTTTCAGATGTACAGATGTGTGTCTGGCAGCAGGCTTTTGATGACTCCAACCCCTACACTGTATTAGCTGAAGGCCCCAGTCAAGATCAATAGCCAAAATCTTCTTTAAAATTGTGCTGTACAGATAAAAAAGACCCAAATTAGTGCATTCGCTGTTCAAGGAGTTGCATTCATTCATCCATTCACTTGTTAACCTGCTCTTTATGCCATGCATAAGGTATACCAACATCAAAGGAGCCTTTCTTCCTGAGCTCAGCAGCAGGAAGGGACAAGCAAGAGGGAACCAGGCACCAGCCATCATCAGATACAGAGGAGACACCAGAGTGCCTCAGGACGCAGCGACAGAGACCCAGGACACGGCACAGAGGACAGAGGAAAGTTTCAGCCTCTTTTATTGATGACTCTTGGAGGAACTATGTTTAACTGATTAAAATGAGTGCCTCAATTTTACACTGATTAAAAAAGGAATATTATGCGATAAACTTAGACATGTTTGGATGGACATGGAGAAGGTATACTGTGAGCACCAATGCTTACTGCCCCATCAATTACTAGCCACTAGTCAAAGCATATTGCACACATGCCAGGGTGGTGTGCAGAGGTGACAGTTCCTAATGCTGCCTGCAGACATTTCACTCTGGCTAGAAGGGCAAACACAAGGTCCATCTGATCACTGCATGCTCCGTGACAGTCTTCATGGAACTAGTGCGATCGCTTGGAGCTCTGAGCAGAGCTGAGAGGTGAACTGAGCACAGTCAAGGTCACTGCTGTCTAGCAAGCTTCCTGAAACACAGGGGACAGAGAGGACACTGCCCACTGGAGCCCTCATCCCTCTGGCAGACAAGGGTGGGCTGGCCAAGGCCGAGCAAAGGGCAAGGCACGCCTCTTCCTGGGGCAGCAGGGTGGGGGGTCCTGAGATGGATGAGCGTGCTGGAGCAAGGGAAGACCAGAAAGCTGCAGCAGTCTCATGGTTTCAGGTGAAGGCTCTAGAGCTTCCCAGGGCCCAACCACTGTGCTGAGCTTGGTGGGACTGTCACATGAATGGCCAAGACAAGACCGAGTTCAATCTGGAACATTCCTCTTCTTTAACCACAGCGAAATCTCACTCATGGCTGCATCCTCCCTGTGATTCACCTAGCTAATCCACAAGTAAGGAAAACCTGTTTCCCACCCCACATCCTCCAGGTTGGAGGCCGCTTGCTTCCTCTTTCCTTCCCTGTCCCCAGCACCTCTGCTGCATGCCAGTTCCTTCCATTTTTCTCTCCAAAAACCCAAGGTATCATTTGCCTCTGAAATAAGTACACTAAACATATTGCTTCTCCAAAGACAGCTGCATGGTCATTTCTTCCACCAGGGACAACAGTGCTCCTAGCTGTCAAAATAGCTTTTTTCCCCTGTAGAACAGCAAGGGATGGCTTGTGCACATTTCACGGCAACCCTGAAATGATGCCCATAGCAGGATCGAATGCAAAGGAGGGAGGGTGCAGGGCCACAGGGGGGCAGCAGGGTGGCCGTGCAAACATCACTTTCCCCACCCTCAAATGGGCCTGTGTTGCTGGTCTGACAAAGTGGGTAATCAGGGGTCAAGTCGCTTATCTAAAGAACAGCAGGGACGCAGAGCTGCAGGACAACCCACCCAGAACGTCACCACTTGCTCCTGAAGCACCCCACAAGGCTGCACCAAGGCACCTGCAGACTTGGATTTCCCCCAGGGAGTGTCAGCCTACAATCCACATGTGTCCTGCTGTGTCTTAGACAAAGATGACATTTACAGAAGCTTTTGGTGGTTGGTCTGAGTCTACTTTAGCCATGGAGATTCTGCCTCTCCCTCCCAACAGCTTAGTCAAGCTCAGGCAAGTGAGTGATTAACAAAGTAGACTTCATTCTTTGAATTTGTCCCCGATTAGAGAGGAAACTTAGTCATGTGCCACCTGCTGTTCACATTTTTACAACACAAAATGTGACTTCTCACAAGACTGAACTATATTACAAGAATTCCTTTTCTGTTTAAGCAACCAGCAAGTATTAGAGTTGAAAGGGTCCTGGATGTCCTTCAGCTGAATCCATTTATTTACCAATAAAGTAATAATCTCCAAAGAAACTACATGTTGCATTTCTCTCTTAGGGTTTACATGCACAAATGTAAACACACACAGGCATGAACACATATCCATGGATTCTCACAGACATGCACACACAGACATGGCACAGCAAAGCTGATTTCCCTCCCTAGTGACTTTGCATCCATCAGCCTCTTTCTTTCTTTTTTTTTTTGAGTTGGAGTCTCACTCTGTCACCCAGACTGGAGTGCAGTGGCCGCTCCCGGCCACCACAGACTCGACCTGCTGGGCTCCGGCGATCCTTCAGCCTCAGCCTTCCGAGTAGCCGGAATTACAGGCATGCGCTACCATGCCCGGCTGATTTTTTGATTTATTGTAGAGATGAGGTCTCACTGCCCAGGCGGGTCTCAAACCCACGGGCTCAGGCAAGCCACTCACCTCAGCCTCCCAAGGTGCGGGGTTACAGGCTGAGCCACCGAGCCCGGCTCATCAGCCTCTTTCTATGAAGAGGAGTCTCAGTCAGCCGAGGAGCCCACATTCACACAGGCAGGGGCAGCAGCTGGGGCGGCGGGTCTGGAGACTCCATTGCAGGATGAGTAGCTGAGGAAACCAAGGATGTAACTAGGGACAGGACTCAGAGAACACGACATGGCCTTCGCCCATCCCAAAGGAACCTGTGGTGACAGAGTCGATCAACTCTGCAAGGCTCCAGAGGCAAGATACCGGGTCAGTGGACAGAAGTCAACAGGAGACAGATTTCAACTTCATGAGAGGCATTGGTTAGTCATTAGAACTGTTTCAGAGTTGCACTATCTACTGGGCAAAGGTCAGGTGGCCACAACCAGCTCCTCTGGGGACAGGGCTGCAGGGGCAAGAGTGACACTGAGGCTTCCATCAGTTCCCAGATACCCTTTAGAATGTGACTTGCTGCTGGAATGCAATTTATTTGAGCTTATTGACTAAGCCAGGGTCAGAGCTGGCATTTCAGTCAGCAGGGAAAATGCTTTGTTTTTCTTTGGGGGGGGTAGTGAGATAGAAGATGGGAAGTCTGGTTCCATAAATCTATTCAAGTATTTTCTCCGGAACTGGAACTGGCCGTATGCCTTCACTGCCTATGACTGGCATGTGAGAGCATCCATTGTAGGCATATGGGTTAGATTTCGGAGTGCCTTGTTCACGTGCTGAAGGGTTGTCATACAGCTGAACAGCTTGTTTTCTAGCTGAAAGATAAGACCTGACACTTACTTTTAACCAAAATAAAAGAGCAGTAACCTCACTGTAGCATTGCTTTATTACAACAACCTTATTAAAACCCTTAATTACTAAGGTGGTCAGATTTCAGTATCTGAGGAGTCAACCACAGGGGCATCCAAGAGATGCGATGGAACAAGGCAGGTCACTGCACCGGCGACACAGAACGCATGCCTGGTGAATGCTTCCTGCACCGTTGAGAGCGTGCAGTAATGTCCCAACCACTGGTCCTTCATTTCTGACCAGCGCGACATGCTTTTCTGTATACTTACCTTTACTGGAACAAGAAAATATATCCTTATTTTGTATTATGAACTTCTCATCTATTAAATTCAAAATGCTCTATTTACGGTGTTAAATCAAACTAAAGTCTGGACTGAAGAGGCTTCCCTATTCCCATATTGATCCTCACGGATGATCCGTGACCTAATTAGTAATCAGACAAACTGAAAGTCGAGCCTAGGAGTCTGCTGCCGAGCCTAGGAGTCTGCTGCTGTCAGCACAGAGGTGGAGTCCATCTGATTGTCTCTGGGCCTCACCACTGTTTTCTGCACACTACTTTCCTTTTTCTGCTCAAAATTTTGCTCCAACCACTCAGTGTCCATAGAGCCTCTTTGAAGCTGCTGTGATTCCGGGGCTGCCTGATTCATGAGTCATTTTTTTCCTGCTCATATAAACTCTGTTAAAATTAATGCATCTGAAGTTTTACTTTGAACAATGCCTGTGCTCACTTGAGTTGTATAACAATAATCCCATTGCCTTGTAAAGTAAACCCCGGGACACTGGATGGATCTAGAGGTTTCCCTGAAAACTCAAGTTCCTATTAGGACCACGCAGAAGAAACAGTGGGATAATCTATAGTCAGACTTGCTAGGAGACAAAAGTTGAAGAGAGAAATAAAAAAACCAGACCTAACTCATCTCTCCTCTTACAGAGAAGAGACAGCTTCACGTCATTTTCAAGCACATACAATATCCAGTGAGACTGACAGAGCAGAGTGGGCTAAGGAAGACCATCATTCATTCTTCAGTCCCGGGGGCTGGGTTCGGTACTTAGCATGTGACTCCAACTGCCTCGTCATTTGATGCTCCTTTTGGCCAGAGACTTAACAGAAATAGTCTCTGTAGCATTCCCACTTCACCTAATACACACATAGTAATTTCATAAATGTTCACTGAGTTGCATTGGCTCATGAAGCCATGTACCCACTGGCATTCTAGAAATCTTGGGGGCTTTCTAAAGCAGAATTGAGTCCTCATGGGCAGGAATTATTTTATAAAATGTGGTAATGACAGTCTGTTGGTTCCAAGGTCTGCAAGGATGCCAGCTGCTTGTGGAAGAGCAACATCCTGAACCAACCTGCAAAGGGAAGGCTCCACCCTTCTCCAAGGCCAGGCCAGCCAAGGAGGAATCACACTAGCAGGCCAGTGGGATGCATTCAAACAAGTACCGGCCCGCTCTTTCTTGAAACAGAACCAACCACACCAGAGTTTATGTTTGAAGATGCATAATCGTTTTAGTCCCTCCTGGGAAAACTCATGACCACAAATGGTTAGAGAAAGTTTAAAAACCAACCAGATTTCAAATGCTCCTGCCACATAAAGTACATATTTGAAAATAATGTAGTTGCCATTTTTTCTTCATCTCTTGGTTTATGGCCTCATTGTTGATAGTCTGGATTTAATTCTATTGTATTACTAAAAGGTTATAATTAATATGATATTGTTCATTCGTATTTATGAGGACAAAAACCTAGGCATGGAACACTACTCTTTCTTCAATAAGGTTGACTTTATAGAGGTATTAGGAATGACCAAGTTTTGCCTTTGTGAAATACAGATAATTAAGCAAAGAGCAAACCTTTGCAATGTCCTTCTGATTCTCTGTGATGCCACCTAGTGACCAGTAATAGAACTGCACCTTTATTGAGCGTCTCTGAAGCCACTGCCATCAGCCAGGGCCGAAAACAATGCACATGACTAGAAACCCTTTCACTCTGCACAATTTACCCTCAAACCATCTCAGGAACACAGTCTTGAGACACATGTCCTTACTCTCGAAAATCTAAGGTAGGAATGAGTAGAGTCTTGAGACACATGCCCCCACTCCTGGACATCTAAGGAACTACTCTTAACAGGGTAAGAGGAATGTAGTTATAGTCTTGAACTGGAAATATACCTACAACTCCATTTTTACTGACCCAGATTTTCAAATTGGGATAAAAGTTGAAGTGGCCCCAGGTATCAATAGCAATGCAGAAATTATAGGTAAACACAACCTTCCCATGACTTGGATTTAGCCTATAAAATAACCCAACAGTAGCGAGACTGCTATTTGTTAAGCAAACTACATCTTCCCAGTTTTCTGTGACAGCAGGGTTGCGGGTGGAGGGAGGTGTCTGCCAGCTGGTAGCCCTGCTTCCTGGACCCACCTCCAGCTGGCTGTGACCCCAAGACATAGTTCTCCCCAGAGGGAATGTGGAAAGGGCAGGGAGTGCCCTCCAGGCCTCACCCGAAAATCCTGCTTGCCTTCTCTCCGGTCAGAGCATCTTTTGCGGCCTCGTGTTGGCACTGACATAGCCTCCCGTCAGCCTCCTTTTCTCCATGACAGAGAGGGCCCAGGCAGCTCACAGGCTGAGATGTTTATCCAGAAATTCTTACACAAAGAATTTTTTTTCCCCTTTTTTGGTGGGTTGGAGTCTCACTCTGTCGCCCAGATTGGAGGGCAGCAGTGCGCTCCCAGCCACCGCAGCCTCAACCTGCTGGGCTCTGACTTCAGCCTTCCAAGCAGCCGGAATTACAGACCCGCTACCATGCCTGGTTAACCCAAAGAATTTTTCTATTCTTCAAGTCACTGAATTACTTTCAGTCTCCTGTTACCAGAGCTTAGCATTCCCCAACTGACAAATGAAGATCTAAAATTATTTTAATAGTGACTGCAGGATCCAAAATTTGTTTGTGTGTAGGGTTCACTCATGTTTTTATTGGTGGCAATGGTTGCATTCAGCCTAAGAGCTTTTCAAAAATACATGTTGTAGCAATACGAAAGCACTTAAAAAGCAATTTTACTTTATACAAAATGGCATAGTTATAGACTGTGCTAATCACTTATCAATTTTGATGGGGTCAATGGACATACCGTTTTCTAATACATTGAATGAATCCTAAGCACTATAAAAGCAATTCACAATGTATGTCTAATTGCTATTTGTTTATAGGCTAGTGGTTCTTCATTTCCAATATGGCAATTTGATTTGTAATAAAAAATAATTTTACTAACTGCAATAGATCACAATGATGACCAGACACTGAACATGTAGCCAGAAAGTTGGGGACTCATAAATTAACTTCTTTTTTTTGAGTTGGAGTCTCACTCTGTTGCCCAGTCTGGGGTGCAGTGACACACTCACAGCTACCCCAGCGTTGACCTGCTGGACTCCAGTGATCTTTCCACCTCAGCCTTCCAGGTAGCTTGAACTACAGGTGCGCTAGCACACTAGTTTTTGATTTATTGCAGAGATGAGGTTTCACTAAGTTGTCCGGGCTGGTCTCGAACCCACAGGCTCAGGCAATCCACTCACTTCGGCCCCCCAAAGTGCTGGGATTATAGGCTGAGCCACCAAACCCGGCATGAATTAATTTCTTAATCTCCAGAGAAGCTGTGACTTCTGGGTGGGCAAGACACAGCTCACATCCTGTCAACAGGCTTCTCAGCCCCGAGTCAAATGGAGCTGTCAGATGATTCAGACCTCTGCTGAGAGTCCCTGAGGGGTGCCTCCAAGACGCAAAGTGAAACGCATGCTCGAAATCCCCATCCTCCCCCATGCGGCCCAGCAGGACCCTGCCGCTGCCACTCTGCGGAGGGAGCGGGAACACACCTGTCGCTGCCTACTCCACTCCCAGATGCTGAAATACCTGGACTCCTGGAGAGAAATCAGCATTTTTCTTGTTTCATTCCTGCATATTTAAGGTCTGTGTGGTTTGGTGTGTTATCATAGTGAGCCACTGTGGGAGTCCAATAAGACGGGGCTTTCCATTCAAAAGCTGGCTCTGCAGATGGAGCACCCTGGCACTAGAGTCCACACCAGGTCACCTGACTGTGGGCCAAGACCTACAGGCATCCTGGGCTTGGGAACTACCCCACAGATCCACTTTGAGCACATGTAAACAAGCTGCGTCCCAGGTGACCTGGCGCTCTCTCACATCCCATAAGGAGCCTGGCTGCAGAGGCCAGAGCAAAAGTCCTCTTAAGTTGCAAGGGCAGTTGCAAAAGTCCTCTTAAGTTGCAAGTGTGATGACTTTTGCCTGCTGATGTATATGGAAACTTCTTTTATTTCCTCACCACTGCGACTTCTCTGAGGTAAGTTTACCTGGCCTTTCTATGTTTTAGTTAAAAGGCAAGTGTCCTGAATGACACTGATTATACTTGACACGTTTCCAAAGTATAAGTACACGGTAAGACTCCAGTAAAACAGCATGGTTTTGCTTATGGAGAGGTCTGAAGGGCAGGAGCAGAGGAAACCCAGAGGGTCACCGATGACCAAGATGCCATCACAAGCACCCCCACAGCCTGAGGGTCTTTCCAGGCAGCACAGACACATCTTTCAGGATTGCACAGCCCAGAAGATGTGTAAGGCACAGGAAACTGTGCAAACCTCGGACGCCTCCATGACATTCTCTGGAATTCTTTTGTCTTAATACATCTTAGGCATTTTACTTGTTTGCCATTTTATTCTAAAAATCAGAAGCATAAATAAGCACAGGTGTTGAAGACTTCATGTGACTTGCCTTCAAAAAACATTCCATACCCAAACTACAAGAGTAGACATGGTTTGATACCAAAAAAAATCACCAGATTTTTGCCTGAGTGAATTGGAAACTTCTTACTGGAGTTGTCAGTCACACAGGGCACAAAAAGTTGAAGAGATTCTTCTATGTGGGCTAGGAAGAAAGAAGCACCCTTGGGTAGAGCATGAGCTAAAAATCTAGTGACAAAAGATTCAAGTACTGAGCGCTTCCCAAAGGGGCTGGAGTGAAGAACTTCCATCCACTTGCAGGAGGACTTGTTTTCCCCACAGACAATGGCTATGGGAGGGCAATATCTGCCCCATTCAGTCTCTGGATCTTCGCCCTTTTAAAACAAGCGTGGGGGAGAGAACAGCATCAGGGAAAGGGAAGAAACGGATGTTTTTGCAAGGTGCGTCTTCAGGGAAGGCGGGAACACATGATGTGCACAGAGGAACTGGATGACGTGCTGGTGCATTGAAATAAGCAGCGGAGAGAACAGAGTCTGGGAAAGGGAAGAAACGAGAGTTTCTGCAAGGTGCTTCCTCCAGGAAGGCTGAAGCACATGATGTCACAGAGGAACTGGACGATGTACTGGTGTGTCTTCCTGATCCACATCTTAGGTCTTAGGGGTACTCGGGGAAGAGCCCAGAACCATGCGCTCAAGCCACTCCTGACAATCCGCTGTACACATGTGCTTCAAATGCAGAAGAAATTGACAAGGCTGATGAGAAAGCCCATCCGTCACCTCCCTGGCATCTCCCAGCTGTCCGTTTGCAGTGGCTGTCACTGTGGGAATCTCCTAGACTTCCTCTTCGGCTAGTACTGGAAGCACCGTGAGCAAAGTCTGAGTCGCCTGCAGGCAAAGCTTCTGGAAATGCCCTCCACACATCCAGATCTACCCTCCTCTAGCCCTGCGTGGGACCCCCTCCACCACCCCTTCCAGCATTGTGCAGTCGCTCTGAGAGCATCACTGTCCATTCCCAGGCTGGATGCTTGGTGTAAATTTTCATTTCAGGAGGAACACCATGCCCCACCCAAAGAAGGAACTTGATATATATTTGCTAAATGAGTAACTTTCTTTCATCACTGATTTAATCATTGTCTTGTCTATCTTCGATGTGTGATTCTTCTTCTCTTATGAACTTTTTAAAAAATGAATTGCACTGATTTGATCATTACAAAGTGTATACATGTATCAAAACATCACATTGTAACCCATAAATATGTACAATCATTATCTGCCAACTAAAAACAAAACTTTTAAATGTAAAAATGTACATATTTTCCTAATATTTCTGACATGAGGCTTTTTAAATTCTTATTGACTTTTCAGAACTTCTGCTTTGTTCTCAAACCTTTGATAATCTCTACCATTATCTAAGTTTTCTATTGTCTCCTTTGAGTTTCCCAAATATGTAATGACAGCATTAATAAATAAATTGTGACAAAGTTAGAACTAGCTTGGGGAGGCAAGTTCTGTCTCCACCGGTTCGTGTTATATCTTGCACTGATTGATCTTTACATCCAGGAAGGTATCATATCACGGGGCAGAAAGTCTGGGCAGAACCAGACACACAGGCTGGGGGCCTAGAGTCTCTGCTACATATACTCCTTTTGTTTTGGGAGTCTGTTATTGTTGCTGTTTTTTATAGTCCTTTTATAGAATGAAGATTATTCTTGGCTGAAAAGCCATAAAAAATCTTTAATCAAAAAGCAGGCCTTCACCTACAGCTGTAATTTACACACTTAGCCCCGTTTCACTCGCGGGGTGTGGCTCCTGCCTTGTGGCTGATGCCCACCATTCAGGGGTCCAGTTCAGGGTCCCTGGGAATGAGGACAGTAGTTGAGGTTTCTGCAGTGGATGGCAGTGATGGCAAGTGTGTCCTTGTTGGTCGCACGGCTTTGGCGTATTACACAAGCTGTTCCTCCGCCTTCCATGCAGAGACCATCTCACAACTGTCTAAAGCCCCAGGAGTAGCAGGACATTCTTTTGGTGTATTACGGTACTTTCTTCACCAGCACTGTCTTTCGCAAATGACGGGTGTAAATTCACCCTACCTGACGGATCTGCAGTACTCCATTGTCCCTGCCAGGTTTCTGCACTGGGATTATGACAACACCACAAAATACACAGGGGTGTTCTCCCCCTACTTGTAGCACTCAGTCAGGTCTTCTAGCCTTGGGAGTATTGCTTCTAGAAAACCTGAAGAATGTGATTTTGGCCCTGGCACCTATTTTTGTAGGAAATTCTTTGATGACTTTGACAATGTTTTCCAATATTGTCTGTTTCCCTCTACTTTTGACACAGATTTTAAAATTTATCTTTTCCTTAAATTGTCCATTTTGTCCAGACTTTAGGAAGCAATTAGCATAGTTGTACATTAGATATTTGCCTCACTTGTCAATCCATTTGCTGAATCATTGTGCTCATTTATGTTTGTCCTGATGTTAGATTTATTGCTCTCTAGAAGCAGTAAGCAGAAAGAGTTCTGTCATCACGGAGACCTCGTGGGCACTGGGGTGCTTCAGTGAAGGAGTTACGGGGGAATGATGTGCCTGTGACTGGGTTCTCTGGCATTACCCAGGCTTCATGCTTCATGACGGGACCACAGAATGCCACACTGTTCTCCCTCTTCTGTCACACCTCAAGGCCACACTGACCACTGGCTATGGTGTCAGCGCCTGAGTGCCGGATCCTTTCTCTTGATCTGGTTTCCACATGAGGCACAAAAATGAGAAGCACGCCCTCAAGATGACCAGAGATGTCCTCATCAACATAACTCAATCCTCTTGAGAGACAAAGCAAGACTGTTTTATGAGGGCAGGAGGAGGGAACACATTATCCTTCCCATCAGACATGATGTTTTTCATTCCTTCCATTTCTGTCATCAAGTGAAATGACACTCAGTTTGTCCAGCCTGCTAGAACAGAATACTTCAGCCTGAGTGGCTTACAGACAATGGGAATGTATTTCTAATAGTTCTGAAGACTGAGGAGTCTACGATCAAGTTGCCAGGAGATTTAGTGTCTGATTCCTCAAAGAAGGCACCTTCTTGCTGTGTCCTTCCATGGATGGGGCAAGCAAGGCAGCTCTCTCGGGTCCCTTTTATAAAGACACTGCTTCGCTGCCATGACATAATCACCTTCCAAAAGGCCCCACCTGCTAATTCCATAAACTTGGCGGTTAGGATTTCAACGTATGAATTCAAAAGGGATACAAACACTCAGTCCATAATATACACTATTCAGGTAATCAACATTTATCTTAATTCATTAGGCAAAAGAATGGCCAATTCAGTATAGTTTATATTCCGGCTGCACAGATGCTCACTGATAAGCAGACATACTTTTGACGGAACACGACCTCAATATAAATAAAATCAATAAAGCACACATTTAATGAGGTTTTAAACATCCATTAACTCTAGGTATGGAAACCACAGGTATAAGCATTACCTAAAATGACTAGAATGAGGAGAGTGGACACTTACCACTTGTCTAGGTTTTTCAGATTTGGAATTAAAGTCTATAAGATTTAGGGCACAGGTAGAACACAGCTGCACTGGGGTCGTATGATAAATATGCAGACTTATAAACTGAGTCCTACTGCCTCGATGCATCTGGTCACACCTAGAGTCTAAGTGGCATTCATGTGTGAGATCTAACAACGGTTGAAAGTAAAAATTTGACAATATTTGAATTATTTTCCTCTCACCATATATGATGAAAACATCTGTTAGCTTTCTCACGAGTTAAAAAAAACAAATTTGCAATAGTAGAGTCACTATATTGAGAGTTATACTGTAAGCAAATGGATTATGTACATTTATTGGCAATGCACTGGAATACCTAAAATATATCTATTAGTGGCAATACTGTATGACTATTATAAGCAATTCATGATAATTATAGATAATTCAAAACTTGCTAGAAATAAAGTTAATAACAAAATATTACGAGCACATAGAAAAACCTCATAAGATAATGTCCTGCTGTCCATTTTAAACAAAACCCCTAAGCATGAAAAGCAGCCAGCCCTGGGGTCTGACTCTGATGAGTGTTACCCGAGTTGCATTCACATTGCTTTGTTTGTTTGTTCAAGGAAATGCTGCTCTCCTGGGCTAGCAAGTGTTTATGGTTTTACTGTTGGGAAAACCTACAGATCCTCGCAAGATCCCCTAGGAACCATGAGAGGATGGGCAGGTCATGGCATATGGCTGCCCAGTCACCACCCAGGAGGCAGGAGGTGGCTGGAGACCTGAACAGCTGTGCTGTCTGCAGAGGAAAAGCCAGTCACCTGCCCTCCCTGGGGTGCAAGTGAGAACGCAGGGTGGGATCACTACCACTAACACAAGAGGCCCAGGAGCCAAGTCAGGTGTGAGAGCACAGTAAGGAGGAAAAGGCTCACTGCAAATGCCTTTTCCCTAAAGCTAATCTTTTTTTGTGTCATCAAAGAACAAGTGGATACTATCTCAGTCCTTGCCCAATATAGAGGCTAAATCTCACTTCAGAATCTGCATACACATATCAGATTCTGAACTGGATGTACCACAGATTAAATTTAAATCTCTTCCGCTACAAAAAGATGTGTGGTTCCTCTCTGCTTTTGGAGAGGCCCATCTCAGAACAGAAAAGAGAAACAACCCATTATGGATCTTATTTAACATATGTCAGACAACCTCTCAGGCCCTTGATGTATTATCTCATTAACCTGCAATCGACCCATCTACAATAGGGTTTAGCAAGTAGGAAGCAGAGGTTCTGGGATGGCATGCAAGTGTCCTGGGGCCACGCAGGGGGACATGGCCTTTCTTCTCCCTCACTGAGCCTCTCCCCTCCCCCCACCCTGCTTGTCTCTTGGGCTAGCAACGTGCACACGTCACTAATCCTTCTGACTCTTCTCCTAGGGAGACTAGTCCTTCATGCACGAAACACACCTACTCATTTACATGTATCTGATACAAGGCTCAAACATTTGTGACAGATGTTTTATGAGCCCACTTTTCAAATACTGGAGTGAAAAGAGTTGTATGAAATAACTGGGAGTCGCATTTGCGCCCGATTGCCTTACTGCCAGGCCTGCCACCACTCCCCTCTCAGCATCTCTGCCCTGCACGGCGCAGGTGTTCCCACCTTGAATGTGGCTCCAGTAGCATGACAAGGTCATGGCTGCCCTCATCTTGGAGTCTTCCAACTGGATGGAGCCCAAGGCGTGACCCAGGCCCTGAGCCCTGGGTTCTAGAACCCCCGACACTGGTGGTCTCTGTGTCTCCCTCTGCTTCCTTCCCTCACCCTTGTGAGTAGATGGCCATCCAGGCCAGATTCTTCCACTCCGATTCTTCTGGGGAGTCAGGCCCTGACTTCCCTCCATGTGCCTGGTGGCCACCCTGATACCTACTGCTCATGGAGCCCAGCTCAGTAAGTGACTGGTGAGAGTCCTGGGAAATTAGAAGCCATTAGATTTGAAGTTGGAAGACAGTGACGCAAATGGTGTGAAGGGGGATAGGCAGCAGGTCCCAAGAAGACAGTGAAATTGTATGGCTGCATGATCTTGTGCATAAGTGAAGTTCCGATTTGTGAGACCAGACTGTGGATCCATGTAAAGGGGAAGCAAGTGAACTACCCAGAGGCAGAGACTCATGAGGAGCTGGGCTATCTGTGCTATTTGTGGACCAGTGAAAAATAAAAACACAAGGCTTCTTGATGAAAAAGTGCTGTGAGTGTCAAGACAGGAACACCAGAGCATTACCCTGGCTCAGGGCCCCTCTGTGTGTGGGAGACGCATGCCCACGCAGCCCCCACCTGAAGGCAGCTCGCCATTTCTTGTCAGTCTCTGCTCTCTCAGCCCCATTCTTGCTCTGGTGCCTGAGTGCAGATGGCCTCCCACAGGCTGTATGTCCGAACCTTACAAAGCCCCATGATGCAGTGAGCTATAGATACCAGGCACACAGAGGAAAGTCAGGGACTAACTTCCCAGAAGAATCAGAGGGGAAGAATCCAGCGTGTATGGCCATCCACTTTCAGGGGGTAAGGGAAGGAAGCAGAGAGAGAGAGACAGCATCCCCCGGTGTTCGGAGAAACAAAACCTAAGGCTCAGGGCCTCATCAGGTCTAGAGCGTCTCCAGCTGGAAGATTCCAAGACAAGGGTTGCCATGATCTGGCCGAAGACAGAAGTCACATGCATTGACAGTATTTAACCCCCCACATCTCTAGGGAGAGATTTAAGTTTAAGGCAAATTTGCGATGGTCATTTAAGAGGAAGACATCTTTCTTTTTAAAGGAGAATGGCGTGCCTGCCCTCCCCTGAGGAGCTGACTGGTGCTATGATTTTATGCTGTTAGTTAAAATAGCAGTTTCAGGGCACTGAAACTGCATGCTTTTCTCAGACAGTTAAGGTCCTCGTGTTTATGGCTGCAGAGGACTTGGGCAGAAGAGCAGAGAGAAGTGGGAGCCCTGGCTTCCCTGCCTGCCATCTCTATGAGGGGGCGGTGGCCTGGCTCCGCGTGCTGCGGGGAGGTTCCCAGAAGCTCAATGCAGAAGGCAAAACTCCCTGGTCTGAACACATGTATGTCCAGCGTCTGATTGGGAGGTCGCCAGGGCCTGGAGCTGAAGGTTATTTCCCTAGAGATTCTAATGTTCACTTGGGTTAAGTCTGGAGATTCTGACCCAGAAACCATGCGGATGGCACCTCTCGGGGAGAAAAGGTTGGACCTCCACATCCTCATCAGAGTAAATGAGCCTGTGAGCACAGCCCCTGCTCCTGGGACAGTGAGATGCAGCCTCAGGCGGGTGTGCTGCACCTCTGTCCCTTCCCCTGCAGGAGCCCCTTCCTCTAGGCTGAAGCAGGACTGTGCCCTCCAGCCCCTTCCTGAGCCCAGAGACCCTATCTTCTTCCCTCTCTTACTGTTTGTGCTGTAACATCACTAGGTGCAAGCAGGTTATTTCAGTGCATTTGCTCGGACTCTCGCTCATCTGATTCTCTCATTTTCTGTAATTCAGTTATTTCACAAATTAAATTCTTATCTAGGCTCAAAACATTTAGTAAAATGATCGTCAATTAAAGCCTAATAGACCCAAATAAAGATAAAGCACACCACTGAAGGTTGTCTCCCAGACTGAGGTAATCCATCTCGATTCCGTTTCCAGCCCAGAAATAGGTTCACACCGCCTCTCCCAGTTGGTGAAGTTGGTAGCAGCCCGCCAGCAGAGACAGTATCACTTTCAGCTGGTCTCTTCTAAAACAGACCTGCCCATGACTCTCAGGAGCCAACAATGGACATTTTATTGAGGATGCTTGCAAAGTATAAATCTGAAAAATTTTAACTGTGCATTGCTAAATACATCTCAAGTATTGAAAATTCCCTTTTTGTCATTCAATAAATAAAACATGGATACAAAGGGAACTGCCCTTATTTTTAGCTGAAGTTTTTCACATGCAACAGCTAGGTGAAAACAGAGACTTATGAACCCAAATTTATAATTAATTATGGAAGACCTCTGGGTTCCCCGTACACCAGGCTGTGGGCACATCTTTTCAATCAAAATGGCAGTTAGTGTCCAAGAATCACAGTAATGAAGGAGCGGGACTTCATCTTACTCAGTGATTCAACAGATAATGATGAGAACTGCTGGGCGATATGGATCCCTTGCCAGATAGGGCATATGTGCCCCTCCTGCACTTTTTAGTCCTCAATAATGCTGGCAATGCGATAACCATGACAAGAAAGTCTCAGGGAACATGAGAAGACTTGGCCAGAATGCTCCTCGAGAACACAGTGGCCTGAAGATACCCAGCACACTGGGCTTAAAGCGAATCTGTGGCGGTTTATCTCTGGAGAGGAGACGAGCATGGGAAATTGTGCAACACCTAGGTAGGCCAGAAGCTGACACCATATGGTCCCATTGCAGACACAATCTCTTTTCGACTCTTGCTGTCTCGGAGCATTCAAAAAAGGGAATCTCAAGAAAGCTTTTAAATAAATAATGAAACAGACAAAACAAGAAAGAAGTACAGCCCCAATAAATAACACCTTCATTTGGATACCACTTTGTGTGAAAACGTCAAGTTACCCTGAGCATCTGGGAGACACAGACGTGCCTGATTTCATGCCACCTCCAAGAGGAGAGAGTTGGACACGGTGGGAAAATGCACTTCCTCCTTCGCTCCAAGACTGGACTGGCCTGTTCAGGGTGCGTGCCTGTCTCAAGGCCTCTTACACACTCCTCACACATCCTAGAGGGACAAAGCACCAACATGCTGTGACATTGAAACTGGAGATCAGGAATTTGCCACCCACACATCAGGGAGCAAAAGAAGGGAGACAAATTCACTTGCTGCCACGGGGAGCTGAGTGGAAAGTGGAAAGGGCAGCCCGAGGGTGTGCACAAGGCGAGAACGATGCACAAGACTGGCCACACAGAGTGAACCGCGTCTTAGCACACGGTAAGGAAGACCCACGGCTGTCTTTACTGACCCAGAGACTCAGGAGTGAGACAGGGAGAAGCTAAGTAAGCAGCATTAATTTGAAAAAAGGTGGGAGGATCCCAGGCACCCTTTGCACGCCCCATAGTGCTCTCCTGACTCTTCCCCCTGAACTGGGAGCTCTCTGCCCTTCTCATGCCTGTCCAATGCCTCCTTGGGCACAACCGCCATCATCATTGTCCTCACTTGCTGTTAAAGAGATTGAACCATGCTCAAAATCCAGTCAGTGTGTATCTCCAGGCATTTGGAACTAATTGTTGCTGCGTGAGGACTCAGTTTTGCTGCCAACTGAAGATAAGCCGCCCTGCAGAGCTCATGTTGCCTCTGAGGCACAGAGACCTGGACTGGGGTCTGGGCTCGTCTTACTGCACTTGGCTCCCTGTCTCCACAAGGATGCCAGAAATTCTGATGTCATGGGCTCTCTGAGGACCAAGTGAGGTAATGTGTGCAAATTGTCTGGCACACACACACTGAGAACTCAGTGGATTCTAGCTCCCTTCTCTTTCCTTCAGTGGATGCATATCTGCTTTTGGCAAAGCCAAGCAGAGCGATTGCCGATGTCCCGTGATGCCCTGCAATTTCAGCAGATTTATGATTGTGTGCTCTAGCTTGCAGCTAGAGCACAAAATCGATTGCTGCCAAAGCGTATATCATTTTATTCCTTCTAGATAGTTTATCCGGCAGTTGACGCTAGGAGCGCTCCAGAAAGAGAAAATGGTTGGAGAGACACTATCAGGCTACGTGCAAGCCATAGTGACGTAGCATAAGAAACAGACTTTCCGAAGTGTGTCCCCCTGGTCAGAGCAGAAGGAGTTTCTGGGATGTGGCCTGCCACTCTCTCTGGTGTACTCAACACCCCACCCCCTCACCTGGCTCACCTCTGCTCATCCCTTTTCACTTCCAGGTTCCTCTAGGAATCCTCCAGGAAGTCTGAGCTAGGTCAGTCTCCTTTAAAACATCGCTTCAAACTTTCTTGCTCCATTTCTACAAATAACTTGTTTCGACTTCTACAATGGTCTATTTTGGTAACCGTAAGAATTAATGATGACTGTATCTTCGAGGTTTCACCAGGATGATTCAGAGACCAGGTCTAATTTTACTCTTACAACAGTAGCCAACACAAAACAGAGGTGTGGTCTCAGCTTCCAAAACAGCTTCCAAATATTTCCTCCCACCCCCAACCCTCCTTATTCGGCCCTGAGTATGTCCTCCCAGTGTATGAGGGCTAGACCTAGTGATACGCTCCTAGTGAACAGAACATGGCCAAAGTGAGGAAAAATCACTTCCAAGACTCTATTATTAAAGCCTGCCTCCTCCTTCCCTCTCTTGTTCTCCCTCCTCTCTCCTTCCCTCACTTCCTTCCTCTCTCTGATAAAACCAGGTGCCCCATGAGGAGACCCACTGGCAATGACCCAGGGAGGCCAAGCAAACGCCAGGGAGAAACAGCGGCTCTCAGTCTAACAACCTTCCTTGGAGTAACTCGATCCTGCCAGCAGCCACGTGGGGGTTCCTGGGAGTGGCTTCTACCTGGCCAAGCCTTAGGCCGGCTATAGGCCCAGCCACACGTGCAGCCTGTGGGGGCCCCTGAAGCAGAGGAGACGATCACGCCGTGCCCAGACTCCTGACCACACACCACGAGATTAAAAAAACACGTGTCATTTTAAATCACGGAGTGTGAGATAAATGGTTGTGAAGCAATAGGTAATTAATCCATAAGTCAAAAGTCCGAAATGACAATCCCAGCGCCAAGCAGCACCCCCCTCTGTGACGCAGAATGGGTGTTTGGATGAGCAGAAGAGCAGCCGTTTCAAAGTTGCTTTTCCTATAGGATTAAACCAGAGAAGGCTTCCTTATTCTGCCAGCTCAAGTAAGCAGGACCTCTTCTGATTGGCTACTGTGAATCTTCTGCTTTTTGAAAAATTGTCCCTTTTCAGAATTCAGTTTGAAGACTAAAATACAAGTGATCCCACTCTGGTTTGCTGTGGTCTGCTGGGGTCTAGGGCAGGGGCTCCGTCGAAAGCAGTGGCCCCCGGTGACGGTCTGACAATACTTAGTTGCATACTCCTAGCCTGATGAAGAAATACATATTTACATCAATGCGACAAGGGAGGAAAATATGGTATTGCTCTGAGTTATAGAAAAAATAAGTGGCCCACCAAATGTGATCCCATCAACAATTCTGCTTGGCTTTGCTAAGAGAGATGGTGGATAACATTAGAATTGAGCTAGAAAGATGGAAATCATCCCACCAAGCAGGAAGACATTCTAGCTGGAGGAAGGAGCAAGACCAAGTGAGGTAGGTGAGATGGAACACAAGACAGCCACTTAGCATCTGCTGAGGGCTGGTCACTGGTCTGAGGCTGGGGACACAGGTGCAGGCCCCACCCCTGACAGCTTATGATCTGATGTGGCACACCACCCTCCAAACAGGAAGGTGACAGTGGCATCTGCTAACTGTCTGGCACCTGTCTGCACAAGCTTCATGATCATATCCGGCGGAGTCCTCTGCCGAGGCTGGAGTGATGAAGCCTTCACAGGAGAGGTGAACCTGACTCAGGCCTGACGAGCAGTAATAGCTGTCCAGGCAGAGAGGATGAACCTTCCCAGTAGAATAGGCAGCACCCACCAGGAGGCAGAGTCCAAGTGCCTGACATGCAGGGAGGGGTTTGGGGTTGAGCCTAAAGCAAGTGGGGCGAGGAAGGATGTGAGCAGGTGGCCATGAGGAGGGGCAGGGAGCCCCAAGGTTGGAAGTCTCTTGCAGAGCCACTGCAGGAGACGTGGGGAGATGAAGGAAAGGGAGTATGCAGGGATGGGATCTGAGGAAGATGAGCCAGGTGCAACTGCAGCAGCACATGAAAGGGAAGCAGGGCAACCTCTGAAGCTTTCCGCAGAAGGCAGACAGGGTCCCTGTGCCCACTCACGAAGGGGCCTTGGCAGAAATGTCACGAAAGGGTGGAGAAAGATGCTTTTAAAGTCAAGGAGCAGCAAGAGAAACTGCAGTGCTCCAGGTCAGGGGTTTTCAGACTGGGTACCATGGCCCAGGATTAAGAGAGACTTGTGAACTGGGTTCCACAGTCCCAGGAGTTCCAGGGTTTTATGACCTGGGTTTCATGGCCCAGGAGTATTAGGAATTTGCGGTCTGGGTTCTATGGCCCTAGAGTTCCGTGGGTTTACAGACTGGTTTCCATAGCCCAAGGAGTTCCAGGGATTTACAGACTGGGTTGTATGGTTCTGGAGTTCCAGGAGTTTGCAGACTGGGTCCCATGGCCCAAGAATAAGAGGGATTTATGAACTGGGTTCCATGGCCCTAGGAGTTCCAGGGATTTTCAGACTGGGTCTCATGGACCAGGAATAAGAGGGTTTTGTGGATTGAGTTCCTTGGCCCTAGGAGTTCCCGGGGTGTGCAGACTGGGTTCCACAGCTCCAGGAATTCAGGCATTTTGCACACTGGGTTCTATGGCCATGGAATTTCATTGGTTTGTAGACTCGGTTCCATGGCCCTAGGAGTTCCAGGGGTTTGCAGACTAGGTCCCATGGCCCCAGGAATTTTAGGGGTTTACAGACTGGGTTCTATGGCCCTAGGAGTTTCAGGACTTTGTAGACTGGATTCCGGGGCCCCAGGAATTCGAAGTTTTCAGACTGGGCCCCATGGCCCAGTAATAAGAGGGGTTTGTCGACTGGGTTCCACAGCCCTAGGAATTCTAGGGGTTTGCAGACTGGGTTCCACAGCTCCAGGAGTTCCAGGCATTTGCACAATGGTGTCTATGGCCATGGAGATTCATGGGTTTGTAGACTAGGTTCCACAGCTCGAGGGGTTCCAGGGATTTGTACACTGCGTTTCATGGCCCAGGAGTTCCAGGAGTTTTCAGACTGGGTCTCATGGCCTCAGGAGTTGTAGGGGTTTGCAGACGAGGCACCATGGCCCAGGAGTGCCAAGGGTTTCCAAACTGGGTTTCGTGGCCCAGAAGTCCCAGGCATTTGCAGATGGGATGGCATGGCCCTGGGAAGTGGATGGCTCCCTGAGGTAGCTGCTCCCTCCTCCTGCATACATCAGAGACACTCCGATTTTCATGCATTTTTATATTTGGCTTCTTTGTGCAGTTTTAGAAGGAGTAAAGGTGAGGGGCTTGGGAACTTCTCGACTGAAATTCTCTGTTCTAGGTGAAAGAGCTTTGAGAGTGGAGAAATAAAAGGGATGCACATAGGCATCAAGCCAGATCATCAGTGTGCTGTGCTCTTGAGCACAAATCTGGCCTTTGAGGAATTTTGTTCTTTGAGCTCAGTGTTGGCTCTCTGCCTATTTTGTCTGAAGAAATCAAACAATACAAAACAGGGAGAAAAACATCATTCATACGACAGGGATCCTTTGAGGATGGTGTCTTTCCTTTATCCACATGGACACCCATGAAAAGAGGGCTTGTGAGGGCCTGTACCACCTCAGATGCCAGGACAGCTTGGCCAAGGAGGGACAGTAGCAGCCTCTCCCTGCAAGTCCCGGCAGTCTTGGGACTGATGGCACTTCTCCCCTTGCTGTATCTTCCTGGAGGCTTAGAGAGACCTGAAGAGCGTACACTTCACGGTGGCGGGATCACCTGGCAGCACACCCGGTGACAAGACATATGCAGAAAGATCAAAGACAACTTCAAGTGTTTGTCACACTGATGACTGGCGAATCCAGTCAATGATCATGCTGCTGAAAACATGGAAGTCAAGAAGTGAAAACTGATTTGGAAGAACAAGTTAGGATGTCTGGGTGAGACTCTATTAAGTGAAAGGTGTTCATTGGACAGTCACACTATGAGATCTAGGAAGCTGGTAGAACTCACGTCTGCAGCTTGGGTTAAAAAAACCTTAAGATAAAAAGCACACACACAAAAGCTCAAAAGACGCTGAACTATAGGAGTTTTTTGCATAAGCACTGGGAGTGGTGCACACAACATCTAAATTTCTCACTTTTTGGTGGTGTCTGGTCCATTCAACATTGCAAGAGAAAGAACATTTTTCAGTAAACAGACTCTGCAAATGCTGCTTGAATAATGGATATTGGAAGTTTTCTCCATACACGAAGGCACCTCACACAGAGGCCAGAGCTCACACCCCCACAGAAGAGTCTGGCTGGTCAGTTTCATCAGACTCTTCAGAACAATTGCTGAAAGAGGAGAAAGAGGAAGGGGAATGCCTTCACATGGGCTCTTCTTATCTCATGCAAATTCCTTTCCAATGCTTAAACATTAATTTCTTTCCTCATTTGAATGTCTCTCTCAACATCTCTAACTTGTAACTTTGCAGCCAGAAAAGAATAAAAAAAGAAAGAGGAAAACAGTATTTTAATACTTTCTTTGTTAACTGCAATTCATTTAATTATCTTTCCTAGTTCCAAGGACGCATCTATCTTTAGCCTGCAGTGTTATGAAAGAGGATGGGAGAGATTAGAGCCTTGAGAAACAAAAGGTGGGTGATTGCAAATCACTGTTGAAATTAATTGTTGGAGAAGTTTTTAAAGAGTTCCTTAGGTACTCTAAAATCAAATTTCCCTTTTGTGTCACAGACGCATAGAATCATAGGACATCTGCTTTGGAGGAGACAAGAGGGCCTCGGCAGTTTCCCCAATACCTTGGTCTTCCTGGGACACAACCTGTGACTCTGTAGAAGTCAGCTCTACCCCATGGGAGCAAAGGAGAGCTGGCCGCCTCCAAGGCACAACCATCTGACGTGCCCAGCTCTGTCCTCCAGCAGAACTTCAAGGGACCTCCAGGGGGCAAAGACTCACAGGCAGGGTGGTTTGTGCGGACAGAGCCTGGCAGCCCAGCACCTATATGGATCCCATCAGCCCAAGACACTTGCCTCAACCTACTGGGCCCAGCTCTCTGTGCTGTCCCAGGTGACGGGCACCACCATGGCCAGGACGTGGGTTGCAGGCAGCTGCACAGCCCAAGAGATGACCTGGGGAAGGTCAGGAAGAAGAGCTGAGCAGTCAGGGAGGATGGTGGCAGAGGAAAAGGGAAGAACTTCCTGGAGAGATAAGTGAGCGGCAGGTTCGCCTGGCCAGCTGCATGAGTCTCAGGGGCTCCACATTCAGGTCCCAGCGGTATTCAGGACAGACCAGCGACGTGTCATCCATGGTGACCCCGGAGGATGGATGCCAGGGGAGATGCTCCTTCACTCCTGCGAGGCCTAATGTATACTTTAAAGCAGGCCTCAGGAATAGAGTCCTGTCTTGCAAAAGACGTCAATAGACTTACAAAAAATCTGCACTTCCCTGAGAGCCAAAGTGTGCTGTTTCTAAACAGTGAATCTTTTTTTTTTTTTTTTTTTTTTTTGAGTAAGAGTTTCACTCTGTCGCAGACTAGAGTGCAGTGGCACGCTCCCGGCCACCGCAGCCTCGACCTGCTGGGCTCCGGCAATCCTTCCGCCTCAGCCTTCCAAGTAGCTAGAAAAACAGGTGTGCACTATCACGCCCAGCTAATTTTTCATTTATTGTAGAGATGAGGCTCACCAAGTTGCCCAGGCGGGTCTCGAACACGCGGGCTCAGGCAATTCACTCACCTCGGTCTCCCAAAGCGCGGGATTGCAGGCTGAGCCACCGAGCCTGGCCTAAATAGTGAGTCTTACTCAGAGCTGAGATGGAACACGGTCACGTGTTCCTGGGAAGTTCTCCTCTTGATGTCTTCATAGCACCTTTGTTTCTGTGGAACTGGAGGTGCAGTGGTCCCTTAAACATAGCCACTGAGCCACATACAGGGACCTAGGACCACTCCATGAGGTGACCAGCAGGATATGCCCTGCCTGCCTGGCATCCATCCTCCTGCACCTTCCTCTCCTACTCAACTCGAAAATCCAATGTTTCTGTGGTAGGCACGCCCAGGGTCCTGCTCCTCTCTGCTATCCTCAGCATGACAACTGTTCCTGGCTTGGTCAATCTTTAGTCAGGCTCCTGAACGTTTCCCCAGGCCACCTGTGGATGTCCACGTAAACTCCAGATTTGTCAAAGAGCCCTGCTAAATTAATTGTCAAGAATCCCCCCTCTTTGATACCTGATCGCCCTGGATCCCTGACCACCCTGGCCTGCCTTTGGCAGGAGTCTGTCAGGTTGATTCCGTCAAAACTCCTCCAGACTTGATGTCTCCTTAGAACCAGGTCTGTTAACCCCTCATGGTCTAACACCTATGACCTCTCATATCTCCCCCCACTCTCTGTCTCCCTCCCAAATTCCACAGGAGGGAACTTGCATGGGGTAGCCACACCCAGGCATCTAATTCCTTCATCCACAATGAGAGTGTACAAATGTGTTTACTCCATGTCTTAACCTAAAGGACCTGAAGTCCCATAGACCTGAAGTCCCATAAAGGTCCACTTCCCTTCACTGTTGAGCTCCAGTCATCTGGTTCAGCAGTTGGCTCATGGCAGGGGCTCAGTAGTAGCTACTGGATTAGCAACAGGAGAGTCACCCTGGACTTCCCTTATTTCTGAATGCCTCCATGTAGTCAATCATGTTTTGGATAACCTTTCTTCGTTTCTGAAATGCATAGCCTCCTCTATAGCCCACTGCCACTAGTCAGACTCAGAATTTGCCATTTTTCACCCTGGAGTTTCATAGCAATTCCCAACGTGTCTCTCTAATGCAGTCTTGCCAGCCCCTGGCTGCAGCAGCCAGACGGATTTCTCTGAAATATGCATGTGATCAACCACCCTTAGGACACTGTACCTGTTCCTCATCTCCTGTGGCAAGGCCTTGGCATGCATACCTGTCCTTCCACACCTCCACTCCACTGCAGGTGCACATCCTGGCCATGGCTAACTTCATGTGGTTCCCCACTTCCAGGCATGCTGCGCCTGTGCAAGGGATTGCATGACATTTTCCGTGGTGAGATGAGAGAGTTTCTTCAGATGCTTTTCCAGGGAGTTCTATCCAACGGCCCCTACTCTTCAGAAAAAGTATTCTATGCAATAGAAAGAAGCTTTTTTTCAGAGGTACATAATGTATCTCATATTGTGCAGAATGAGAAAGGTCATTTGTGGAATCTCCAATAAGAACTTGCGAAGTTCAAGATGAAAAGAAAGTAAGAAGCTATTCATACATTTGAAAAAGTTAGTGTAGGAGATCACTGCTAACAAAGGTCAGATATTTTATTATTATTAGAGATATCTCTGCGTTCTTAAATCACTGAAGTTCCCATTCACTCCCATAATGGACAGGAATGCTCCATCCTATCAGGCAGTCCCCCTAATGACATTTTATATAAGCTAGTAAAAAGTTCTAAGTTACCAAGAGGACAAAGAAAAGAGGACATACAGTGTAAGTCTGAAGTTCATCGGTGTTACACTTAAGACATGCATTTTAGTGCAGTCCACACAAACCCCTTGTTCTTTCAAGAGTGGAAAAGTGTGAGTGGATCCCTTTCATCTTCCAAATAGCTCCCCTTTGGAACATGACACGATCTTCCCATGTCTCAGCTCCATTACCTTGAGCTTGGGTGATAAGAGCCACAGCCCTAGAGGTTTAATGTCAGGGTTAAATTCTCAAGATATAGAAAACACTGATAACTGTTTGCTGATATTATTGGAGCAAAAGGAAGCCTATCTAGCAACTAAGGAGATTGCAGCCTGAAGACACAGCAAAGCGTATGGGTATGCAGAGTGGGCACATGCTCACATAAAAGACGCACTAATAGGTACGCATGTGGAGGGCAGTGGCGGAAGATGACTTTTATCCATTTGTTCATTGGCCAAGTATTCATCAGAGCTTCTGGACTGAATTACAGGGATAGATGAATGATTAAAAAGACCTGTGGGCCTTGGTACAGGGCTCATAGACACCAGCCAGACTGAGACTTGGTAGATCTGAGGTTAAAAAGTCTTTAAATGTCATCTTCTTTCTGGTTCTTGGAGATTTTTTAATTCCCAGAGATCATTCCCACATACCCTGAGTGGTTCCTCCTGTGTCTTCTCTGAATTCATCTACTGATACATAAGTCCTAAATAATATCATTCCTATTGCTATTCGCCTGGAAAGGGCTTTCCTTCTCCTGATGAACCAAATCTTGAACACACAAATTGAATGAGTAAAATTATTATTCTTCATTTCTTTTGTTTAAGTAAAAACAAAGAAATAAATGACACACTGATAATGTGGTCATGAGCAGGGTTCTCAATTTGACACAAGACAATATGAGAGTAAAGAAATCTGGTACTGCTTATATGAGTGATTTGAAGTATTCGATAACACACTTTTTAACAAAGTCATGTTTTCTGATGCACTCCCTAACTCTGTGGAAAAAAATATGGCATAAGATTCACAAAATCAGAGTAGCTATTCTGCTCTTATAGAATATAAAATTAAGACATCAACATAGGCATATACATTTTTGAGTGCTATATTTGCATCACACAGGATAAGCAATGTCCATTTCTCAGATTAAAAAATCGTGGTAATGGTACCACTCACATTTTAATGTCTATGACAATGAACTGGAACTCTTATTAAAATGCAGATTTTGATTTAAGGAGATCTGGGGTTTGGAACAGGTTTCTGCATTTCTAACAAGCTCGCCAGTGATGCAGAGTCTTAGGTCCAAAGACCACTCTTGAGAGTAGCAGAGCGGTAGAACACTGAGGGAAGAATTCATCTATGGCTTAAAATGGAAAGAGTTTTACAAAATTCACAGGCTATAATATAACAGCAAGAATAACAGCAATTATTTTTGAACATGTTCAATATACTGCATGTCTGGCTAGCAGTTTTCATTTATTCAAGCATAAAACCACAAAAATAATTTATGACATAAAAATATCTTTTCACTTGCCAGGTGAAAAATGAAATACTTTTTATTTATTTAAAGAATACTAAAATGACGTATAAGATCTTCTCAAACAGTGGATAATGGCCAAGTGCTTTCTCCCTCTAATGCTAATATTTCTAGAAGAAATACATAATTAACTTCCTTTAGTTTGCTTCAAAGCTTCGTTATTTGTAGGGAAAAACTAGAAACACTGGACCCTTGAAAATTCTCTCTCCTTCACTAAACTTAAAGGTAGTTTGGGAAGTTACCAAAGAAAGAAAGAAAGAAAAACATTTCCTAGCAAGACTTCATTTGGATTGACTCGTTGTTCAACATAATTCCTTATAAACTATCCAGAATCCAACCTTATTCTATCTAAACTTAAATTTTCAAACCAAAGTTGCATGGCTGTGATGGGATAGATTGCATAGGCCAACACTTCCACAAAGAGCAAATGGAAAAACTAGAAGAAATGCAAATTTTAAAAATTCATTTAAAGAAACCAAAACAAGAGGCAGTAGGCTCACAAAACTAAACCACACTTCCTGCATGCCACTCCCCCAAGAACTCATCGCCTGCTGGCATGGTGCATAATGTGGAGAAACTGAGCAGACAGAATGAAGAACCCATGAAAGCCTAAGGCAAAAACTGGAGTTTGGAACAAGGAGTCAAAATAGGAGGGACCAAGATTTCAAAGACAATGACAGAGAAGTAAACAAACCAACACTGGTTTTCCCCTTGACACATTCACTGCACAGTATAAAAGGTTAAAAAGCAATTACAAAAATAGCCAAAAAGAAGAGATGAATTTTCAGACACTTTCTGGCATTAAAGCATTCCAGGTCCTCACGCGGGACCTCTGGGGGCCTACATGCAAGAGTAGGGGAAATCAGAGTCCACCTGAGCCTAAGCAAGTCTGCAAACCAGCCCTACGCCAGTTCAGACCTCAAGAGAGCAAGGAAAAACAACCCAAAGATTCTACAAGCTTTTGTATGCAATTAAAATTGCCGTGAATACCAAGAACTGGAACCAAGCAACGAAACAGTAGAAATGGAACCAAAGATAGTCTGTCCAGATATCACAGCATAGACATTATGAACACCGTGTTCAAGAAAATAGATTACAAGATGAAGAATCTTGCCAGAAACCTGTCATCTATTACAAAGATCAAATTAAAATTTTATAACAGAAAAACAAATCACTGAAATCAAGAACTCAATAGATAGCTTTAACAAATAAGAAAACACAAATGAGGAGTGACTTCATGTACTGGAAAGTAGTTCAGAAGGTGTTTTACTGACTGAAGCATTAAATGCAAAGGAGGGAAAGAACAGCACATGCATCAGGAATGCATGAGACCTGGGAGCAATATGTCCATTCATGTGACTGGAGTCCTAGTACATGAAGAGAGAGAAAGAATGGTGCCAAAGCAATATTTTAAGAAATAGAGGCCAACTGTCTTGAAGTACTGATAAAGGGTGTCAAACTACAGATGGAAAATCTCTACAACTTTCAGCAGGATAAATGCAAAGGAAACCAGAATAAGAGGGACACCGTGGTGCTTCACCCATCTCTTCTTCTGGACTTTCCCAAGCTTAGCTGTTTCCAAAAAAGTTCCACAAGCAGTAGATCACCCTTCAGGAATGATAGAGCTTTTTGGAATGCATTTCCTCTTCCACGGGCCTTCATCAGGATTTGGGTACCTGTCTTGCCTCTTAACGCTGTAGTCATGAGGTTGAGAGGCCTCATGTTTTTTCTCATGACTCTCTTAATGGCATGTCATCCTATAAGTTTTACATGTTTAGGTTATGTGTCATATAACAAAGCATAGTCTAGTGATGTTGAACCTGTCCCCATGGTCTACACAGTTATGCTATTAATTTCTGGGTAACACACGGTCACATTATAGTCACTTCACACTGGTTCAGTACATGTTTCAGGTCTTCTCCGATGAAATGGTACCAGCGTTTTCAAAAACAAAGAAAAATAAGCCAATCTTAAAAAGCTATATCCTGTATGGCTTGAATTACATGACATTCTTGAAAAGGCAAAACTATGAAAATAGCAGAAACATCAGTGGTTGTTAGGGGTTAGTGAGGAAGAAGGGATTAGCAAGTAGCTTATAGTGGATTTTTAGGTCAGTAAAACTTCTCTGTATGGCTGACACAATAATGGTGGACACATCTCCCCAACTCCATAGAATGTACAAAGTCAAGAGTGAACCCTGATGTAAACTCCAGATTTTGGGTGATAATGATATGTTAAGGTAGGTTCCCTGATTGCAACTAATATAACACACGAATGTAAGATGTTAACAATAGAAGAATGCAGGCACGCACGCGCTTGTGTATGTGTGTGTGTATAAGAAACTCTACTTTCTGCTAAAAAAAAAAGTGTAACCCCAAAACTGCTCCCAAAAATAAAGTCTATCAATTTAATTTCTTTTTTAAAAAAGGAAAAGCAATCCCAACACCAGATTCACATTGAGCCCTTTTCATCTCAAGCTCCAAGTTAGGGCTTTCTCCCCTCAGGTGTGTTTCCATACTGACTAGGGAGAAAACGCCTGGGCTTTACTGCCCAGCAGGTTGCACTGAGAGTGCTGCTCTGGGTCTCAAAGAGCTTCAGCTCGTTGAACACAACAAGTAGACAACAGGGCACTATTTTCTCCACTAGGATCCCATGAAGACTGAAGGACGTGAGGCAAATAGCAAAGGGCAAATATCAGAGTGTTTTGGCTTTTCTTCTTTGCTTTCCTAAAAGGTTGCCTAAGGTGGATATTCTAAAAAATAAACTCCCAAGCTCTCTTGCTTCAGCTTCCCTGCTCCACAAATACACCATGTGCAATTTCTATAAGGAAATGTATGCATTTACATATGTTGCTGTGACAAAGGCAGAGGATGCTTTATGTAAATGAAGGCTTTCCTGGTCCCATAGGAACCATTTCTAAACTACTCAATAACTAGAAAAAGCTTAAACAGCTCCAGGATAAACAAGACAAGGGCAATCTATTAATAATAGATTGAAATGCAATTTCATTTTCATTTAGCAGGAGGAATGTCTGAAACTGAATCTTCAGGATTAATAATATCAATAAAAAGTAGAAAGTGTGGTTGAAGGAAGGAGAAGGAACATGAAGAAACAGTCATTGCTTTCCCTGTTTCATTGATTGTTAAATGGTTATTTGAACAAAAAGCCATAAGTACATCAGGTTTTACCAAAAACCCTTATAAAATTTTGCATCCTTAAAACCTGCACACATCTCTAAATTGTGCTTTTTCCTATAATGGAGTCTTTTAATTTAATTGTTTTAGTCTCTCATATTCTTTATTTTTATTGCTGATTCAATCTACAACACCCATTTATACAGTCAGTTCTCTACTCTTAAACTGCTTGTACTTTGTGTAAGGTCTATGTTTCACATCTAAGCACTTTACCTTCTTTTGAAAGTGTGTAGTTTTGTTTCATAGACGTGCGGGTATATGAAATGTGAGAAGTCCTTTATCATTGTGACTTCCGCAAAAGGCGTTCTGAGGTCAAAGGTAAGAAATATCCTTCACAAAGCAGCCTGAGAACCCCTGCCTCAGGAGATTCTGGAAGCTTCCCTCAGTCAGCCCATGCTCCCTCTATGCTGGCTCAGTGTTACATCTGCCGTCACTCTGGCGCCCGGTCGCTTGTGGATTTGCTTCCCTCAGAGCAGGACTTCATTTATCCGTCTTACCTACAACCCGGCACAGGGTCTGACCTAGTCACATGGCAAAGGTTTCGTCAATGCGCCAAGAAATACAGAGCAGTTCAGCCAAGAAGGACACAGGAATTAAACATGTAAATCTGTGTCTCTGTATGTGTGTTTTTACAAGGAAACTCTGCCTACCCTCTCTGCTCTAGGCAGCTGAGGTAGATTAGCAGTGTATCGTCTCTTCCTTGTGAAACTGAGCACTAGGATGGCCTGACAACTTAATCCCTGCTGAGGACTATCAACATGTCCCTATTTCCAGAGGAAAGCACTGTGCACTGTTGGCTGGACAGTTGCCTCAGACCCACAGGGCAGCAGGCAATGGCATTCATTGGTTCACTGGTTAAGGAGAGTGCAGACACATTCTAGAAGAAAAACGGGCTAAACAAAGTTTCGAGATAGAGCAATTTTTAAATAAGGGAGTTAATTGAAAAAAGTTTCCTACTCCAATCCTTGTTAAAAAAAGAAAAAGAAAACTAACTTTGGTAACTGTATCTGCCTCAAGGAGTGTACAACACAGGCACTCTTGTTTGTTTCTTTGGTGATGGAGGATTTACAAGGCTTCAGACCATTCTGATTAAGGTCCTTCCTTATCCCTAGGTGGAAAGGTCAGAGTTCATGATTTTTAATCCCTAATGTCAGCTCTGTGTCATCCGAAGCTTTTTCGTCTGTATTTTTTTTTAAGGGAAAGGGGATTCTGACTAGAGATCTTTCTGGATTTGAACAAATCTCATGATCTATGACCTGCACGTTTCTCAGATGGAAGATTTTCACGCTTCCCAAATCCCAAGACTGGTTTGGACATGCTGAAGGATGAAGCCCAACTCTGCTGTAGCTTCAGAGCCTGGGGTCCCGGCAGGTCCCTGTGCACCCTCCAGGCATTCTTCAGCACATCAGCCCTTGTCCCCCACAGTGCAGTACATCCTATCGGCCTGTCTGTTACCAGGACCTTCAAACTCTATCCCACCTAGTAGACTCTTGTCCTTTGATCGAGTGTCAGATGGCAATGGTCTTGTTGGAGAAGTCTGTTGCACCACTGGGAACTCTTCAAGGTGAATGCCTTCCCTTCACCGAGTCCTTACCACCTTGCAGGTAACTGTCACTTACTCGGCCTCCTCTTCTGCAGCCTGTGATGTCCACGTGGAAACTGTCATCACCTCCAATAACAAACACTAACACTGGGCACTCAGTAAGTCTCAAAATTAGTTCAGAAAGATCCTTCAATAAGCAGTGGCAAGACCCTGTTTTGGAAATTATTTTGTGGAGCCAGTGTTTCATATAGGGTTAAGCATCAATCCACGTCAGACGTAAAGATGCCGAGTAAATTGTTGTGGAACAAATGTAAGAAAATGAAACTCCAGAGCAAGAACCACATATATAACACAGGATTGCTCTCTCAATTCAGTCAGCTGGATAACTGCATGTCAGAGAAGGGACTGCTACATCCACAACCTGATTTTAATGCACAGGCATCAACGCCCATAGGTTGTTTTACTCATTGCACTTCTCTGCTCCAGCTTAAAGATGACATGGAGATTTTTGTTTAAGTGAATCACTCATAAATATAACTTTACCCCTGCATGGAATCCTTATATCACCAGAGAAAAGAACACTTTTAAAATCTGGCAATGAAAAGAAGTGATTTTGCTACTAATTTTGGAGGGGTTATTTCCATCCACAGAACATTGCAATGAAAAGAAGACATTTAAGTCAGCATTTTGGCGATTCCCATCCCCAGCCTCACAGGCCTCCTAGATTCAGAAGCAAACATGTAGCAGTGAGCACAGGCAGAACCCGTTGGGAGGATGTCAGTGAGGTCAGGGAGGAGCCAGGACTCCGTGGAGAGGGTGTCAGAAAGGACAGAGCAGACCCAGGACCCCACAGGGAAGACCTCAGTGAGGACAGAGAGGACCAGGACCCCATGGGGAGGACGTCAGTGAGACAAGGAGGACCCCATGGGGAGGTCCTGACAGGGTTTAAGGCTACAAGTGCATGTCCTGCTCTGGGTTCCTCCTATCCTTCAGTCCCCGAACAGATAGGTGTGCCCCGTGTCTTGCAGCTCATGAAGGGCACCCTCACCCTAACGTATTCCAACACCCCAACACTTGCTGTTTCAAGGCGAGAAGTTTCTTTTACATTAAATATTTCTTGAGCTCAGTTTGCTTATAAATATGTGACGATACCCAACTCAGGGAACCCAACTCATATTTTCTCTTGAGAAAGAGGTGGAGGGGCTGGGGAGAGAAAGAGAGAGATAGATTCATTTATCCTCCAAGCCCAAAGTGAAAACAAAAGTATAATCTGAGTAATCTCAAGTCCCTGCCTGAAAAACACTAAAAGGCAGGTCTCCTGGATCTCGAAAGAAGGAACTAAAAGTCAAAAAGCTGCTAGCCTTTAGTCAAAAAGCTCTACTTCTTATTTTTTTTAAATCAGTTCAATAGTTGAACTAGCAATTAGAGCTGCAGATTTAAGAAACCAATGTGAGTTTAAACCTATATGATGCACCTCAAACAGAAATCCTCCATGAGATAAGCAAGAAGGGTCTAGCTGTCAGATGAGAAAATGACGGCACATCTTACCATGTTTATTGATGACACAGGACCAATGCTGTTAACATAAATGTCCACATCGATGACAGTTGGTTTTACTGTGGAGAAAAATACATGTGTGTCAATATTGTGTATCAAAGTAAGACAGAAGAGCATCTTCAAGTCCCAGTGACTCACACTAACCCCTCAAGGCCATGTTGAAAACATATATGGGTGAATTTTCTTTTGGGACCTGACTTGTAGCTATAATTCACACCCTGCCTGCCTTACTTTTTAAAATTCTCCAAGGAGAAAAGATTCTTACTTGTATTAATTAAGTTCTAGAATAATGAAACACTTGTACACTACAAGTTGCCAATGATAGATGACTATAAAGGTTTTTTGTAACATTAATTGAGCTGATTTTATGGCAAAAATAGGAGATAAAATATAAGACACTGTATAAACAATTTAAAGTGAAAGTTTTGCTGCAAAACCAAGCACAAGAGATGAACACCAGAAGTGATGTGCTCTGGTTAGTAATCTGCCACAGAACTGTCTAGCATTGCTCTAAAGCACAGCAACCAAAAGCAAAGTTCCAGTGAGTTTATACACTGAGGAAAAATAAGAAATATTTTTTACTGATGTCAGTATAATGTTAAAACACATATAACACAGAGTTAAAAATCTTAGAACTTAAAAAAAGGTTAAAATTTTAGTAAGTCAAAAATTACTGTTTCAACTACGAGGGCATAAAATTTATATCATCAGAAGTTGTGAGAGGGTGTAATAACTAACATTGTGCCTCAGAAGTTAAACTGGCTCATTTGGTTTCAATGAAAAGCGGGTTTCTCCTTAAATCCAAGAAACTGAACGAAACTGGTGAGGAAACAGAGTGCCAGGGGCTGCTATCTTTTGCAAGGGAGGACATTCCCTTTACTCTGTACGCAGTGACTGACACATGAGAGGGTGGAGCCAGTTCCAGAATAGCTCTGCCCAGGAGGAGTATGAACAACACTCCTGAACCTTTCTGCTTGAAATGAGTTGTTTCTGTGGAAACAAGAGTGTCTGTCTATGCAGTGATTTCAGTGTACTTCGTTCAGTTTTGGTAAATAAGGGGCCATCCAAAAGCAGACCTCTGCACTCTGCTCTTGGAACCATGACTAGCACCTCTGCTCTCTTAGTCTCTCGTAAAATTGTAGATCCAGTGTTCTGTAGCCTGGGCAATGATTTCCAGACTTCCACACAATGGAAGCAATGACTGTGAATCTGGGCTAACTCCTCCAATATTTGTCAACACAGCAAAGTCATGTGAGCTTTAAAGAGTTGTTGGCTTTTTAGAAAATACCCAAACACAATTCCAGGTACTATGTATGTAATGCTTAAGCTTCATAAAAAGAATATTTTCCATTTAAGACTAAGCTTTGCTAGCTTCTGTGAAAATTAGTGTAGAAGCTGAGGCAGGAGAATCACTTGAAGCCAGGAGTTCGAAGCCAGTCTGGGCAACATAGCAATGCCCTGTCAATACAATTTTTAAAAAAATTATTCAGGCATGGGGGTGCACGCCTGTAGTCCCAGCAAATCAGGAGGATGAGGTAGGAAGACTACTAGAGCCCAGGAGTTGGAGACAGCACTCCATTCAGCCTGGGTGAAAAAGTAAGACCCTGTCCGGGAAAAAAAAAAAAACAAAGAAAAATAAGAAAGAAAGGAAGGAAGGAAGGAAGAAAATAAGGAAAGAAAATTAAGTAACATGTTATTTCAACTTAATTGGATTCAATAAGTGTTCTGTCTCCAGACACTATGTAATCTTTGATTATGGCATACCAAAGCCTATGTTAAGTCAGTCAGTTGAGGACCAACCTTTTTGCAAGAGATTTTTTCACAGTATTTATTAGACTTTGTGCTTCCAGAGCTTTTTGTCTCACTAAATTAAAAGGCTGACAGACTGAAAGCCTTAACAGTTGAAGTGGGCAGTACCAATGTAGTAAGTGTAGCAGGGCAGTGAAGGACTGTGATGCACCCTCCCCTTCACACATACAATTGAAAAGAGCCAGGAAAAAGTGAGCTGCTTTTTATCAGATACGTTTTAAGTTGAGTCATGCTACTGTATATGCATGAATTGTCCAGGACAGCAGTGCTGACAGTAGTGCTACCCAGGAAGAAGACAGGCCACGGGAGCCTCAAAGCTTATGATCCAAAGACCCACATGAAGTCCTGACAAATGATCTCAACAAGCCTGCCAACACCATTCAGCAGAAAAGAGAGTCTTCTCAACACACGGTGCTGGGAAAATTGGACATCCATGTTCACAAGTGTAACGTTGGACCCTTACCTTACACTGTACAGAAAAACTAACTCAAGGTGGATTAAAGAACTACATGTAAGACCTAGCACTAAAGAACTATCAGAAGAAAACATAGGGGAAAAAACTTCATGACATTGGACTTGGCAAAAATGTCTTGGATAAACACCAAAAACACAAGCAACAAAAAGAAAAATAGATAAATTTGACTACATCAAAATTAAAAATTTCTAGGCATAAAGGTCACATTTGAGTGAAAAGCAACCCATGAAATAAGAGAACATGTTTGCAAATCCTGTCTCTGATAAGTGGTCAGTATCCAGAACATATAAAGACTCCTGCAACTCTGCACAACAAATGGGTAGACTTAATGGGTAAAGAACTCACGTAGACATTTCCCCCAAGAAGACGTAAAATGGACAATAAGTACACGAAAAAGTGGTTGGCATTGTTAGTCATCAGGATAATGCAAATCAAAACCACAGGATAACACCTTACACCATTAGGATGGCTACTATCCAAAAAAATAATAATAATTAAAAACAACAACAACAGAAAATAGCAACGGTAAGTTTGGGTATGAAAATATTAGAATCTTTGTGCACTGCTGATATAGAAAACAGTGTGGTGGTTCCTCAACAGATAAAGTACAGAATTACCATGTGATCTAGCAATTCCACTTTTAGCTATATACTCAAAGAACTAAAAGCAGAAACCCAACAGATATCTGTACACCTGTGTTGATAAGTATTATTCACAGTTGGAAACAACTCAAGTGTTCATCAACAGATGAATGAATGAACAAAACTTGGGATATCAATACAATGAAATTTTTTTCTCTTAAAGAGGAAGGAAATTCTGTCACTTGCCATTACACGGATGAACCTTGAGGACATGATGCAAAATGGAATAAGTCAGTCACAAACAGGTAAATACTGTATGATTCCACCTATATGAAATCGAGACTCAAACCCATCGAGTCAGAAAACAGAATAGAGGTTGCTAATTTGGGAGGAGGGGGAAACAAGGAGGTGGTGTTGAATGGGTGCAGTGTTTCCATTCTGCAATATAGAGAGCATGCTGAAGATGGATGGTGGTGACAGTGGCACAGCAACATGAGTGCACCCAAGGCCACTGAACTGTACACTTAACATGATTAAGATGATAACTTTTATGCTATGTGCACTTTGCTACAATAAAAAATAACTTTAAACCCTGTGTAGTTGGAAGAAAATGAGGTAGAAAAGTCAGGAAATGGAAGGAGCGGGGTAGTTCTCTGAGGGAAAGAAAGAATTGTACTGAAGAAGCGTATGAAATAGGGCTGGTTGAACTGGCTTTCATACGTTTGGTTTAAAATACATTCACGTCGCAATTCTTCTTTTGAATTCTGTCTTACTTATTTGCATATTGCAATTTCCTAAAAATTTTAAATGAGTAGACTGAAAAAACCATAAACTCATAAACTGTACAGTGTAAATGGACACTGCAAAGGAGCACTGAGTGAGCATGGAAACATCACTCCTGTGTCCCCTTTTCATAATTTCTGGCGCTTTCAGGAGAAAATTCCCACTTTCTCCTGAAAGTACCAGAAGAGAAGAGTAGAATGTTTTCAATGTTCTGACTTTTGGTGGGGCTGCCCAAGGGACTGGTTTCTGTCGTCTCTGAATTTAGGTGCTGATAGGCACAGAATGACAAGCTGGTAGTATCTGAGAACAAAGGCAATAAACATGGTTGGTCACCATGAGAATTTGCAGTGCCATAGAAAAACGTTAAGGGAAGTGCCAGTACTTCAGCTTGCTATAACCCCAAAGAAACTGCATCACCACAGAAACCACATGATGGAAAGCTCCCAAGAAGAAACCAACACACTGGTCAGGCATGGCAGCGTACCCCTATGACCTAGCACTTTGGGGGGCCAAGGTGGGAGGATTACTTGAGACAAGGAGTTGAGACTAGCCTGGGCAACATGGAGAGACCCCATTTCTACAAAAAAAAAGTAAAGAATTAACCAGTTGTGGAGATGCGCACCTGTTGTCCCAGCTGTTAGGGGTGCTGAGGTTGAAGGATTGCTTGAACCCAGAGGTTCAAGGCTGCAGTGAGCTATGATCTCACCACTGCACATCAGTCTGGGCAACAGAGAGAGACCTGGTCTTTAAAAGAAAAAAGAAACCAAAACACCTCTTCAATTATGTTAAATGTGCAACTCCAGAGAAAATGCATCCTCAGAAAAGGCTTCAGAGGTCCCCAAAATCTCTGGCCATGCCGATTAGTTAAAGTCCTTCCTTCATGAAACAAGACCACAAAGTTTGAGAAAAGTGATTGATTTTTCAAATGCCAAAGTTCCAAAGAAAATAACAAAGCATACAAAAAAAATATTCGTGGCCCATTCAAAGAAGGAAATTAAATCTCCAGAAACTGATCCTAAATAAATGGGATATATGAATTACCAGAAAACATAATTTAGAATGACTGGCATAAGGATGTTCAATGACATAAAAGAGATCACAGACAGAACACTAAATGAAATCAGGAAAATGGTACCTGAATAAAATGAGAATATCAAGAAAGAGACAGAAACTAAGAAGAAGAACTAAACAGTAATACTAGAGCTGAAGAATGCAATAATTGAATTTAAAAAATTCACTGGAGCTACTCAATAGCAAACTTGGCCATGCAGAAGAAAGAATCAGTGAATTCAAAGGCAGAACTTTTGAATTATCAAGACAAAGAAACAAAAAGAAAAAAAATGAAACAAGTGAAGGAAGCCCAAAGGATTTATGGTACACCATCAAGCAGAGCAGTGCAGGCATTAAGGAAAATCATAAGGAGGGAGACAGACAGAAAGAGACAAAAAGAGGCTATTTATAGAAATAATGGCTGAAAGCTTCCCAAATCTGAGCACAAAGATGGACATATATTATTAAAAATCTAAAAGAACCACAAGTGGATAAATCTAAACACATCTACTCAGAAGCACATCATAAACTGTCAAAAGTCATAGAAAAGGAGAATCTTGAAAGCAGAAAGAAAAAAGTAAGCCGGGCTCGGTGGCTCAGCCTGTAATACCGCGCCTTTGGGAGGCTGAGGTGAGTGGATTGCCTGAGCCCGAGGGTTTGAGACCCACCTGGGCAGCGAGACCTCATCTCTACAATAAATCAAAAAATCAGCTGGGTGTGGTAGTGCATGCCTGTAATTCCGGTTACTTGGAAGGCTGAGGCGGAAGGATCGCCGGAGCCCAGCAGGTCGAGGCGACGGAGTGAGACTCCAACTCCAAAAAAAAAAGAAAAAAGTAATTCACCACATACAAGGAAGCTCTTATTTGATTATCTGTGTGTTTTTCAACAGAAATCTTTCAGAATAGAATAAAGTTGAACAATACATTCAAAATGCTTGGGGGAAAAACACTTCTCAACCAAGAATACTGGCAAAACAGTACTTCAAAAATGAATGGGATAGTAGGACATTCTCAGATTAAACCAAAGCTGAGGTAGTCTATCACCACTAAAGCTACTTTACAACTGCTCCACAAGAAATACTGAAGAAAGTCCTTCAAGTTGAAGTGAAAGAATGATAAACAGCAATATTAGACCATACAAATATATTTTTAAAAACCTGATAAAAGTAAATATAAACACAAGTATAAAATTCCATATATTGTGATGTAGGTGCATAAATCACTTTTAAATCTGGCATAATATTTAAAAAACAAAAGCGTAAAAAGTAAATATAAAACTATGTTAATGAATTCAAAATGTACAAAGAGATGGTTTATGTGATCAATAAAAAATCGAAGGAGACAGATGTAAACAAGTTGAGTTGTTATACATCACTGAAGGTAAACTGCTATCAGTTTATAATACATTGTTATGATTTTAAGATGTTTTATGTAATTACAATGGTAACCACAAAAAAAAAAATCTATAGAATATAAAAAAAATGAGAAGGGAATCAAAATATGCCACTCACGAAAAACAAACACAAAAGAAGGCTGCATGAAAAAAAGGAGAAAAAAAGCAACTATGAGACATACAGAAAACAATTAACAAAATGGCAATAGTAAGTCATTCCCTCCCAGTAATTACTTTCAAGGTAAATGGAATAAAACTCTAATGAAAATATATATATTGACTAAATGGATTTTAAAAGCAGGATCCAACTATAAGAAACTCACACTTTTTCTTTAAAGACACACACAGGCTAAAAGTCAAAAAATGGAAGAAAGATATCCCATACAAATAGGAAACAGACCAGGTCTGATATGTTTACATCAGACAAAAGAAATGTTATGTCAAAAACTGTCACAAGACATACAGAAGATCATTGTACAATGTTTAAAGGGCCAACTCACCAGAAAGATAAATTGTAAATTAATATATACCTAGCATTAGAGCTCCCAAATATATGAAGTCAACGTTGACAAAACTGAAAAGGGAAGCAGACAGTAACACAATAATAGTAGGAGAATTAAATATCCAACTTTCGGTTATGGACAGAGCAACCAGACAGAATATCAGTTAGGAAGCAGAGGACTTGAGCAACACTATAGACCAATCAGATCTAACAGACTTATATAGAACACTCCAACCAACAGCAACAGAATATACATTAATCTCAAGTGCAAATAAATCATTCTCAATGATAGAAGACATGTTAGGGCAAAACACAAATTTTAACAAATTTAAGAAGATTTAAATCATTCAAAGTATATTCTTCAATCACAGTAGAATGAAACAAAAAATCAATAGCAGAAGCAAGAGAGAAAAATTCACAAATACATGAAAATTAAACAACCAAAGGTCAAAGAATAAATCACAAGGTAAATTAGAAAATTTCTAAAACAAATGAAAACAAAACATAAGCTTACAGAATACAGCCAAAACAGTACAAGTGAAGAGATTTATAATGGTAAGCACATTAAGAAAGAGGAATAATTTCAACTCAACAATCTAAGTTGACACCTTCAGGAACTAGAAAAAAAATGGATCAGAAGAAAGAAAACTATACAGATTAAACAGTGATAAATGAAATAGGGAAGAGAAAAACAATAGAAAAAATAATCAAAGAAACCAAGAGTTGTTTCTCAAGAAGATCAACAAAATGTGTGACCCTTAACTAGATTAAAAAAAATGAGAGAAAAGAACTAAACTTAGAAGTGAAAGAGAACAGTACAACTGATGTTACAGAAGTAAAAAGAATTGTGAGACTCTCATAAACAAATATATGCTAACAAATTGGATAATGTAGAAGAAATAAATACTTCTAGAAGCATAAAACCTACCAAGACTCATTCATAAAAAAATAAAAATCTTAGCATATCTATAGCTAGATCTATAATTAGCAAGGAGTCTGAATTAGTAATAAAAACCTCCCAGCACAAAAAAATCCAGGACCAGATGGTTTCACTAATAACTTCCACCAGACATTTAAAGAAGAATTAACACTAATCTTTCTCCAACTCTTCCCAAAAAATAAAGAGGAGGAATGTCTCCAAACTTTTTCTATGACACCAGCATTACCCTGATACCAAATTCAGAAAAAAATCACACAACAAGAAAAAATGTAAAACAATATCCCTAATGAATGTTGGTGAAAAATACTCAACAAAATACTAGAAAACATAATTTGACAGCACTTGAAAGCTATCATGCACGATGACCAAGTGGAATTTATTTCTGAAATGCCAGGGTAGTTCAATGTTCACAAATTAATTAAAATAATATGCCATACTAACACTATGATGAAAACATAATAATTGCAATTAATTCAGAAAAAGGATCTGACAAAATTCAACAGCATTTCATTATTAACAAACACTCAATAAAACAGGAATAGAGAGAAACCAGCTCAGCATAAAGGCCATACATGAAGAACCCACAGCTAACCTCATACTCAATAGCTAAAAGTTTTTTCTAAGGTTAAGAGCAAGATGAGAATTCTTGCTTTCACTGCTTCTACTCAACACAGCAGTGGAATACTAGCCAAAAAATTCCTACCCAAAAGATAAATAAAATCATCCAAACAGGAAAAGAAGTAAAATTTCCTCTGTTCACAGACTAAATGATCTTATATGCAAAAAGTTCTAGAGATCACACTCTCACACACACAGCTGTTAGGACTAATACTCAAATTCATTAAAGTTGCAGAATACAAAAATCAATACTCAAGAATCAGTGGTATTTTTATAAATTAAAAACAAACAAAAAGTAAGTTAAGAAAACATTTCAATTTATAGTAGCATTGAAAAGAATAAAATATTTAGGAATAAACTTAACCAAAGGGGTAAAGAAGTTATATAAAACTACAAAACACTGCTGGTGGAAATTAAAGAAGACATCAATAAGTACAAAAGAGACACCCTGCTTTTATGGAGTAGAAGACTTAATTTTGTTAAAATGTCAAAATTATTCAAAGCAGTTAATACAAAAATTAATCAAAAATGGGTCAAAGGCCTAAATATAAGACCTAAAACTATGCAACTTCTAAAAGAAAATATAGAATCATGATATTGAATTTGGAAAATAATTTTTTGGTTTGAAAGCAAAAGCCTAGGAGACTTGCAAAGCAAAAATTAGACAAATGAACTATGTCAAACTTAAAAATTTCTGCAACATCACAATAGCCAAGAGGTAGAAGCAATTGAAATGTCATTCAACAGAAGAATGGATAAAGAAAATGTGGTATTGGTCACAAAAAGATAAAATACCTAAACATACACCTAATTAAGAAGGTGAAAGATCTCTACAAGGAGAGCTACAAAACACTAATGAAAGAAATCACAGACAAAATAAATGGAAGAACATCTCATGTTAATGAATCAGGAGAATAAATATTGTTAAAATAGCCATACTGCCCAAAGCAATCTACAGATTCATGCAATCCCAAACAAAATACCAACTTCATTCTTCACGGAACTAGAAAAAAAAATCTTAACATTTTTATGGAACCAAAAAAAGAGCCCGAATATCCAAAGCAATTCCAAGCAGAAAGAACAATTGCAGAGGCATCACACTGCCTGATTTCAAATTATACTATAAGGCTATATTAACTAAAACAGCATGGTACTGATACAAGAATAGATAGATCAATGAAACAGAATACAGAACTCAGAAATAAAACCACATACTAATATCCAACTGATCTTCGACAAAGCTGACAAGAATAAACAACAGAGAAAGGACACTCCTCCATTCAGTAACTAGTGCTGGGAAGACTGGCTAGCCATATGCAGAAGAATGAAACTAGACCACTACTTCTCAACATATACAAAATCAATGCAATCTGAATTAATGTCTTAAATGTACAACCTGAAACTATAAAAACTCTAGAAGAAAATCTAGGAAACACTCTTCTGGACATTGGCCTAAGCAAAGAATTTATGACAAAGGCCCCAAAAATAATAGCAACAAAAATAAAAATAGACAAATAAGACTAATTAAATTAAAATCTTCTGCACAGCAAAAGAAATTCTCAACAAAGTAAAAGAAAATCTGCTGAATGGTGAGAAAATATTTTCAAATTATTCCTCAGACAAAGGGCTAATATCTAGAATCTACAAGGAACTCAAACAACTCAATGTGAAAAAGTCAAATAACCCCATCCAAAAGCGGGCAAATGGCATAAATAGATACTTCTCAAAATACACACAAGTGGCCAACAAACATATAAAAAAGTACTTAACAACACTTATCATCAAATAAATGCAAATGAGATATCACTTCACATCACTCAGAAAGGCTATTAGAAAGTCAAAGAACAGCAGGTGTTAAGTGTGTTTGCGGAGAAAAAAGAATGCTCATTCACTGTTTGTGAGATAGTAGTAAACTAGTTCAACTTCTATGGAAAACAGTATGGAGATTTCTCAAAAAACTAAAAATCAAATTACCTTTAAATCCAGCAATTCCACTACAAGGCATCTACTTAAAGGAAAAGAAATCAATATATGAAAAAGATACCTGTACTTGTATGCTCATTACAGCACTATTCACAATAGCAAAATCATGGAACCAATCTAATTGCCTACCAACAATTGACTGGTTAAAGAAAATATGGTATATATACACCATGGAATACTATACATCCTTGAAAAAAATGAAATCATGCTCTTTGCAGTAACATGGAAGAAGCTGGAGATCATCATCCTAAGTGAACTGTCTCAGAAACAGAAAACCCAACACCACATGCTCTCACTTACATGTGCGAGCTAAATGGCCGCATAGATGGAAATAATAGACACTGGGGACACCAACAAGGAGGGAGGCAGAGGGGACATTAGGGTTCAGAAATTACTCATTGGGTACAATGTTTACTATCTGGGCAGTGGGCCACCTGAGACTCAATCCCCACCACGACACAATATGTCCATGTAAAAACATGCATGTGTACCCCCGAATCCAAAATAAAAATGGGGAAAAAAGAAAATGTGGTATATACATATAATAGAGTACTGGTCAATCTTTTAAAAGAAGGAAATCTTGGCTGGGCTCGGTGGCTCAGCCTGTAATCCGCGCCTTTGGGAGGCTGAGGTGAGTGGATTGCCTGAGCCCGAGGATTCGAGACCCGCCTGGGCAGGCGAGACCTCATCTCTACAATAATTCAAAAAATTAGCCAGGCGTGATAGCACGCGCCTGTAATTTTAGCTACTCAGAAGGCTGAGGCAGAAGGATAGCCAGAGACCAGCAGGTCGAGGCTGCAGTGGCCAGGAGCGGCCACTGTACTCCAGTCTGGGCAACAGAGTGAGACTCCAGCTCAAAAAAAAAAAAAAAAAAAGAAGGAAATCCTGTCATATGCTGGAACAATGATGGACCTTGAGGACATCAAATGAAATGAAAAAAATCAATCACAAAAGAACAAATACTATAAGATTCTACTCATATGAAGTGTAGAAACAGTCAGAAATCCAGGTGTGAAATTCTATGATTCTATTACAACTGATTAAGCTTAATTAGTACAAACTGTTTTATTTTTTTACTAAAATATTTCACATTTCTTTCACATTTCAATTTACTTTCACTTACATAATTTTCCTGTATTACAAATAGTTTGAAGGGGTTTATTAATGCTTACTTACTAATAACCTCCTTTCTAAGAGTAAGTGGTAAATAAATCTTATCTTTGCCTTTCTACTTACCACTATTCATTCAACAAATAATTAGTGGAAGACTATTGAGTTGCACAGATCTGAGGATCGATCACAGGTCTGAGGATAGAACATAAACAAGATATAACATTGTGGATTTCATAGAGTTAATATCATAGTGGGTAAAACAGAGATGAAACAAGTAAGTTAATCAATAAACCAGATGTTTTTATGGTGGTGAGTAATATGAAGAAAATAAAACCAGAGATAAAGAGTGCCTATGGAGTAGGGATACAGTGATTCACTCCCCAATAGCCAATCTATCCTGCAGAGCTCATACAGCCTTGACTAAGCACACAACCCAATAACAGCTCACGTGTTATTAAGAGAATATATATGCAGTTTGAGATCAAGAAAAAGAAATATCTAGGTTTTCAAAAAATTGAAAAGATTATAGGCAAAGTTTTCCAAAAATGAAGAAAGACATCAAATCACAGACTAAGCAATTCATCCAATCCCAAGAATAATAAATATAAAGAAAGCTATACCTGGGTACATCATAATCAAACTGCTGGAAAGTCAGTAAATAACAAAATTTCAACAATAGTCCAAAAGGTGCAATGCATAAAAAAGGAAAATGATTGAGATCATGGCTATACTTCATATAAAACAACAGAAACCAGAAAACAATAATATTAGATTTTTCAAGTACTGAAAGAAAAAAAACTCCTATATTTCTCTACCTAGAAAACGTATCTTCAAAACTCAAAATAAACATTTTCAGATTGAAAGAATCTGAGAGAATTAAACTCCATCAAACCCGCTATATTAGAATATTTAAAAAAATTTTCACACTTAATAAATTACAGCATATGGAAGCCTGGATCAAGAAGAAATGAAGAGCTGCAGGAAAGGGGAACTATACAATTATTTGCCACTATTTGACTTAACTCAATGAAATCTGTCCCGGATCTCAAACCAGGCAAAGTTGGTACAAAAGCGAGGCCCAAACTTTACCTGTACAATGACCACTTGTATACCTAATCCTGAATTGTACTCCATATCTTTAAATTAAAATAATTTTTTTTCAAAAAAAAGAGCAATTTGTCATGACCCTGCTGTGGCAAAACATTACTCTCAGGAAAAAATACAAATCAAAAATACAAAATGTTCAGTGACATTAGAGAAAATAAGATGTACATACCTGAGTAGAGAACAGCATCGAAAGTGTTATGTTCTATTAAAATTACACATACGGGAGAGTTTGCCTTTATTTATTTATTTTTTTGAGCTGGAGTATCACTCTGTCCTTCAGTCTGGACTGCAGTGGGACTAAGACAGCTGGCCTACGGTCTCAGTCTCCTGCGTAGCTGAGACTATAGACGTAAGCCACCATGCCAGCTTCTTTTTTTTTTTTTTTTTTAGCGATGAGGTCTTCCTATGTTGCCCAGGCTGTTCTCAAACTTCTGGCCTCAAGCAATCCTCCTGCCTCGGCCTTCCAAAGTGCTGGGATTACAGGTAGGAGCCGCCATGCCCAGCTGAGTTTACTATTGTTTGCCAAGAAAGCTCAGTGAATAATAAACTATAACAATAAATAGAAGTGGGTAGCCCAGGCAGTCAGACAGCAGGAGCAATTGCACGGACTTTGAAAATCACTAAACGCATACTAGGATCATCAGGTAGCTCCTCTATCTTTAATTTAACTGGTATTTAGCATATAAGAATAAAAGAAGAGAAATGTATTTAGAAGATTAAGCTCATTACTATAAAAAAGTATTACAAAAGTTTATTGCCAGAAGAAAAAGTTTGATAATTACGTTAAAGAATTTCAACAAGGAACGCCTTTAAGTCACATGCGACTTTATCTAGTTGGTTCTGGCAGTGTGGGAAATCTGTAAGAAAGAACTTAGTAATCACCAGTCCAGCTGGAACCTATTTTAAAAGATTCTGTATGAGATAAATTCAAGAGTCTGACAGAATAGCTATCAATGTACCTCAAACTTCCAGAAGTAAATTAGAAACATAGGCCTAAGTAGTATAGTGGTCTTTGCCAGAGAATAGATTTGGAAAATATATATTACTATATTGGAATGGTGGTTGAAGCCACAAAGGCTGCTGTTACTATCAAATGAAAGACTGTATGAAAAGAAGATAAGAGACTGAAACATAACTTATTGAAAGACCAGTAATCTGGAAATAAACTTTTTGAAGGAAGTAAGAAGATAAGCCAGAAAGGGGAAAGTGAGAGAGAAGATATTTCACTGGAGCAGAAAAAGAAATGTTATTCTAAAGAAAGTATCAAGGCTCTCCATAATTCAGTAAAGAGAAAGAACATGTGGAAAGTCCTGAGAGAGTTGGAGAGTTCAAAAAGTAGATACTGTGCTCAGAATTTAATATAAGAGTAAGAATCTCAGTGTTTAAACAGCTCCAAGATACCTCAAGGACCAAATTTTGGGATAATGAAATGGGAAACAGAATGGAGATTAAACTCTTTCAAACTGAGGAGGCCATGTATCTATGATGAGGAGTTTGGGACATAGGTATGTTGCTAAATGAAGAGGAACAGAAATGAGAAGGTGGGGGGAATGGGCAGAAGTGAACCCCAAGGGAGGGGTGGTCAGCGAGAGAGAAAGGTGTAAAATGGTGTAGAAATCAAGTAGGAGCATAAAACTTGCCAACCCTAACTTAATCTAATGTTGCTATCTTATAAGATCTGAACTGAAGTTTCTCTGAATCTTCTTGTAAATTTAGGGATGTCTGGGGATATTATTTTGACCACAGTGAAGCTAGCTCAAATTTTCTAGGTAAAAAAACCAAGCAAAGTTAACATATTTCTAGAATAGTTAATTAGCTGTTTACACTGGCTGCTGAAATCAGCACCCTATTCATGTTTGTGGCCTGGGCATTCCATAATGAAAAACCATTCTTTCACGTCAAAGCATTAAGGGAGATAGGACACGATTTCTCAGGGGGTATATATCAGGTGGTAACAGAAGGGAGGTAGCCAACATATCAACCTAGATACCTAACACAGCAGCCTAAGTATGTATCATAAATAACATGCTAATTGCAGTATCCAACATATCTGCCTCCATAGCCAACATATCAACTTCAGTATTCAACACGTCAACCAAGATAGCCAACATATCAACCTCGGTATCCTACATGTCAACCTAGATGTTTGACATATTACCTCAATATCCACCATATTCGCCTCAGTATCCAACATTGAAGCCTGAGTATCCGATACAGCCATTTAGATATACAGCATATCAGCCTCAGTGTCAAATGTGTCAACCCAGATAACCAACGTATCAGCCTAGATATCCAACACAACAGTTTAAGTAGGCAACACACTAGCCTGGGTATGGGGTTTACCTAGAAGTGTTAGCCTTTCAGGATTGTGGGAAGTTGGCTGAGGAATACAGGACTCCTACCATAAGAATGCCTTCCATCTTTGGAGACATGGTCAGTTCTTTGCTGGAGCTTGCATGGGATCATTGGAGCATGCGGGTGGTTGCTGACTGCCTTTTCTAATCTGGTTCTAAGTTGGACTGATGACACTGTGTTTGAAACACTGGGCCTCAAAATGCTCTGATTGCTTTAAGGCTGAGGATGTCTTAACTGTAGGATCAACACCTGTTAGCATTTCCTGAGCATTTATAATAAACTTATGGCCTTAGCAGTAAGACCACTAGGTAACGTCTCAGGCAAACAAATGCATATTAGAAGTTGAAAAATACTGGAAACTTTTCCCACCTTTCCCAAATTTCATCCTCATCTGACTAGAGCTTTTGTTTGTTTATTCATTCACCTATGTAAATATGCATTGTGTATTGGAACCTAACAGGATTGTTTTTTAATCATGTGTCACCTGATAAAATACAAGTAATTTAGCAGGACTAGTACATTCCAGTTTACATAACCAGTTCAGTATGGGGATATCAGTACAAAACTGAGAGGAAAAGTAAAAAGACTCCAAGGACCAACCTACCCTATTCCAACACTGATGGATCTTTCTACATGGTTTGCTATCAACATTCAATCTCTATAAACTTAGAGTTCTTTTTTTTTTGAGTTGGAATCTCACTCTGTTGCCCAGACTGGAGTGCAGTAGCATACTCATGGTCACTGTAGCCTCGACCTGCTGTGCTTAAGCGATCCTTCCAAGTTGCTGGAAATATAGGAGTGCACTACCACACCTGGTTTATTTTTGATTTACTGTAGAGATAAGGTCTCACCAAGTTGCCTGGGCTGGTCTCGAACTCCCGGGCTCAGGCAATTCTCTCACCTCAGCCTCCCAAAGTGCTGGGATAACAGACTGAGCCACTGCACTTGGCCAACTTAGAGTTCTTTATGCCCACCCAGAGGAGCCCACACAGTTCATGTGCACCTGTGTAAGCACCCGAGGCCACTGAAGAGTAAGCTGGGGACAAAGTGTCTTCCAGACAGTACCATCAACAGCATGCAGAGTCTGGGACTGCTTATAGACTGCCTCCCCTTCGTTTCCTTCCCTCTATTTGCTCTCCATCCTTACTCTCTCCTACCTCTCTTCTTTGGGAATGTTCCTCATACTGTGGTAACCACAGCTGTACTGAAAAGGGGAGCAGATTCTAGATTTTCTTTTGATGCAGGCCCTAACTAAGTGCTACTGAGAAAGCCCATTGAAACCTATCATCTAAGCAGCTGAGTTTCACTTTAGAGCAGTGATGCAGGTACCAGCTCATGGTGATTCCTGGAAGTGAGCAAGAGGCTGCTTTGCTGGTGCTGCTTATTGCATCAATTTTATCTCCTTTCCTTTCCTTCCAACTTAAAATTTAAAAATGGTGGGGGCTTCTTTGCAAGAGGCTGATAGGGAGTGGTGAAAGGAGAATGTTAGAAAAAAGAAAGAAAGATAGAAAAGCTGCCGGCACCCAGTGTTTAAGCCAGCAATATGAAAATGTAAAGAAGGAACCATATTAATTGGTTTTACTTACAGAGGCTACACAGGCTTGCCAACTTCTAGCATAGCAGAATAGTCCAGATTCTACTCTCAACTGAATCTCTGAGTGATTATCAACCAAAAGATTTCTATACCATCTACATTTGTAAGAAATGTTCATCACATTTTTGGAATAAAAATTAAGAGGATGTGCACATTATTTGAGTGAGAAGATAGAGTCACCTGAATGTGCAATTCAGAATATGAGACTATTAATCCCGCGCATTTGGGAGGCTGAGGTGAGTGAATTGCCTGAGCCCGCGGGTTCAAGACCCACCTGGGTAACGTGGCAAGACCTCATCTCTACAATAAATCAAAAATCAGCTGGGCGTGGTAGCGCACGCCTGTAGTTCCAGCTACTTGGAAGGGTGAGGTGGAAGGATCGCAGGAGCCCAGCAGGTCGAGGCTGCGGTGGCCGGGAGGGGCCACTGCACTCCAGTCTGGGTGACAGAGTGAGACTCCAACTCAAATAATAATAATAATAATAATTAGCCACTGTTTTTAGCCATGTGGATTCATTTTCAACCTTCTAGAATAGCAATATACACTAATGCTAAATATTTAGTGACTTTTCTAGTGTGTTTGAGTAGATTGACACTGAAATATTTCTTGTTTTGTTTTTTTTACATATATATTTTCAACACAGATTTTAGTTGTGAATTTTTTGTGTTGTTGTTTTAATGTGCTTAAATGTAAGTATTTGGCTTAATTAATTTTAATGATCCACAGGCTGGGAACAATTTCAATTCACTACCAGTATCATAAGTGACAGTAGCTGTAAAATGTTTAAAAATAGTTTATATTGCTCTCTAGAAAAAGAAGATGGACAATGGGGTCAGATTTATTAAACAAACTTTTTCTAAGATTTTGCTTTTGAAAAATGCGTATCTAGATAAAGCCCACAAACACTGATCCAGATAAGAGTCAATAACTATTTAAGAGGCAAGTAATGTCATCCTCTCTCACCTTTTCTCCTCTTCATTATGCTCAAGGCCTTAATCTAGAACTGGAAAAATGCTGGTAAGTTTGTGAGATTGTCACTCCGATGCCCTGCTGGTGAAAGTAAGTATGGAATGTTTGCATACTTTGGTCAAGTAGTTCCACTTCCATAAATCCAAACTAGGAAAAAGTTGTCATGGTAGTTTGAAACTGGCCACAAACTCTATCACCAAGGAACTAAGGGTAGAGTCTACTTTAGCTAGGCTTGCTGGCAGCTTGCTTTGACTAATAGACGATCATAGGGAGGAAGCTGTGTAACTTCTAAATATTCTTTCTGGTCTCATCTGAATTGCAACTTCTACTGTGTGAGTAAACCCAGGCTAGCCATCTTGGGGAAGAGAGATTATGTGAAGAGACAAGAGAGGCCCAGACATTCTGGCTATTCCAGTCATCTTTTCTGAGGCCCAGATGGGTCAATGAGCCACTGAGCACCATCCAGCTCTCAGAAGACCTTCTACCTGAATATAAGCACATTAGGTGTGTCCACCTTAGCTGATTCATGCTCATAATGCCAATTCACACATTCATCAGTTGTGGCGCATTGACTCTTTAGATATCAAGTGTCAAATGTGCATAAGTAATCAATGCATTGGTGTTTATCCTAATGAAGCTTTTAAAACCAAGTAAATGTCCAATAACAGAAAATATAAAACAATTAAATTACAGTTTTTAAAATATTATAACACTTAAGTACTAACAATATAATGTTATGAGGGAAAAAGAAAGCTAAATCTGTAATTTCACTATATTTAAAAATTTAACAAAGCTTGAAGAAATATGTTAAAATACTTACCTATGATATTTCAGGGTAGGGAGATGTGTTGATTTTTATTTCTAATTGTTTTATACTATTTCATAAATCCCACATTTTTACAGTATAATATCTTTTAACTTAAAAATAAAAATAATGTGTAAAGAGAAAATGAAATGTTGCACTCAAAGAGATTATTTCATTAAGCGATTTAATTATTTAAATGTGAGAGGAAATGTTAAAGAGTTTAAATAAACACTGTCAAAATCCTTCTGCTAAAACTTCTAAAAATGCTTTTGAAACCAGAATGGTATGCTTAGAGAGGAAGTGCTACCCTTGCAACAAGCCTACTGCCACAGAAATGTGGATGAATGCAGGCAATGAACTGGTGCTACCCTGTGCAACATTGGAAAATCCCCCTGTAGACCAATGAGCCCTGGCAGAAACACTACTATATATTCTCAGACTGTAAGTTCAGGAAGTAGCTTTCAACAAATTGTACTAGTCATAAAATGAATGATGTAATGACAGAAAAGTTTTGAATGTTTGAAAGAAACACTTACTATTTTTAAAATGTGTTTTCTGCTGGTTTGATGATTGAGTATACTGATGGGAATATTTTAAAAGATGAAGCTTTTTCGTTGTTGTGGTTAACTTAGGTAAAAATAATTTCCTGTATAATCACTTCAACCTACAGAATAGTTATCACACAATGTCCACCACTAGATAATAACATTCAAACAGTTCCTAAAAAGTCTACTTTCCTGTGACCATATTCTGAAAAACTGAGTAAGTATGGGCACATTTCCTCAAGAGAAATCCCCTACTTCCATCTGTTCCTAAATCAGTCAGTGATCAATTGATGTATCCAGAGCCAAGAACTGTCTTGGAGAAAACAGTCATATTACCTTACCATTCCCATTCTTTCCAAAACCTAGTAGGGGGTAGCTTGAAAATATAAAGTGGTGAATATTAAACCAATATAAATCTAACTATACTCTTAACAACTGCACAGCCCTGCCTATGACAAATATGACTTAATAAGGAGTATCCCAGTAAGAACATGGCTAAAAGGAAGAACACAAACTCTCTTGCTATCCTCAATCTAAATAGTTGTTCCATAAACTACGTGTCAAGAATAAATTAAAGGTTCACAAATGTTAGCTTACAGAGAAGTAATAAGCTTGCAACATCAAGCTCAGCCAGGAGGATGAATACATATGTTCCCACCTAACATGGAGCAACAAGAACTGGATTTACTTTTACACTTGAAACAATAAAAAAATCAAACAAAATTTATAAAACAATGGGTTTCAAGACACTGGCTATCAAGCAAGGAAGGACACTGAGGCTGGAAATATGCAAACTTATAGCTACAAGTGACCTAGCTTACTAGGCTTGGTGCAGTGGCTCACAACCGTAATTCCAGAATTTTGGTAAGCTGAGGTGAAAGGATCACTTGAGGCCGGGAGTTCAAGACCAGCCTGGACAACATAGTGAGACCTCTTCTCTATGAAAAATAATAGAAAAAAGCATTAGGGGGGAGTGGTGGTGTGCACCTATAGCCCCAGCTACTCAGTAGACTGAGATGGAAGAATCACCTGAGTCCAGGAGGTGGAGGCTGTGGGGAGCTATGACTGTGCTACTGCACTCCAGCCTAGGCGACAGAGTGACTCCAACTCAAAAAAAAAAAAGAAACAAAAGAAGTTTCTAGCCTGTGTCTAATAACAAGCAATAGACAAAACTCAGTGAATTTCATGAAGAGAGAAGATGAAACTCAGGGTCTAACCACATCAAGGCAATGAGAGTTCAGAAAGCACAACTCAGAAAAGAGAGAACTGTAGAGGTCCCCACTTCAATAATTAGTGCATGTGTGTGAAGAGACAACCTGAAGCCAGCGAAATAAACATAAACAAAGCTTACTGTATGGTTTGCAGTGCTCTCGTATTACTAAGAACAGGTACTTTTCCAAACAGCCACAGTAGAAAGAGTCAAAATTCACAGGGCTTTAGATAGAGTACTCAGGAAAATTTTGACTCAACAGCAGGGAATAATTAGCCCTAGAGTCTTGCAGAGCACTTCTCCAGATCTACCTAACAAACTTAAAAGGCAAGATTCAAAGGATCAAATTCCTTCCAACTAACTTACCTTGACTCCAGAATGACACTCAAGAATATTTATTGAAATAAAAAAATGAGCAGTGAGCAAGGTAAAATACACAATGTCTGAAATGTCAGCGAAGATTAGCAGGCAAGGAAAAAAACCTAGAGAAACTAAGTCATAATGAGAAGAATCAAAACCAAAATTCACCCAGAATGATACAATGCCAAAATTTGATAACCAAAACAAGATTGATATAAATATTATAATTAAATGCAAAGATTCTAAGACAGTTGTTAACTGTATACCACATGTTCAAAAAAACAAGACGGTTCAAATAGTTAAGTTAATAAAAATATAAACAACATCTAAATCAAACTTTCAGATATAAAGAATAAGATATCTGACAAAAATACACTAAAGAAGATTAACAGTAGATTAGACATGGCAGCAGGAAAGAATGGTGAATTTAAAGATAAAGCAGTAGAAACTATCCAAATTGAAACTTGAAAACAGAAAAAAAATTATAGAAAGAGCACCAAAAAGTTGTAGAACAACTATAAGTACCTAAAATATGTGTGATTAAAGTCCTTGAAGAGAAAAGAGATAGAAGAACTAGAAAAATAAACATTTTTTAAGAAATAATGGCTATAATTTTAGGAAAAATATAAACCCACAATTCTAAGTAGCTAAGTAGCTAAAGGAGACCCAAGTATGAGAAATACCAAGAATACTACCCCAAGGCACGTTATAATCAAATTGCTCAAATCCAGTAATAAAGAGAAAATTTTAAAAGAATCTACTGGGGGGAAAATACATAAAATACAAAGGGACAAAGATAAATATAAAAGCAGATTCTTCATCAGAAATTTTTAAGTGAGGAGGAATATCCAAGATGGTAGGAGACCGGCACCTCTCTTGCCAAGCAAGGCAGAGAGTAGAAATCCAGCCACAAATAGAGACATTCTGAGTACTTTTTGATAGGTGAAACACCCTGAATCCAGCAAATGTCTATTTGAACACATAGAAACCAGAATGTGATGGCAGACATGGGAATCCCATGCCATGCACCAGGCTCACACAGGAACTGGAGCCCTAACCAGTGAAAGTCAGTAGGTGAGTGATTCTAAGATGCTTTGCATCAGTTCACTCCCTCCCAATCATGCATGAGCAGTTGATCCCACACAGAAGGAGTCCTGGTCAGGGCACAGTAGCAGGCAACTGGAACCCAAGTGGAATGGAGAACAAAACCCATGCCCAATCAGCAATAGTGAGCACAGTTTCCACCAGCAGAGCCCAGTGATTGGCTCCTGGGCATGGAAAACCTGCCTGCAGAGTGAACCCAGCAGTCACCCACCACTAAACACTGGTGGCTACCTCCCCAGTCAGATCAGAAAGAATAACCTCCCAGTTCTGTGTGCCTACAGGGCAGATCCACCACCACCACCACCACTCACACACCACCCCCATGGTGGCAAGGAACTCACTATTTTTCAAGAGCAAACTGTGGGCTTGAAAAGGGAGGGAGTGACATGAAAGGCACCTTCCCCCCATCCACTCTCTGCAGAGTGCTAGCACTAGGGGCTGAAAACTAACCAAATAATTATTAGTGGGAAAGAAAATCAACAGAAGAGAAACTTGCCACAATATAGAACAAGGAACAGGAATAAATGCTGCTCCCTCTCTCACTGAGTGTGTTATATTGAACCATAGAAAAGGCCCTAGAACAGATAGTCATTGACTAGCTTCAGAGCAAAAATAAAAAATAAAAAAGAATACAGAGAGAGAAGAGAAGCCTGTCACAAATAAAGGAAAATTAATGAAAAAACTTAGGCAACCCTCAGAGTCCTAATGAGACAGTGCCCAAGAAAGCAGCCATCTGAGCACAGACAGTGGAAACCCCCCAGAGTTACCTGCCTCAGATGGCAGTCACAGAAATCAGAGACTGAATGGCTAAATTGAACAGAGAGAACCAAGAGAAACCAGAAGTAAAATTCACTGAAGTCATACAAGAAGCAAAAGCAGAGTTGGCCAATTTCAGAAAAGCTTATTCTGAAATAATGGAAATGACGAAATCCATCCTGGAAATTTAAAAAAGCACAGTAACAAGCATAGAAAGTAGGATCAATCAAGCAGAGGGAAGAATCTCAGAGCTTGAAGACCAAAATATGGAATTAATCTAGTTTGTCAAAAACAGAAAAAAAGCTCAAAATGAAGGAGCAAAGCCTCCAAGAGATGTGGGACAATGTCAAGAAGCCAAATCTATACCTGATTTGTATCCCTGAAGCAGAAAAGAAAAATGAGAACACCATGGAACAAACATCCCAAAAGGTCATTCAGGAAAACTTCCCACATCTCACTAGAGAGGCAACCATGCAAGCAATTCAGAGAACCCCTACAAGACACATAATAATCCACCTCCAAAAAATAAGCATGAAAGAAAAAAACATAAAGGCAGCAAGTTTGTAAGGCCAGACCACCTACTGGAGACATCTCATCGGAATCACTACAGACTTATCTGTAGAAATACTATGAGCCAGAAGGGACTGGAGTTCAGTTTTTAACATTCTTAAAGATAAGCAATTCCAATCAAGAATTTCCTACCCTGTCAAACTAAGCTTCATCAGGGATGGAGAATTAAAATCCTTCCCAGACATCCAATCCCTAAGAGAATAGGCTGCCTCCTGACCAGACCTTCCGAGACACTTAAGAAGTTGTTGAACGTGGGGAAAAAAAAGAAATAGTCATACTCATCACAAAAGTACAGACAAACACAGAGGTAACAGAGCACTCACAAAAATAAAAATACACACATATATAAATACAAAAGTAAACAAAGCAAACCCCTAAGAGTACTGTAATAAGGATAAACTCTCACATTTCAAACATAAATATGAATGTGAATAAACTGAATTCTCCACTGAAGAGACACAGAGTGGCAAAGTAGATAAAGAAACATAATCCAACAGTCTGCTGCCTCCAGGAAACTATCTCACTGCAAAAGACACCCACAGGCTCAAAGTTAATGGTTGGAAAATGATCTTTCAGGCAAATGGAAAACAGAAGAGAGCACAGAAGAGAGCAAGGTTAGCTATTCTGATATTGAACAAAACAGAATTCAAACTATCAAAAGTTTAAAAGGACATGGAAGAAGCTAAATAATGAAAAAAGGCTCAATCCACCAGCAAGAAATATCCATCTTAAACATATATGCACCCAACCAACACAAGAACACCAGATTTTATACACAACTATTAGGTTTGTGAAAAAGTAATTTTGGTATTATATTGGTGATATTTGCTGTTTTATATTGGAATACAATACATTCTCAAAGAAATGTGGTCATGTTATATAGCATTTTAATGCATATTTCTCACTTTAAGTTTTTTTTGCTAATGACTTATTGCTTGCTGCTTATTGTATATTTATTTTAGACTATGGAAGTGATGTTAGACAAAAAGCAAATTTGAGTGATTTTCTTATTCAAGTTCAAAATAGATTGTAAAGTAGCAGAGACAACTCACAATATCAACAACACATTTGGCCCAGGAACTACTAATGAATATACAGTGCAGTGGTGGTTCAAGAAGTTTTGCAAAAGAGGTGAGAGCCTTGAAAATGAGAAACATAGTGACCGGCCACCAGAAGTTGACAATGACCAACTGAGGGTAATCATTGAAGCTGATCCTCTCACAACTACATGAGAAGATGCCAAAGAACTCAATGTTGACCATCCTGTGATCATTCTGCATTTGAAACAAATTAGAAAAGTGAAAAAGTTTGATAGGTGGCTGCCTCATGAACTGACCAAAAAAACCCCATCATTTTAAAGTGTTGTTTTCTATTATTCTACACAACACCAAATCATTCCTCAACTGAGTTGTGATGTCCAACAGAAAGTGGATTCTATACAACAACTGGCAATGACCAGTTTAGAGGTTGGACAGAGAAGAAGTTCTAAAACACTTCCCAAAGCCAAACTTACAGCAAAAAAAGGTCATAGTTACTGTCTGCTGCCAGTCTGATCCACTACAGCTTTCTGAATCCCAGCAAAATCATTACATCTGAGAATTATGGTCAGCAAATCAATAAGATGCACTGAAAACTTCAACATCTGCAACTGTCATCAATCAATAGAAAGAGTCCAATTCTTTTCCACGACAATGCCTGACTCCACATCTCATAATCAACACTTCAAAAGTTGAACAAATTGGGCTACAAAGTTTTGCTTCATCCACCATATTCACCTGACCTCTCAACAACTGACTACAACTTCTTCAAGTATCTCAACAACTTTTTGCAGGGACAATGCTTCCACAATCAGCAGAATGCAGAAAATGCTTTCCAAGAGTTCATCAAATCCCAAAGCATGGGTTTTTACACTACAGGAATAAAGAAACTTGTTTCTCATTGGCAAAACTGTGCTGACTGTAATGGTTCCTATTTTAATTTAAAATGATATGTTTGAGCCTAGTTACAATGTTTTAAAATTCATGGTACAAAGCCACAATTACTTTTGCACCAACCTAATACTAAGAGAGGACATTGATTCTCCCACAATCATACTTGGAAACCCAAATACCCTACTAACAGCTTTAGATAGATTATCAAGGCAAAAACCCAACAAGAAGATCTGTAACCTTAACTCAGTGCACGATCAAATTAATTTAATAGACATCTACAGAACACTCCACCCAGCATCAGCACATGGAACATACATCAAGATCAATCACAAGTCTCAGGCATAAATCATGTGTGAACAAATGTCAAAAGATCAAAATAATACCATGCATCTTCTCAGTTCACAGTGGAATAAAAATATATATCACCACCAAAAAGACAAAGACATGGATACTAAGCAGGATGCTACTGAATGACTTATTGGTCAACACAGAAATCAAAACAGGAATTTAAAAATTCTCGGAAACAAACAAAAGCAAAGACACATCTTAGAACCTCTAGAATGCCATGAAATCAATGTTAAGAGAAATATTCATAGCTTGCAGAAAGATCACAAGGAAACAACCAAATTTACGCCCAAAAGAGATGGAAAGACAAGATGATCTAAATTTCAGCTTCAGCAGAAGAATCCATAAAACCAAGATAAACTCTCAATTGTAGGATACAGAAGACAAAAATATTATAGAAAGCATCAATAAGACAAAAAGCTGATTATTTGAAAGGATAAAAAAGTTTGATGGGCCCCTGGCAGACTGACTTTAAAAAAAAGGAAAAAAGTCCAAATAAACACAGTTAGAAATATAAAAGGCAAAGTCACAACTGTCCCTGAAGAAATTAAAAAGGCTATCCAAGATTACCATAAACACTGTATGCAAATAAACTAGAAAACCTAAAAGAAATAAATAACTTTCTGACATCATACAACCGCCAAGGATGAAACAAAAAGAAACTGACATTCTAAACAGACCAATAACACAAATCAACTCAGTCATAGGAAATCTCTCCACCAAAAAAAAAAGACAACCAAACAAACAACAAAAAAACCCAGACCAGATGGCTTCCCAGCTGAATTCTACAGGAAATATAAGGAGGGGCCAATACGATTTTTTATTGAAAGTATTCCAAGCAACCAAGAACAATGGAATTCTCCCCAACTCACTTTATGAAGCTAACATCATATTGATACCCAAACCTGGCAAAGACCCAACAAGGAAAAAGAATTAGAGGCAAATCTCCTTTATGAATACAGATGCAAAAATTCTCAGTAAGATTCAAGCAAATTTGATTCAACAACACATCTCAAGGATCATCCACCATGACCAAGTGGGATTCATTCCTGGGATTCAGGGTTGGTTCAGCATTCATAAGACCATAAATGTAATTCAGCACATAACAGATGTAAAGCCAAGAACCACACGATTATATCATTAGGTGCAGAAAAAGAATTCAACAAAATCCAGCATCCCTTCTTGACAAAAAAAACCCTTGAGCACCTAGGCATAGAAGGAACATTCCTCAAAACAGTAAGAGTCATCTATGATAAACCCACAGTCAACACTTTGCTCAGTGGGCAGAAACTGGAAGCATTCCCCCTAAGAATGGGAACAAGACAAGGATGACCACACTCACCCCTCCTAATCAACACAGTGCTGGAAGTTCTAGCAAGATAATCAAGCAAGAGAAGGAAATCAGGGGTATCCAAATAGGAAAAGAGGAAGTTAAGCTAACCCTCTTTGCAGACAGCATGATTTTATACCTGAAACCCTAGGGAGTCTGACAAATGGCTCCTCACACTAATAAATGACTTTGGTAAAGTCTCAAGTTACAAAATTGACATGCAAAAAACAGTAGCATTTCTAAACGCCAACCACAAGAAGGCAGAGAACCAAATAAAAAACACAATCCTATTTATAATAGCCACACACAAAAAAATGAAATACGTTGATGGCCACCTAACCAGAGAAGTAAAAGATCTTTACAAGAAATACTACAAAATGCTGCTCAAAGAAATCAAGGATGACAAAACAAGTGGGAAAACAATCCATGCTCATGGATTGGAAGCATTGATATTGTCAAGCTGTTCATCCTACCCAAGGCAATCTACAAATTCAATACAATACCCATCAGATTACCAACATCATTTTTCTCAGACCTGGAAATGGCAATAGAGAAATTCATATGGAAACAAACAAACAAAAATAACCAAAACAATTCTCAGCAAAAGGAGCAAAGTGGGAGGTATCACACTTCCAGACTTTAAACTTTATTACAAGGTTACAGTAACCAAGATAGCATGGTATCCGTACAGAAATAGGCACATAGACCAATGGAACAGGAGAGATTCCAGAAGCAAAAACACTGTCTCTCAGCCAACTCATCTTCGACAAAGCCACCAGTAACAATCACTGGGGAAAGAAGACCATATTTGGCAAATGGCACTAGGGAAACTGGTTGACAATATGCAGAATGAAACTGGACCCCTACTTATAACCATATATAAAAACCAACTCAAAACGGGTCCAAGACCTAAACATAAGAATCCTAGAAGAAGAAGTAGGAAACACCCTTATGCACATTGGAGTAGGCAACAAATTCAAATCCCCAAAAGTGAATGCTATAAAAGTTAACATAGACAGGTGGGACTTCATCAAACTAAAAAGCTTTTGTAAAGAAAAAGAAACCATCAAGAGAGTAAAGAGACAACCCACAGAATGGGGGGAAATAGCAAATTATGCTTCTGACAAAGGTCTAACATTCAGGATCTACGAGGAACTCAAATGAAGTGAAAGGAAAAAAACAATCTCATTAAAAAGTGTGCATAGGACATGAAGAGACACCTCTCAAAAGATGACTTACAAATTATTTTTGTTAAAAAAATAAAATAAAAGACATTGAAAATCCCTGGAAATTGTTCTAAGGGCATCCAGCAAATGAAGAAACATTCAGTCAAAAAAATCTGCTAGGCCAGATATGGTGGCTCACACCTGTAATCCCAATACTTTCAGATGCTAAGGCTGGTGGATTACTTGAGTCCAGCAGTTTGAGACCAGTCTGGACAACATAGCAAGACCTAATCTCTATTTTAAAAAATAAAAAAATTAGCCAGCTGTAGTGGCATGCACCTGTAGTCTCAACTACTCAAGATTGCCTGAGCCCAGGAGGTCAATGTGCCTGTGAGCTGTGACTATGCAGCTACACTCCAACCTGGGGAATATAGCAAAACCTTGACTCAAAAAAAATTTATTTTTCCTACTAAATCATGATGAGAACAATGAGAGACTACAGGATTTGTGCCAAAAACCACTCCTTCTTCCCCAGTCTCAGTAAAATCTCTAACACTCTGTGCTGTGTGAGTTTGGTAAAGACAGCATAGGCTCTCATTTCTGTAGGCTCTGACTCTAGGGCAATAATTTCACCCTAGGAGGGGCAGGTCATAGTGTTTCTCACTCCCCCAGCCTCATTTTTTAAAAGTTCTATTCTAGTCAGAAATGGTCTAGAGGACTGATAGTCCCTTCCTCCACAAAGACTTTACTTACGAGGGAAGTTTATTCCAGATGCTCCTACCTTATCTTATTTAATTGGAGGGTGGAGGATCTATGCTAGAAAGGACAAGCCAAGATCAGAGGTTACCCCCTCTGCTCCTCAGTCCTGCTTATACAGCAGAGACGTCACTTCGGGAATAGCAGGCTGTTGTCTCATATCCAGTACTATGTAAAAGAAGAAGAATGCCATAAAGATTAAGTGCCCTGCAGCTCTGCATAAGAGGGACGGCACTATTTGGGACAACGTGTGGAGAATTCTGTGCCTAAAGGTGTTGATGAAAATGATGACAGCGATCTTGGTGAAAAGTAGTTAAAAGGTTACTCTTAGCTTTACAATGCTAGCTACAAAAAACAAAACAGCAGAATAACCAGAATTTCAACAAGGAGAACTAGAGAAAGAAACAACCACAAAGAGCTCTTCTGGAATCACAGTCAACCCTGGATATAAGAAATTCTGTGCACATACATTAAGTTATACACCCTCGGAGCAATCAGAAGAATATGAGGTAGACTGAAAGCATTTCTCAAGACACGTACACATTAACAACTATTGAACACCTCACTAGTACAAAGGCTTACGCACAACTGCTGACTGACTATTGGCAGAACAATAAATCACTCTGACCCAGAGACAATTCTGAGGAAACTAGGCTTTAAATAAACTCCCTTGCATCTCTGGAAGTCTGGAAGACTATGCATGACAAAGGCTGCAACATCTGAGGAGTTACAAAGAAGAAATATCCAAGCTACCAGTCCATAGCTGAACATGGGACAAAATGTTAATTCCTAAACTGTAACAACATCCCCCAAGACAACAGACATCCATCGACAAAGAGAAAAATCTAACTGGCAAAGAGGACTTGTGGGCAACCACTGGCCAATAAATACATTATGCCAACCTAGGCAAGAGGTACCACTAGGCAGATAAGCTAAAGGATAAAAATAAAGGGAAAAAATCTGAGCAGAAACATCAGAAGTTACCTACTCTGGGGATAATAGGCTTCTCAGAGTTAGTTCAGGTAAGTTGCTAAACAAACAAAGAAAGAAATAAGCAAATAAAAGCAATATAAATGCTGAGAGGACAGAGGATTAGTATTCAGAGCTGCTCCAAAATATTTCCTAAAATGCTACTGTAAAAAAAAAGTATGGGGTGGTGGTGCACACCTGTAATCCAAGCACTTTGGGAGGTCGAAGCAGCAGATTGCTTGAGCCCCAGAGTTTGAGACCAACCTGGGCAACATAGTGAAACCTCGTCTTTACAAATATAAAAAATCAGCCGGGTGTGGTGGCACACAGCTATAGTCCCAGCTACTCGGGATGCTGAGGTGGAGGAATCGCCAGAGCCCAGGAAGTCAAGGCTTCTATGAGCTGTGATTGTCTTCATCTTGCCACTGCACTCCAGCCTGGGAGACTGAGTGAGACCCCAATTCAAAAAAAAAAAATTTTTGAAAAATGCAAATAAACAAGAAAGTTTGATCCATAACAGGGAGGGAAAAAAAGCAAGCAACAGAAACTACTCTTTGGGGATCCAAGATGTTGGCTTTAATAAAGACTTCAAAAGAGCCATTACAAATGAAATAGTTTCAAAGAACTCAAGGAAGCTCTATATAAAGAATTAAAAGATGTATAATAACAAATCTTGTGAAATAGATAATATCAATAAAGAGATATAAATGATAAAAATAACCAAATGGAAAGGACAAAAATTAAAAATTCATAGGAGAGGTTCAACAGTAGATTTGAGCTGGAGGGAGAAAGAATTATCAAACTTGGGGACAAATCAATAGTAAGAATAGAATTTGAAAAACAGAGAGAAAAAACAAATGCAGAAAAATTAACAGAGATCCCGAGGAATGTATGCCACCACCAAGCACACCAGTACATGCATAACAGAACACTAGAAGGGGAGGAGTTAAAGAAGGGTCAGAAGATAAATTCAAAAAATAAGGTTTAAAATCTTCCCAAATTGGATGAAAAACATTAATCTTCACATCCAAGAAAACTGACAAACTCCAAGTAAGAAAAACACATAGAAATTCACACCCAGACAATACAATCAAGATTCTGAAATTCAAAGATAAAGAGAAAATCTTAAAAGCAGCAAGAGAAAAATAATTCATCACATACAGGAGAAACTCAACTGACTTATTATCAAAACGATGACGTTAGATCACAGAAAGACTGCATATTTAAAGTGGTGAATATAATAAACTATGTTTCGAAAATAAAAGAAAATAAAGATTCCCAGATAAGTTAAAACTGAGAGAATCTGTTGATAACAGATCTGCCTTACAAGAAACACTTTATGCTAAAAGCAAGTGGTCACAGACAGTAAATCAAATTTAAAAAACACAAATCAAAGAGCTTTAATAAACATATGTAGATAATTGTAAAAGACATTGAAACTGCATATGTTCTCCTTCTTCTTCTTAACTCATTTAAGAGCAAATAGTGTAACATAATACGTATATAATTATAGTGTTGAGCCTATACTAAGTAATATATTTAACAATAAAAATTAACAATAACAAAAAGACAGGTAATATATTTAACAATAAAAGCCACAGAGAAGGTGAATGGGAATAGAGCTGTACTGGAGGAGATACAGACCCCAGATGGTGAATCTAACCCGCAGGAAGAAATGACAAGAATCATACATGATAAATAAGTATGCCATTTGAATGGTACATATAATTCAGAAGGCAAAGGTTATATAAATAACTATAGCAATAAATGTTTAGGTTTGTAGTACACATAGATATGATATATATGACACCATAAAAAGGGTAAATTAATAGAGCTATATAGAGTACATTTCTATATTTAATTAAAATGTAATCCATATAATCTAAGATAAATATTATTCAGAGTAACAAATAATTTGCTTTTGTTTCGATTTTTTAGAGACAAGAGCTCACTTTATCACTCAGGCTGGAGTAGTGTGGTGCAATCATGGCTCAGTGAACCCCTAGACTCAAGCGATCCTCCCACCTAAGCCTCCTGAGTACTAGGACTAAATTTTTGTAGAGAGAAATTCTTGCTACGTTGTCCAGGTTGGTCTTGAACTCTTGGCCTTAAGCAATCCTCCCATGTTGGCCTCCCAAAGTGCTGGGATTACAGGTATGAACCATCTCATCCAGTCATGATTTGGATAACATAAATATTGCCATAGACTTGCAAATATAAAAAAAATTTAAATAAACTAAAATGTTAGACTAGAAAATATCCACTTAATAGAAAAGAAGGTAGTGAAGGAGAAGCAGAGACACAAAATGACTTAAGACATATAGAAGGAAAAGCAAAATATCATGTGTACGACTAATTATATTAATAATATTACTAAAGAAGCATTGACTAAACAATACAACATAGCAGAAATTATGAGAACAGGTATAAAAACAAGATCCAACACTGTGTTGTCTTGAGGAGACACATTCTAGATTCAAAGATACAAACAGTTTGAAATCCAAAAGAAGAAAAAGGGTATACAATGCAAACATAAGAGATAAGAAATAGCTATATTAGCATTCGGTGAAATAAATTTTAAAGTAAAAAAATGTTACTAGTGATAAAGAGGAGTATTTGGTAATGATAAAGGGTCAATCCATTTAAATATAATATATATATAAATATTTAAGCACCTAACAACTCAACCTAAAAAGACATAAAGAAAAAACTACCTGCATAATGAACAAATTGTACCCCACATCTTTAAAATAAAATTTTTTAAAAAAAGAAAAAAACCAAGATAATTAAAAGGAAGAGCAACTAATTCAATACATCATACTTGGAGACTCCACTTTCAATAACAGAAATTCTCCACTTTCAATACTGGAACAACTACACAGAAGATCAACAAGGAAATAGAAGATGTAATAACACTATAAAACAATGAAACTTAAGAGACTTCTATAGAACATCGCATCTAATAACAGAAAGAATAAACATTTTTCTTAAGTGTACATTCTAGATGATAGAGCATACAGCAAGCCAAAACAAGCCTCAATAAATGCTCAAAAGACTGAAATCATATAAAGTATGTCTTCCAATCATAATGGACTTTTTTTAGAAATCAATAACAGAAAGAAATTTGGTAAATTAACAATATGCAGGAAACAGACAACACACTCTAATAAATGATGAGTCAAAAATAAACCACCCAGCAATTCCACTCCTACATGTATATCTAAGAGAAAAAAAAATGCATATTCACTCAAAACTTGTACATATATATTCATATCATCATTTTTCAGAACATCCAAAATTTAAAAACAATCAAAACGACTTATTGATTTTTAAAATATTAATTGATGAAGAGATAAACAAAACATAGCCATACAATAGAATATTATTTGGCAATAAAAGAAATAAAATTAATGAAGTACTTGGCTATGCTGTCATATAGATTTGAGCACATTAGAGAACCAGTAGCAAAAGTCATATCCTATGACTCCATTTGTAAGCAAAGTCTAGAACAGGCAAATCCATAGAGAGATAAGTTAAATATCAGCTACCAGGTGCTCAAAGAGGAGAGCTTAGGATAATGGAGAGTGACTACGAATGAGTACTTTTCCCCTTTGGGGAGTAATAAAATGTCCTAAATTTAAATTGTGATTGCACAACATTATGAATATACTAAAAACCACTGGATTGTAGAGTTTACTTGGCTAAACTTCATGGTATGTTAATTATATTTCAATAAAGATGTTAAAAAACAACGCAAAAAATTTTTTCAGGCAAACAAATTACATAAAAGCTCATAACCAGTAGTCCTATACTAAAAGAAAAATTAAAACAAGTCCTTTTAAGTAGGAAAAAAATTATAAAAAATAGAAATATGAGCCTACACACAAAAAAGAAAAGCATCAGAAATGGAAATAACGTGTGAAATATATATATAATACGTACACATACATATATACACATATATACATATCCTTAAAAGGTAACATTTATTTAAACAAAAATAAAAACAGTGTAATGTGGGGTTTATATCTTTAAGTGACATGAATGAACACTGTACCATAGAACCCAGGAGGAAACTGATGGAAACATACTCCTGCCAGGTTTTTACACTGTGTAAAATGATTTGATATTAGCTGAAGGTAGACTTAGATAAATTAAAGACGTATACAGTACAACCAATCTTTACTATACTAAATAAAATAACAAAATAAGAGATTATTTCTAATAAGAAAATAGAGGGACAGAATCATAAAAAGATAGGAAAAGAACAATGAGACAGGACTAATAGAAAACAATAAAAAAGACACTTAAATCTAATTACTGCAGCATTATTCACAATAGCAAAAACATGGAACCAACTGTGCTGCCCATCAAAAGTGAACTGGATAAAAATAATGTGGTACATATGCCCAACAAAATATTATGCAGACGTAAAGAAAGACAAAATTATGAACTTTGCAGTAATTCGAATGGGTTTTAATCTATAATACTCAGTGATCTATCACAGAAACAAAGAACTGAGTACCACATGTTCTCAATCATGAAAGAACTCTGAACAATTAACACAATACTATAAGAAAGGGATTGGCAGTAGTGGGAAACTGTCAGGGAAGGGACGGGGGCCACACTTCATCAATAAGCGTAACTGATCTCAAACCAGGTGAAGTGGGGACCAAAGTGAGGCCCAAACTTTACCTGTATAATGACCATTTGTACACCTAACCCTGAATTAATGTACTTCACATCTTTAAAAAAAAAAAAAACTAACTACATCAACAGCTAAAGTAAATGTAAATGGTTTAAAGACTCTAATTTTTAAGAGATTGTTAGACTGGATTTAAGAAAAAACCAAAAACAGGACTCATCTATATGGTTCCTATAAGAATACATAAAGGCAAACATAGGTTAAAAGGAAAGGATAGAAAGATTTATACCATACTAGCACTAGTCAAAGAGAATTGAAGTGGCTATTTTAATGTCAGACAAAGTAGATTTCACAGCAAAGAATACTGACAAGTATAAATACATTCATTTTACAATAATAAAGTAGTCAATGAACTAAGGTACCAGCATGATCAATGTTTGTATACCTAGCCCTGAATTGTACCCCACATCTTTATAATAATAAATAAATTAATTAAAATAAATAAATAAATAAAATAGTCAATGAATAAAAGGGGCATAAAAATCTTAAATGCATTTACCCCGGCAACAATGCTTCAAAATTCATTATTCAAACGATGACAGTGTTAAAATTAAAAAAAAAAAAAATAGACTCATAGTTATTGGCAGAAATGTAAATACCCCACTCTCAATGATTGATGAAAGAGATAGCAAAGAGGTTCAAGCTGACTTTAATAAAAGCATAAACCAATTTCACCTAATTAGTCTAATTTATGAGACATTCCACCTAACCGAAGTAGAATATACATTTATTTCCAACAGCACACTGCCATAGATCATATTTTGTGCTATAAAAGTGACACACTAAGTTTAAAAGAATTCACATTATTCAGAGAATGTTTTTTGACCACAGTATAATTAAAATATAAATCAATAACAGAACAAAATCTGGAATAACCTCCAATGTTTGGAAAATGAATACCACACATATAAATATCTCATGGGTCAAAGAGTAAGTCAGAAAGAAAATTAGAAGGTATTTTTTACTGAATATAAGTGAAATTAGAGCATTGAAATCTGTAGGAGTTGAAGTAATACTTAGGAGGACATTAATAACACTAAGCACAAAAACTAGAAGAGACGGTCTCAAACCAGTGTGGTCATCTGCCATCTTTAAAAAATTAGGAAAAGAGCAAATTAAACAAACACAAAAGCAGAAGAATGGTGATATTACAGATCAAAGTGGAAATCAGTGACCTAGAAAACAGGAAAAGAATAAACATTTGGATTCAGTAGGTCTTAGGGCTGGGCTCTGATTTCTGTATTTTTAAGAGGCTCTCCAGGTAATTCTGATGCAATGCCAGATTTGTGAACTGCTGCACTAGATTTCCTTCAGAATCCCTTTAAACCAAGATATTCTAGGAAACTGTGATCTTCATTTGTATCTACACTTGTCCTTCAAATGTGAATAATAGAACAAACACCTGATCAATATGGGCACCGTAATACTTTCTAAAAGTATCTGTAAGATATTTTAGATCAGGGTGTTAATTACAGACTGAAGAAATGCAGACAGCTGAACAGAAATCTCAGTGTAAGACAAAGCATTGATGACAGTGGGGTAAGGGCTCTGTTCTAATGCTCATAAACCATGCTGAGACTGGAGCCGAAACAGCCAGTTGGGCTTGGAAGCCTGGAAGAAAGACACCTGACACAGTCAGCGCATGGTAAGCCAGGTATTATTACATGTGATTCTTACAGCAGGGCTTGGATATAGGTGTCATGATCGCACTTACAGACAGAAACCCATGGGCCAGTGAGGCAGCTTCTTTCTCTCTGTGAAATCTGCTGGGAACTAGAGAACTCATTATTTGAGTCCAGATCCTTTCTCCCTCAAGCACTCTAATCCACATGAAGCTATTTTGCTCAATTCCTGGAGTAGTAATGAATAAACATTAGAAACAGACCATTTGTTATTCTATGAGCTGAAATGAATATTCAAATCAAGTCCAATCACTAGATTTTATCTCGGGGCATGTCACCTGAGTTATTTATTGAATCACATACAAGAAAAAACAAAATACTTGTGTGCTGAAATCTCATTCTACTCCCTATTTTAAAAATCCTTACACAAATTTTTAATGAACTGTGAACTACATGGGTGAGCTCAAACAGCACTTCCTTACATAGAATTCGGCCTAGTTAAGAGTGTCATGGTGAAAACCTAAGACTAAGGAATGTGTGTGAGGGTCATTGCCTCAAGTGAAGGGGTAAAGGTGGGTAAGGATCTTCTGCCAATGTGTTGCGCTGAGGTCTTAACGGTGGCTTTTGGAAGCCTAATTAGCCTCTCGCAGAGATGATGGGTGTGATTTCTCCACAGAATGTGTTCTCCACTTTCCTTATGCATCTGAATTAACTTCATGAGAGACTCAGTTAACTAACTCTGCAGGAATAGCTTTTACTTCAAGCACAGCAAGTAAGAATGTTTGTTTCCTCTCCTCCTACATCTGTTCTGAGAGTAGAGTGAATGCATTTGAATTATTTTCTGGATATACAGTAATTGCTGGAAAATGACAACTCACCTGTCTGCACAGTAGGATGTGGGTTTCAGATGAGGACTAACCAGGCTGAACTAACATGAACAGTTGGCACAGTTACCTGATGTTCATTAAGAAAGGGAAAACTAGTTCATCAGTGCAGGATGGATTGAGGGACCCCAAAAGATCCCACTCTACCTCCAACTCCTGCTCCCTGGGGTGGGCAAGCATCTACACTTCAACACTTGGTCTTTATGCCTTTGGATTAAAATTTTGCGCCTCCTATATTTCTTAAAATATGGAAATTATCAGAATGAGGGACAGTTGTATGCACCCATTATCAATCATAATGTCTTCTAATACATTTACTTGTTTGTACAGCTCTTTGCACATATCAAACTCCTCCCAAGCAGAGCATTCCAACATCAACTCTCAGAACTCTGTGGCAGAACATGACAGGGGTTGTTCCATTGATACCAGGGCCAGCTCAGAAAATGGGGGCAGGAGGATTTCTGTGTTTCCCAAAGTCTGATCCAGTCCTCTTTTGGAGGTGTCTGGTCTGTAATCAGCTGTCCTCAGTGTCCTCATATAGCTCTATGGTAACTTGACTACATGTATAATCTTTCACTGAAAGATACCAAGGAGGTACATAAAAGACTTGCCTATGAATCATACATCAAGGCACACTTTTTGTCACTTTTGTTTGTTTAAATATACGTCATCTGCAGCAAAACTAACACCTCACCTAGGGAGTCATAGCCCCGCCATTTAGTCATAGTCTCTTTTCGCTTCCTCCCCGGGAACAGGAGCCTGGAAGGGGCAGGAGTCCCTCCCACACCGCCCAGTAGGGAGTCATCTGCCTAACCTCAACAATCCTGTATCAGTGCCCAGACATCGTGTCTAGCCCTGGAAAATCTAAAGAAAAGAAGCCTCGAATGGCATCTTCCTCCAGTGCTCTCACCCAGGTGGGGTGCTTGGGCATCCCAGGTGAGGAGGTCTGGGGTCACTATCTTCTGCTATAGGGCACAGCAATAATGCACCTCCCCTCCTCAGCCATGCAGCCAACTCCCTCTCATACCAGATATTCTTTATTCCACATTTAGCAGATGTATGACCTAAACTGGAAAAATATGCTTTAGAAAAGCCTGGAAAGGAGTTCAGATTGCACAAACACCTGAGGAAGAGGAATAGAGAATTAAGTCCACAGCCACAGTCACAGCCAGGAGAGGATTATTCAGATGTTTTCCTTGAGCTAAAAGAACCTGTCAGTCATTTTTTCGGCATTGCTCACATCTCCACAGAGTGTCCATTCACCTTTGGAAGCCAACAGGGAACTCTTTATTTCCCCAAAATGATCATATTTGGCAAAGACTGTCCAGATACTGGGGAGGGGATTCATATTTTCTAGAAATCTGTTTTCAGCAGAGCAGTTCAAATTTCTTGAAACCCTGAAGGGAGAAATTCACTTAGGTCATTTCCTTTCCTTTTCACAATTTTCTTATTAAAAGACTTATCCTCCTCCAGCCTTTTCCAGTCCACATGACAAGATCTGTTCCTGAGATAAATGACACCCTGCATAACCCTGAACCAGTTAAGGACATGGCTGAAGCATTACTTAAAATGACAGATAGTTAAAGAAGGGGAACAAAAGCAGATACATCCATAATTCAGAAGTTAGTTGAGGAGAGATAATAGCCAGGAGAGTAGTCGGTATTTTTAAAACATAATGATCACAGTTTGCATTGTGAAAACTAATTAGAGGATTCCATGCAGATATGTTACTTCCACACAACAAAAACGAGTCTGTCCAGTTCCATCTATTTGTTGTTAAAAATAACCGTGATGAGAGTATTTATCTCCTGATGGCAGCTCTCTGTGCCACAGTTGGACTATGTATGTTGGAAAATGCCAACATGCACGGATGTCTCTATAGTTAGGAATTGGGAACCGTGCCCTGGAAAAAAAGAAAAGACCAATCCTCAGCTGTGAATTGTTGTAGAAACGGATTTATGATCACACCACAGCACGTTATTCTCAAGACAGTCCTTCAAAATATGTTTTCCCTGCTTTAAAGATGAGAAATCCGATGCTAGGAGAACCCCCACCGCCGCCCCGGGAGATGAGAAAGGGGCAGGACATAAAGGAATGCTTCTCATGGAGTGACATCAAAGGCTCCAAGAAAGGTGTGGATAAGCTCAGCACAGAAGAGGGAGAAGGGGCTGAAAGCAGAAAAATCAAGGGTCCACGTGAAAGACAGGAGGCCTGGTGCTCCTGAATAGAGTCAGGAGATGAAGGTGGGGAAGTAGACCAAGACCTCTCAATGACTTGCCTCTTTATGGCATTTTAAGAGGACTGGCCTTCATCCTAAAAGCTCAGTGGAATTCTCCGGGTTCCAAATTAAACAGGCTTAATTTATGCCCAAGTGGAGGTACTCCTGCCTTTTCCTTGGTTCTATTTAGAGATCCCCTTCCCCTTTCCGTAACATCAGAAGAACACGCCTGTGGAGAGCATCCGTGGTGCTCCCAGCAGCTGGGGCCCAGGGGAGAGCCTGGTGCGGAGCCAACACTCAGTACAAATGGCTCATGTCCAGGAAGGGAAGGGGGTAGGGAGGCGAGCAGCAAGCTGGCTACTCTTACTAATGATAAATCCATGCACAGCACATGATGCAAATGTAAGTTCACTGCACTCAATGAGGTGGCATGATGGTTGTAGCAAGGGAAACAGGTTAGATTTGAAAAAAAAAGTCATGAGAAAGAAAAAGGAATTCAGATGCTTATAGGAAATTCTCCTTGAAAGCAGAGTCCTTCTGAGCCTGAAAGAGAATGATATCTAATTCAGTATCTTTTCTCAAGAGAGCTGTTCTTGGGCAGTTACTGTATTATCTGATTGAATGTCAGCAAGTTGCTGGATTCTGCCAATGAAACATCATGTAGCATTTTAACAACATAGAAGACAAATCCTAAGATGTCCCAGTGATCATGGGGACTTTCACTGGGCCCCTCTGCTGCCCCAAGGACCAGGACAGTGTTCACAGTAGAACTTTAAAGCCATGAAACCAAAGAGGAACATCCAGCATTCTTTTTAGTGTTTTGTTTTGTTTTTTTATCTCTTTACTCAGAAAGCACAGAGCACATACTCATTGTGATAATGAACTTTGAGGACCAAGATTAGGGTGCTTTAGAAGAGCTGCCTTTTTTGTAAGAAACACTTTGTTTTAAGTGTGTGTGTGTATGTGTGTGTGTATGTGTGTGTGTATATATATTATATATACACACACACATACATATATATGCTATTGTATTTGGGAAATTCACAATTCCTCTTGTAAACAACGGAAAAATATAATCTTTAGAGTTGTAAATCCTGCTTGTCTGTTGCACATAACAGAACCGTATTACAGCCCCTTCCAAGTGTTGCACAGTGTATGTAGGGGGCTATGTTTTTTAATAGACTTGCATTGAGTTGCCTATAAATAGTACAGTGACTAAATGTTCTTGCTATAGAATCAGAAAGATCTGGGTTAGAAGCCGAGCTCACCCACTTTCTATCCATGTCCAATTTTCCTTCTCAGAGGATGAATGTGGAACCAAACGGGATCACAGATTGAAGGTGTTTCACTGCAGTCTACCACGGATCACCAAAGTTCCAACTGGACCATGCTTGACCACAGGGGCAAGGCATGATGAGTTCTGTGTGTCGTTGCTCTATGGTTGGGCAGTCCCTGACAATCCATGGGGAAGTTAGCAACATTCTCTAAATCACTTCTTTCCATATAAATGAAGAATTGCTGCATACTCTTCACAGTGGATAGACTTTTTACATAATTAGGAATTTTGAAAAACCGTGGTAACACTTGAATTTATGAACCTTTGTAATGGCAATTTAGATAGATCACTCACTGAAAAAATATTTCAAAGCTGGAAGAGTAATTAGCTACCACTCCTTCATTGCAAAGTAGAGGCAACAGAAGCACAGAAAGATGACATGACTTCTCCAACACTGTGCTAGACACGCATGTCCAAAGTCTCCCTATATCACACAATTAGATTTTGAATTCAATGTCTATTGGAATCAATGCAGTTCTAGGTCCTGCTAGAGGTGAACTGGCTGGGTTTGGAAAAATGGAATGTGGCTGGGGCAGTGTGAACGCTGGTGAGATGCTGGGATCTAAATGCAACTGAGTACCATGGAGAAGCAGCAGCAAACCCCTGTCAGGCGTATCCTGTGAACATGTCTGATGTGGTCCCAAAGCCCCTTCTCATCACCACAAGGACCAGCAATTGTATGCACCATTCCTCTCCTGATCAGAAAAACTTGAATCAGAATCTATCTTTAATCTATCATTTGTTCATCTATCCAATCAATAGAAAACTAGGCAGAAAATAAATAAATAAGGATGTAGAACTCAACAACACAATCACACAATAGGACTCAGCCTATCCATCAACAGCAGAATGCATGTTCTTTCCAGATGCCCCAGGAACAGATGTGAAGATAGTCCATATCCTTGAACATAAATCAAACATTAGCAAATATAAAATAATTAAACTCATATTAAGTTTGTTCTATGATCACAATGGAATTAAACTAAAAATAAATAACAAATAATGGTAAAACTTCCAAATACTTGAGAACTTAAAAAACAATACTAAATAATCCATGAATTAAAGAAAACAATCTCAAGGAAAAATTTTAAAATACTCAACTAATGCATTTTTCAATGTGTTTTCATTGAACAATGAATTTTTCATGTATTTTTCTGTATTATCTTTTCCAATGTATCTTCATACATTGAATCTATGGGGGGGACAGAGAGGATAACGGTGGTGGGATCAACGGTAGTCAATATCTGTCTGGGGATGCGGGGGCACCCCTTATCAACAAGGGTGTCTGAACGATGCATTTTTGTATATCTAACCCTTAACTGTACCCCACAATTTTAAAAATAAAAAACATGTTTAAAAAAAAAAGAAAATAAAGCATAATAAAATCCATGGGATGAAATTAGAGCAGTACAGAGAGGGCAATTTGTAGCACTAAATGCTTACTTACATAAGAAAAAGAAAAGTCTCAAATCAAAAATCTAAGTTCTACTTCAAGGAGAAGACTAAAATAAAACCAAAGTAAGCAGAAGGAAGGAAATAATAAATAGAAGCAAAATTTTATGAAGTTGAAAACAGACAATCAACAGAGAAATAATGACACAAAAAGTTGTTTCTTTTTTTTTTTTTTGAGTTGGAGTCTCACTCTGTCGCCCAGACTGGAGTGCAGTGGCCGCTCCCGGCCACCGCAGCCTCGACCTGTTGGGCTCCTGCGATCCTTCCACCTCAGCCTTCCAAGTAGCCGGAACTACAGGCGTGCGCTACCACGCCCGGCTGATTTTTTTTTATTTATTGTAGAGATGAGATCTTGCTGCCCAGGTGGGTCTTGAACCCGCGGGCTCAGTCAATCCACTCACCTCAGCCTCCCAAAGGCGCAGGATTACAGGCTCAGCCACCGAGCCCGGCTTAAAAAAAGTTGTTTCTTTAAAAAGATCAATACAACAAACTTCTAGTAAGACTGACAAAAAAATAAGAAAGATGACAAGAAAGATGACACCAATATCAGAAATAAAGCACAGATATTATTATAGACACTGCATACATTAAAAAGATTATAAGAGAATATCATGAGCAAGTCTACGCACATAAATTTGACAATTAAAGAACTAATTACTTGAAAAAAAGCTACCATGACTTATATAATATGAAATTAATGATTTTAACAGACTTATTAAGAAAATTAATTTGTAATGAAAAAATTCCCAGAAAAGAAATGTCCTGTCCCAGAGGTTATCCTTGGAGAATTCTATCAAACGTTGAAAGAAGAACTAACACAAAGTCTTACACAACTCTTCCAGGAAACAGAAGATAAGGGAGCACTTCTCAACTCTATTTTATAAAGCTGATATTACCAAAGACAGTTTATAAAAAACTCTCTCAAAAATCGACATGCAAAAATCCTTAACAAAATATTAGCAAATATAATTCAGTAATATGTAAAAAAGTTTTTGAAAGGAGTATTAACCACCATGAATAAGTGGGATTTATTCCAGTGATGTAATGCTGATTCAATATTTGAAGACCAATTAATGTAATCCACCATAGTGACAGGTTAAAGAAAAGAAAATCTATGTGATCATGCAGTTAAAATATTTGGCAAAATTTAATAACCACTTATGCCTTAAAAAATTATCTCAGAAAATTAAGAATAGAGGGAACTTTCTCAACTGGATAAAGAACATATACAAAAATACATCCTGCTAACATAGTACTTTATGGTGAAAGACTAAATGTTTAACCACTAATATCTGGGCCAAGGCAAGGATATCCACTCACACCATTGGTATTCACCATAGTGCTGGAACCCATAACTAGTGTGATAAGCAAGGGGGAAAAAAAGATGTACAGATTGGAAAGCAAGAAATAAAACTCTCCTTATTTGCAGACGACATGGTAATATGTACATAAAAAATGCCAAGAAAGCTATCAAAAAAAAACTTCTAAAAATAACAAGTGAGTTTAGGAAGTCTGAGGACACAACATTAACATTTAAAAATCAATTATATTTCTGTATACTAGCAATGAACGTAAAAAAAATGAAATTTGAAAATACCGTACCATTTACAATCACGCAAAGAAAATGAAATACTTTGGCCTACGTCTAACAAAACAAATTCAAGACTTGTATATTAAAAACTATAAACCATTTATAAAAATTAAATATGGATAAACATATCATATTCATGAACTGAGAGTTTCAACACAGTTCAGATGTTGATTCTTTCCAAATTGATATGTGGGATTAAAGCAATCCCCACCAAAATCCCAGCAAGATTATTTTGTAGATATAGACAAGATTATTCTACAATTTTTATGGAAAAACAAATGAACTATAAGAAGTTAAGATGAATTAAAATAATATTGAAAAAGAGGAATACTTTCAAGATTTGTCATATAGCTACAGCAATCAAAACGGTTGGTATCGAAAGGGTGACAGACACACAGATAATAACATGACATAGAGAGCCAGAAGCAGCCCACCCTTGTCAAGTCAACTGAGTGTTGACAACTGCATACATTCTGTCAAGGAAGGACAGACTCTTCAACAAGTGGAGGGTGGAAGAAATAAATTAGCTCTAAACCTCACACTGTGATTTTACATAAAACATAACATAAAACAGATCATGAATTAGAAATGTCAAACACAACATTATAAAACTTTTAGGAGAAAACAAAGGGTAAATTTTCGGAAATAGGGCTTCTTGAAGGACTCTTAGATAATACTCCAAAACTATGTTTCATTTTTAAAAATCAATAAATTGAGTTTCACTGATATTGAAACCTTTTCCTCTATGAGTCTGTTAAAAGGATGAAAAGACAAACTACAGATTTGACAAAGGAGTCATATCTAGATATAAAGAGAACTCTCAATATTCAGCAATAAAATACAATATGGTAAAGTCAAGTAATCCAATTTTTAAAAGGGCAAATGTGTAAAGAGACATTTCAATGAGGAAGATATACTGATGACCAAGGAGCACATAAAATAGTTCAATATCACTAAAAATTAGAGCATATTAAGACCCCAATGAGATATCAGCCTATCACATATACACCTATTTGAACAGCTCAAATAAAAAATAGTGACAATACCAATTGCTGGTGAGGACACAGAGAAATTCAATCTCTCAGATATTGCTGGGGGAACAGAAAATGGTATAGCTGCTTTGAAAAAGAGTTTAATAGTTCCTTAAACAACTAAACATACATATATCATTCAACCCAGCAAACATACTTCTGGGCATTTATTCCAGAAAATACGATCTTATGCCCATATGAAAACCTGTATATAAATATGATGCATAGCTATTTTATTAGAATAGGAAAAAATGGGAAACAATAAAAATGACCCTCAATAGGTCAAAATGATTTTGAAATCCACAATCCCAAATAGTGGATTTCAAAATCATTTTGCTGAATTAATAAAAGCCAGACTCAAAAAGGCAATGATTCCATGTGTATAACATTCTCAAAACGACAAAAACACAAAAATAAGAACAAATTAGTGGTTGACGGATTAGGAATGTGAGGGAAAGGAAGTGAGTGTGGCTAAAAGGGGGGGTCTTTATGGTGATGAAATAGTTCTGCATATTGACTGCAGTAAGCATTACTTAAGCCCACACATAACAAAATGGCATGGAACTATGCACACACATTGGACCAATGTCATTTTCCTGGTTTTGATATCACACTATAGTTATCAATTGTGTGGCAAGTACAGGAGACTATCTGTACCATCTGTGGAACACTGTGAATTTATAATTATTTAACAATAAAAACTTTAAACTACATCGTCATATTATGTTTTCTATTGGAATAACTAATAACAACACTCACTTCCAATATCCGGCCTCAGTTTTTTATCATATTCTCTTAGCAACTTGTTGAGAATCAGAGTCACATCAGTGTCTTGGGATTTTGGAGCCAAGACCCACTTTTGGTTGGTCGATGAATCTTCATATTCATCCTCTTCCATCTTTCTGGACCTGTAGTTAAGGCACAAAATGTTATTTATAAGTTGCAGCAATGGCTCCAAGAGGTGCCTTAAGTTTGTCCTATCCAAGTACAACTGGATGGGTAGAAAGTTTCCAGTACCCTCAGCTCAATCATATCTGAAGCTTCTGAAATTAAAAATAGATAAATAAGACACAAAGTAGGAAAAATTAATAGAAAGAATGCTACTGTTATTAACACGGCATATTGTTTTCATTAAATGTCAAAAGATTATCCCAGGTCCAAGTTAAACGGCTGACACTGGGACAGAAAACTCAATGTCAGAAGATCAACCGGCAGGCAACAAACCATTCTTGGATCTGCCTTGAGAACCTCTGAAAGTCAAGGTGCAAATTTTCCAGAGGTGTGTCATATGGTGACTTTATTGTGTTGTTTCCCCCATTGCCACCAAGACCTAATTTTAGTTGGAGGGGCTAATGGCTTTTACAGAATGAACCCGTTCAAAATAGCGGAGTCTGACTTCTATGCTTCTCTTGCAGATGGGAATCTGGGGACCGAGGTAGACCCGTGGACATTGTGAGGTCGTCCGCTTTGCCTGCACTCAGGTGGAGGGAGCAAGGACAGAGGTGCCAGCTGTGATTGGTGAAGCCCTCTGGCAGTCATACACCTCCATCAACACAGACTGATTCATCTCCTGCAGAGCAGGCTAATACAGATATCAGGAATTAAGGTCTTTTTCATATGTCTTTTAAAATGGGTTCTAATGAATGCTTGGGTGGTCTCTGAGCTTGTTTTTTGCAGGGCTGAGCAAGGCAGTCTCCTCTCCCCGGGGACACACACCAACAGGAGTGCCTCAAAATAAGAGGCTGTTTCTTCCACCCCCGCCCCCCATCCTCCTCCTCCTTCTCGTTGTTCTAAACTTTTTGGATTTTTAAAAAATATTTATAGGCCGGGCGCAGTGGCTCAAGCCTGTAATCCCAGAACTTTGGGAGGCTGAGGTGAGGGGATTGCCTGAGCTCATAGGTTCGAGAACAGCCCAGGCAACTTGGTGAGACCTCATTTTACAATAAATCAAAAAATTAGCTGGGCATGGTAGTACACGCCTGCAGTTTACTTGGAAGGCTGAGGCGGGAGGATGGCCTAAGCCCAGCAGGTCGATGTTGGGGTGGCTGCGAGCATACCTCTGCACTCCAGACTGGGTGACGGAGAGAGACTCCAACTCAAAAAAAAAAATCATAGCTGACACATTTTACAAGCTAGTTTTCTCAGTGAGCAAGGCTGTCTCATTCAAGCTTGGAAAGCAGAAGGCCTCTTTCTGACCTAAAGCAGCATTTCCAGCATTACCATGCGTCTAGCAAGGAAGCTCGCCAGACAAACATCCTCCTTTTTAGTTGGTCAATATGGGGGCCCTGATAACGTTTTTGCTCATAGAAGGGACCAAAAAGCAGGCTATTTATTCTGGCTGGATATGAACTCATTTCTGCTTAGCTTCCCAGATGGAAATGGGAGATGGGGTCTGGAATCTGAATGGAAGTTTCTTAATGGTAACGCTGAGAATTGTCTAAATTATCTATAATGAACATGAAATTAATTAAAGGGATATAGTTTTTTAAAGTTAATTCCTCCTACATCACTTAAATCTTCAAATCATACATATTTATAGGTATATATGTCATATATCATACATGTGAGTCTCTTTATGTGTGTAAACTAGTCATATCATAGGCCACAGTGGTGGTCAGACTGTCTAAACCTGGATGGATATACGCACGTAGGAAAGATTCTGATAATGAATACAGAGCATGTACCTCAAAGAATGACTTCTCACTTCAGGTTTTCCTAAGCTGATCCTAAACTGCAATTCTATTTCCTGAGCACCTATTGGCTAGAAGGTTAAAATAAATCATCCACAGAACTAGAAATTTTCTGGAATTTTGCTCACATGAAACACTGACCTTCTGAAATTTGGAACATACATTCAACAAGGTTTTCCATTATTTGTAAAACTGGACTTTTACAAATAATACTACAGGACTTTAAACATTACTCTAAAACATTTCATGTCATCAAGAGTATTGTCAGGAATGTTAATGTAATATCATCTTGCAAAGAAAAAGAACCAAGAAGTGGTTGAAATATTCAAGCAGCTGGGAGCCAGACAAATCATCCCAGAGAAAGGGTTTGAAGCAGTGTGGAGACCAAATCAGGCAAAATCAGACACAGCATTCCCAGGACAGCCGGTAACAGCCACAGTGCCCTCCGTTCTCCCTTGGCCATCTCTCACTTTCTCTCTTCTTTCCTCCCCTCCCCTTCTCACTCCCTTCCCACCACTGCAGAATGACACCGCTCAGTTATTTTCTATGCCACCGTATGGTCATATGTCCACCGACTTAGCACACTGGCTAGTTCTTCACCGTTCTCTATACACACAGCCTCTGCTTCTGCAAATGACGTGGCGCTCCTTCAGTAACAGGTATTCTAATAATCCTAACTCTCCCTCTAGTGGTGATGAGAGGATTTTCCTGAGGCTGCGTAAGCCCTTTCCCGAGAGACCAGGGCAGGTGGGAGTGAGATGGGAACCAAGAAAAAGACAGCAGGAGCACTCTTTCCAACCCCTCAGGAGGCAGCTGGGCTGGCGGGGCAGTGGGCAGCAGGGCGGAATGCTCTTGGTCCCCGAGTCTGAGGACGATGCTCCTCCACCTCCTGAACATAAAACCGATGCCTCACACCGGTGGTGCCCGCCCACCCACCCACCGGAACATCCCTATCTTGGTTAACACCACATCTCGTCTCATGGACCCTCTGATATGTGGCCCAAAAGAAGCTTCCCTTTTTCCCGTATTCCAAGTGATCTTTTGAGCACACGATCTTTATGAGCACTCTGTTACTTGGATTGTTGCATCCTGAACACCATCACTGCAATTTGCGTTTTCTTAAAAATGAACAGGTGATGTATCATCATTGCCAAGCAACAGCTCAGTCTTCAGATGTGATTTTCATGTCTTATACCTTCACTTTAACTAGAAGGACAGAGAAGTCTGAAGTGTTTTTTGAACATTAAAAAGAGCTCCTAAACCTCAGAAAGCAGTTAAGTATCTTCAAGGCATCACCAAAGTCCAGTGGGGCTTAGCGCATTTTATATATGATGAGCTGATCTATGAGTATCAAAATGGGGACCCTTGCGGAAGTTGTTGATCCCCCACAAAGTACAACCATCAGAACCTCATTCAGAGAAGTTTCACTCCAGAAAGGCATTCTGGAGTGCAAACAAGAATCTTCTCTGAGTCAATCACTTAAAAGATGCCATTTGACAGGTTATTTTACATGTTCACAAAACCCATTCAAAGAGCAAAGACACTGTAAAGGAGAGGCATACAGCAATAAAGTTAGCATGAAATCTTGACTTTTTTTTCAACCAATATGCAAGCTCTTTTATGAAAGCCAGGAAAACAAGTCAGAGAGAAAACATTAAAGCCATTTCATCTGCCTTAATGGAATGGAAGGATGAAGAATCCCAAGAGATTCTATGTTTACTTGGAAATCCCTAGAAACCTGACTGTTTCAGGGCAGATACTAACATATTTTGTTTTTACTAAGCCCATAAAGTAATAAGGACAGTAGGCAATTTTTCTTCTAGAAAGTTAAGTACCTAAAGACCTAGACAGGCAAATATCCAACCCTGAACGGCAGGTCACTTTCTTGAGTTGGTGGCAATAAAAAGGCCAAGAAGTGTCTGGACTTCTGGCCTGGGTCACACTTGGTGCTGTCTGCCTGTAGCACTGCCTATAAAAAAGGATACATTCAGGCAGAAGTAACCTGAGAAAGCGCATTTCCACTTCTTGTTCAGCTGTGTCTTTAGACAAAAATAAACTTCAGCTGAAAGGCCTGAGGAGTGCCCTGCCTCGTTAAAAGAGTGGTCTATAAGTCACTGCGGAGTCTTCTTTCACACTAAATTCAGCAAAGACGAGGGGCAAAGGGAAAACCCAGGGCTTTCTTCCTCATGGTCAGCATCTCTGTCCAAGTTGGATGTGAGAACTGGGGACTCTCATGTCTTGTGGGACTTATTCATGTGACTTCCTAGTTCCTCACTTCACAAATATGAATGAAAATGCAAGCCTTGCTGGCAGTGCCTCCTGACAGCTGCAGGGCGCCTGGCCCACAGGTAGGCTCTCTGCCTCTCTGGCTCCCAGACCCAGGAAACCAAGAAGCATCAAACAAGAGTGTCCTGAGAATAGGAGTGCACTGAGATTCCTACAGTGCAGACAGAGTAAGAGGCAAGCTGCTGCTTTGCTTTTCAAAGCACAGGATAGTCTGCAAGCTCTAGTCAGAGATCCAAGCAGACACAGAATTAAAGAAACCAAACCCAGAATCTCCAGTTGTGTTTACAGCAACACGGTCTTCTATCCTCACGAGCCCTCTTCATCTCTCTTAGAGCAATTCTCCATTAGATGGTTGGTGTTCTGAGAGTATGGTTATGGGTACTATGATTAGATAATTTCTTTCATCACCAGGCAGAAGTCTTAGCACCCAGTTCAACATGTTTACTCTACGGGGTAGGAGTTTACGTTCATGTGTGAAAAGCAGCTGATCTGAAAGGGGGGCATGTGTGTGTGTGCTTGCAGGACCCAGGAGGGTCCTTTCCGAGAAGCAGCAGGGCTCCCAGCAATGCCCGCCTGGCCCCAGTCCCCCCACTGCCTCCCTCTCAGCTCTTCCCCTCTGGTCTGCACTGGCAGCCAGGAAACCACAGTGCCTGGGTCCTGGGGAATTTCAGAGTGGTGGGTGCCCCTGGAACAGCTGGGGTGGGGATGGGGGCGGCTGAGAGGGAGAAACGGCCCCTGCCCTGCACTCCTGGTGTCCAAAACCCTTAAAACAACCAGGTCCTAAAAGCGTCAGGAGACGAACCCACTCGCCTCAGAATGCCCCCGTTCCTGGCCGCAGAGGAGGCTGCAGTCCGCCAGCGGACGGAGGCAGGAGGCCGCCGGGGAGACGGACAGGTGAGCGCGGCCCACCTCTCCGTCCCTCCCGGGCGACGGGCGCGCAGGGACTCGGGGTTTCCGGGGACGCGGGCCCGGCGCCACTCACCGTGCGTGCAAGCCCGAGAAGAGGCACAGGAGCAGCAGCAGCTTCGGGGCCATGGTGCCGCGGGGCTCCGGGCGCAGCCTGCTTGGAGCGCGGCCTCGTCTCCGCCGGCGCTCGCCGCCCCCGCTGCCTCCGAGGCCGCCGGCCACGGCTTGCGGCGAGGGCAGCCCGGCGGGACAGGTGTCAGCTCCGGCCCGCCGCGCCCCGACGGCCGCAGGTCTGCGCGCGGCTCCGCTCGGGCGCCGGGTCCGCGCAGCCCGGGGGGCGGGAGCGGGCGGGCGCGGGAACTCCCTTCGCGGCGCCGCCCACCCGCGGAGAGTGGGGCCGGGGCCGCGGCCGGGCGCGGGGTGCGGGGCTCTGCGCGGGGGCGGGGGCGCCGGGCGGCCGCCTCCGCAGCGCCAGGCGGCCCGGCGGGGAGGAGTTTCCCCCGTTACGCGCTCGACCACGCGCGGGGCGAAGAGGAGAGGTCTGAACGGACTCAGAGTTTGAGGCCGGGAAGGGGCGGGACTCGGAGGAGGGGACATCGGGGATCCCGCCGGGAGCCAGAGGAAAGGCCCGAGACTGGCGCCTTGTGGCGGAGAGAGACGGCTCGAGTCCGCGTCCCCGTCGCCACCCCCGCGGGGAAATTCTCCCGCGCCCCCGCCTCCCGCTACGCCCTGCAGAGGGTCGAGACCCTTGGCGACGCCCTCGCTTCGCGCCCTCGGGCTGCATCCGCCCGACTCTTTCCAGGCACTGGGATTCTGTGCTCGGAACGGTGGCTTTCTGGGGAAACGTTGGCAGAAAAGCACCCAATTTTTGCCCCTCTCACGGAAAAGAGAGACTCACGCACACCAGTGAACAGTAGAGGTGAACAGGTACGTTGAAGGTGGGAGAAAGATGCTGGTCAGGAAGAAAAAGCGCTTCTGTCGGGTTGAACCGGGCAGCTAGCTCTTCATTCCGTGTGTTTTCGTACTCCAAGGACCGAAGTGGCTTTTGTTTTCATTTGTAATATTCACTTAGAAAGCTAGTCTTTCACCGTGTGTTACAATACCAACAGGGTAGTGAGCCCACTAAGAATTTTGTTTTTCTGTCCCCCAAATATTGTTCTTGGAAAATATTTTTTATTTGCAACTATTCATAGAATCATGAGAGAGTGTGATAACTATGTAACACTGTCAAATGGCTTTGTTCCTAACATAAACAGAAGCGTGAATCGCGGTCCACTGGTGCTCCCCCTTGCTTCTGGATTCTCCAGCATGAACATGGGCGGGCAATGGAGTGGAGTGCAGCTGCTGGTGACAAAACCGGTTTTCAGCAATGGCGCCACCATCTCCATGTCCCCTTGGGGTGCCGGGCTCAAGCAGCTTCCCCTTTTCAGGACTCCTGCTGGCAGCTTCATGTCCCTGCCTGTTCACATCTCTCCTAAAACTTTCATGCCTGACTCAGGCTCCTCTTCGGTGAAGAATCCAACACTCCCAGATTCTTCCATCTCCAACATCTTCACGCTTCTTTGAGCTTCAGGGGGACAGGGGTCCTCATAATACTCTGCCCTAATCTCTAATTTTCTGTACCAAAAACTAAACACTTTAAAACTCAGATGATGATTTATCTTATTGGCTTATAGAAATATGTCGTGTTCACATTAAAAAAAAATTAAGTCCTGTAAGAAAGCTGCAAGTAGAAACAATTCTTTTGTGCTTCCATTTTAACATGGTGATAATAACCATCAAAAAACCATCAAATGTTGATAAATAAGAGGGTCTCAGGGCTGATAGGAAGGCTTTTTCTTAAGTAACTCATTTTAACTCTCACAACATTTCCATTTGACAGGTGAATCAGTTACTCACAGAGAAGTCAGTTATTCAAGAATCATACAACTAGTAGGTTGAGGACTGAGAGTTAAAACCCAAGAAGTCAGTTCCAATGTTTCATGTTAATCATTATGCCGCACTGCCTCTCTGAGTAGGAGTGCAGCAGACATGTATAGCTTGTTTCTTTGAACACAATTTTAGACTCCTTATCATATACTTTATTGTTTGAGCATAAGTAAAAATACTTACAAATTGATTATAATAAAAACAGACTGGTACATGTATGGTTTATGATTTGTACAATATCAGTATAATGAAAAGCATCCTAGTGTTTTTTTGTTTTTTTTTTTAACAATTCAATCAGTAGAGAAAAATATCTGGTGTCCTTTTTGCATTCCTGTGCTCTCTTTTCTTTTCCTTTGTTACATATGCTCAGTGTGTTATTATTGTGAATGACCTCGCATGATCTCTTCTGGTGTTTGGAATGCTTAGTTCCACTTATTAGACTTAGTGTATTAACTTAGACCTGAACATTTTGCCTTGGAAAGTTCCCTTCCTGAAACAAGGGGTTTTTTTTTTCAAGCTAAATAAGCTAAGAGGAAGGAAAATTTCAAAGCAAGGCTTCTGGGCATAAGTGTGAAAGCAAAATGCAATGCAAGGTCAAGAGTCTTCAAAAGAGACGCTACCAGTTTTTGATTTTCCTTCCTTGCCCAGGTTGACCTGCCGGTGTGCTTTGCGGAGCATGCGCAAAGCGCACTCTCCGGCCTGCCTCTCTACCTTCAGCACCAGAACAGTGGACAGCTCCGCCTGGCCGTGCTGGATTGATTTACCTACCTTTCCCCTAACTCTCGGGAAAAGAAAGGGAAACCCGAAGTGAGTGAAGGAGAGGGCCACACGAAACTGGCGCTTAATCAGAAGAGGTCCTCAAAGTTGAAACACATACAGTTCTGTAAACAACTAGCGTGCTCCAACTGTGAGTGGCGTTTGCCCGAGTTTTGTCGTTAGGTCCTCGACTCAGGTGTCCGGGGAGAACGTGGGCTGGCCGCGCAGCGGCATCTCGGCAGCGGGCGGGGAGCCACCCGAGGACGGCGGGTTGGTTGCCTGGGCCACGGGATCCTCTTGCGGCTTCTCTGAGAAATACCTCTCAGGATTCCTTCCACAGCCTCGCTTCACCTCCTGCAGGCACCCGGGAGCAACGCCAGCCAACACGCCGCTGCATCTGCTGGGGGTTTTGGGTTTTGGGTTTGTTTGTTTGCTTGTTTGTTTGTTTGTTGTTTGTTTGTTTTAGCTCCTGAGTTTTCTGTTTTTAATAAAATCTTTCCCACTCCCAAAATTATATTTCTGTATGATATGTCATGGTTTCATTCTTTTAAATAAAAGCACTTTTCCCTTATCAATTAAAAATATATTATCGAGGGATAAAACACACACAACAAAATGCACTCATCTTCAAAATACGGCTCAGTGAATGTTTACACCTGTATACACCATATGAATATGAGTGGCATGTGCATATCATCCCTATTATATACAGCATATATGTATAACTATGATGTAACATTTTTATCTGTACCATTTCCCAGTGGCTGGGTGTCTTCAAGTCAACACAGGAGGTAACCAAACCACATATTCTGTCTTCTGTCACAACAGATGAGTTTTCGCACTGCATGTACAGTCAGGTACTATAATCTATGTGACATCCAGCTTCTTTCAGCCAATGTTGCTTCTGTGAAATGTATCATCACATTGCTGCATGTAGTGGTCATTCACTATTTTTTACTTCTGCACTTGGTAGTTCATTGTTTGAACACACCACACATTGTTTATTGGTTCCCATGTCAATGGACATTTAGGCTGCTTGAAACTTTGGGATGTTATGAAAAAAGTAAATGTAAATATTCTTGTACAAGTCTTTTGGTGGACATTTGTGCTTATTATACTTGGTTATCTGACTAAAACAATAATCTCTATATCACAAGAAACTCATAGTTTAGTGATAACAAATATCACTAAAAAGATTTCCAAAGAAATTGTATCCATTTGCCTCCTGTTGGCTATGCATGGGTTCCATACATAGGCCTGGATGAAATGCGGCCTTGCCATTCATTTTAAGTATCGCCATTCTGATATTTCATTCTGGTTTTAATTTCATGGAACTCCTTTCAAATTCTTACCAGTCATTAGGATATCTTCCACTTTGAAGTGTCATTTAAGTTTTTGGCCCATTTTTGTACTAGATTATTTACCTTCTTTTTACTTGTAGAAATTCTTTTTTGTATTTTTATGATCTTTTAATCTATGTGATGACTATCTTCATTCATTTGGTTGTTTACCTTGACATTTCCCAAATAGTGTCCTTTATGAACATTATTGCTTTGTGTCTTGTTTAACAAATCATCACCTACTCAAAAGTAAGAAAGGTAGTCTACTGTTTTCTTCTAAAATTTTAGGAAAAAACTCCTCTTTTAAGACTAAGTTTCATTTCTAATTAATTTTAGTACATGATTTTATTTATGAGCCAATGCTTATTCTCATACAGATAACTAATTGATCTACCATTATTTATTTATTCATTTAGGAGATATATCACACTTTGCATTGTATGCATTTTCTTTGCAAAGGATATGATATCTTGGAAGACAGAACAGATAGAAAATTGAAGCATATGTTTAAAAATTATGTAATTATGACTATCAATATCAGCATGATTTATTTAAAACACCATCCTGTTACCACTAAATGTGCATAAAGCAGGTGGCCACATATGAACTCATCTTTTTCTGGATTCTGCTCTTTTTGCCTGTTTCTCTTTACTTGTACCAATACCATATTTTTAAAAATTGCTATAGCTTTCATTGGTCTTAATATCTATTATGGCTAGTGCTATAATTTTTTGCTGTTCTAGGTTATCTGCATTTCTGTGTAGGCAAGCTTGTAAATTTTTCCCCATTTAGAAAATGATTCTCTCTGAAATATTCACAAACTTACAAAGAAATTTCTGAAAATAATACTTAAAGTTTCTATATAATATTACCAAACCTACAGCCCATAGTCTAATTTTTAAGTGTTCCAACAACAACTTCAATACATCTCTCCCACATTTAGTCTACGACCCCATTCAGGATCACACAGCTCACTAGTTATTGCGTCCTTTATTCTGTCTTAATCAGGAACAGTGTGCTGGCCTTCCTTGACATTTCATGACATCTATAGTTTCCGTAGACACAAGTTTTCTGTAGAACGTACCTCAGTGTGCGTCTTTCTGCTGTTTTCTCATGATCAGATTCAGGTTTGTGTATATTTGGCAGAAATACGACATAAGTGATGTTGTTTTTCTCAGTGCTTTACCTCAGGAGGCACACAGTGTTGGTGGTTTACTCCGATTCCTCAGGTAAGTCAATATCTGGCAGATTTCTCCACTGTAAACTTCCTTTTTTGGTCTTTTCAAATCATCAGCTATTCCTTAGGGAACTTATCTAAGAATGTTCAACTATTTTAGTTTTAACGTGCTTTGGGGATTTTTTTCCAGCTGGGTGTACGTGGTGCTTTTTAAGCTTTATTGTTTTTCTGCATGTGTCAGGTGGTATTATGCTGTAAAGAAGCACTGACTTCTTCCTCTATTTTTATTTTTGGTATGGGCTCATGGTTTTTTCTTTTATTTGGTGCATTTTAATCCATTACTGTCATTGTTGTTGTTGTTATTGTTAATATTATTTAAGTTGGAATCTTACTCCACCCAGGCTGGCGTGCAGTGGCATAAACACAATGATCATGGTTCATGGCAGCCTCGACTTCCTGGTCTCAGGTGATTCTTCCACCTAAGCACCCAATAGCTGGGACTACAGGCACATGACACCATGCCTGGCTAATATTTTTATTTTTATTTTTTGTAGAGACAAAGTTTTTGTAGAGACTGATCTCGAAGTCCTGGGCTCAAGCAATCTGCCCACCCTGGACTCCCAAATAGCCTTCGAAGTGGCCTTGGCCTTCCAAATAGCCTCCTGCTGGCATTATGGATGTGAGCCACCATGCCTGTCCTACTGTCATTAACTACTGGTATTCTCAAATTATCCAAGATTTAGACAACATGAGCCTCTGCAAACTGATTTTTAACTGCTTTTAGCATTTCCCCAATATTTTTTGTTTGAGTTTTGTCTGAATATTTTTATCTTTAAAATATAATTTTTTCAATATCTGCTTTATTATTCTATAGAATCCAATGTATTAGTGGGACATCTTAAACTTTTCCCAGGTTTATTGAGATATAATAGACAAATACAGTTGTATGTATTTAAGGTGCACAACATGATTATTTGACATATGTGTACACTATGAAATGGCTCCCACAATGCAGTTACCATATTTTTCACCTCACACAGTTACCTTTTGTCCCCCACTTACTTTCTAGAGCAACAAGATTGTCAAAGCTCACTCATATTTTCTTTTTCGAAGCCCTTAAAATCCAAAATTTCTTCCTGGTTCCTTTTAATGGACAATAAAATAGAAAACAAGATCCAATTGCTTTGGAGTATTATTGCTTTAAGGCTTTTTAAAGGACAGAGCTAAAAAATATATCTCATATATTATTATATAATTATGTTATTATATATTATATAATATAATTAAAGGATATATACTAATTATCTCTCATAAGATTCATTCTTGCTTTTGTTCCTTCCATATTTGCAACTCTCTCTTTCCATGGTGAGATTTCCAACTTTCAACAAAATGATCATATTTTTAAATGTGTTCAACCTCCAATATGCTCAATGTAGTTTCAGAATTACAGTAAGCATGCTACAATGGAAAGAAGATCTCTAGGTTCTATTCGGTATTTGTTTTCACCTATTTTTGTTCTCCCTTTTAAGATAAGAATACAAGAAGGCAACTAAAATCCTGTACTCAAAAGTTATTTCATGTAGTTTAGTTTTGTTTAGTTTTTTTTTTTTTTAATTTCTCCAGTGTGGTTGTGCTATTAATTTAAACTGGAACTGAACTCACTTGTTTCTATTCATATTCAACTTTAGGGCTTTTCCCCATCATTGTAGAATTAATTTTACTTTTGAATATGTACAATTTTAATGTGATTCCAAGCATCAAAACTATACAAAATAAAACAAAGACCATACACCATAGTTTCATCACACCCCAACACTTCAACTTGCTTCTGCCACATATGCATACTTCCTCTATGTAACACATTTAATTAGTTTCTGCTTTATTTTTTCTTACATAAAACATCTAATGTTCTATCAAGCATCTGCATGTGGTTACTTTAACTCCTTCAATAACGTACTTTGGAAATACACCAGCTAATGCAAGTCTTATTCTTCTTATACTGCATAATATTCTATTGTGTATGAGTGTCATAATTTTTACATCGATTTACATTGCTGATGTATTTCTTAGTTTTCAATATTCTACAAATGTGTGTGATGCTGAATTGTATAGCTTTGTGCATGCTTGTTTGTATGCTGCTAGAAGTGCATCTTCAGGGTAAATTCCTAACGGTGGGAGTTATAGGTCAAGAGGTACCTGTGTGTAGTTTAGTCAAATGTCACCAGATTTCCTTTACTTGAGGAAATTTTCTTCATTCCTCATTCCCACTGTCAATGAAAGGTGGTACCTGTTTCTCCATAGTCTTGTTAATGGGGTGAAATTTTAAATATGTTAAATTTCACCAAACAAAGCAGTAAAAAAAGGACAACTCAACACGGTTCTAATTTGCATTTTTGTTAGTATGAGCAGTATTAAACATTTTTTAATATTTAGGCCCATTTTATATTTTAGAAAATTATCTTTTCTTAACCTTTGTTCAATTTTCTATCAGATTTATTTATATCTTAGCCTCAATTTTACAGGTTAAAGACATCAGGCAATTTCCTGTGTTACATGATGCAAATAATTTCTTCCCATTTGTCTTTTGATTCTGATTATTTGTTTCTCATGTAGAATGTTTTTATTTTAAAGATGTGGGGGTACAATTCAGGATTAAGTAGGTAAGTAGTCGATGTACAGGGAAAGTTTGGGCCTCCCTTTGGTCCCCACTTTGCCTGGTTTGAGAGCAGATATCTTTATTGTTGTTGTGTGGCCTCTTCCCTTCCCGGGTAGTTTCCCACTACTGCCAATCCCTTTATCTTAGAGTATTATGGTAAATGTTCAGGGTCCACTTATGAGTGAGAACATAGGGTACTCAGTTCTTTGTTTCTGTGATAGATCACTGAGTATGATAGACTCATATAGAATTTTAAAGCATATTTCCCTAGTCAAACTTATCAGTTGCATATGGATTTTGGAACATACTTAGAAGCCTTTCCCCTATACCCAAGTTATGAAAGAATGTGCCCATGAATTATTCTGGTACCAATTCTATTTCTTTTATTTTTACTTTTTTAATTTTTTATTAATCAATATTTTTTATTATGGTGTTGTGGGACACAGTTAAGAGTTAGGTATACAAGTACATTTCATTCAGGCACCCTGTTGATAAGAGGTGTTTCCCCGTCCCCAGACAGATATTTGCTGCCAACCAATTCTATTTCATTTGTTACATTTATGTCTCTGATTCATTTGAATCATATTCTTATGTAATATGTGAGTTATGGAAGCATTTAGATATTTTTCAAATGACTATCTAGATCTTCCTACACTACTTATTAAAAAGTTCAATTTTGACCAGGCACGGTGCCTCAGCCTGTAATCCCAGCACTTTGGGAGGCTGAGGCAAGAGGATTGCCTGAATCCCTGGGTTCGAGACCAACCTGGACAACTTGGTGAGACCTCATCTCTACAATAAGTCACAAGAAACTACCCAGACATGGTGGTGTGCGTCTGTAGTTCCAGATACTTGGAAGGCTGATGCGGAAGGATCGCCGAAGTCCAGCAGGTGGGGGCTGTGGTGGCAGTAAACATGCTGCTGCACTCAAGCCTGGGCGACAAGAGTGACACTCCACCTCAAAAAAAAAAAAGTTCAATTCTGCTCCAATGATTTGAATTGCCACCATTATCTTATCCTAAATTTCCATATATTCCCAGATTTATTTGGGGGTTTTCTTTTCAATTTCAATGACTACTTTGCTAGTAATATGTTAGTTCCACCGCTTTAATAATAGAGCTTTTGTAGATGTTTTAATATCTGTTTGGGCTAGTGTTAACTCTTAGTCTTCTTGTTCAACATTTTCATGTATTCTTGCATATTATTTTTCTAAACTAACTTAGTCTCCACTTCTGTAGCTCTAGAAAAAAAACTTTTTTTGTGACTTCTTGGAGTTTTATTAGATATGTAACTTAGGGAGAAGCGACATCTTTATCATGCTGAGTTGTCGTATACAGTAGCAAGAAATGCTTTTTCTGTTCATTCACAAGTATTTCATGTAGAGTTTTCATATTTCTTAATAAGTTTATTTGTAAGAATTTTATCTTTTCATTTATATTGTCAATGATATGTTCTCTTCCAGTTTCCTCTGTTCTCTTCCAGTTTCCTCTGCTTATTATTCACAAATAAAACACTTATTTTATTTTATATTATTTTATATTCTGTTTACTTTCTGAATACACTTAATGTCTGTGTTGATTTTATCATTTACTCTCTAGTGTTTTTCAGTTTTACTATCACATTATCTGCAAGTAGAGATAGATTTACTTCGTCACTCTTCATGTTTGATCCTTCAATAATTTTCTTTGTCTAATTGCCTTATACCTCCTTCAAGATGACAGCATAGAAAAGACAGTGGCACATCTTTCCTATTCTAAATTGTAGTAGAAAGACCTCTAATGAGAGACAGACAGACTACTCAATTCCTTACTACTGAAACATTTTTGTGCTCCTAAAACTGAATGTGTAAGTTTCTCTTCATCTCCTATGATTTGGAGCAATTTACTTTGAATCAGAAGTATGTGCTCTTTATGTGTGTACATTTGGTAGGATTTCCCTGTGAAGAGATCTGGGTCCTTTGTGTGTGTGTGTGTGTGTGTGTGTATGTGTGTGTGTGTGACAGAGAGAGAGAGAACAATGTTTCTTGACAATTTTCTCCAATAGAAAATGACCTCCTTCAGTATTCTGTCTCTAATGGGGTCAGTGTGTATTTGAGAAGAAGGGATATTCTCAATTGTGAACATATAATGTTCAATATAGATCCATAAGTGCTATCTCATTTTTCTGTTTAGTTTTTCTGCATGTTTATGCACTCTTTGTCTTTTGGCCTTATTTTGTCCTAATACTAAATTGTAAACGTTTCTGATATTTATGCATTATGTATCTATTTCCTCTTTATTTCTTGTAGTTTCTGCTTTGTATTGATGATGGTTGTAGCCTTGAGTGTTTCTCAAGATATGCTAATTGTTCAATCCTTGTTTTAAATTGTGATTTGTCATGTTTAATCATCTTACACCTGAATGCTGCCTTGCTTGATATCAGGATTTAAAACCCCCCTTTCTTATAATTTTCATTACCCTAGTATGTCTTTACTAATATCCTTATGTTTAGCCCTTTTGGGTAACTGGGTTTTGCATGTGTTTCCTTTTGCTGGAAGAGGTAAGTTCTTCACCTTTACTTATAAGACTCATTTCAGTACAGGCCTCTTTATATAGTGTGTCTTTTTTGCTATTTTTCAATTTCTTTTTTGGAATATAAGAAGTTTTATATGTTTGTTCTAGTACTTTTAATACTTTTTTTTCTTAAGTTTTTGCTCTCTTGTTTGGCTGTTTTGAATGCCCTACTCACCATTATTATATCTCTTGGTAGATGCATTTCTGCATTTGGAAATGAGGCCTCTAAACCAGCAAGCTTGAAGCAAAGTTTTGCTAGGCATTTCCACCTAGCTGGTGTCACAGCTGAATCTTTAAGAGGAATTCAATAGTTTCATCAAGTCAGCTGCTCTAGGAAGATGAACATAGCAAGACCAGTAAATTCCACAAATGGGAGCCCACTGCCACACTGCACTTGTTGCAAGGTGAGCTCTTTCATCAGAGGTATTGAGCTCCATACAGCAGTATGGAACCAAGGCCGTGGATGAAGCATTCTCTAAGTACAGAGAAGGTGGTTTTGGTGAAAGCATTATGGACAGGAATGGCAACTTCATATCTAGAGTTGGTATCTATTCCAGTAAGAACAAAGTGCTGCTCTTTCCAGAATGAAAATGGTCCAGGGTAATCTACTCAGCTGCCAGGCAGCTGTCTGATCACCACAGGAAATGGTGCCCTATTGAGGAATTAGGGTTGGTCTCTACTGCTGACAAATTGGGCACTCGATGCCGCCTATAGTCAGGTCAGCCTTGATGAGTGGAATGAGTCCACGTTCCTGAGCCCATAACTGCTGTCCCTGCCACCATGGCCACCTTGTCCATGAGCTCACTGGGTGAAGACAGAGGTGGGTGAGGAAGCATATGGACAGGTATCCACAAAATGGGTCATCCTATCCACTTGATTGTTATCATTCTCTTCTGGTGAGGTCGTCTGTTGATGAGCATTAAGAAGAGACATAGATATTTTCAAATTCTGTGCACATGCACACACTATCAATATACCTCTTCCCCAGGTGCCCTTGTCACTGACACTCCCATTGTGTTTTTCTCAACTCTCTGACCCTCCACTCATTTTGGGTTCCTCATGCCCTGACTCACCAGGCAAAAGAGGCATTTGCTGTCATGGCTAGGGTGATGGATCCTGACCATCAAGGGAAAATGGGGCTGCTGCTATGCAATAGAGGTAAGAAAGAACATGCTTGGAATGCAGGACACATCTTAGGGTGATTCTTAGCACTATCATGCCCTGTAATTGAAGCCAATGGAAAACTGCAACAACTCAGCTAAGCCAGGACTGCTCATCAGGAAATGAACGATGATCAGTTAAAATGTTTGAAGAGATAAGGGGAATATGAAATGACAAATGGGAAAAGTGTTAACGCAAAAAAATTATTCAGAGATCCCTTTAAAGCATGGTAAGAGAGCCTTCACTCAAGACTGTCATGATGGGCATGGGAACACTGAAACAGGGTCTTGCAGCAGGAGAGAGAGATATCAGTCAAGAGGGAAATTATAACCAAAGAGCAGAGTGGAGGTCAGTGAATGGAAAATGACAAAGAAGAAACATAAGGGGTAAGAAGGATTCTGGCTAAACTGACCTAACAGGATTCTTGCTGAAGACAGGCCTTGCTGGCTATACACCTCCTGGAGGATGGCAGAAAGTGAGGACCCTGATCATGAACTGAGGGTGATCAGATGTCAGGAGTGGGAATATCTTGCTCAAGTGACTTAGCTCTTGCTAAACTAAATTTTTGCAAAGAAGTGCAGAGGGGTCTAGCAGAAGATTCAGAAGCCTGACTAAAGTTTAGCCAAGCAAAGACTCTTTGTCAAAAGGTACCTGTAAATACCAACTACAAGTATGTGGCCAGTTTAAAAAATGAAGACTGAAATCTTTATAAAGATTTCTTCTTTATTTTGATATAAACATGCTTGTGTGTATACAAGCATTTTGCTTCTCTATTATCCTCTTATCCAATTTAAAATGTATAATTAAAAAATAAATTAAAATGTGTTAATAATAGTTAATTTTCTGTCTCAGTGTTTCAGTTACACGACATCAAAGAAAAAGAGTGAACGTTACCCAAAGCCTTTGTGTTCTCTTCTGGAGAAAATGTTATCACGTTTTTTGGTGTTTGCAGGCTAGTTGTACTATGTTAGGCAGAAGTATAATTTTGCTATTGTCTTTATGTGAAAATTAAGTTTGGATACAGAAATATGTATGGGTGCCAAGTTGACAAGGGGTGGATTGTGGTGGCATTTTGGTGTGCCAATTTGGATAAACTACACTCCTCAGTTATTCAATTAAATGCTAATCTAGGTGCTATTGTGAAGGATTTCACAGATATAATTAAAGTCCCTAACTAGTTTGCTGGAGACCAGCTCCAGCCGGGTTTAGGGTACCCCAAAGGTGGAGACGGCATTGGCGATTGGGGGGAAGAAGAGAGAAAGAGAGAGAGAGAGAAAGAAAGAAAGAGACTGGACTCCAGTCTAGTGCAGAAGCGATGTGTGTGTTATTGGGAATTACAATGGGTCTTTTATACACAAAATCAGATGTGGGAGGGGCATCCCCCACCCACCAGAAACCTTAATCCATGAAAACTTAATCAACGATTGCCTTTAGACCCTTTTCATATGATAATCTTAAAATCCCATAACAAAGGATAACCTAATCTGTGACTGACATATTCTATAAACCTTTTTCATTCTAAGCTGATTGATTTATGCCAAGTTAAACAATTCTATAGCAGCTTAAGTATTTACTTTACAAATGAAAGTGGCCCATCCCAGAATGTTTGGAATGTGGCCCAGTCCAAAGTTCACAGTGGGCTACCTGCAAGTAACCCAGCCACATTCTTTCAACAAAATGGCTGTCTTCTAAAACTATATTCTACAATTTACACCTTCAATAAATCCTAAGATCATGACCCAGAAACCTGTGACCAATACTAAGGCTCTTAGATGTGACATGAGTTTGAATTATAAGTTGTGTGAAAGCCAAAACTGCAGTTTGCGGAAGAATGGGAGCAATGAGCTTCTAAAGTTAGCTTGTGTTCGTCCCAGTCTCAGAGTTTTTATGTTTTGAGCTCACAGGAACTTAATCTGGTTAGTGCTGAGTAGAAAGGGGGAGGAAATGGGGTCAATAGCTCCCGAACACATCCTAGTGGTCTCAGGATCAACAGCCCTTCCTGATCCCTAACGCTCAGTGGGCCTCCGTGGCCGGCTCCCAACACTAGTTGACTTTTAATTGACTGTTAAAATTGGGGAGATTACCCTCAGTAGGCCTGACTTAGTTAGAAAACGTTAAAAGCAAGGATGAGGCTTGAGAGAGAGAGAGGATTCCTACCTATGGGTAACAGTTTGGGCCTGTGACCATGGTGTTGCAGCCTGCTCCTGATCTTCTATTCCAGTGACTTGCCCTATAGTATTTGGACATGCTTAGCCAGTCCTCACATGAGGTAGACAACTATATACCTGTATGTAACATCTATATCTGTGCATCTCCTACTGATTCTTCGTCTCTCGTGTACTCCTGATGCACTCAAAATGATTAATTATTAAACATATGGAATATACTATTAATTCTAGTAGCAAGTTAGGAGTGCCACAAAAACATTCAAACTGTGCTTCCTCTCACAGACAATGCTCAGAAATTAGACAAAAAGTGGCTTTGAATGATTCATTCATTTGCCTTCACATTGTCTCTGTCACTCCCAGGTACTTAATTTAAAACACTTCTGCTAACAAAATCCTCCCACCCCTGTTCAATCAGGCTCCATTGGGTCACAAAATAATCAACAAAATAATAGGTGGGAGAAGTAGAAATGTTTTCTTTCCCTTATTTTATTTACTACATAAAGATTTTAGGATTTTTGAGGTTTAGTATGGTATACATTTCTAATGAAAAGCATGGAATTTTCAGGTAGATATTAATTATTTTTAAATGCTAAGTATTTCCAAGGCAAGAAGCCAGAACAGGGCCAGTAGCTGTATGGAACAAAGGGGCAAAAAGTATCCATAGCCCATCTTTGTCACATGGACTTAATAAAAACTCAGAATTTCTGACTGACCCTGTGTCTAAAAGATGGCTTGAAGATAAGAATTTGACATGGTAGATTTAAAGACTAATTCAATTGGAAATAAAGTTCATGGTTCCTGCAATGACCCAATTCAAGGTGCTCTAACAGAATTATTGCAATATCAGAGGCCTACAGGGCGAGACTGTTTCACACTAGGTGACTAAAGCATTGTGGGGGGGGAACTGTGGGGAGCTTTGCAATGGAGCCCCTTCTACAGGTAGGAAGAACACATGTCCCAATTTGCTCACGAGAGCTGGGACTTATGCCTTGTGGTCCTGGTGCAATTATTAACCATAAAAGTGTCCTGGTTTGACCAATAAATTCCTAATTTAATTTCACTGTTTTTTGAGAATATACAAAGTATGATTTAAATCTCTTTAAAATTATTGACTTGTTTCATGGCATAAAAATAGTCCATTCTGGGGAATGGTCTATGTGCACTTGAAAAGAATATGTATGTATTCTGCTGCCATCTGGTCAAGTGTTCTATAGAGTCAGCAGACCAAAGTGGTTGGTAACTTTGCCTTTGCCATCTATGTTCTTGATTATTTTCCATCTAGTTGTTCCATTAAATTTTAAAAGTGCAGCACTAAAGTTTTCAACTACTTTCATTGGAATGCATATCTCCTCTTTCAAGTCCATCAGTTTTTGCTTCACATATTCGGGTCCCTGTTGTTAACTACATAGGTAGATATTTGGTTTTAATTGTTACATCTTCCAGATAAATTATACTAACTATATTGATATTTTTAGCTATAATAAAATTGTAATTTAATAAGAATTAATTAGCTAAAACTGTCCTTTTTAAAATTAATCCAGTGTGACAGTTTCTGCCTTTTGATTGAACTAGGTAGCATGTTTCAATTTAATGTAATTACTGATATGATTGGATGTATAGCTGTCATTTTGCTGTTAGTTTTCCATATGTATTCTATCTTCTTTGTTCCTGTGTTATCCCCTTTCTTCCTTCTTTTGTGTCAGTACATCATTTTTGTGTTAGTACTTTCTAGTACATCATTTTCATTCTTTTGTTAGATTGTTTGTTACTTTTCTTTTGCTAATTTTGTTGTGATTCTCTGGGGATTAAATATGCATCTTTCTTTAAAACAATTTAGTTTAGATTATTACTAATTTAATTTCAATAGCATATGGAAATTTTCTTCCAGTATAATGTCCTGTCCTTCTCCAAAGTGACATTATTGCCCTACAAATTAATCATTATAAACACAACAATAATTTTTATAAAACCCAATAATTTTTATAATTATTGTTTCATGCAATTGCCTCTGAAATCATTTAAGAAAAGAGTATAAAATGTATACACATTTTCCACTATATTTCCCTGTGTTACTGCTTGACTGGTATTCTTCCTTTCTTTGTGTGACTTCAAGTTATCATCTGGTATCATTCCTAAACAATCTGAAATACTTTCTTTGGTACTTGTAGTGTAGGTCTGTATAGATGTGTTCTCTTGATCTATATTTACGTGAGTAATCATTTCACTCATCTTTTTAGAAGATAATTTTGTTCATTATGGAAGTATGGGTTGACAGAAGGTTTTTGTTGTTGTTTTTGTTGTTGTTTTCCCTCCTTTCAGCACTTTGATTGAATATGTCAGCCCACTGCCTTCTGGCCTCTATGGTTTCCTCTGAGAAGTCAGCTGTTAATCTTATTGAGGATCCTTGCATAGGCGTCTTTGTCTCTTTGTCTCATTTTGCTTTCAAGATTCTCTCTGTTGGTCAGGCACAGTGGGTCACACCTGTAGTCCCAGCACTTTGTGGGGGCAAGTAATCTCTGTTGCTCTATCTTCAAGTTTGCTTATTCTTTCTTCTGTCTGCTCAAATCTAATGTTGCGGCCCTTTAGTGAATTTTTATTTTAATTATTGTGCATTTTAACCTCAGAATTTCTATTTGGTCCTTTTCAAATGTTTCTCTTTCTATTTATTTGGTAACACATTGTTGTCCTACTTTTCCTTAATTCTTTAATTATGCTTTCCTCTAGTTCTTTGAATGTATTTGCAATACCTGATTTAAAGTTTACCTATCTAAGTAGCTGATTTAAAGCTTTCCTAAATCCATTCAGGTGTAGTGGCTCACACCTATAATCCCCCAACACTTGGGAGGTTGAGGTGGGAGAATTGCTTGAGTCCAGAAGTTTGAAACCAGTATGGTAACATAGCGAGATTTTTATCTCTGCAACAGATAATTATTCCAAATACAAAAATACAAAAAATATTAAATAATAGTAAAAATGCAAATAATATTGAAATAATGTTAATAATATTAATATAGTTTTAATATAATAATATTGATATAAAAACAGTATTTAAAAATACAAAAAAATAGCCGGGCTCGGTGGCTCAGCCTATAATCCCGCACTTTTGGGAGGCTGAGGTGAGTGCCTGGGCAGTGAGACCTCATCTCTACAATAAATCAAAAAATCGACCAGGCTATGGTAGCACCTGCCTGTAATTCCGGCTACTTGGAAGGCTGAGGCGGAAGGATCGCTGGAGCCTAGCAGGTCGAGGCTGCGGTGGCCAGGAGCAGCCACTACACTCCAGTCTGGGCGACAGAGTGAGACTCCAACTCAAAAAAAAAAAAAAAAAAAAATACAAAAATTAACCTGATGTGATGGTGCATGCCTGTAGTCCCAGCTGAAGGATGGCTTGAGCCCAGAAGATTGAGGCTGTAGTGAGCCAGGATCACATCACTGCACTCCAGCTAGAGCAACATATTGAGACCTTGTCTCTGAATGAATGAATGAATAAATAAATAAATAGTTTTCCTAAATCCATTATATGGGCACCCTCAGGGCCAATTTCTTTTGATTATTTTGTTTTCTGTATATAGGCTGCACTTCCCTACTTCTTTGGAACTCTCCTAATATTTGTTGAAAACTAGAAAATATATGTCTAATGTATTTTAATGCCTGTGAAATCTGGTAACCTTCCCCACTGTTTATTGTTGTTGTGCTTTCTGTTGTTGACAGCAGTATTTGTTTGTTTGTTTAATGACTTTCTTGGACCAGTTTGCTAGTGTTTTCATCCTTGTACTGAAGTGTGTGTTTAATTCTTGGGTTCATTTGTAGTCCTGGCTTCCTAGGGATCACTCTTATATTGGCATATATTAGTAGTCAGTCAAAGATTGGTCACAATATTTCTTTGAGTGCCTTATGGTAGTAAGTTTCCCACCCTTTTTCATGGGATTCTGCATGTGCTTTGGAGTACATCTTTAGTCTTTAAAGTTCAGACAGGTTAAAAGTCTTCCTGGTCTTTCACTTCCTATTTTCACGAGGTTTCAAGGTCAGCCAAGAATGGGTAAATATCTAGGACTTCTCTGCTCTTTCTTGATGGTTCACAGGCCCCCGCATGCACACATGGGCTTTTAGATCTTTAGGAGCATGTCAGAGATTTCTACAGCCTACTAGATCTGATTTCGTAGATCTTCCTTTTACATATTTAGTTGCAACTGGTATTACTGCCTTGGGGAGCTGCAAAGTCCACCTTCCCTGACTGGTGCCAGTTGCCATCCTCTAATCAATGCCCTGGGGAGAGAATTTTCCCTTGGAGCTCCAAGTCAGGTCAAACAGTGACAAAACCCTGTGGAAGAGGCATTTTGTAGATGTGCAAATTGAATCATCTCCCGCTGGTGGCATTAAGGAGATGGGACTCTCTCCAAGTTAAAATGGTATAGCTCTCACAACTGTTATGGAAGTTAGGTAATTTTTCTTCAATAAACACCTTTAAATTGTTGTGTACCTTTAGTTATATTTCCAGAGTTCTGAAATGTTTGCTTTTTGAGAAGATCGCCAGTGTTTTCACGGCTATTTAGGGAAGAGGATTCACTGAGGAACAGAATTCACCATTATGGAAGCCTCACATCTAGAAGATAAATTTACATGCTCAAGTGCCTAAAAGATCAGACTGTCACTCAAGTCTAGACAATTGTTACCATGTGAGATTGTGTTTCTAGTGTTGCAGGATGAACTAGAAATTTATACAAATCTCCAAAAATTTGTTTTATTAATTCTTAAGAAAATATTTCCTCTGAGTGGGATGCAACTGCAAACTTGGAATCCCTACCTGAAGGAGTTTCACCAAATCCAGTCCGCCCACTTTCGGGTATTCATTCTTTCAGTCAGTTTGCATTCACAGAGCGCCTGCCATTGGCCTAGAATAGTTCTGACTGGTAGGGAGACAGTGGTAGTAACACGAATAATATATCATAAATTGGACTTAAATTAGTACGTTGGGTCCATTGGAGTTCATTTTAAATTTTTCTCTCTAAGGTCTTGCACTGCAAAATATAGAATCTGGTACTTGGTTTTATTTATCTTTCAATTTGAACTCAGAAAAGCTAAATAAATTTATTTCTTCAGACTATTTTTTCCTGAATAACTTTTGAAATTTTTAAATTAGGGAAATTCTGAACAGTAAATTTTTTTTGAATCACAAGTTTCCATAAAGAACCCGTGCTCATTTCAAGCCTACATAGCATCTGAGTTTAGGGTTGAGATACTCTATTGAAAATGACAGTGACAAACATAATCATGCAAATCTTTGATGGAGTGAACCTTTTTGCCACTTAAAAAGCATCACTTTATATTGCTGCAACCTGGGAAGTAATTGCAGTGATCAGAGTAATTCATATTCAAGCACTCAACATGTTTGCCAAGGGCACTGATTGTCCCAGATGTGTGAATATTGTAAAAAGACACTGAAACTAACTTTTAAATATTAAAAATACTGTTTTTACTGGGCAAACTGTGGCATTTCCAATTTCCCGAAGAAAAGATTCGTTTGGATTTGAAGCCAGTTCCCACAGAGAAGGCTAATGTTGATTGAAGACTCTGTCATAGTCAGTCATGCCTTCCCTTTGAGGCAGAACCCTCCCGACACAGTCACCATAATCATTCACGACGGCGCTCTGGAAGGAGCAATCACATCGAGACACTTGGCTCCAACCAGTCAGTGCTTCTGTCTCGCCCTTTCTCTGGTGGAGATGGGAGGAGTGCTACCCTAATGTAGGTCCATTCCATCAAGACAGGTTTTTAAAATCACAGAAGCACAGATTTTATTTAAGAAGAGGCAGACTTAAAGGTCATATTCTCAGTGCAGAAAAAAAAATTCTCTAGAGCATTTTTAGTCGATAATTTTTCAACCAGGGCTTCAAGCAAGATTTTCCATTTTAGGTTACACTTTTTCTCTAAATCAAGTTGCATCTGGAAGCAATTGCTTGGTGTTGTGAATCTAGAGTTAGAAACTATTAAGAACTGAAATCTAGGCCTGCATCTTCTCCTAACTTGTGATAAGGTTTTGAGTCAATGGATTTACCTCTTTGGGTTTTGGTACTCCTACTTTTAAAATAGATGTTTCTCATATACTGTACCTATTTCCCATAACTTGCCTCATGAGAGACATAAGGCATTATTTCTAAGGCATTAACATCCATGACTGATAGATGAGAAGACCTACAATCTCCTTGTTAGTCTTCAGTAGAGGATGTTTGCTGTGCTGTTTTAGCTTTGATAGTTGCTCCAGAAGCATTTGAACCAAGTTATTGGATACAGGCACACACTTTTAGGCCAGTGTTAGTCAAGGGTTGCCCCGGATAGCCCTTAGACTCCTGAGAAAGTAGGGAGGTCATACTGGTTATGACTTAGAACATTTTCTCTTTCTATTTATGGTATCTGTGGTGTTGTCAAAAGAGATATATTTAAATATCGTGGTTTGAAAAGTAGAGCACTGTAGTTTACAATTATTTTCAGAAATTTTTATTTCTTGCCTTGTTATCATTTTTCCCAAGGTGATTTTTATTATGTTCTCACTAAAGATAAACACTAAAATATAATACAAAATCAGAGAGTGAAAAATGAATGTGATCCTTCTTACTACATATTCATCGGATGTAAGCTTCAGCAGCACGCAAATGCAATAGGCATGTTTTCAAACTGAACTGCATTGCGGGTTTTCTGTAACAAAGGCCAGAACTTGTCAAGAAAATTACTGCAACCTGATGTGGAAGACATCGTTTTCTGTTAGGATTGTGATGTTCAAAGTGGGTGTTTATGAATGTAGCCATTTGGATATAACATTTAGCATATTTTTCTGAAAACCACAGTGCAAAGCTAAACTGTAAAGACTATATAAAAGAAAGGTAACTAAACAGTAAATGGAAACAGAAGCTTCATTTTGAGACTCAGGCTCATCTTTGTTTTGGTGGGTTTTATGCCATGGTGTAAGAGAAAGCACATATGTTATTCTACAAATATACCAGCATTTTTAATAGGGAAATACTTCCTGTGTGAGTATTAAAAGTACCTTTCTGAGGACTTTTACCTTCCTGTTTATGTGGTCCTGAACCAGTTACAAAGATGCAGTAGAGCCTTTGCGTATACAAAGAACCAGGATAGTCACCCTGCCCTCAGCAGACACCCATCCTGATACACAATCACGGCAGACTCTATCAGACAGAGGACCCAGGGGCACTGCCCCACTGACATATATGTGGTAAGAAACAATATCTAGTTTTACCTGTTTATCTTCACTGTGGCTTAAATGAGTTATTTCTCCAAGGGTTGCTCTACGGAATTAGATTGGACCAGAGGGAAGCCACCAAAGAAGAGTTTTGTTTTCCAATAAATTTCATGATGAGCTCCTTTTAAGTCATTTTCAGGAAATTATTCCAACAAAATATAAATTTTGTTTCAGTCTGTAACCCAGACTGGAGAGCAATGGTGCAACCAGAGCTCACTACGGCCTCTTGATCTCCCAGACTCAAGCGATCCCCCTGCCTTGGCCTCCCTAAGTGCTTGGGATTACAGACATGAGACACTGTGTCTGGCCCCAAATATGAATTTGTTTTTAAGAAATGGTATAAGCTCATAAAGATCAATTCATTTTTTATTTTTTAATGAACGTTTAAGATTCATATACAAAAGCTAACAGCAGTACGTCGATCATGAAGTGCATACATCCAAGGAAGTAAAATGTAAAAGAACTCAATTACAACTTCTCACCACTGAAGCACTACACGCTGGCTGCAGGGAGGGGTGAGCAATGTTTCAGAGACAGCGAACGTATGGGCCAAGAGCCCACAATGTCGCCAAACCACTTTTCATTTTGACATTTCCTTTTCCTTTCCGGTTATTGTTCAGTTAGAGGGAGGTGTGGGGTTGGGTGGGAGATAAGTTTCCTTTCAAAAAAAAAAAAGAATTTTTAAGCAACTAAATTTTTCCCTAGGGCAATATTTCATCTGGTAATCTAACATACTATATACTTGTTATTAAATTTGCATAAATGTCTATTCTATTTCTTCATGTAAGGCCATGCAGTACTTTCTTAGTTTCAGAACAGTAAGAATTATCAAAGGCAATTCATTTTGTACATAATTGTCCAAGTTTCCTCGTCACGAAAAATGTGCTCTTTGGGATCTCTGTTTCTTGCAATAGTCGGTCACGTAATAATCATGGAGCATTTCCTAAAATATTTATTTGCTGGGAAAATTTGTATGAAATGACATCTGAAGTATAAAAAACACGGTTAGGCAACACCTGGAGCAGTTAAAAATATGCTTATCCTGTTTGTAAACGACCAGGGTAGACACTGAGCGTCTGAGCGTCAGTCATGGTCTCCCACTTTTCTAGAAAGGTGTTTGCTTTATCAGCGTGACATCTTTGAAACATCTGAAGTGACATGTAGAAACATCAAGGCCATATTATTTGTACATATTATTAAACATGCAAAAATTTTCCTGAAAGATATGCCCCAGATGCGGAGAGTCCTCCGCGCCCAAGCGCTCCTCGGTACCATGTCGCTGGAGGTATGGCTCTCGTGGAGGTTGCAAGTGCTAGGCTACTTTGAAGAGGCAGCTCCTTTGATCACCGGCTCCCTATTCAAATATGTTGCCCAGTAAACCAAGTTGAAAGTGCCAAACAAGACTGGGAATATGATCCGGGACATTTTGTCGATCTTGCTGATGCTGTTGTAAGTCTTTTTGCTTTCAGAAGTCTTCTCCTCGGTAGGTTTGACTGAGACTGAAGCCACGTTCGAGGTCCCCGCCGGGGTCTGTTCCTTTGGGATGTTTGGGGCATGGGTCATCTTCCCAGTCGTAAAAGCATTTGCTGACTTATTTAGTATAAGTTCACGCTTTTTCTGCAATATAGAATCAGAATGCAAAAACAGAGTTCTAAAGGTGCATCCCTCAGAAAAAATAAGCCTTTAAAAAATACAGTTAAAACTATGTTGATGAAAAATACTGTTAAATTAGGAAAAAACCCAAAAGATTTTAAGCATTAGTATTTTCCTACTTTATTTTAGCTTTATCACATATACATGCTTTCAAAACAGTGTGTGTTTTAGTTTTGTTTGAAACGCTATTAAAATAGTATCATAATTTAAAAGTTAAGAGATAAGGAAACACCCCTGGCAAAGGGTTCTCCTCCATGAACTTATTTTGGAATGCCTCAAAAAATAAGAGAGATAGATGGGTGGATTAAACTTGGGTGCTTGGATGGATAGATGGAGAGAGGGGTGAAAGACAGATGGTGATGACAAGCATAGCTAAATGTGAATAGCAGACAGGCTATCACTGTAACATTCCTTATGCATAATAGCATTTTGGAAAAAACTCTGTTCCATTACCAAAGTGATATAGTCTCATTAAATGAAAACTGGAAAACAGGATGGCAAGGAAAATATATCAACCATTAAAAATACGGAAAAGACAGAAAGCAATATGGAAAGTAGCCAAGCAGAGAGCAGGGAGACGGGGGACAGCTAGAAACAGGTCAGGGAGAGCAAGTGCCGGCAGGAGCAGGGGCACAAGGGCCACTGGGGGACACCATGAGGAGGCTGAGGGGCCATACCTCCGGAGCATGGAGGTCTGAAATCTCCACGACTGTGCTGGCCCGTTAGGCACCCATTAAGTATGACCTCCTGCAGGAGGTCACACCTCTGGGCGGAGCCAGCAAACAAGCAAGCATTCAGAAGACACTGCTCTGTCATAACAGTGTGTGTTTTTACTGCGGAGGGAAGAGCAGTTGGAGGGGACAGCCACAGTGGACAAGTCATAGACATGGGCAGGCAGCCCTGTATCCCCACCCAGGACAGACTTGCTGCCTTGCTGAGGGAAGTATGGCCAGGCGTCAGCTCTTTAGGGGCAGCCTCAGTTGCAGAAGGCTGCCTGGCCAGAGCCACACCCCTCCTGGGGAAGCCAGCCACATCTAGGGACCAGCGAGACAAGATTACAAAGTCCTGGTCATGTCCCCTGACTAGCAGCGATTCTGCCCAGGGCGTCTGCTCCAGAGGTCCCTGGCGGGTAGGCTTACGCTTCACTGGGCTGGATCAACGCATTCCTCAAGAGTGTCTCACTTCTTCCTCTTTCTTTTCCAAATATAACCCCTAAGAACTGCAGTGCACCCCAAACTCTGACCCAGTGCTTATTTCTAGAGATCCCAACATAGAAGAATGGTGAACACAGTCCTCCCAACTTCCCAGGAGCAGTTTGCTGGAGTAGGCTGACTTCAGGCTTGCTCACGCTCACAGTGTGTCTGCAGTGCGATGCACAACCGGATGCCCGCAGATGGCTCCCACCACAGAGCCTTCCGGCAACGGGGGTGGAATCACCAGTGCCACAGCCTTCTGGGAACAGCACCTGGTCCTCAGACAGACTGAGGCAGGCTGCCGATTCTAGATCTCTGCTAGTGTGGGATCAGATAGCACAGGTCGCCTGCATCCTTGCCCCTCCCTCCAGATGGAGCAATGAGATCGGCCACAGTGGAGGCTGAGTATGGATATGGCAGCTGCCGGGCATGGTGATACAGTCTACAACACCAACAGCATTCCGGGTTGCTCCGTTTACCCCAGGCTTCACACTCCTCCTAGACTCACAGACACGAGCACCATGAATGCCAGCGACGCCCAGCTGCTCCCTTACTTGAGGTGGCAGTTTACAGTCCACATCATGTGACCACCTGTAGCCCAGGCAGGGAGCAGATGCGTGCCTTGAAGCTGCCCAGAGCTGGGGGGTGGGAAGCCCTGCTCCCCAGACTCCATCCTCTCTCCTCTCCCCACAGCACCCTCCGTGGTGCCCTGATCTGCAGGAACACGTGCAAACACTTCTGCCAAGAACCTCCACAGCCAGAGGACACTCTGTCCCCACAATGCTTCTCTGCTCTCCACCTATTGCCTAGTGCAGTCAGGCTGCTGCTTCTGTCCCACCTCCCAGGCCCCAGAACACACCCACACACGCGGCTCCTACTTGTCAACTCCTTTCCTGCTGCTTGCCCCTCCCTCCTTTCTTGAGAGGGTCCAGAATGGCTCTGGTGAGGCCTTCCTACCCCGGGAGAGCTAGACTTGGAAGGGGGGCTTTCGTGGCTGAAACTAGAGATCAGGGGACTCCTGGCACTGGGAAGGAGTGGGGGGCAGGTGTGCAAGGTCAAGTCACAGGAGAGGGAACAGCAAGTCAAATCCCAAGAGCGGGTGCGGGCTGTGGGTAGTTCCCAGCTGAGTTCCCAAAGCAGAGCCAGTGCCAGAGTCCTCCGTGGAACCAGCTTGCCGCCCTGGGTGGGAGGCCAGGACATGTCATTCCAGGTCTCTCCAGTGCCTTCCAGGACTCCCGTCACGCTGGTTTTCCAGAGAACAGATGAAGATACACGCTCAGGACTGCCCTGATGGCTGTGACTGCTTCTCTCAGTATGGAGGGTCTGTTTATCTATTTTATGTGTGGTGCAATTAGCTGTTCATCACATGCTACCTTACATTCTATGTATGTTATTCTCATCTCCCCAAGGAAATAATGTAGTCTGGCTGCTTGTATGACTTTTTTCTTCAAATGTTCCTAAGATTTAGGCACACAATTGCCCTTTAAGTACTCAATAATTAATTGCTTTGACCAGAGCTGCAATTTCCCAACAACGTACACACACAGGGTGAGGAAGCAAGTCACTCTGTGGCAGAGCTGGGTGGCAGAGGATTGTTCCCATGAGATCAGCGCCTCTTCACAAGCTGAACACTGGCCTGCAGAAGACACCGGACACACTGCCTGCTGAGTGATCTAGAAACAAGCTGAAGAGTAGCTATCAGAGTTAAAAACAAGGCAAGTCCACCCCGAAGAGGCAGGTTTGAATATAAACAAGGCCAAGTCAGCAGATCTTTTGCTGGAATGAAGTTTGTGCTTCAAAATGAATTAGAGAAGTGACCTGTTTTAAGTAAGACTTCATAAGGACCTTGGACATAGGAGAAGTATTATTGGGGGGGGGGCTGGGGGGAGTAGGGAGGAGAAACACCTTGTCTTCTGCTTGATCACAGAATCAGTGTGAAAGAAAGAAAGAAAAGAAACAGAGTCAGTACCTTGATCTTGGCCGCTTCCAAGGCTTTTTTGCCATCCCAGGCCCATCCTCTCTTGGTGAAGTAGTTGACCGTGGCAAACTCGATCAGCGCAGAGAAGACAAAGGCATAGCACACTGCTATAAACCAGTCCATGGCAGTCGCGTAGGCCACCTTGGGCAGGGAGTTCCTGGCACTGATGCTGAGGGTTGTCATAGTCAGCACCGTGGTGACTCCTGCAAGGCAAGGCAGGGGCGGAACGGAGAAGGAAAATGGGTCAGTACCGGCACCAGGGGTCCCATACCACACCCCTGAAGGTACGAGGCAAAGGCACGAAAGGAACCAGTCATTTGAATCCCAGCCTGCACCTACCTTGTTACTGTTTTTATAACCGTTAACATGTTCACAGCATTTAGATGCTTATTTTATTTATCTTGTCTCTATCCTTGTAGACGATGAATGGAGGAGGGCAGTGATTTGGGTCTGTTCTAGATCCTGGCTACCTTGAGCCAAGCCTGGAAAGTGGCTGGTGCTCAACAAAGATGTGGGGATGAGGAGTGTGTATTGGTGGCACCAGAGTGAGATTCAGTGGAGAATCACATTCAGGCCATCAGTGAAATGCTTCACACAGGTTCCCTATATACCTCGTAAGCAGCGAGATCCCACAGTTAGACAAGACAGCCTCTCTTCACTAAAGCTTAATCAAACCTGCAGACTTGGAAGGGCTGCGGTACAATAGGAGTGCTGTATCAGAATCCCTATCTCCAAGAGGGAGTGATGTCTCCTGGAGGCTGCTGTGCAAGGTGCCAGTGGTCTCTGGAGAAGTTCAGCAGCAACAGCAAGACCAGAACCCTTGGAGAAAGGTGCTCCTTTAGGGCTGGCAGATTACGGGCATCTGCTGTCTGACACTGATCTAGGCTACAGTCTCGCTGGGTAACACTATCCCCATTTTGCAGGTGGGAGCCTGAAGCTTTGAAAATATTTAGCAACGTGCCCAAACTCTCCAGCCAGTGGATGAAATGAGCTATTTCTGTCGGGATCCACGTCTGCGGGTCTCTCCCAGCCCTTGTAGCTTCCATGGGCCAACCCTGTCTATTTTCTCAAGGCAGTTTTGTCTGCATGAGAGGGCACCTGTGTGTGGGAATGTGGATGTAATTCACCTGCTATCAGCCAAACTGTGTCCCCTCCCCCCATTCTTTTTTTTTTTGAGTTGAAGTCTCACTCTGTCGCCCAGACTGGAGTGCAGTGGCTGTTCCCAGCCACCACAGCCTCGACCTGTTGGGCTCCGGCGATCCTTCCACCTCAGCCTTCCGAGTAGCTGGAATTACAGGCAGGTGCTACCATGCCCGGCTGATTTTTTGATTTATTGTAGAGATGAGGTCTCGTTGCCGAGGTGGGTCTCGCACCTGCAGGCTCAGGCAACCCACTCACCTCAGCCTCCCAAAGGCGCAGGATTACAGGCCGAGCCACCGAGCCCAGCTGGTGATTAATTTTAAGGCAGCATGCACATTTCAAAGAAAGCTGCCTGAGAACGTTCAGAGTAGATTTTATGAGAACTATGAAAATGCTGCAGGTTGAGTGTCTCTAATCCAAAAACTAGATACCAAATGCTCCAAAATCCAAAGCATTTTGAGCGTCAATGCGATGCCCAAAAAGAATGCTCACTGGAGCTCATTTCAGATTTTGGGGTTAGGGAGGCTCAACCCGTGTAACGCAAACATTCCAAAATCCAGAAAGGTCTGAATACGAAACATTTCTGGTCCCAAGCATTTTGGATGAGGGATACTCAATCTGCATGGCAAATGTCACATAAAACAGATAGATGCTGACAATTTCAAAGCTCACAAAAAAGCTTTTAATAATGAAAAGAACTCTCAAATGCATCATGTGCTAAACTCTCCTTCCGAAAGAAATCCTAAATCATAATCCTTAACATTAAATGCTTAACTAATCGGTCAGTTTGCTTCCCAGGCTACACAGGAAGTTCCGTGGTGCTTGTCATTGCTACTTTGGGTGGTGAAGGTCGGTCACAAAACACCAGTGTCCAGGCCTTTGGGACACTCACCAAAAACAGTCCTGGCTGGGACAGATTCTCGGTTCAGCCAGAAGGACACCTGGGATAAGATCACGGTCATTATGCAGGGAAGATAGGTCTGGATGACGAAGTAGCCGATCTTCCTTTTCAGGTGGAAATGTGCTGTCATGATGGTATATTCACCTACACACAAGCAAATGAACAGGCATCAGACCCTAGTCTCCCAGACCTGCCAGCAGCTCCTGTGGGCTGGATGGGGGGGGCTCCCTCACCCCTCTCCCAGCTGGACCACCCTCTCTGCTCCCCTTCCTGCTTCACATGGATGATGCAGGTTATGGAGAGGACAGAGTCCTTTGACTCTCGGCCTCTGAGGAGCTGATGGTTGCTCTTCCTGGGGAAAATCAGATTTGTGTGTTTTACTAATCCCCAGACACAATCTGCCTCTCTCCCACCAGCCCCCTCGCCTGCTACTGCAATCAGGATTTCAGGATTTAGCCTCCCAGCTGCAACGCAGGATATCACGGTCCTGCGGTGGTGGACAGAGTACTTCCAGATTCCTTCTGAGGCTCCAGGGAAGCGGGGCAAGCACTCTGCCCAGGTGGCAGGCCCTGTGCTGTCCCCGTCCCGGTTGGAGCATGAAGACTGGCTCAGGAGGCCCCGGATCCTGGCTGCTCATGCCTTCTGCCTCCTCTCAGAGACAGGTGTCCTCTGTTTTCTCTGAGATTGGAAGCATTTCCCTGGCCATGCCCCAGTGCCTTCTTTGGATCTGCCTGGCTATGTGGGAGGCCAGAGGGGACCTCCCGTTCATTGCAGAGAACGATGCCGTCCTGATGGTGAACTGGTAAGAAGCTGTGGGTTAGGGGGTTGGGGGTTGGAGGGTGTGAAGCCTGCTGGGCCAGGCTTCCTGCTTCCTGAATTTGTATCTCCCTGGGTGAAGGGGAGGTGGAGGTCGAGTTGAGCTGACTGGCAGACCTTTGGCTGCAGTGTAAGGAGCGAGTAGTATGGACAGGGAGCCAGGCTACACTGCCAACGTGAGAATAGGCCTGGGACCTACCAGGGGGCTCACCTGCAGGGAATGGTCTGCCAGCTGCACAGCCAAAGTGCTAGGACTCTGGTGGCCAACAGCACAGCTGCAGGTCTCACTGTTGGGGCCAAAGCTCCCCCGCTCATGAAGCCAGCCGCAGAGGCTTCCTGGAGCCTTGACTCAAAACAGTGGGGGAGCCATACAAATCACGCAGGGTAAAATATACCCTCTTGCAGAAAGGCAACCCAAATTCTCAGCAGTGCTTGAAATCCACCAGTGGTAGCTGGGTGCACTTCTTAGTAGCCCAAGGCAGGTGAGAGCAGGCCCAACCCCAGAGAAACGGGGATGGGGGAAGGGACATGCTCAGAGCAAGGACGGAGTTTCCACCAAAGATCCAATTCTGCCTCTCAGCACCTAGGCATGAAATGCTGTTCTATTTCTTCACAGTAGAAATCGAAGTGACTCTCGTAATTCCTTTGGTGGCGATAGTGGTTGTTCTTTCCATTTTGCCTTAATTTTTAGTTCAGAGGGTAGCAAAAGCAGGTATTTATTTTGAAGATAGTCTTTTTTAAGCCGGGCTCGGTAGCTCAGCCTGTAATCCCGCGCCTTTGGGAGGCTGAGGTGAGTGGATTGCCTGAGCCCGCAGGTTCGAGACCCGCCTGGTCAGGCGAGACCTCATCTCTACAATAAATCAAAAAAAATTAGCTGGGCATGGTAGCGCATGCCTGTAGTTCCAGCTACGTGGAAGGCTGAGGCGGAAGGATCGCCAGAGCCCAGCAGGTCGAGGCTGCGGTGGCTGGGAGCGGCCACTGCACTCCAGTCTGGGCGACAGAGTGAGACTCCAACTCAAAAAAAAAAAGATAGTCTTTTTCAGAATGCAAATAGAGGTAGAAAACCCAGTTATAAAATCTCAAGAAACTATATGAAAAAACTCCAAATTCCAGTATCCTGTGTGAGCACCAGAATTCTTTACCCATGTCTGTGCCACACCACCTTCCCCTCGTTTGCATAAAACTGGCCCGTTTCCTCTGCCTTTCCCTTTGGCGTGGTAACCAAATGCCAAAACTGTCCTCCCAGGTGCTCATAGCCTCATGGGCGCCAAGCCTAGGCCTAGGGAGGGCCCTGACTAGGTGTGTGCCTGTGGAACAGTCACACAGCCCATGCCCCCTGTGCTCTGGCAGCTGCAAGGGTGCAGGTGTTCACAGCCAGCCACACTCATCAGGGGCTCCCCTGAGGATATGCTCTGAGGCTTGGGGCTTTTTCTGCCCTCCATCCTTCTAGCCTTCTTTCCTCTGCTGTGGAGACACTTTGGAGGTCGAAAATATTCCCCACTTCCCACTCACAGCACTGGCCGGGGATCTTGACAGCAAGGGCTGAGTCTGTCACATGGTCACACAGCTTGCAGGCTCCGAGGTGGACCACTACCTGTTCCTGCAGACGCCCCGCCGACTCTGTTTCGAGGCAGTAGGCTGGGTTTGTGCTGTGTTGCCCTTGCAGGCCCCACCGGTGTTCTCGGGTGGCTGTGCTCTGCTTCCTTTTTGGTTCTGCCCTGCCCTTCATTGTGTGCAACTCCGTGGTGCCTGCCCACGCCAACCCCAGTGAAATCTCTGCAGTGTTCAGAGCAGGAGGCAGGGGGGCAGGGAGCTGGCGTATTTAGGAAGCTGTCTGCCTTTCTCAAAGAGATCGCCCATGTGTCTTGGGGCTTGGGGCAGGGGAGTTACGTAAGCAGGTGCAGGCAGCTTCTGGGCAGTCCCTCCTCTCGCGGTGGCAAATGCACTGCAGATTAACGTCTGGCCTCACCCTTAATGCTGCCGCCACCACAGCTGGTGCCTCTGTGTGCAGCTGCAGGGAGCGCTGGGTGGGGAGGAGCGGAGGACTCCTTCCGGTCAGCACTCACACAGCTGTGGCCATGTCACCAGGTAGAGTGCAGCCAGGACAGTGTGCTTGGCTGGGACACCGCCCCCCGCTGCATATTCTCTGTGTCCCTGGCAGCACAGTCCTCACCTGTGCTGGTGCTGATGTTCTCCGTGCCCACCGTCTGCCCCATCAGGTGGTACTGGTTTAGTCTGGAGCCGTCTTCTGCCACCACCACAGACTTGGTGGAGCCATTGGTCCACACGTAGACAACTTCAGAATTAGGATATGCATCTGTGTGGGAGGGGCAGAGAGAGACGTAAGCACTAAGTCATTCCTGCCTGGAAAGTGCAAAGATATGCATTCAAGAAGCAACAGGGAAGGTGGGGGAGCTTGGAAAGTTAAAAGACCCAAAGAGGGCAACAGCTGGTCAGGCGAGGGCAGATGTCACTGCGGTCCAAGTTCCCTATTCCTGGGCGCTCAGAGCTGTCCCCGTGCTTCTCGGTGCATGTCTTCTCTGCAGTGTGCACACCGGCGAAGCAAGCCACAGCACAGGCTTTCCGGAGCGCCTGTGTCCCCTCCAGTCCTGACTTTGGCAAGTCACTAATTCTCTGTGCCTCGGTCCCTCCATTTTAAGGCTCTGGAAGTTTCATCCATAGCACGAGGAAATAACAGTACCTGCGTCTAGAGGCTGTGGCTACTACCTGGCTTGCATCAAGATGTGTATGTGTGGAGTACTCGAAGCAGCCCAGCCCCATTCCCTACTCCAACCTTCCACTCTGCAGCAGGCTCCGCTGTCCACACTGTCCTGGGGGAAGGCTGGCATGGTGGGCAGGGCCTGCTCCCTGGTGTCACTCCTGTGGCTATGTTACCTTGGTAGGAAAAGGCACTGTGCAGGCAGAATTAAGGTTATGGACCTTAACATCAGGAGACTATTCAAGATCTCCCGGGGGTTCCATCTAATCACTCGGACCCTCAAAATTTTTCATGAAGAAAGGCTTCACTCACCACTGCTGGCTTGAAGATGGGACAAGGAGGGCCATAAGCCAAGGGGGTTAGGTAGCCTCTAGAGCTGGGAACACCCCCAGAAGACAGCCAGCAAGGACCCAGAGACCTCCACCCACAGCCACTGGGAAAGGAATCTGCCAAAGACCTGAGGGAGTCGGGAAGCAGACTCACCCCAGGGGCCACCAATGTGGCCTGGTCATGCTGAGATTTTGTCCCCGTGGACCCAGAGCAAAGAACCAGGCCAAGGCCCCAGGACTCCCACCTGTAGAACTGTGAAACAGCAGACATGTTGCTTTAAACTGCTAGGTTTGTGATTATTCATCACGGGGTCAATAGAAAATTAGGACGGGGAGGATAGAGAACAAAAAGAAGTCCTTCTCCTCAAGAAATTCATACTGTAGAGGAGACAGACATGGCATGTGACGCGAGACGGCAGCAAGTGTGGTGGAGAAACACCAGTTGTAATGCAGAACGAGGCACAACTGAATGGGAGGACCCTAGAGACCTGAGGGATGTGTGCAGCTGGTGTGGCTGTAGACTGCCCCAGACAAGGGGGGCACCGATGCAGAGGCTCTGGGGTGCAGCATGCCCAGATGCCCAGAGCAGCCAGCAGGCAGGAAGGCTGGACAGTGAAGAGGGTGGAGGGAGGGCCAGATAAAGCGAGTCTTAGGGCCATCTTAAGGTTCTGGAAGTTTCTTCTGAGTGAGCCCAGGAAACCCTGGAGAGGGGTTTAAGCAAATAAGTGACATATCCTAATTTATGTTGTAAATCCCGTCACTGCAGCAGGATGCAGGTGGGAAAGGGACAGAAATGGATGGGCAGTAATAGAATAATCCAAGTGAGAGGTGGTGGGAAGTGGGGGAGAGAGGAGAAACTGGGAACACGTTCTTAAGGCAAAGTTTGCTGACAGGAGCTGGCTGTGAGCTAGAGTGGAAGGACACGGGTCTGGGCATCTGGGGATTGTACTGACTGGGAAGGCAGGACCCAGGCAGCCCCAGCTTTGGGTCAGAGCACAGCTTGCACGGGGTCTGCTTGGGGCACTGAGCAGGCCCTGGCTGTGCAGGGCCGGAGTTCACAAAATGGTCCCCAGCATGCAGGGCATGCAGATGTCGCTGAGGTGTGGGTGGCCTCTGAACCGGGAGGTCACCCTAAGAGTGAGCGCTGGTGACAAAAAGAGGGGGCGGGGCAGAGCTTTCCAGAGTGCTCAGGGTATAGTGTCAGAAGGGATGAGGAGGGACGAGCCAAGGTCAGGCTGCGGCCAATGCAGTGGGGGCCTGTGTCATGGGCTGCAGTGATAACTGAGGGGTCACGGGATCCAACCAGAACACCCAGGCAGGAGCTGGTGTGTTCCTGCTGTCTCTTCAGGCCCCTGGAGGCAAGTGGCATGCCTGCTCCTGGTCCCTGGCCTACCCTTGAACCCCACTGATGCCAGTTCAGCCCTGTCCCAGAGCATGCTGTATACTTTCATCCTGGCTGTGTCTGCAGGGCATGACTCTGACTCTAGGTGCAGCAGAACCGTGTGCCTTCATGGGAGGGACATCTGGAGCTTGAGCCAGAAAGAGCTCTCAGGGCAGCCTCCCTCCTGGGATGTGCCGGGACAACCCTCAGTGGGGGCTGCAGTGGCTGTCCTGCTGAGTCTCCAGGCAAAGTCCTGCGCAGGGAGAAGCAGAGGGTCTCCTGAACAAGATTCTTACACAAAGTGCGGGTGTCTCTTTACCAATGTGCATCCCTACTCTTATTCCTGTTTTCGGTGCAAGAAGTATTGGTAACAGTTTGAAAAGCACACTTCATTTAACTGTACTTTTTTTCACTTGTATCATGTTATTTTTCACAATAGACATAATTTTGAAGTAAAGTGACAAAGCTTGTACAGAGCAAAGACAAGCCCCCTTCTGGAATGACTCACCAAGAACTCACTTTCCTCGCCCCAAAATTTACTTTCTGAATTTTATGCTGCCATTGTTTGTTCAGGGCAAGATCACTAAATGGCTCACTGTTTGGCTTTGCCTGTTAGTCTTCTGTGAAATTTGTTTGTGTTTTCTAGGTCTGTTTGACTCCTGCGTTTTCTTTATAAGCTCTCATACACCTATTTTTTGCTCCACATATTGCAAAAATACTCAAGTGTGTGGCTAATTCTCTTTGGACATAGTGGATTTTTTTTTAGAAACATATATATTTTAACATAGTTAAATTTATCAAAATTTTATCATACAGTTTACTGTTCCTGTCTTATTCCTTCCTGTGACACAAAAATTGACTGTCTTTCCCGGTCAAGGCTTCTCCCCTGGAGATGTCGTCTATACACACTCGGAACTTCCAGAGCTGATGGTGTTGTTTTTCCACATGGCATTCAGGTGTGGCCACACTGTTGTCAGGCTGTGCACCTCTAGACACACATCAGGGCCTGCTGCTCTGCCAGGCAAGGGTCTACCATGGACAGGCTTCCTCCACCCTGGGCATCTGTTCTGCTCCCTCTTTCTAACCCTGCTTCCATCTCAGTCTTTGTCCTGATGCACACTCCAGGGAAGCACCCAATGTGGTAAGGCAAGGCTCTCCCCTTCTCTTCTTCAGGGTTTCTGGCTATTCCTGGCCTTCCATTCACCCACGTGCATGTTAGACCAGCTCGTCAGGACTCATTTAAAAACCTTCATGCAATTTATACTGAACCTGAATGGGATTCACAGGTTACAGGTTATGGACTGGGGAAACATGGCAACAGATGTGGAGTCTTTTAATCATGGACACAATGTGTCTCCTCTGGTGTTCATGTTTTCCATGTTGAAATATCTTTGAATGGAGTTGTGTAACTTTCTGTCTAAAATCCCACACATTTTTTGCCATGTGTTCTCCCCAGATGTGTGGTCTTCCCCACTCTCTTCCAGTAGCCTGTGCATCCTGCCCAGAGGGCAGTCACATGGGAGGCCAACTGTGAACACTACCATATGGGGAGGGTCGGAACCCGGGGAATATGACCTGGGACCTGAGCCAGGTGTTGATCTGCATGTGAGTTAGGTACTCTAGAGAACAAACAGGGAAAGCCCTGTATAGCGCCTGGTGAGCGCCCCCAGGAGCCACGCACACACTGCAGGTGGATGCTGAGTGGCATTCCGGTCAAGTTGGTTTTGTAACTAGCAAGCCCTTCTGGTTCTGCGCTTAGCTGACGTAGATGTGGGCGTTCACAGGGACAGCCCCGGGCGCCCCCGAGGCAAATGTTGTGATGTCCCCTCTCTCCCGCAGCTCCAGGGACGGGGGACAGATGCTGCCCTCCTCCTTGACAAGCGGTTTCTGAATGCCTGGTCACAGGCTCTGCCAGGCATTCCCTGCAACTCTGCAGGCTCCAAGTTCCACAAGACATGAGAGCTCTGTCTTTCCTTTTGTGTAAATGTTGCAAAGCTCTGGATATGAAGGGCCATGGCACCCAGATATGGATTTGCACAGAGCAGCCACGCTGGACTCGGGCTGAGCTGTCACAGTACAAGAGTGGGAGATCGAGGGCGGTCACCTTGCTTCCCGCTGTCTCCAGCCTGGCTCGGAAAGGTTCTGTCCTGTTGTTCAGTGCACCTGCCAGCACTTCCTTCCTGGCTCGCTTGCTTTGCACTGGGGACGTCAGCCTGTGCTGTGCAGAGGGCTGTAGCCATCCCATTCACAATGCCCATCTCCTTCCCTAATCCAAGGGGAACTGTGAGTCTGACCTCCAGCCCAGAGAAGGAAGATGGGCCCCCGCACTCTTGGAAGATGTCAGTAGGGTGGGAAACATGAATCGAGAAGCTCACAAATGAGCTCAGAGCTTGGGGCAGTAGGTCGTGGGGCCTGGAACCATTCTGGGAATCAAGCAGCATCTGGTAATGCAGACATTCCGCTAAAAAGCAAGCAGAGCACAGAAAATGCTTTCCTCATGAGTGCATGCTCAGTGACAAACCTGCTCAAGGAAGAAAGAGAAAGGGGTGGGGAGCTCAGAGGTGCAGAGGAGAGGGCAGCCTTCAAGCCCATAGCTGCTCTGGGAAGTGGCAGAGGCCGCGGTGCAGCTGCCTCCTCCAGAGGCCTGGAGGGAGGCTGAGTGAGGATAAAAAGATGCAGCGAGAGGCCTGGGGTCTCGGAGGGAAACCAAGTGAAGACAGCAAGATGCAGCAGGAGTAGAGCAGCCTAGAGTCTTGGAGCTGCTGAGGTAGGTGGATGTAAGGCTGGGTTGGCCCGGCCAGCCTGGGTGCTGGCCCCACCCACACCCCCACACCAGGACTGGGCATGGCACAGTCACTGTGGCTCTTCCTCCAGCTCTGGGGATGAGTGGCATGTTGACCAGGGACATGCGTCTGTGTGCTGCTGGCAGGGAGGCCTGCAGGGTCAACCAACCAGGGTGGAAGCTGATTCTGTGACCCGCCGCCTCGCTGAGCCCAAGTCCAGGACCCTTTCTCCTTTGTTGAAGGACAAGGATTGGATGACAATACTTATTTTACAGTAAGGATCCAATAAAACAGTAATTGTAAGGAGATAAAAGTTACTTAAATCATGGAGTGCCATACGATGTATCATCAGGCATGCAATCTTGCTTCTCCAACTGTTAGCGAGTATTTAATGACCTGCTGCTATTGATGACATTAACAGCATTAGAACACCAGCAAGAGGCCATGTGGCCGAATCCTGCTCTCCTCATCACGTTATGGGTTGGAATGAGTGATGCTCATGTGTGTTTCAGCTCAGTCGTTTAGCTACCAACACTACATTCTTCTTGTGTGTCAGCAGTGTGGCATTCCATCTTTTGCCAGACAGCAGTAAACCAGGCAATCAGATTTGCAGCACCACTGTCATGATTCAGAGCTCAGGAAGACATGAGGCTTGCCCTTGCAGCAGCAGAGTGGCAAGAAGGCTGGAAACATTTCCAGTGGACTTGGGGATCCGTCACCATCTTCACCGAGGCTTCCTCTGGCTGACCCTGCCTGTCCTCTCCCAGCCTTGCAAGTCCTGGGTGGGAGGTGATGATGGCACTATTTGGAAAACCTTTGAGAAGCTGTGGGTTTTTTGACTGACTATGAAAGAAGTAGGGGGGTATGAGCCTGGCGTTCACTACCTGAATGACCTTGAGCACCCTCTTTGAGTGCTAAGCCTCTATTTTCCCATCTTTAGATTGGGGGGCAAGAACTCCCATCTCCTAGAGCTTCTGTGAGTGCCAAGTGTGCACGCTGAGTGCTCACCTACCGCTGACTCACAGGAAGCACTCTGCAAGCAGTAGCTGTGATGAACGAAGCCGTGCATCGGGGAGAATCCTCACTTGGCGTCAAATCTAGTCTTAGGAAAGGTCTGTTTGAATTTACCTTCTAATTGTCGGTCAAAAGCAAACACAATTTGTGAGTACCTGATTATCTGATGCTGCAGGCTGCCTTGAGACACTCTGGGGTTGCCAAAAACATAGTGGAAAATCTGTCACACTCTGGTATTTACGACATTGAGGAAAACCAGATTAGATTCTAACAAGTAATTGGAATTTTTATGACCTGAAAATCTTCAGGACTTGAGTTCTCTGAACCCCTATATCTATCCTCTCTCTCTCTTTTAAAGCCTGGGTGGGCATGAGCAGAGCAACTGCAGCACGAGACCTCATCTCACAGCCCGTGTGACCTCCTCGGCCTCCTGTGATAAAAACCAGGGCCTAAGCCGGGCTCGGTGGCTCAGCCTGTAATCCCGCGCCTTTGGGAGGCTGAGGTGAGTGGATTGCCTGAGCCTCCGGATTCGAGACCCGCCTGGGCAGCGAGACCTCATCTCTACAATAAATCAAAAATCAGCTGGGCGTGGTAGCACATGCCTGTAATTCCGGCTACTTGGAAGGCTGAGGCGGAAGGATCACCGGAGCCCAGCAGGGCGAGGCTGTGGTGGCCGGGAGCAGCCACTGCACTCCAGTCTGGGGGACAGAGTGAGACTCCAACTCAAAAAAAAAAAAAAAAAAACCAGGGTCTGACAGTTGCACAATGAAGACAAGAAACGATTGCAAAGCATGAATAGATAATGGTGTGTTCTCCTAGTGGCCCACTGGGTACCCAATCTCGCTGCTTTAATTCCACAGTGTAAGCGAGATCAGTGGGGTTTGGTCACACCCTTTTCCTTGCCCAGATCAACTGGGAGGTAAACGGGTCAGTGTGTGGGATGTACAGACTGCACATCTGCCTGGTGCTGATGAAGCAACACTCTCATCACTGCCCAAAGTCCATTCCTTGCAGAATCCTATGGAGTCATTGCTGGGCCAGTCTTGGGGCAGAGAATCAGAGGGACTGGGCTCTCTGTGTGTAAAGACGTAACGGGACTGGATCGGGAGAGAAGGAAAAGGACTACCATCCTCCCAGGAGGAAAGACCCTCCACCTCATAGAGAGAAGTGAGAGGCAGGGCAGGAGGCCAGAGGGTCTGGGGGAAGTTCTTCATATAACTGCCTGCCCCTCATAAACCAATCTGCTTTTTTACCCTCCAACCATCAGCTCCTTCCAATTATTTCCCATTTCCCCATGGAAAACAGTATTTTCCAAGTCACCTGGCCTGAAAACTGTGATGCTGTCTTTGAATCCTGTCCCTTAGAGCCCACAGATCCCCTTTTTCCTATCTGGCCACCACCTTTCTCTTAGCACTTCTGATTGGTTCACGGGAACCCCAGCTTCTGGTTTTAGCTCCATGAACAATGGCCCCAGCACAAACTTCCTTTGCTCTGTAAGCATCAACCCCTCTGCCCGCTACTTCGACGCTTCCACACTGGAGGCCTTTTTGGTTGGGGCTGTAGTGCCTCCTGTCATTTCCCCAAAAGAGGCTTCTCTTGGTCCCACACAACCACTGAATCGGTGGTCACTTTTTTGTCCTGCTTTCTGTTATGCCTCCTTCTACTCAAACCTCATCAGATTCGAGTCAAAACATTGTCCCCACGATGAGCCTCCCTGGCTGTGGGCTCCACATGAGCTTCAGCTGCATGAACAAAGGTGTTTAACACACTTAGTTAATTGTGTCCTCCATCACCCCAGGCGCAGATATGGTTCACGCTTGTGTTCTTCACTGCCCCAGCATAGCACTGAATGCTTAGCACACCTGCTACAAACCAAATGTCTATGCCCTTCCCAAAACTCACATGTTGAAACTTAACACTAAATGGAATGGTACTAGGAGGTAGAGCCTGTGGGAGGTGATTCAGTCATGAGGGGGAGCCTCATGAATGGGATTTGTGCCTGCCCTTATTAATAAAAGAGCCCCAAAGATCCGAGAGTGCCCCTTCCACCATGTGGAGACACAATGAGAAGGCACCATTGTGAAGAACTGGGACAGGCCCTCGCCAGACACTGGTCTACTGGTTCCTTGATCTTGAACTTCCCAGCCTGCAGGATTGTGAGAAGTATATATCTGTTGTTTATAAGCTTCCTACAGCCCGATTTATGGTATGCTGTTAAAGCAGCCCAAAGGGATGAAGACAAAAGCTGGTACTGAGAAGTGCGGGGTGTTGCTGTAACAACCACCTCAGAATGTGGAGGTGGCTTGGGGATGGGTCATGGGTAGAGGCCAGAGGAGTTTTGAAGTGTGTTCCAGAAAAAGCCTGCACTTTCATGAAGGCATGTTTAAGATATTTCTGGCAAGGCCCAGAAAGCAGAGAAGAGTTGTGATAAAGCCCCTACCTTTCTAGGGAATATCTGAGTAATGTTGAAGAGAATGCTGGTAGGGGTACAAGAAGTCAAGGTCGTTCTGATGAGGTCCCATGAAAATAAGGAGGATGTTACTGAAAGTGGAGGAGACAGATCACAACAATCTATCCCGCTTAGGCATCATTTCTTCCAGTACAGAAACTATTGAGTCAGAACTACAATTGAATGACAGAGACATGGTTTGCTTAAATTCAAGACCAAATGCTGGTGTTATGATCTTGGGAGCTGTCTTACGAAAAATTAAATTGATACGATTTCACTGAGCTAGTGTCAGAACTTTTGTATTAAATTTTTTTTAATTTCAATAAGTTACCAAAATAAAGAAAGTGGAAGAGAGGCAATCCTCTTCATAAGGTGACAAAGAACTTGGCCATATTGTCTTTGTGTTCGAACATTTCGTGGAAGGCAGAACTTGTGCGTCGCGAAACCAGATATTTGGCTGAGGACATTTCTGAGCAAATTGTTGAAGGAGCGGCCTGGTTTCTCTGAATATTTGTAGTAAAATGGGAGAAGAGAGGGTAACTTAAAGATGGAATTGTTAATTAAGAAGGAAGCAGAACTTAAGGACTTAGAATATTTTCTACCTATCTACTGGCAAGGAACAAGCAGGTATGTTTGGGAAAGAACGCTAGGGCTGTGACCAAGTGGTCCTTCCATCAGGACATCAGGCAGCAATTCTAACAGGAGCCAGAAGTAGCCCTGAGACAGGGGAAGAATGAAAGCAGGAAGGCTGCCACATACAGGGCCTAGATGTGCTGTGGCCTGCCCCAGGTGCTGCCTTAATCACGGCCCTGCTCCCCACATTCCAGTGCCCCACGCACCAGCTGCCCTAGGTGCAGTTCTGGCCTCAGTGGGGCCAGCGAGGCATGCAACAGAGATAGGGAGGGCATAGCTGCCTCCACTTAGAATTCAAAGGACAGGGCCCTCCCAATACAGCCAGGGGGGGCATGGCTGTCACTACTCAGAATTCAAAGGACAAAGGCCTCCCAGCAGAGCCATGGGGGTCATGGTTGCCTCCACTTAGAATTCAATAAACAGAGGCCTCCAAGCAGAGGTGGGGCAAGGCTGCCTCCACTTAGAATTTGAAGGACAAGGGTCTTCCAGCAGAACCCGGGCTTGAGACCCCAGCCCCAGAGAGCTGTGAGGCCATGCACATGCTGCCACAAGAGCAAGGGATGCCCTAAGTCATAGGGGCCCAAACCCTGTCTAGTAAAACTGCTGGGATACAACCACTGCCCCAGTGCCACTGGAAGGTGGGACCTCCTCCCCAATGAGCCTAGAGGGCAGAACACGGAGCCACAAAAAAAGTCTATTCATGACTTTTGCCCACTTTCAAATGGAGATGTTTGTTTTTTTCCTTTCGCCATTTTTGAGTTTCTTGTAAATCCTGGATGTTAGGCCTATGTCAGATATACAGTTGGCAAATATTTTTTTCCATTCTGTGGGCTGTCTCTTGATGGTTTCTTTTGCTTTGCAGAAGTCTTTCAGCTTGATGAGGTACCACTTGTCTATCTTATCTCTTATGGCCTGGGCACTTGTGGTTTTGATCAGGAATTGGTTGCCAGTTCCAATTTCCATAAGAATGTCTCGTTCATTTTCTAAGATTCTTAAAGTTTTATGTTTTATATTTAGGTCTTTGATTCATTTAGAGTTGATTTTTGTGTACAGTGATAGGTAGGGATCCTGTTTCAATCTTCTGCATGTGGTCAGCCAGTTTTCCCAGAACCATTTACTGAATAGGTTCTCCTCTCCCCAGTAGTTGGTAGAGGCTTTGTGGAAGATGAGTTGGTTGAAAAATTGAGGTTTTGCTTCCAGAATCTCTATCCTGTTCCATTGGTCCATATGCTTATTCTTGGTACAAGAATAGGCAGTATGTTTGGTTATTGTAGCCTTATAGTAAAGTTTAAAGTCTAGACGTGTGAGACCTCCTACTTTGTTTCTTTAGCTAAGGATTGTTTTAGCTATTCATGGTCATTTATGTTTCCCTTATGAATTTCTGTATTTTCATTTCCAGGTGTGAGAAGAATGATATTGGTAATTTAATGGGTATAGCGCTGAATCTGTAAATTGCCTTTGGTAGGATGGAGATCATTTAGATGATATTTAGATGAGACTTTGGACTTCAGACTTTTGAAATGATGACATGAGAGGAGCATAAATTTTGGATGTCTGGGGGCAGGATGCTGTAGACTGAATGCTTGTCTCTCCCCAAAATACACGTTGCAATCCCAACCCCCAAGGTAATGGCATTAACAGGAGGGGTCTCCAGGGAGGTGATTTGGTCACAAGGGTGGAACCCCATGAATGAGGTTAGTACCTTGTAAGAGACCTCAGAGAGCTTTCTTGTCCTGTCTACCATATGAGGACATCTGTGAACCAGGAAGACCTCACCAAATGCTACATCTGCCAGTGCCCTAATCTTGGACTTCAAGACTCTAGAACCAGGAAATAAATTCTGTTGTTTATGAGCCACCCAATATATGTATGTCTGATACAGCAGTCTGGGCTGACTAAGACAATATCCAAAGTGCCTTTTCACTAATAATTGAGTCCACTGGGTGCCTTCTCATTGTTTTTATAAGGGTTCTAATCTCATTCAAGGACTGATCCTCATAACCTAATCACCCCCTAAAACCTCACCTCCCAGGACTATTATATCAGGGATTCAGTTTTAACACATGAATTTTAGGAGGATACAAACATTCAGATGACAGCAGCATATCAAGGCTAACTAGTGCATCGATGTGATTGTTAAAACAATCTAAACTCATGCACAACACAGGTAAGACTTCAGCGTGCTTCTGAGACCTCACAGACTGTACATGTACATGTTCACATCAGGTTCTCGGAAACCAGCGTTCTGATTATCCATGTTCAGGGTGAATTACTTCATCTAGGGGCTGGGAAGGCAAGAGCAGACTCATGACCCCACACGTCTGAGTGTGTCAACAGCTCATGGCAGTGAGACTCACCCTCGTCTCCTGAGATCCTCCTACTGGATTTCCACCAAAGAAGTTTCAGGTGTAATTTAGCAGATATTTCACAAATCCAGATGTTCTCTCACAGCTCAATCTAATATTCCATGCATCCCTCCACAAGTAAAATAAATAACAAAAATATAATTCATTTCTTTTCTAAATAGTCTTGATGTAAGTACTTGATTCCAAATGAAAGCCCATGCCATTATCTTTAAGGAATTTCCTTATGGACTAGGAGATATTGCTCTGTAAGTGAGGGCTAATCTCAACATTTGTTCGAATTCATGATCATAGAGACAGCAATAGCAGAAATGTCTGTTAATTCAGCTCTGCACTAGAGACACCAGAGCATGTGGCTCATTAGAATAATGGCTCAGATTGCATTCCTTTGTCTCCTAATAGCAGAGGACTGTTGAATTGAGTAATTTGAAATTCATTATCCTATCATATTTAGCCTCTGCATACTCAGATGCCAGTGGTATAAGTGAACGAGTTGGCCAAGCAGCTATTTTTAGTAAATCCAAAAGATGAAAGTAAGAAAAAAACTTGATTGTACACCACTTCTCCTCTTAAAATTATTATTTGCTGAGCTGAAACCACATGAGCTGAGGAAAAGTGAAGTTTGTATAATCTTCTAGCTCTTGGCCAACTGTATACATAATCATAAAACATAAGTAAAATCCCTCTAATTGCTTTGCATATTCTAGTAATGATATCAACAGCAAATATAAAAAAAGATCAGCATCTGAAGCAAATCAAATCAATCTTCAAAGTATAAGGTAGATAAAAAAATTTACAAGAGAGTTCAAAATTGCTATTGAATTCAATAAATGTTTCTGTTGGTTTTATTGTATACTTACACCCCTGACCTTATTTTGTTGACTGTAGAAAGTGAAGCAATCCATCGGATGGATATTTTAGCTTTGAATGTAACAAATGACTTAACTGCAGCTGGCCAGTTGTTAAATATGACATGATTTAGGGAGGAATGATCAGGTCATCACATATTTTCCTTTACCAATTCACTTTTGTGCTGCCTGCCCTGCCATGTTATGGTTAAATCTGGTATCACACTGATTTGAACTTATTTAACTGGTAATCAAAAAGATAATAATCCTTGACTCTTAGTGTTCTGTTTTTTATCAAATCAAAGACTAATTTTTACACGCAGAGTGTGGTCTAATTTGAAGTTGTGCAACTCCTCTTCCTCTGGGGACAGAAACAAGTAATTTTTCTTCAGGGACATGAGTCAGCGATTCCCAAATGAAGAGCCCTAGGGATCTTTAGAGAGTCTTTGTTCCAAGTGACAATGTCCTCAGCCAGCCCATGAAAGCAAGTGATTGAAGTAAGCCCTAGTGATAGGCCCTTTCCATTATGTCATTTACCTCAAATAAATGTATACTTTAATCCCTCTTTAGCGGGTGAGGATTATAGTTTGAAAGAAGTGCGTTATTTTCATCCAATTCAACTTTTGGCTCATGACACATATTTTCTCTCCTACTTCCAAAACTCCCTTTGGAATGATGGAAGTAAAATAAAACATGATTGCTGAAATCAAGAGGTTTCATGTCTAGGAATGACAAGGTGGCTGCCATTGGGTGACATCTGTTTCCTCTGAACGTCATATGAAAAAGCGTCCCCAAAGGCACTGGAGAGAGACCAAGCGCATGTAGAAAGTAGACAGAGAGACGCTGAGAGGAAGGAACGGCTTTTGACTCAAGGAGTTGGAGTCAGAGCAGTGAGGTAGCTGGTGCTCAGACAGGACCCCTGTCTCCTGAGCTTGAAGAACCAAAAGGAAGATGCGGAGTGGGATGTAAAATCCTGAAAGGAAAGCAGTCACTTAGCGAGATCCCCAGTGTGATGAAGAGAGAAGCACATGACTTCTGCCCGAATCTCCAACCCACCCCTGTACTATGCGGATACATGTGTCATAAGCCCACCAGCTCCTCTGAAGCCCAGGACCCCTGACATGTCAGCTGCTGTCTGTCTCAAGAAAGATATAGCTTGGCGTTCAGTCTCAGTCAAGGTAACTGGCTAAAAACATAAAACAAATTAAAGACAAGCTCTCTAAATTCAACAGAATCCAGAGTCTCTGCAACATAGCATTAAAATATCCAGGAAACAATTGAAAGCTATTAAATGTCGCAGAAACAGAAAAAAAAAGGACTCATGCTCAAGAGAAAAGGCAATCAATGCAGACTGAGCCCAAGAGGATTCAGATGATGGATTTAGCACGCAAAAATTTTTTAAGTAGCTATTATAAATATGCTTAAGGATATAAAAGAAAATACGTAATGTTCTATAATGAAAAATTGCTGCAATAAAAGCCCAAATAGTAAATCTTAGCAGGGAAATTGGAAGCAAATGTAAATTTTAAAACTGACAAATGCTATATATTAAATACAGAATTTATTGTTTGGGTTTAACACCAGATTGGAAACGACTGAAGCAGGGAAGCAGAAGGAGCTGGAAGGGACCTGAAGCAGAGCTACAGAAGTCATCCCACACGAAGCATTTAGTGGGAAAAAAATACTTTAAAACATGAGCACACCCTTACTAATCTGAGAGACCAAACCAAAATTGTCAGACGTGTCTGTCATACATGGGCCCAAATGGAAAAGAGACAATGGGAAAGAAAAAATACTGGAATGAATAGTGGTCCAAATACCTTAAATTTGATGACAGACATGAATGTAATAGAGTCAGGAGGCTCAGCAAACCCCAAGAAGTATAAATAAAAATAAAAACACATCTAGGGGCTTCCATTTTCAGGAAGATGCAGGGGTAGTCTTCCCTTTTCCTCTCACTAAACTGAAGTAGACACTCTGGATATTAAATATAAAGTAAATGCAGAAAGACTCCTAAAGTTAGAAGACACAGAAAGGCAGGCCTTGGGACCCAAGAATGGCCCAGAGGTATATTCTTTGGTTTTCATCTTGCCTGACACAGGCCAGACTTGGGGGTGAAGAAGTCAGTACCCTGGAAATGCCAATGGACACAGACAAACAGCAGAGGCCTGTGTGATACAGCTGAAAGACCAGAAAAGGAGCAGCCCAGTGAGGCAAAACCTGTAGACACTAACCACTGTCTTCCAATAAAACATCACAGAAAAAAGTGCAACCTCTCCTCATACCAATACAGCAGAGGCTGGGTGGGGAGCCAAGACCTCTGCTCTCCCTAGGCGCCCCAAGCTACTGATGGAGCCAGGACATCAGTGAGTCCTGAGGCAGTGAGGCCCATCCTCCTCGTGGTGACAGAAGCCATGTGGAAGGTTCCCCTTAAACAGGCAGTGGTAGTGCGCCCTGCCCTGGCTGGAGTCCTGTCCTAGGTAGGTGAGTGGAGGTTCGGAACTTTTACCACCATTTGGCAGTAATGGGGCTACCTTAACCGACACGGTGTCAGTGAAGGCTATTTGGGGAAGAGGGATGAGCACCCAGGCTCCTCCCATGTGGGGAAGCCTCAGGGAAGCCCAGCAAGGAGCTGGAGGTTGGGTTCCCACCCAGAGTCACAAGGAGCCCCTGGCATTCTTGCAGCAATAGAGGCTGAGTTGGAACTTGGATTTCTGCCCCCACCTAGCGGTAATGAGACTATGTTGCACCTTCCCTTGCCAGTGTCAGAAAACAAACGAAAACGGGCAGCTAGAAAGGTTTAAACAATTCAGAGCATTGACATATGATGCACAAAATGCCCAACTTCCATTAGAAAATTATTCATCAAATTAAAAATCACAAAGATAAAGCTGAATAAAGATAAATAAATCAGTAGATGCCAAATCAGAGATAACAGAGATGTTGGAATTACGTGATGAAGACTTTTGAGGCAGCCATCAAAAAAATGATGCAATCTCCCATTACAAATATGTTTGGAACATATTAAAAATACTGAAAGTCGGCTGGGCTCGGTGGCTCAGCCTGTAATCCCATGCTTTGGGAGGCCGAGGTGAGTGAATTGCCTGAGCCCACGGGTTCGAGACCTGCCTGGGCAACTTGAGGAGACCTCATCTCTACAATAAATCAGAAAAATTAGCCGGGCATGGTAGTGCACGCCTGTAGTTCCAGCTACTTGGAAGGCAGAGGCGGAAGGATTGTCGGAGCCCAGTAGGTTGAGGCTGAGGTGGCCGGGAGTGTGCCACTGCACTCCAGTCTGGAAGACAGAGTGAGACTCCAACACACACAAAAAAATTAAAAAATAAAAAAATAAAAATACTGAAAGTCTTCACATAGAAAGAGAAGAGATTAAAAATGGAAGTTTTAGAACAGAAAAAAGCAATAACCATAATTAACATGATCTAACCAAAGCTTAGAGACAATGCACCTGGCAAGCACAAAATATACATTCTTTCTCAGTATTCACAGAACAAATATAAAAAACAGACCATATTATACATCATAAAACAATTCTCAAAAATGACAAAAAACGAAATCATGCAGTGCTCATTCTCTGACTGCAATGAAATTAAACTAGAAATCAATGACTGAAAAAATAACAAAAAAATCAACAAACATTTGGAAACTAAATTGCCCACCTGCATAGATGATAGAGCATATCTCAAGGAAGTAAAAAATGCATTTAACTGAATTAAACAGAAAATGTAATAAATAAACATTCTAGCAAAGCAGCTAGAGCAGTGCTACAGGGAAATTTGTAGCACTGAATGCATATATTAGAGGAGAAGAAAAGTCTCAAATCAGTAATTCAAGTTTCCACCTCAAAAATCTAGAAAAAGAAATGCAAAGTAAACTGAAGAAAGTAAATTTAAAAGATAAAATCAGAAACCAAAGAAATAGAAAACAAAAAAGCAATAAAGAAAATCAATGAAACAAAGATCTGTTATTAATAACAGTTCAACAAAATTGACAAATGTCTATAAAGCTTGATGAAAGAAAAAGGAGAGAGAGAGAGAAGACATAAATTACTAACATTAGGAATGAAACAGGAGGTTTCACTACAGTCATTGCAGATATCAAGAGAGTATCAACAACTGTGACCAACTCTTTATAAATTTAATAACTTAGATAAAATTAACCTATTTCTCAAAATACACAAATTATCCAAACTCACCAATCATGAAGTAGATAGTTTAGATAGACAAGCTATTAAGAAACTTTAAATTATGAAAATCTCTCCAAACAGATATCTTCAAGCTGATTTCAATGGAGAATTCTAACAACTATCTTTTTTAGAGACAGAGTCTTGCTCTGTTGCCCAGACTGTACAATTACAATTCACTGCAACCTCAAATTCCTGGGTTCAAGCGATCTCTCTGTCCCAACATATTTAGCTGGGATTAAGGGGCATGCCACCACATAGGCTAATATTTTATTTTTTGTAGAGATGAGGTCATGTTTTCTTTCCAGGCTGGATTTGATTGAACTCCTAGCCTCAAGTGATCCTCCCAAAATGCTGGGATTACAAGTGTGAGTCATGGTGCCAGACCCAAGAAGACTAACAAACATCTTAATGCATTAATATACATTCTACATAATATTTTCCAAAAATTAAAAAGGAAAGAACATTTCCCAATCCATTTTACAAAGGAAAGATTACTCTGGCACCAAAACCAAACATTCTGCCGAAAAAAATGAAACTTCTCCAGAAAAATATTCTTCATGAATATACATACAAAAAAAATCCTTTACAAAATATTATCAAACTGAATTTTAAAACCACATAAAAATAAATTATACACAGTGATCAAATGGAGTATATTCCAGGGATGTAAGGTAAGACTGTAATCTACCATTTGATCTGGCTAAAGAAAACTCACATAATCACATCAGTTGATGCAGAAAATGCTCTTGACAAAATTAATACCCATTCATGACAAATGAAATCAAAATACTCAGAAAACTATTAACGGAGGGCAACTTCCACAATTTGATACAACACTTCTATCAACACAAAACTACTATAACTAACACTATTCTCTCTTTTTTTTTTTTTTTTTTTGAGTTGGAGTCTCACTGTGTCACCCAGGCTGGAGTGCGGTGGTACATTCATGGTCACCCTGGTGACAACCTACTGGGCTCTGGCGATCTTTCCACCTCAGTCTTCCAAGTAGCTGGGACAACAGGTGTGTGCTATAATGCCTGGCTAATTTTTTATTTATTGCAGAGACAAGGTCTCACTAAGTTCCCTGGGCTGGTCTTGAATCCACGGGCTCAGGCAATCCACTCACCTCGACCTCCCAAAGTACTGGGATTACAGGTTGAGTTGTCGTGCCCAGTCTACAATTAACACTATTCTTAATGGTGAAAGACGGAAAACTTCCTTAAGAGTAGGAACAAAACTTCCTTAAGAGTAGGAACAAAACTTCCTTAAGACTAGGAACTGAATATGTGCTTTCACCACTCTTACTCAACACATTACTAGAAGTTCTAGCCTGTGAAGGGCAAGAAAATAAAAAGAAAAGTTTACAGATAAAAAAGAAAGAAAGAAAATTCTCCTTGTTTGCAGACATTATGTCTGTGAAGAAAAGTTAAAGTCACTTTTTAAATTCAAAACAGCAAGTAAACAAACAAGCAAATGCCTAGTAGTGCTGATAAGAGAGTTTAGTAAGGTGACAAAATAAAAGATGAGTATACAAAAAGCATGTGTTTCCCTATATAATCGCAATGAACATGGAGAACCTTAAATTAAAACTACAATACCGTTTACATTCCCCTTATCACAATAAAACACTTGTATATAAAGTAAACAAACCATACACAGAACTTCTATGCTGAAAACTATAAAATACCAAAAAAAAAAAAAAAAAAAAAAAATCAAAGATGTAAAGAAAGGAAGGAACATATGTATTGGAAAATGTAAAATTTCCCATAAGTTGTTATACAAGTTTTATTCAATTCCTATGAAAATCCAGGAACACTTTTTATAGATATTCTAAGATCATTCTAAAAATTGTGTAAAAAGCAAATGAACTGGAAGAGATAAAATAATTCTGAAAAAAGGTAAATAAACTGAGAGGAGTCAGTCTACCCAATTTCAATACTTACTGTATAGCTACTTTTCAGTATTAATGGGGCAATACACACATAGATCAACATTGCAGATTAGAGAACCCCAAAAGAGAGACATGAAAATATTCCCAACTGACTATTGACAAATATGCAAAAGGAATTCAATGGAGGGACATGGTTTTTTCAACAGATAGTATTGGAGTAAGCAGGCATCCACAGCCAAAATAAAATGAAACTTGACCAAGATATTTTTCCACCGAGATCAGGAACAAGGTAATGATGTCTCCCACACCACTCCTTTCAACACTGTATTAAAAATCCTAGCTAATGATAAGGCAAGTAAAGTAAATTAAAAATATAAATTAGAAGAAGAAATAAAATTGCCTTTGCTAACAGATGACATGATTGCCCAAATAGAAAATCTGAAAGAACTGACAAAATAATCTCTTGGAACTAGCAGCCATTAAAGCAGGGATATAGAGTTAATATATAAAAGCCAATCATTTTCTTACATACTAGCAATAAAAATGTGAATTTTAAATTTAGAACACAATGCCATTTACATTAGCATTCAAAGAAATTAAATATCTTAGACATAAATCTATATATGTGTGTGTACTATTTATGTGTGTATATAAATATATGTATATACACACTTACAGAGGTTACCAAAAAATGTATACACATTTAAGAATGGAAAATAGCTGTATTAAAATTGTAATGCTAATAAGATGAATACAAGTCATATTTGACTTCTGCAATTACAAGAGGTGCTCAAAGTGGTTACCATCAGCATCCAGACACTTCTGATTATAGTGAATACTTCCCAACATCTCTTAAAATGTGAATACATTTTTTTGGCCATAATCAGAAGTGTCTTAATGCTGATGATAAACATTTTGAGTACCTCTTGTAATTGCAAAAGTCAAACATGACTTGTATTCATCTTATTGAACATTTCAGTTTTAATACAATTTTTCCTTTCTTACTAATAAAATGTGTATACATTTTTGGCACACTCTGTGTGTGTGTGTGTGTGTGTGTGTGTGTGTGAGAGAGAGAGAGAGAGAGAGAGATTTGGATGAGGAAAATGCAAAACTTTGATGAAAGAAGTCAAAGTAGAACTAAGTAAATGAAGAGATATTATGATGAATAGGAAGACTCAATAATGTCAAGATGTCAGTTCTTTCCAATATGATCTATAGATTCAGTGCAATCCCAATGAAAATTCTAGCAAGTTATTTTGTGGATATTGGCAAACCGATTATAAAGTGTATATGAAAAGGCAGAATATCCAGAATATCCAGCGCAATATTGCAGGAGAACAAAGTTAGAAGATTGACACTACCTAATTTCAAGACTACTATAAAGCTAAAGAAATCAAGAGTGTGAAATTGGTAAAAGAACAAACAATAGACCAATGGAAGAGAAAAGAAAACCCGGAAGTTCAAGACTGCAATAAGCATTGATAATGCCACTACACTCCAACCTGGACAACAGAGTGAGACCTCAAATCAGAATAAAAAAAGAGCAAGCAAGAGAGAGACAAAAATTTTTTCAGAAAAACAAAAGCAGGATTATATCACCAGTAGACCTGCTTTACAAGAAGTAATAGAGTTTTTCAACTTGAAATGAAAGAATGCTAAACAGCAAAGTAATAGAGAAGAATACTTGCTGGTAAAGGTAAATGCATAAATGCACAGACAAACAGAATACCGTGTTATTCTCTCAGTGGTGGGTAACTCACTTTTAATTCTAAAATGAAAGACAAAACGCAGAAGTATTAGAAATAATTATAATTAAAAATGTCAGTGAATGCACATTATAAATGAAGGCAAATTACGTCATCAAGTATGTGGGAGGGAGTGGTAATGGTACAGAGTTTTTGTATGTGATTGAAGTTAAGTTATCATAAAATGGAGTTCAGAATTAAGTCTATGCATCTATAGTCAACTGATCTTTGATAAGAGTGTCAAGAATACAAAATGGGGAAAAGACAGTCTCTTCAACAAGTGGTGTTCTTTTTAAAAAGAAAAAGTACTTCAACAAAAGACATAACAAAATTTAATACTTAGAAAAATAAATACATCAAGAATACTCAAAAACATTTCTGACAGTGTATACTTTTAAGCATTGTCACAGTAAAGAAAATGGATGACATTTCCCATTAAGAAAAAGACCTTCCCAATTTGAATATCTAGTGAAACAGGAAACTTAGAGGAAAAAAAATGTATAAAGGATATCCCAGGCAAGAATTAAAGAAGAAACTAGTGTGTCAATATTAACATTAGACAAAAATTAGCTCCATAGCACAAACTGGGTCAAAGAGAGGGTTTGCAGTGATGAGACATGCATTCGGTCAAGAAGCTGTGAATACAAGGGAGACAATGAGCAGGGGTGGGATACTTTAACTGGTGTTGCTCTGCCACTTTCAAACCTCTCACAAAAACTCTTGCCTATGTTATGAATGAGGAAAGAGGCCCAGAGAGCCTAATTACCTTGCCCACAGTCACTCAGCAAAGGAGTGGGATAAGGAGGATTCAACCCCACAGCTTTCATGCTTAATCTCCCAGGGACATGCTGCTTTCGAAAATGAACACTTCACACAGCATGAGCACTAGTGCATGGCAGAAGGAAAAAGAAAACAACAGATCAGTTCCAACCCTGCTTCGAATGTCTCACAGATGGGAATGAGGCTGCAGCCACCCGTGTGGGCTGGGGTTAGCATCCCCTGTCTGGAGTGGCTGGATTCCAGAATTTCTACCAGACTTGGGTGCATATGCATGCAGTATTTGACACGAAGAACCTGTTTATGTTTCCAAGTAATACATAGTTCCTATGATGCTGAGTGTTCTGAATGAGCAGTGACTAGGAACATGACAGACAAGGTCTTGGCTGTTATGGAACATTCTAGAGGTGAGTCAAAACAGCAGTGGCCACAAAGCAGTATAAAAGTTACTAGCCAGGTATTGCAAACTGGGAGCCCCTTCGAGGAGGTGACCACAGTCTGAGAAGTGAAAGTAAGAGAGAGCCACCAGGTGAGGGTCCGTGAGCAATGCCTCCAGAGGAGCACGTTCTGGGTTGCTCAGCGCCTCCAGCGGACTGCACGTCACCCTGTTCTGGGGCATGTGCGGAGCAGATGTCAACGTTCCCATTTTACAGACAAGAAAATCAGTCTGGCAGACTCCTGTGAATCATGCTTATTTATAGGCAGAACCTAAATTATTCTGAATAAACGTGGAATTGACCCCAAAAGTATGTCCATGATTCTTACTTGTGAAAATAACTTACAGCTGCCAAACTTCAGTGGGCAGGCGTGAGCATCCATTGGGAAGTCTTCAAGCTGCATGGGGCACTCAGCAGAGATAGTCAAGCTGGAAAATATAAGACGGAGACCTCTCAATGACTCGCTAGCTCTAGCTACATATGGAGCCACCACTTGGTCCCAGAAAGTCATATGAAGTTCTTATTTTAAAGAATACCCTTTATGAAATTGTCTAAACTGCCCCCACCAAATTACATGAGTTTTTGTTGTAAATGAATGTCATGCAGAAATAAAGCTTAATCAATCTACTCAGGAGTGCTGTGGCTTGGGGTGTGTGTCCCTATACAGATATTACCAGCTAAAAACAGTTTTAAAATTATTTATTCTTTGTTTCCCATCCCTTACTGAGCATTATCTAAAAAGCTTTCTTTGACAAGGCTGAAAATATATGCATTTTCTGAAACAGCTTTATAAGCTCAAAAAATGGATATAGGTGCAATGGACAGTTCAAATTTTGACCGGATCCTGGCTATAGTCATTGTGTTGTGAAACTGTACAGAGAGCAAACTTGGGTTATAATAGCAACCTTCTGGTACAACCTAATTATAATGTTTTTAATCCAAGCCTAGCTTTCCAAATAATAATACCACCAAGCTCTATCCTGTCATCAATAATTACAGTAATGACAGTAATAATGGCTGGCACATCTGGGTCAGGCACTGTGGGAAGGGCTTTACCTGCATTCGCTCATCTCAGCCCAAAAGCGCAATGCAATCTGTTGCTATGACCACCTCAATTTACAAAGGAGAAAGGGAGGCATGGGCAGTAAGGAATCAGGCCAAGAACACAGAGCTGCCCACTGGACCCGTGACCAGAATGCGTGCCCAGCTCCCGCCTACAAAGTCTCCCAAGATGCCCATCCCTTGTGGCACAGCCAGGCTCTGCTGTGTAAGATGCCAGGCACTTCCAGAGTGGCCTCACTGTGATGCTTTTATTTGTCCACAGACTTTACTAACTAGGTATGGTCCTACGTTTTATTAAGGTGCTTACCTTCTGGATCTTAGCAGTTCTTTCCATTATTTAGGAAAAAGTAAAATTACATACAAGGAAATTAAAATTCTAAACATTCAACTTCAAATGCACTTTATAATTCTAATTTTAGAGCAAATAGTAATTCAAGGTTATATTAGTGCTGTTGATCATTCCTTTTAGAGTAAGTCTGCCTATGCACCTAGGGTGAAAAACAAAAATACAAAAGCATTTGTTTGTTTTGCCTTTACTTCCGTCTGTTAGAATAGATCAAACTTTTGCTATTAGATTGGGCACATAATTCGCATGGCAGTTGCAGACTGAGTGTCTATTCTCCAACTGAAACTAAAACACATATCAGTGGAAGTGAGATCTGTGCCGTCAAAGAGAAAATCCTTTGCCACCAAACATGGGGTGACTCACAGAGGGCTGTGAATGCACATGGACCAGAACACACCACAGAGGTCTCAGTTTGGGCTGGGAGATGATTTTTTAAATGATATTCCACACTTACTCATAGAATATGGGAAAATTCAGAAAAAAAGTATAAAGAAGAAAATTACAAATACCTACCGTTTTACTTGTAACTTCATCTGGTACATTTAGTCCAGAGTTTTTCTACATGAATAGACACTGTCTTTTCACTCATGGTGTATAAAAGTCACTAACATAAGAGCAGAAGTACTTCCCACGTCACCAAAATCTCTGCATAATCATGACTTTGGACATTAAACGTGTGTGTGTGTAAAACAAACAATTCGCTATTGCTAAGTATTTAGATTATCTTACCTGATAGATAATCTGCAATGAACCTCTTCAATCATAAATTATGAAAAGGGTTATAGTTAGAGACTATGGAAGGGCAAAGATAAATATTAGTTATTAGAATTAGGAAAATCAGGACTTCAAAAACATCCTACAAAAATGGTCTTCAGTCAACACAAAAGAAATAATGTAACTATATATGGTTGTTAGTAAATTTAAGAAACTTGTCAAGTAAAGCAATAATGGAACAAACAATTTTAATAAATCCAGTGTGTCCTAGAGGAGAAAATCACCAAGACATCCAAAAAAACTAGAATTTCTTTTTTTTTTCTTCAGTTTCTTTAGTTTTTATTTTTTTATTTTAAAGATGTGGGTCACAATTCAGGATTAGAGATACAAATATTCATCATGCAGGTACCCTTGAGGATGAGATGGTACCCCCTCCCCCGGAAGTTTCCCTCAACTGCCAATCCCACTCCCTTTCTCCTGGTAGTTTCCCACTACTGCCAATACCTTTCTTATAGTATTATGATAATTGTTCAAGGTCTGCCTATGCGTGAGAAGATTCGGTACTTTGTTTCTGTGACAGGTCACTGAGTATGATAGCAAAATCTAGAATTTCTTAAGAGGTAAAACTTTAGTAGAGAATATATATAATATAAATAGGAAGTATCTAAATACACTTATAGAAATATAGCTATATACTTACATAAATGTAAATGAGAAGTATATATCACTCTATATGTGTACACACACACACACACAACACACACACACACACACACACATCCATAGCATGAGGCAGAAGCAATAAAAGTGAAAACAGCGCATGAAGGCTGTGCTTTAGAAGAGAACCCCTTCTGTGTCCGTCCGCGGCTTCAGTTCTGAAAACTTCTGGACCTGGATGTCCCAGGAGCGCTCGGGGTTCACGAGGGGAGCAGTGTGAGGCGGGGCGCGGGGCCGGCTGCGCAGACGTGGGCCCGCAGCCCCAGCTCCGCAGTCCTCGAGCCACCCACCTCCCATGACATGAACGACTCTAGGGGCCTCACTGCCGCCATCAGGGTACACGCAGCTGGGGCCTGGAGGGCGGTCTTCTCTCCAGGGAGCGCCACGCTTTTCAGCTCACGCTGCCGTGCCGGCGCAGTTCGCACTGGGTGCGCAGGCCGCCTGAAAGCCTGTCCGGGATTGAGCCCACGAAGCTTGCTGAGCCTAGGTGAGTGAGCCCTCTGTATTGGCTCTGTGCTGGGGTGTGCTTCCACCACGTGGCCAACGTGGGCGCCCGGGCCCGGAGTTTCTGCTGCCGCCCTTCCTCACAGAGCAGACCTCCCAGAGCAACCTGGTCACCCCTGTTAGGCCTCCGCAGTTCTTGGCTTATTCCTCCTCACTTCCTGGCCACAGCCGTGTGTTTATAAAAGGGGCCAAAGTCTCCCTTTCTACCCTGATGGGCTTCATTCTGGTTGTATGGCCCCGAAAGCTGACCAACCCCTGAAAATCACTGCACTGACAGTATTTAAAGATGGATTCTGGCAAGGAGTCTGTTTTCAGCACATTGTGCACATGTGTGTGTATGTATGTGTAGCATGGGTAGGGGGAGGAGGTTGTGCAGAGATAAGTGGACAGAATTTAGCCCGATTTTAATAATTTTAGTGGAAAAGTTTGAAAAGACAGTATTTATATAGTTACCATCTCGATAAGTACTATCACTAGAGGCTCATGGATTGTTCCTCCAATTTTATAGAGCTCCTTAAAATTAGAAAACTCCAATCTCAGAAACATGCTTCATCTAAGACAGTGTCTCTTCACTAACAAATGAATGTATTATTCAGATACATCCCCTAACAGCAAATGTTCCAGCCTTAGTAATGGAAATCTAAAATTTTGATCCCTGAAAACATTTCAAAAATGGCCTATGCTTTTATAATACTCAAAACATATATCTAGATAAGAGGGAACCTTCTATTCACAGGGACCTTGAAGTGTAGCATGCCTTGATGTATAACCAGTCGCCTCCACACAGAACTGAGATCAAAGCTTTCTGTAAACTGGTTGACTGCCACAGCTCAGAAGGGTCAGCTACGTCTTCTACACAAAACCTTAACTTTTTAGATAAAGAAAATGAAGTCCAAAAGGTTAAGAAACTTGCCATGGAAAAAGTTCACTGAATTACTGCTAGATCCGGGATTTCAGTATCTGTTATAATTTCTGTTTTTACTTCCAATTTCTGTTAAGACACACTGAGGCATTAGCTTATTGGAACACAATGTCCCATTTCTGAACAACATCTTCATGTTAGGGTAAGGAAAAGGCATTTTTAAATTTAAGATAATTGCTTCAACTTGGATAGTAGTACCATAATTGAGGGATTAGGACACTAAACTCACTAGAGAGCTCTTTGCTTGCCCAGGGTCTGCTCACAGGTGCAGAGTGATTTAAGATGGCTAAAACAACCACTTTCTAGAGTGGCACTGACGTTAACTAAATGTGTGACTTCATACAACTGCCTAACTTCTCTGATCCATTCTTCCCATTTGAAGAGGAAAGATAACAGTGTCTTTTATTCTCTGAAAAAAAAATTGTTAGGTATGAAAAGAAGGTGAAATGGCTTTGGCCAAAATCAGAAGTTCAATGATAGTGTGGTGATTAAAGAAAGACTCCAGATTTCTACTCAATATCCTCTTCAGATTTGAGCCTTCCCCATTTGCATGGAAATACTGCATTATCGCAGCCGAAGTGTGATGGTGGTAGGCAAAATAATGGCACTACAAATATGCCCATATCCAAATGCACAAAACCTCAAACCTGAGAGCATGTTCCCTTGCATGGCAAAAAGGCTTTGCAGATGTGATTAACTCAAGGCTCTTGGGACAGAGAGGTTACCCTGGGTCATCCCTGTGGGCCCAGTATCATTTCAAGGAGGGAGGTAAGAGTCAGATTCAGAGACTTCTCTGATGTGACGATGGAAGCAGAGGTCAGAGCGATGTAGCCCAGAGCCCAGGAATGCAGGTGTCCTCTAGAAACTGGAAGGGGCAAGGAACACTTTATCCTCTAGAGCCTCAGAAGGAATGCAGTCCTGTCAGCACCTTGATTTTATCCTCCTGTGATTATTTTTAGACTCCTGACATCCAGAATTGGAGGACAATACATTTTTTGTGTTTTAGGGCAGTAAGTTTGTTACAGTTTGCTATGGCATTAATAGGAACAATACAAATTTTGGCACCTGCAACAGCACAAACACACTGCTGGTGGAAATATGAACATCAAAGGCCCTGCTGCTGAGGAATGAAGGAAATGAGGAAGGTGCTATTGAAAACTGAAGGAAAGGAGAACCTTGCTATCTAGTGACAAAAAGCTTAGTCAAATTGTGTCGACAGTAACATGGAAAGCACAACTTGTGAAGCATTGTGGTATACTGAATACCGGCCCCCACAGACATCAGGCCCCAATCTCTGGAATGCACAAATGTGACCTTATACGAAAAAGGGAACAGAATCTCTGTAGATTTGATTCAGTGAAAGATCTTGAGATGGGAAGATTGTCCAGTGGACCCTGAATGCAATCACAAGGGTTCTTCTAAGAGAGAGGCAAAAAGAGATGAGCATAGATGGCAGAGAGAAGGAGATGTAATGAAGCAGAAATCGGAAGGTGCTCCGCTGTTGGTTGAAGGTGTGTGCAGGGCACCAGAGCCAGGAATGCAAAGTGTGATCGCTAGAAACTGGAAAGGCAAGTAAACGGAATCTTTCTTAGAGCCTCCAGAGAGAGGCCCTCCCAAATCCCTGAGTTTGCCCCAGTGATTCAGAGTCATGGACTCTAGAAATGTATGAAAATAAATCCACCAACACACATTTGTGGTAATTTGCTACAGCAGTCACAGGGAACTAATACAATGATGAAATTGGATACTTAGATAAGGAATATGCTGAGCTGTGGACTACTTTTTTCCAGCTGCTTATAGTAAATGTGATAGAAAAGAGAGAGATTAAAGGAGAAATTGCAACAAAAAAAAGAAGCAGAATTTATTTGAGAAATTCTAAGCTTATCCAGGTAGCAAAAGGAACTATAATTAAGAGATTCATTGTCTAGAAGGTATGCTCTTAAGGGAAAGCCAGTGGACAGCCTTCCTTCAGAAGGATCAAAGTTCAGAGTTATTTGGTCTCACAGAAGACTATTTGAAGAGATTAGGTGTGTGATGCATGGGTGCCCTTGCCAGTATAAGCAAAAACTAGAAATACAGATTGGATCTCCATGAAAGATTTATAGAGAAGCCTCTTGGTTAGTGATATGAGGTTCTGAAACATATATGGAAGACCCTCAAGACTACTGAAGATTTTTTAAAGATTGTAAGTCTTAACAGTACTTGGGCAGTAAGAGGCAGAGAGAGGCCAAAATGAGAGAAGGCTGTAGGAATCTCAACATTCAACATGCAGGAAATGGGCTGAAAATGACCCAGTTTCAAAGATATACTAACTGTCATTAGAAAGGATGGAAGGAAGGTTCCAGTGAGAGCCTTCAACCATGAAAGCAGTGCCTCAAACTGCGCAGGACTGTTCCAAGGCCTTGAAACCTGAGCAGTTTACCTGACTGAATGTGATGGTTGTTTGAAAATGTTGCTTCATTTTTTCCTGCTGTTTTTCCTCTTTCAAATGGAAACGTCTAAGCTGTTATTTTACAGCTATCCTACAGTTGTATTCTGGGAGCAGAAAACTTGTTTCTTGGGTCCCAAGTTTACAGATCAAGAGGAATTATGCCTCTGGATGGATCATAGCCAGATCTTCACCCACAGCTAATTTAGATGATTCAGATGATGAGATGTGGAACTTTTGAGCAGATGCTATTTAGTTGACATTTTAGACTTTGATTTGATGTTGCAATGACTACTCTACACAGATTTTTGAGGATACTGGTATGGAGTTAATGTATTTCGCATGTGGGAGGAACATAACTTTTGGAGGGCTAGAATGAAGATTGATGTAAGCAAAATAATGGTCCCCCAAAAATGTCCATATCTTAACCCTTCCTGCCTGTAAATATGTTTCCTTTCACAGAAAAAAAGACTTTTCAGATGAGATTAATTTAAGGTTTTTTTAAATGAGGAGAATATCCTGGATTATCTTGATGGGACCAATATAATCACAAGGGGGCTTCTGAGAGGAGGAGAGGAGCATCAGAGTGAGAAAGGAAATGTGACGATGGAGAGGACAGAGTGCTGCAGGGCCATGCGCCAAGGCACCTAGGTACCTTCAGATGGTGCAACATGCAGGGACACAGTCTCCCTTGAAATCAGAGGAGAGGCGAACCTGCCAACATCTTGATTTTAGACACGCAAGGCCCATTTCAGACTTCGGTCTCCAGAGCTATGAGATAATAAATTTGTGTTGAAAAACCACTAAGTCTGTGGCAATTTGTTACAGCAGCAACAAATTGGTAGGAAACCAATAATACTATAATGATCAGTTGCTATTGTGCCAAATAGCAGCCCCGTGCATATTTTGAAATCACTTTCACAAAGTTGGCAAAGAATTTAGTGACATTAGTCACTTGATAAGTATCTCACACCAAGTTTATTACAATGAAAATTCAGACTGTGGTAATGAAACACACAGCTCACACACGGTGTCCTGGCTTGGTCAGTTACTGAGCCAAACACCATGCCTCAGCTGGAATCACTCAGTGGAAACACGACTTCCCCCATAAAGGTGCTATGTGATTCTCAGGCAATATGACATTTATTTGGAGACTCCCGAAATTCAGTATCAACATAGTATCTAATGGTTGAAGCTATGGCAAATAAATGAGTCTTAACTTGATTGTGATTTATTTCTATTCCTGAGTCCTTGTAAAGAACACATTGATTTACATGACTTGCTATTCACCAGAGTTGTATGCATCTGAAAGCCTGCAGAGCTTGAAGTTGCAGTACACCTGGCACTACACATCTGGCATCGCAATAGGCAACGTTCTTGCTGGGCTGTGGTCTTATGTGGTGCCTCTGTTACTCACACCTGTCAAGTCTGTGCAGGGCTCATTCAACATTCCAGCAGGATGCTGCTGGAGATTTCTGTATGCTCTACACCTGAACCACATCCTTAGAGATGACGGAACTGGAGAGTCACATCATGCACCAAGAGCACAACATGTGTTTTGGAGGGGGATCTTTGAAAAAGAAAAAAGCCCAGCTGTGAGGATTACATGCCTGTCTTCCCTGTATTTGACTCACCTCAAGATAGATAAAAGAAGAGATGTATATTCACATGTTCAATTTCAAAGAATTGACATATATATGAATGTATGCCAATGAATACACACACACACACACACACACACACACACACACACACACACACACAGAGAGAGAGAGAGAGAGAGAGAGAGACTCCAGCTCAAAAATATTGAATGAGTCACTGGTGCTACGAGTACAAGCAGCCTGTTTCTCCTTCAGAAACATCCCCATGAGCCCTGGCTGATGCCAAAATCCTTCTCTGCCCTCCTGCACTTATAAAAATGACTCCAAACTTGTTTATTAAAAAAAATAAAGCATGAATGCACTTGCTTTCTTATGAAAAATCAGTGACATGATGTATCATGTGTGTTATTTGTATGCCTGTCAGTTAGGCATTGCTGACTTTCCTGGGAACCTAACTACAGTTTACAATAATATTTTGAGGAAAACTGTATTCTGAATTATATGAAAACTAAGCTTTTTAAATATAAACATCAGTAAGTTGGGAACAGTATATTTGGGAACAAAAACTCAGCAATCTCCCTGCCTTTTTCCTGGCGATGACATGTGTACTGGCCCAGTCTGTGATAGTTATAGATCCATTGCAATTGGGTTTGCTCCAGACCAGAAATGAAATGAAGACCTCATTTCTTTGAGGGTCTGGCCATTGTGCTTGTCTTGGTTAGCCAACCTCCTAAAGGATCTTTGCCTTACCACTAAACTGGCCCATCCAAATCCAAAGCAAGCATTTGCCGGTAATAAAGAAAAGATGAGACTCCAAGTCCCGCTGCTGGGTGGGGGGATGTGGAATAGGCAGCAGAGAGCCAGAAGAATAACTTGTATATCAACTACTTGTCACACAATATACCTTAAATTCAGTGAAGGGCGACTCTGGGAAAAAATAGCTTAGGGCATTATCTGAAATTTTAGTCTATCAAATAAAATCACTCTAAAATGAAGCACATTTTACTTTATATAATTGTAGAGTTTCATGCTTTTAAAAAAATCTGTTGTTGAGGCAGTACAGTGGTTGTCTTGTTTCTAGAAACTGATCCAAATTTTGCAACTCACTTCAAGCTCGAGTTGCAGGTTTTATACTTCAAATCTCATTGATTTATTTTGTATACTCAGATATAATAAGGATGCACATGAGGCATTATGTGAATTATACTGGGCTAAAACTTCTCACCAAGCTTTGCACTATTTTCTAGGATCTTGTTCTCCTTCAGCTATTGAAAAGAAGATACCCGAAATTCTTATTTATGGTGGGAAAACAAGAATAAGCTAGATAATTTTGAAAAGTTGGCATGTTTCTTATCTAAAAGGGATGTAAACTTCATTGATCTATTTTGATTAACATAGCTGTTTCTTTTCCTTTTAAATACTTGTTTCTCAGAAAGGCATTGTAATAATTGATGTGAAAGTAGAAATATTTTCTTTAAATTTTTATGTGACCACACACCCTGAAATAAATCTTTTTAATAGATCAAATGTAGGAAAATACACACAAGACTGAACAGTAAAAACATGCTGTAGCCAGGTACGGTAGCTCACGCCTGCAATCCCCAAAATTTTGGAGGCAGAGGCAAGAGGACTCCCTGAGCTCAGGGGTTCAAGACCAGTCTTGGTAACTTGGCCAGACCTTGCCTCTACAAAAAAATAAAAAAATCAACCGGGCATGGTGGTGTGCATCTGTAGTACCAGCTACTTAGAAGTCTGAGTCTGAAGGATTGCCTAAGCCCAGGCAGTCAAGGCTGCAGTAGCTGTGAGTATGCCATTTCACTCCAGCCCTAGTGACAGGGTGAGCCACTGACTTAAAAAAAAAGGCTGTAAACGAAGAACAGTACACAAATGCAAAGAAGTTTCTTTTTCAAAATCAAATTTAAAGTTTAATGTCCAGAAATTAAAGTACTTGTTTCATCATAAGGCACTCAATAGCATAATGCAGAGGAAAGCAGATGGAGGTGAAGGTGGAGTGAACCGCACCCAGCTTCAGCTCAGTCTCAGTGTACTACAGTACCCTCTATGTTACTCAACATTCTTGAGATTGTAAACTCTATCTTACAGTGTGGTTTTAAGCATTGACATACCAATATGTAATATGTAGTACAATGCCTAGCACATAGTAGACATTTTTCAAAGTTCTAGGGAAGAAGTAAAGGTGACATCAGTAAAAATGGTGAGTTAGAGAACTTCAAAATGTGTCCTTCCACAAAAGCAGCGGATAACCTGGCAAAAACTGTCAGCATCAACTTTTCTTGCACTTCTGAAATCTAATTTTTTAAAATACACCAACCAGGAGGATGCTTATTAAAGTAAAAAGTGGCTGAATCTCAGTAAGCAAGGTCTGTGGCATTTTAAGTTGCCCTGCTATCATTCCCCATTCTCCAGCTCTCCAATGACCATGGAAATGTCACGCATGTTCCTGGAGCATATTGCTGGTCACTAAAATTCTCAAAGAATTTTAGTCACTTGTTTTGATCTGTCTGGTGGTTCTTTGAATGGCTGGCTCAAGGGCTTGCTTTTGTTTTACCCCCTCAGAGTAACCACATTGTACTAATTAAAATGCCCTATCTTCAAGAAAAAAAATAAGAGGCACAAAAAAAAGAATGTCCCTTTCAAAGGGAAACAAAGAAATTAATAAAAACTGTCCCTGAGGATACACAGACACTAAAATTACTAGAAATCATGTTAAATATCGAAAAGCTGAAGAAAACCATGGACAAGGAAATAAAGGAAACCTGAAAAACAATGTCCCAACAAATAGAGAATAACAGTAAAGAGAGAGATGTCATAAAAAGAACCAAAGGGAAATTCTGAAGGTACAAAAAAAAAAAAAAACTAAAGTGAAAAATCCTAGAGGGTTTCAGCAGCAGATTTAGCAGGTAGAAGAAACATTCAGTAAACTGGAAGATAAGTCAAATGAAATTACATAGTCTGAAAAGCAGAAAGAGAAAAAATGAAGAAAAATGAACAGAGTCTAAGAGATCACTTGGACATCATCACCAATACCAAATTATGCATAATGGGAGTCCCAGAACAAGAGAAAAGGGAGAAAAAGGCAGAAAGAATATTTGAAGAAATAATGGCTAAAAGTGTCTCATATTTTTGGAAGGATCTTAATCTAACATCTAAGAAGTTTAAAGAACTTTCAATAATATAAACTCAAAGGAGATCCAGACTGAGATAAATTATAATCAAACTGTCAAAAGCCAAAGATGCAGAGAGAATCTTGACAGCAGTAAGACAGAAGCAACTCATCATGCACAAGGGATACTAAATAAGATTAACAGTTGATTTCGATCAGAAGCCATGGAAGCCAGAACTTAGTGGAAGCAAATATTAAATTTGCTGAAAGAAAAAAAATTGTTAACCAAAAGTTCTATTTCCAGCAAAACTATTCTTCAAAATGAAAGAGAAATTATGTTATGCTATATAAACAGCCACTGAGAGAACATTCAAAAATCAATTAATGTAATCAACTACATTAACAGCATAAAGAAGAAAAATGATATGTTCATATCAGTAGATGCAGAATGCATTTGACAAAATCCAACATCCATTATCGATAACAACTTTCAATAAACTAGAAATATAGGAGATCTTCTTCAACTTGACAAAAAAAAATCTATAAAAACTTACAGCTACTATCATGGTGAGAAATTCAAAGCTTTCTCACTAAGATCAGGAATGAGGAAATGATGTCCACTCTCACCACCCTGCTTAATATCATACTGAAAGTTCTAGCTAATGCAAAAAGATGGGCAAAAAAGAAATTAAAAAGTCTACAGATTGTGAAAAAAGAAATATTTCCCTTGGACACAGATTGCATAAATATCAATGTAGAAAATCTGAAAGAATCAACAGCGAAAAGCTCCTGGAACTAATAAGCAAATAAAACAAGGTTGCTGATACGAAGTCAGTAAACTTAAGTCAATTATTTTATCATAAATCAGGAAGGGACATATGTAATTTTAAGTTAGACACAATACCATTTAAATTAGTGCCCAAAGATTAAATATTTAGGTATAAATCTAAAAAATATGTACACAATATTTATGAAGAAAACTCTAATAAAAGAAATCAAAGAACAACATAAATGGAGAAAAATTCCATGTTCATTCATAGGAAGATTCAGTATTGTCAAAATGTCAGTTTTTCCCAAGTTGATCTGCAGATTCAATGCAATTGCAACAAAATCCTAGCAAGCAATTCTGTGGCTATTAGCAAATTTCTTCTAAAGTTGACATGGAGAAGCAAGAAAACCAGAATAGTCAGTACAATTCTGAAGGAGAAGAACAAAGTTGGGGGGGCTGATGTTGCCCAACTTAAGGCTTATTATAAAGCTGTAGTAATCAAGATTGTGTAAAACTGGTGAAAGAATAGAAAACTAAATAAATAGGAGAGAATAGAGACCAGAAATAGATACACAAAAATAAAGTCAGCTGGTATGTGACTAAAAACAAAAGATAATACACTGAAGAAAGACACTCTTTTCAACAAACAGTGCTAGAATGAATGGACATCCACTGCATAATGACGAATCTAGGCAATGGCCTTACACGCTTCACAAAAATCAACAGAAAATGGATCACAGCTCTAAATAGTAAAAGCAAAACTATAAAACTCCTATGACAGAGAAAAGCCCAAAGACACTGAGTTTGGTAATGACTTTTTAGATAGGACACCAAAGACATAATTCATGAAAGAAAATATTCATAAGCTGAATCTCATTAAAATTAAAATTTTCTGCTCTATGAAAGACACTGTCAAAAGAATTAAAAGGCAAGGGGCAGACTGGAAGAAGATATTTGCAAAAGACATACATGACAAGGACTGTTATCCAAAATACACAAAGACCTCTTAAAATTTAACCATAATAAAACAAATACTCGTATTTCAAAACCGATCAAAGATCTTAACAGATATCTCACCAAAAAAGTTATACAGATACAAGTAAGCAAAGATGTTCCGCATTATATGTTATCAGGACAATGCCAATTAAAACAACATTGTAATAGCACTACACACCTACTAACATGACCAAAACCCATAACACTGCCAACCTCAAATACTGGAGAAGATGTAGAACAAAAGAAACTCTCATCAATTGCAGATGTGAATGCAAATAGGTGCAGCCATTTTGAAAGGTAGCTCAGCAGCTTCTGCAAAACTAAACAAACTCTTCCCACATGATTTAGCAATTGTGCTCCTGGGTATTTACCAAAGGATTTGAGAACTTATTTCTACACAAAAAACCTTCACATGAATGTTTATAGCAGCTGTGTTCATAACTGCCAAAACTTGGAAGCATGTAAGATGTGCTTTCACAGATGAATAGATAAACAATAGTACATCCAGACAGTGCACTATTATTCAGAGAAGAAAAAAAAAAAAAAGAGCTCGCAACTCACGAGAATATATGAAGGCAACTCAAGTGCATATTATTAAGTGAAAGAAGTCAGTTTAAAAATGCCACTTACAATATGATTCTAAATATTTGACATCTGGGAAAAGGCAAAACTATGAAGACAGTAAAAAGATCAGTAGTTGCCTGGGGCTCGGAGGAGGGAGGCATGAACAGGTGGAGCACAGAGGATTTGTAGAGCAGCAACAATACTCCATGTGATACTATATAGGTGAACACATGTTATTATAATTTTGTCCAAATGTGTATAATATACAGCACCAAGAATGAGCCCCAAGGGACACTATGGATATGGGTGATAATGAAGTGTCAGTTTAGTTCATCAATTGTAATGAATGTACCATTCTTTTTTTTTAATTTTTAATTTTAAGGTGGTGGGGTACAACTCAGGGTTAGGCATATAAATACTCATTGTGCAGGTACCCTTGTTGATGAGATGTGCCCCCCCGTCCCCAGACAGATTCCCACTACTGCCAATTCCACCTCCCTGCCCCCCCAACACCCCCGCACTTTCCCACTACTGTCAATCCTTTTCTTATAGTATTATGGTAGTTGTACATGGTCCACTTATGAGTGAGAACATGTGATACTCAGTTCTTTGTATCTGTGAAAGATCACTCAGTATTATAGACTCTAAGTCCATCGAGGTTGCTGTGAAGTTCATGATTTTGTTCTTCCTTATGGCTAAGTAATATTCTATTGTGTATATGTACTACATTTTAAAAAAACCTAGTCCTCTTTTGATGGGCAGCATGATTGGTTCTATGTTCTTGCTACTGTGAACAATGCTGCGATAAACATATGTGTACAGGTATCTTTTTTTATAGAGTGATTTGAGTTCTTCTGGGTATTTTCCCCAGTAGGGGGATTGTGGGGTCATATGCAAGGTCAATTTTTAGATCTTTTAGGAATCACCACACTGTTTTCCAGAGGCTATACTAGTTTACACTCCCAATAAAAGTGTGGAAGTGTTCCCTTTTCACCACATCCTCTCTGGCATCTGTTATTTTTTGAGTTATTGATGATGGCCATTCTGACTGGAGTTAGGTGGTATCTCAGTGTAGTTTTAATTTGCATCTCCTTGATGACTAGTGAGGTTCAACATTTCTTCATGTATCTGTTGGCCACTCATATGTTGTCTTTTGAGAACTGTCTCTTCATATCTTTTGCCCACTTTGTAATTTTTTTTCCCCAGCACATTGAAGTTCCTTGCAGATCCTAGATGTTAGGCCTTTGTCAGACATAGAGTTAGCAAATAATTTTTTCTCAGTCCGTGGGCTGTCTCCCCGCTCTCTTGATGGTATTTTTGACTTTGTGAAGCTTGTCAGTTTGATGAGACTTGAGCCCTTGGGGTTTTGATCAGGAATTGGCTGCCAATTCCAAATTTCATAAGAGTGTCTCCTGCATTTTCTAAGGTTATTATAGTTTGAGGTTTTACGCTTAGGTATCTGATCCATTTAGAGTTGATTTTTGTGTATGGGGATAGGTAGGGGTCTTGTTTCAATCTTCTGCATGTGGTCAGCCAGTTTTCCCAGCACCATTTACTGAATAGGTTCTCCTCTCCCCAGTGGTTGGTGGTGGAGGCTTTGTCAAAGATGAGTTGGTTGAGAAATTGAGGCTTTGCTTATGGGATCTCAATTCTATGCCATCGGTCTATATGCCTGTTCTGGTACCAATAGCAGGCTGTTTTGATTATTATAGCTTTATAATAAAGTTTAAAGTCTGGGAATGTGATACCTCCTGCTTTTTTTTTTTTTTTTTTTTTTGCTGTGGATTGTTTTGGCTATTCAGGGTCGTTTATGCTTCCATGTGAATTCCTAAATTGTGGTTTCTAGGTCTGAGAAGAATATTGCTGGTAATTTAATGGGTATTGCATTATATCTGTAGATTGTCTTGGGTAGGATGAACATCTTAACTATGCTGATTCTTCCAATCAGTGAGCCTTTAATATTTTTCCATTTGTCTGTGTCATCTTTGATTTCTTTGAGCAGTGTTTTGTAGTTTACATTGTAAAGGTCCTTCACATCTCTGGTTAGGAAGATGTCAAGGTATTTCACTTTTTTTGTGGCTATTGTGAATGGAATTGTGCTTTTTCCTTGGGTTTCTGTTTTTTTATTATTGGTGTATAGAAATGTGATTGTCCTTTGCACATTTATTTTATACTGAGACTTTGCCAAAGTCCTTTATCAGTGCAAAGAGGTTTTTGACAGATTCTCTCAGATTTTTGTGGTATAGAATTATGTCATCTGCAAAGAGGGATAATTTGACTTCCTCTTTTCCTATTTGGATACCCCGATCAACTTCTTTTCTCTGATTGCTCTAGCTAGAACTTCCAAAACTATGTTGAACAGGAGGGGTGAGAGTGGGCATCCTTGTCTTGTTCCAGTTTTCATGGAAAATGGTTCCAATTTCTGTCTGTTTAGCAGCATGCAGGCTGTGGGTTTCTGGTAGATGGCTCTTACTATTTTGAGGTATGTTCCATCCATGCCTAGATGTTCAAGGGTTTTTATCAAGAAGTGGTGCTGGATTTTATCAAAAGTTTTTTTCTGCATCTAATGATATAATCATGTGGTTTTTGTTTTTACATCTCTTGATGTATTGATTGTTTTTGGTCTTACAAATGTTGAACCAGTCTTGCATCCCAAGTATGAAGCCTACTTGGTCATGGTGGATTATTTTTGAGATGTGCTGTTGAATCTGGTTTGCTAGGATCTTGTTGAGAATTTTCACATCTATGTTCATCAAGGATCTTGGCCTGTAGTTCTCTTTCTTTGTTGGGTCTTTACCTGGCTTGCGTATCAATGTGATGTCAGCTTCATAAAATGATTTGGGAAGAGTTCCATCTTTCTCAATCGCCTGGAATACTTGCAATAGGATTGGTATCAGTTCCTCCTAGTATGTTTTGTAGAATTCTGCTGGAAAGCCATCTGGTCCAAGACTTTTTTTTTTGTAGGTAGTTTTCTCATGACATTGGTAGTAAGGGAGGCTATGTATCCGTGGGGCAGGAGGTTTATGGGAAATCTCAGTATCTTACTCTCAGCACTTTGGGAGGCTGAGGCGGGAGGATTGCCTGAGCCCAAGTATTCAAGACCAGCCTATGAAACATAGTGCACCTGTTCTCTACAAAGAATAAATATTTTAAAAAGTAGCCAGGTGTGGTGGCACACACCTGAAGCCCCTGCTGCTCAGAAGACTGAAGCTGAAGGGTTGCTCAGAACCCAGGAGTTCAAGCTGTGACGTCCATGATCATGCCACTGCACTTCAGCCTGGGCAACATAGTAGGACCCCACCTCAAAAAATTAAAATTAAATTAAAATTAAAAACTAAATCTTTAAAAGATATACTATTTTTTTAAAATTGAGGGAGATCATTGCTAGTTGACTTGTCATAAAATAAATGTTAGAAAAAAGACCTTTAGGCAAAAATGAAAGTACACTAGATAGCCACTCAAAGCTATGTGACCACCACTAACAGCGAGGACATAGGTAAACATAAAATCAGTATTATTACATTCTTGGTTTGTAACCCCTTTTTTATTCTATACATTTAAAAGACAAAGGCATAAAATATTTATAAACCTATGTCAATGGGCTCACTATGTAAAAGACGCAACTTGTGAACATAACATAAGGGGCATCAAGGAGTCTGGTGCCTGCCTGGTGTCCCAGCTACTCAGGAGGATTGTTTGTGAGTCATGAGCCTCCCACTGCACTGCAGCCTGGGTGACAGATAACCAACTTTGTCTCAAAATAAGAAGTAAAAAATAAAATTAGAAAATAAAACAAATTTTAAAATAATAAAAAATAAGGGGGCGGGCAGAGCTATGGGAACAAATTTGTTATGCTTGTTTGTCTGGTTTGGGGTTTGTTTTGTTTTGTTTTAAGAGACAGATCTCTGTCACTCAGGTTGCAGTACAATGGCATGATCCTAGCCCACTGCAGCCTTGAACTTCTGGGCTCAAGCGATCATCCCACCTTAACCCACCAAGTAGATAAGACTACAGGCATATGCCACCGGGTCCGACTATTTTTTAAATTTTTTGTAGAGACAGGGTCTGGTTGTGTTTCATAGACTGGTCTCAAACTCCTGGCTTCAAGTGATCCTCCTGCTTTGGCCTCTCAAAGCACTGGGATTACAGGCATGAACCACCATGCCTGACCAAAGTTTTTTATATATGGCTAAAACTAAGTTATTATTGATTCAGACTAGATTAATAAATTCAGATGTTAATTTTAAACTGCAGGGTCATCACTAAGAAAATAATTTTAAAATATACAGTAAAATAAATGAGATAGAAGTAAAAATGACACTAGAAAAAAATCAATCAAATGCAAATGAGGGAGCCAATGGAAGAACTGTGGAACAAAAACTGTGTAAGACATATAGAAAGCAAATGAAAAAAAGATGGAAGTTTTTCTCTGACAGCAATTACATTAAATGTAAATGAATTATACACTTCAATTAAAAGGCAGATATTGGCAAAATCAATATAGAAATATAAATTAATTCTGTGCTGTGTACAGGAGACTCATTTTTGTTCCAAAACCACAAAAAAGTTGAAAGTGAAAGGATGAAAAAATACATTCCAGACAAAACCAAAGAAAGTCTTCAAACAAAATTTATTCTAAGTAGCAAAGAAATAGAATATATACATAAATTATAACATACATGCACAATGCAGTATTATACAGCCATAAAGAAGGACAAACATATGGACTTTGCAGCAAAGTGGATGGAACTAGGGTCAATCGTGCTCAGTGTTCTATCACAGAAACAAAAAACAGAGTACCATATGTTTTCACTCATAAGCAGACCTTGAACAATTATTATAATACTATTAAAAAGGGATTGGCAGTAAGGAGAAACTGTCGGGGGAGAGGGATTGGCAGTTGAGGGAAACCGCTAGGGGAGGGAAGGGCACACCTCATCAACAAGGGTACCTGCATAATCAACATCTGTATACCTAACCCTGAGTTGTACCCCATATCTTTATAATAAAAAAATTAAAATATATGTGAAGCTCACAATAGAAACCCAAAAATATAGGATGAAAAACTGACAGCTATTAGAAAGAAATGGCCAGCTCCAAAATGACAGTTGGAAACTCCAATACCCTTCTTTCAGCAGGGGATGGAACATTTAGAGAGAACATTGACAAGAAAATAGAGAAGACTTCAACTACACCATAAACCAACTGAGCCCAACAGGCACACATAAGACACTCTATCCAACAACAGAATACTCATCATCCTCATGTGCGCAGAGAGTATCACACAGGACAGACCATCTGTTCAACCACAGAAAACTCTCAAATTTAAAAATGGCAGGGTGTTCTTGAGCTCCCTGGATCCTCTCGTCCACTCAAGGTAGGGAGGCACAGCGCCACCTAGTGGACATGGTTTCCAGCCCCGCTGGCAGAGCACTGCGCTCAGCTGCCTGCTGTAAGTCTCCCACCTAGAGAGTGGATTAAGATGGTGAGAGGCAGGTGGGCTTGGGCTTGTTGACGGATTGACTCCTGTGTGTTCACTTTGCCTGCTTCATTTGTCTTGTCTATGCATGGGGATAATGATGCATCCAATTGTTAGGGTATCATGCAGAAAAATATAAATTAGTTTATATTCCCAAAGCAGCAGGCATGTAACAAAGACCACACATGTCTTTACATTCTTATCAGCAGACCAACTCAAGTGGTTCTTCCCATTCAAATATGAGAGCTGCACTTCTGTGTGAGACTCAGGGTGGAGGCCTGGAGCTGCCATCCCAGCCCCGTCTCCCTCATCTTGAGGAGAGGGCAGCAGCAGGCCTGGAGACCTCGCACGTGGTGTGGCCCTCGGCACATGGGTGACTCTTTCCAAGATGGTCCATCCCTGGACGGAGATCCCAACACTCTAACAGACGAGAGCTGCCAGGAGTCTGGGCCTTGGGTCACATGTGCCAAGGGTGTCTCCTGCCCTGGTGGGGTTAAGCCCCAAGGAGGCAAAACTGTGCTGCAATTGGTCTTTTGCAAAGGAGGAAGTGGCCCTTGAGAGCCACGTGCCCATCAGCCCACAGTATGGCCTGACGGGACTGCACTGACCTCAAAGCAGCCTGCACAACAGGCCTGACTACTTCCAGCCATGTTTTCAAACCAAATATGCCAAAAATATGTGTTCAGAAGTCTTCATCTGCATGCTGCAAGTACAACTTCTTTTAACCAAACCTAAGCCTGACCCTTTATAAACCTGACAGAAGCCTAAGCACTGAGCATGTCTGTGAAAGAGAAGCTCTCCGATTCTCTTTCTAATTCCACAAACTGAGGTCTGAGTAGTTCCAGAGCCTCGTTTAAAAAGAGGTGGTCTCATGCATTCCATTATTATCCATTCCTTCACAAACAAGCGTTAAGTTCCTCTTGAGTGCCAGGTGCTGGGATGACAGGAACTGTATAAATTACACAGGATGCATGTGTCACAAGTGCCATACACAACTGAGGTACAGTCCCTTTCCAAAGACACTCTGCAGGGAGCACAGGACTTGGACTGGGTAATCAACGCAGTATGCCCAGTACGCTGAGCAAGCCCAGGGACAGAGAGCCAAGCTCTGGGAGGTGTCTGGTCCTCCATGACTGAGGAAACAAGGGAGGTGTGGCCACGTGCCCGGGGGAGATCGCCATGGGCAGACAGGGGCAGAGCAGGGGTGTGCAAAGCAGGGTACAGGCTCGTTCTGAATAAGTCAGGACAAGGGAGCTCATGAGACCCATGCCCAGAGCAACAGAGCCAAGCCGACTCACTCGCAGTCTTGAGGTGAGTCCCTGCTAGGCATAGTTTTAGTAGACAGCTGCTAACTGCATCTCCTGTAGCACAAAGGGCTGTTGTTTCATCTTCATGTGTGTCAACTGGTCAGTAATAGACCGCCCTCACTGTGATGAGGAATGACACTGGTACAGTTTTTCTAGGGAGTGGTTTGGAACTGTGTATGACAAAGCATGTTTTTGCCCAATTCTTGGGATTTTGCCAAAGGATATGTGTAGGGACTGCCATCACAGAGGAAAAAATAGAAATAACATGAATTTTTTTTGGAAATGCTATCAAGACAAGATAACCAGATGATCGAGCATGATAGATCACAAAGTTTCAAAACAATGTTGATGACATGGAAAAATGTTTCCAATAAACTATAAAGCTACTCATAAAACAGTCATTAGAGAAGAACACTCAAACACTGTAGGAGTTTATAGGAGACTATGTGTGCTTGCACACCAATACACACACGTATTCATGTGTCTATGCACAGGTATGCACATATATATCCATGTGTATCCACACTCCAATATACACACATTTCTGTGTATCTACACACCGATATGCATGTGTGTATCCATGTGTGTCTACACACTGATACGCACTTATGCATTCATGTGTATCTACATGCCAATATGCACATTTTTATCCATGTGTGTCTACACACCAATATGCACGTGTGTATTCATGTGTGTCTGCACACTAATATGCACATATGCATCCATGTGTGTCTACACATCAATATGCACGTATGTGTCCATGTGTCTACACCACCAATATGCACACATGTATTCACGTGTCTACACACTAACATGCACGCATGTATCCATGTGTGTCTACACACCAATGTGCACATATGTACTCATGTGTGTCTACACACTAATAAACACATGTATTTATAATGGGTCTGCACACTAATATGCACGTGGTTCCATGTGTGTCTACACACTGGTATACACATATGTATTCACATGTGTCTACACACTGAAATGCATGTGTGTTTCCGTGTGTGTCTACACATTGTTATACACATACGTATAGATATGTACGTATCTATCTATGAATCTATGCACTGATATGCACATATGTATCCATGTGTGTCTTTACACAGAGACACACATGCAGTAAATCCCCTACATATGAACAAGTTCTCTTCCAAGAGCACATTTGTTTGTATATCCAACAAAGTTAGCCTAGGGACCCAACTAACACAAATGGCTATATGGTACTGTACTGTAATAAGTTTATAATATTTTTCACACAAATAATACATAAACACACAAAAAATTTAAAACATTTTAAATCTTACAGTACAGTACCTTGAAAAGTACAATAGTACAATTAGACACAGGAAGTAACTTATGTGACTGGACATGCAAATGAATATTTGTGTCTTTGAAAGTTCGCAACTTGAAGGTTCATATGTCGGGAACTTACTGTACATGATACACAACAAATATTAACAGTGATTCTCTTTTTTCTTAGTGTTATCATAACTGTATTTCATACTTTGAGGTTTTCCATATTTTAAAATTTTTTAATCATATTTTGATTCTTGTTAATATAAATTAACAATTGCAAGAGTTGGTCAATATATCTGTGTTGGTTTCATACAGAAGTTTTGAACTAGACACCAGCATGCATATGGACAGGTATATATTCTTGTACGTATATGCAAGCACATCTCAGAGTCTAATTCAAAACTTCCAGATATTTATTATAATTTCCTCCAAATACATTATAAATCAAACATGTATACATATAATTTCCTTCAAGTTACCTGTTATAATAGTTGCTGTTTAATGAATGCTGTCAATCCCGCAGCAAAAATGTGTCAATGCTGTCCCCCAGTGGCCATTCATGGAATATGTGTATTTACCAGCAGTTTTAAAAATAAAAGTGTGTCTCAGACTCTGCAGCTATACTGTATTGACAGAAAAGCTGAAAGCCAAAAACTAAAAAAATGAAACAAAAATGTGGCTTTTGGAGAATAAAATAGAATTACCAAGAACTCATGGCCACTAAATGATAGTCAGGACTTGAATTTAAGTCAGCCTAACTCCCAAATCTATGATCTTTTCACTGTGTTGTATATCCTCAACTCAAGGCAGTGTTTTCCACTAATGATGAAAACTTAAGTGGATTGTAAACATTCCTGAAACATGTCCAAGTTAGAAAAGCACAGGGAAAGCTCATTGTGCAAAGGAGACCATGCTCCATAAGTAACTTGGTCCATGAGTGCTACCTTACTCCAGACAGAGTATTCTACCCTAGGGGTGACACTGTCAGCATTTTAAAACGTTTTCTGGATCTTTCCATCACACAGGATGGCAAGTCATCTCGGTGGAGAACTGCTAGCAGCGCCTGCCTCACCTGCAGCGGTTTCCTACACAAGAGGCTAAGGGTGAACCTGCCAGGGGAATAATCCCTACGGCAACCTTCGCTGTGTGTTCTCACAAGAGTTTCCACTTTTAGAGGGTGTGTGGAAGAAAGGGAGATGAAGGGGAGACATTGCCTGCAAACTTGCAATGTTATAAAATAAATATATACATAAGATTTGGCATGCTCCCTGAGAGATGTGGCCACCTTTACTGCACAGGCTTATCTGGAGGGGAGTTGGGACCCACTGCTAGGCCCAGAAAAAAAGTATGGAGATTGGCCAGGAGGATAGTCATCTGTCTAGACCCCGGACCACTCCAGCCTTGTAAAAAAAATGCCTGGCAGGGAGAAACTGCTCGACTGAAGTTCCTTTAGAGGCGATCCACCACTTGTCTCAGGCTGGAAGCACAGTTCTGGGACTACAAAACAGGGCACTCTTGAAAGGATGACCTTGAAAATGTGTCCAGTACTTTATACATGTCCTCTTGAGGATCCCATGAAAAGTGCTTGCCACTGTCTTTGGGATTATTCTGAGCAGCTGGTGAATTTTATCTGTAAGACTCTGTGAATGGATGACCCATTGGTGGCAGAAAGCTCTTCAGAACCAACTTCGTAGATCAGCTCCAGGCAAGGGCCTTTGGCGTTTTGACAGACACTTGGGAGCAAATGACATCAGAGGCAAATGACATCAGGGCTCACCTCTCCATGGGTTCTTCTGAACCACCTTTGTAAAGAATTCCAACTTGTCCAACTGTGTCTATCTCTGAATACTAAGCTGAAGATTTGTGGAGCATGGTAAGGATTTTCCAGAAAATGTTGTAAATGATAATTTATTGAATATTTCCTAAAAGCTAGAAGAGAATATTCTGAATGTTCACAACACAAAGAAATGATAAAAGTTTGAGGCAATGGATATGCTGATTACCCTGATGTGACCATTACACACTATGTACACATACGGAAACATTGCTTCATATCCCATACATGTGGACAATTATTGTCGCCTAAAAAGAAAAGGGAGTTTTTAAAACAAATTATATTCAGGCAACCCCCTTGGGTCCCCTTCTGCTCTAAGAGCGTTTCTGTCCTCTCAATAAATCCTACCTTCAAAAAAAAAATTCTGTTGAAGTGCAATAGCATGGTATTACTTTTAGAAGATGATAACTGACCCTTTCCAAACATTTCTAGATGTTTGTCTTAGGTCAAAGGACGTCCCACAAATCCTAATTTGTTCTACCCTTTCACCCCTTCATGTTTTATATTTTTAATCAGGTCCAAAGTCTGAAAAATAATTTAAAGACACAATTCTGTTTGAAAAATTTACCAAGTGTTTCTATTTCTTCTGATATTTGGAACCATGAGTGACATTGGCACCTTTGTGCATGGCTCAGTCTGCATCCTGAGTCTTTCCTTAAGATGGAGACTATGGGGAAATGACCTGACTGAGTCAAAGGACCCCATCAGCCTCACAGGGCCTGACTGGAGGCCACGTTGAGCAGAAAAGCTGAAACCTTTTATTAAAATTCACAGTACTTGGAAGCGGAACCACTTCCACCTGCCCAGTATTGTGGACTACTGAAAAAGAAGACTTCTTCTCAACACCGCAGCTCCTTAGAGATGCCCTGCACAACCAGCTTCTCAGTACTGCTGACGAGACACCATGGGCTCCCCCCCGGCGTGTCCCCCGGGGCTTGGCACTCACAGAAGGCCACTCTAGTTCTAGTAATGCTGTGTCCCTTCATTTTGCAAAGGTGGTGGATTAAGCAAGGGCACTGCTCAGACCTGAGTTCCGATTCCTGTCCTCGTCACTAGCTGTGAGGCCTGAGCTGACTGCCAAATGTCTCTGAGCCTCACGCTCTGTCCCATAAGGATCCCCGGTCACCCACCAGGCAGGACTGTCTGAGGACTGAACGATCCTGTGTCTGAAACATTGCCTGATGCACACAGCAGTCAGAAGAAGGCCCCTCCCCTGCCATCTCCCCCCTAAACAACCTGGCTCCCCCTCTACTGGGGCAACAAGGCGCCAGATGAGACAGCCCAGCCCACCACCTTTGATAATTAAAACCACATGCTTTGCCAGAGGCTTTTGGGCTCAGGACTAATGACAGTCTCTCAGGATGAGAGTCAAGGACAGTAAGTCCATGAGGGTGAGAGTATTTCTACTCTATGAAAAAAACACAGGTGTCCCCACAAAAGCCACAACAAGTCGTTCATGCCAGCCCCGTGTGAACTCCCAGCCCCTCGACACACCGTCTTGGTCCCACACTGACTGGTTCTCCGCTCATAGGGCTGGGGCTGCACTCGCCTCCTCTCCAGGCCCAGAACTTATCCTCAACCCCCGCAGTATTTCTCAGCTTTTCAGCATTTTCTGCACCAGCAAGGCCATGTGCAAGGGCTCTGATGGCCATACCTCATGCCTCCGTCTATGGGCAAAATGTGCTCAAGATCAATGGAAGGAAAGGGAAAGCATAGGGAACGGACGGACACGCCAAGTGAGTGTTCCAGGCTCACTCATCACAGCATCTATTGGGTTGTTACAAGAAAAATCAAGTCCTGCTGTCACACAGGTCTAAGACTGTGAGACACAGCAGCAGATGGAAGAGGCCACGCCTGTTCATTTCTGCTTGCCAGCATGATTTCACAAGCCCCTGAGGCTGTGACAAGCAGCTGGCCAGAGGGATGCTCTGAGTACAAAACAGGACACACATGCCCCCATGTCTCTTGCCTGAGTCACTATGTTCCTGCAAAGATGAACAACCCTAGTCCCCGCCTTTCCGACACATAAGACAAGGGCTGACAGGATTAGTGAGACTGCCTCTGCAATCCATAGCTAGACATGGCCTTACACTCAAACGGATGTGGCTCTGACATGCTGACCCTCCACCACCTGCATGCAGCCGTGGGCTCAACATCATGCCAGAATGGTCTGACACGGCTTTTCTACAGAGCCGTCGACTGGGCCTGGAGACACAGCTTCAGTCGACAGTCCTCACTCAGTAAGACTGTTGAAGAAAAGTAACTTCAAAAACTTGATGTTTTCCCCTTTAACTGACAGGACATAGCATGTCAAAGTACTCCTCAGAACATGTTTGAGGATACCATTAATGTTATTTTCCACTGTTTACTTCTTTTAAATATAAGGTTTACTGTAAAAAAAATAGCAGCAAGATAGAGAAATTCCAATAATACCTACACAAAATGCATGCACTTTTTAAAAAAAACTTGGCTTGAGCACTTTAAAAAAAAAATTCTGAAACTTACTTAGATCCATCATGGAAACTTTGAAAAGCTATAAAACAGACTTTCTCACTAGTCAATTTATTGATTTACTCCAGAACAATGAATAATTCAGAATTTTAAATAATGACCAGTCATCACTTTAAATTAAAAATACTAAAATTTAACCTCAGCATAGGAATATTAGCAAAGCATATGAGAACTGGGCTTTTAAAACTTGTAAAAGCTGCACAGTTGTAGCCAAAAAAGATGACCCTTGACGTTTTAATACAGTTTTTATAAACTTGCTTTTCACTAACTGACATTATCTGAACGGTATTCCAAGGATGACCTTGAGTTTGAACCAAATAAATAAGTACCAGTCCACAGGCAGCCGTGGAAGGAAGGCATGTCTCTGAGCATTGACAGTATGGGGCAATTCACCAGGTGGAAAGTTTCTGACACAGGCCACCCAGCCTCGGCCCATCCTAGGCACAGGCCAGCTGCAGGGCCCTTGGAGCAGGATAGAAGCTGTGTCTGCCTTGTGCTGCCTCTTGCCCTGGGCTGCCCCTGCCCTTGCCCCTGGTTCCCTGGCCCCATCCCCTGCCCCGGGACACACCTCCGGGCTCCCTGCATGGTGCAAAGCAGGGTGCCCTGTGCTGCCCCCTGCCCTGTTCTGCCCTCCTGCCCTTGCTGCCCCATCTCCAGTTCCCTGGCCTGCCCCCCGCCCCACGGCATACCCCAGGCTCACCGCATGGTGTAGAGCAGGGTGCCGTCATCCTCCAGCCTCAGCAGCTTGTTGGGTGTGGTCATGTTGTGCGCGATAGACTTCTTCCCGTTGTGAAAGAAAGTGTCCGGGGTCCAGATCTTGCTGGCCAAGAGGTTGTTGAGAGGCAGGCGCTGCATGGGCCCCTTAAACCGCAGCCGCTCGTCCTTCCAGCTTTGTCGGAAAAACACGTCTATGGTGTATTCCTAGTGCAGAGGGAGGCAGGGGCGGTGTCAGGAGGGCAGGGCCTGCAGGTCCCAAGGACTCAGAACTGTGCGCAGGCTATGCCAGGACCTACCATCTCCGTGTCGGACACTGGGCCGAAGCTGGTGACGTAGATGTCGGTCCTCACCTGAGTGATGCGCTCTGAAACACAGACAGGCCCCCAACTTGTATGCCTCGCCGCATGCTCTGAGTCTAGCAACCAACCCCCTGCACCCTGGACCTTTTTCAGTGTGCCTGGCGAGTCTAGAGACTTTGGCAAATGACACATGCAGCCCAACCACCCCCAGCCACAATATGAAAGGAAACGCCCATCACTGAAAGAAAGCAGCTTGGGTCTGGTGGTGCTTCCACCCCTGCACAGACGTGGGCTGAGTTCAGGCTGTGGGGTCTTGGGTGCTTCCACAGTGTCTTCCTCTGTAAACCTGGAGCACAGAACCTTCCCCTCCCCATGAATAGTGGCTTTAGGAAGATCTGGACTATTCCAGAGGAGGTGAGCCAGCTTGGAGGAATTTCCAGTCAAAAGGGGAAGTCTCCAGGGAAATAATGTATGAGAAGTGCCCCCAGTATGTCTTGGAGACGGACTTGAGAAGGAAGACCCCCTGCCTTTTGTAGGGCCTTCTCAACTGTTAGAAACCCACATTATGGGACACTACTATCTCGGTCAAATTACTGGAGCTGTATAAAGTGATAGAAGTGGCTAACAGCACTACGGGGGAATCTGTGTGTTCCCTGGGCACCACCATGCCCTGCAGCCCCGTGGTCCACATTCATAGTGCGTTTCAGGGCCCTGAATGACCTCAAACCACTCATCGGGCATCGCTGCGTGGGCTCATCTGTTCCCTGGTGTGTATTTGTGTGCGGGCAGGTGTTTGTGTGATGTTCTGTGCTGTGCGGTGTCCCTGAGAGCGGGCCTCCGCAGGGTGGGCCTGGGCTCTCTGTGGTGTCCTCCCACCCCACACACTGGAAGCCAGGAAATGAGAGAACACAGGAACTGACAGCAGTTCAGCTGTCTGAAGAGGCCTTGGCCCTTCTGGGTGTGCTCCAGGGACCCGACTGCCAGATGCAGAGGCTGAGGATGGGATTCATCAAGGGAAGCTCCCTGTTAAAAACACAAATACTGGAGAAGAGCTAAACTTTTCCTTCCAAGACTGCACTTGCTGAAGGGTCCCTACCTCACCCAACAAAGCAAGTGCAAATGCACCACACCTGAACTGGTCAGAGCTGATGAGCCTGCACCTGCCTAGAATCCGCACATGATTCCCAGCGCAGAAACCAGCTGTGCCAGGTGTGCCCTGGAAGCACAGTCTGCAATCCTTATTGACTTCCACAGAATCGAGGCAAATACTATGACTATATCCACAGTGAAAAGTTAAACATATAACCTATAAAGATGTAGTGAACAATTGCATCCAGTGGACTTTCGAAAAGGACATGCACAGATATAAGAGGTTGAGGATGTATGATTTCTTAACATGAGGTAAGCTCAGCTTTTAACATCTAAGAGCCAGTTCCTCCTTAAGCGAACCAGAAAGGATGCTAAGATCATCAGGGAAGAAGGAAGTTTGCAGGGACCTTTTACGGAGACCACTGCCCCTAGCATCTAGAAAGTGACGATGAAGGGTGCAGGATCCTGGCAAGGTGGAAAACCATCAACTCTAAATCCTCGCAGGGAAGCTCTTTGAGGACTTGTCTGAATCAATGCAAGCTTGGGCCTGGGTGTACACGGCTCCTGTTTTCACCAAGCTCGGTGGAGGAGTGCACACTCACCTCCCAGCCCGGGTCGAAGTCTGTTGTCATAGCCGTCTAAAAGCCCATCCAAGATCCTGGTAAATATCGTGATGTTGTCATTGGTCTCATCTTTCACTGAACTGGTTGGCATTTGTGAAAAGCTTTTAAAAGAGAAACAAAAGAAAGAGTTAAGACTTACACTATTTCTTACAAAATCTTCTCAGTATATAGAAACTGGGGGATCACGTGGTGACCCGTCTTGGAGGGAGTGTACCTGAGAGAGGCTCCCTGAGCTGCTGAGGTTATTGTTTTGCATTGATAAACTTAATTTCTCAAATATCCACAGGTATTCTTCTCAGGCTGGTTAGCCATCAACCCGACATAATGTTCAAAATCTCTCACTCTATGATTCTGAGGAGCTTTTTGCGACAGTGTTTTAGTCATCTTTAAAACAAATTAGTGGGCAGGTACAGTGGTTCAAGCCTATAATACTAGCACTTTGGGAGGCCAAGGCAAGAGGACTGCCTGAGTTTAGGGGTTCGAGACCAGCCTGGGCAACTTGATGAGGCCTCGTCTCTACAATAAATTGAAAAATGAGCCATGTGTGGTGGTGCGTGCCTGTAATTCCAGCTACTTGGAAGGCTGAGGCAGAAGGATAGCCTGAGCCCAGCAGGCTGAGGCTATGGTGGCCATGAGCATGCCACTGCACTCCAGCCTAGGTGACAGAGTGAGACTCCAACTCAAAAACAAACAAAAAAATGAGCTTCTGCACACAGACTAGCAGAATACTTTGTAGGGGGTTTCAGAAGTTTGGTTTACACGCAGAAAATCTAAGTTCCCATATCCGTACTGAGTCACCGGCCTTGGGCACAGGAGTGTGGAAGAAGATGCTGAAAACCTTTAAACAAGTTTAAAGCCAGGGTTCTATGCCTAAATCCTCATGCATCCTTGGTTGGAGGATGCATGGGAGTGTGGGTGCTGTGAATACTACGCCAGGATTAGAGTGTGCAGTGACAGACATGATCGAGTCTGTGTCATCTTTTTTGGCTCCCGCACCCCTCGGTGCTGCCAGCTGCTGGCACGTTCTGTGGTATGCACATATCATGCCATAAAACCTTGAGAAGTGACAACTGAGGCTCAGGGAAGACACGAGGACGTTTCTGGTTTGTTCGTTTAAGTGAGCTTGTTCAGGCTTCAATAGTTCATGCAGATGGAGCAGACCATAACCAGAAACTGCCCTGAGGAGATCTGGGGCAAAGAGGACATGGCTATTTGGGGGAAAGGAAAGTCCACAAGCCACAAGCCAGTCACGCACCTAAAGAGCATGGGCCCCCCCTGGGTTTTGACAGCAGCTTTCCGATGTGCAAATGACAAAAGGTTTTGAATTACTGGGCTTTGGACCTGCACATCTGGCTTGAAGGGTGACTTACCGAGCTGAAAGCCAGCTGTGGCTCCCAGGAAGTGGGCATGCTGGGCAGCTGGGAGAAGAGCACGGGGCTCCTGGCACTTCCCCAAAGTGCCTGGCTGTGGGGCCTAACTCTGCTTAAAGTACTTTCTTTCCCATGAAAGGGCTGAAATTAGAGCTGAAAGCCACCATCCATAGAAAGATGCTGGCTCAGAATCGATGTGTGCCTGGCCCACCCAGTTCTTGAAAATCAGTCATTTTCATTGATTGCATCTAGCAGATCGATTCTTTACTGGCCTTGAAGCTATTCCTTTTTAACTGAGAGAGTGTAAAGTTCCTTTGATCTAATTTTCACGTCACCATTAAAATGCATACAGTTGAAGCCCTACCAAGTTAAAATTCATTCCTGTCGGTATGAAGCCCACAGACATACACATTTTTTACAGTGTGATTCAGTATTTAAAAATATTAAATGCTCTTTTTCTCTAACATCCACGGTAGTTGCACACTCCAGGAAGACAAAGCACCAAGCCTCGCACAGCTCATCCCAGGACGAACAGCCTTGGTATCTTCTTCTAGGATTTTGTACAAAACAAAAGACAGTCACTTGTGTAACTATTGGTGCAACCAAATCTGACCTCATGATCCACTTCTCATGGAGTTCATAAGTCTACTCAGTTTGATTATTCAAATTTAGGCTATGTCTAAGTGCCCAATTTTTGGAAGGTCCTTGCTGCCTTTTTAATTAAATTGAAGTGAGAGCAAATGCACTAGTAGAAAAAGGATATCATATCTTAATGTTTCAAGGACAATTTCCTAAGCTATTTTATTCTCTGTTTGGAAAATATTCTCCATTGACAGCAGATTAGAATAGTCCTGGCTGTCGGGAGACAAAAGACTTGAATACATGATGGACTGCTTGGAGACTCTACCACCATAGTGATGTCTCTGTGCGTGTTGCTTACCAGGGCTCACCCCACATGTAGAGATAAAGTCACAATCCTCTGCCAGTTCCAGTGAAACACCACCCACTTGGCTCAGAATCCCACTTACAGCCACCAAATCATTTCTGATAGCAATGGGACAGGGCACACGCTTAAGAATTCCAAAGCTAAGCTTCCATTTCTTGGCCAATTTTTTAAAGTTTAAATGCATCTGTACACATTTGCACATAATTATACTTTCCTTGGAGAAATTGCATTATCTTCTCTGACCTGCTTAACTGCCTTTTGTATTTGCCTTTGTATGATAGAGGCTGTGCCTGGGGACGTGCAGTATTTTCTTTGCTGTATTAACTAAGATCAGAGATAGATGGTAGGAAATGGATTCTTTAAAAGCCCTGAAAATGCCTACCAGAGCAGCAGCAAGGTTTCTCTTCATGAACAATTGGAATCCCTCCTCAGCCCATAGATTATCCTCAAAAACGCTTCGTCTGCAGCGTATGGCTATGAAATACACTATGTTCGCAGCCACAGAGAGGGAGGTCTTATCATAGAACACAGATGCTGTTTTCTCAGCTCCTGGAGAAAGGGCCTTCACACAGGAGAACCTCACAGACATCTGATGAACTTGCTAGTGCCTCTTTCAAGTTGCATTGTCTTTACGGACTGCTGCAAAGTTAGAGTAGCCTCAGCTTGCTTTGCTTTATTTGGGCTCGTTGAAAGTACTTGAAAAACAACACAGAAACATGGGGTTATGCTTTCTGTGAGTGATTACGTGAGTGATTGATGAGTCCTGCAGGGACACAAGACGCCCTCATCACATGACACTCACACTCCACTCAGGTTCCAAAAACAGAGCTGTCTCCTGACACTCCGATACTGCTTTTCTTAGGGATACTGAGTACAGCCAAGGATCCCTGCTTGTCCCTGGGCTAGCTGGAGGCAGACTACTGCTTCGAGGACAAGTCAAGTTTCTGCTCCATGGAGTGGCCTCTGTGCCATGGCCTTTGTGAGCTGAGACCAGATCCATGACTGCAGATGTAATAGAAGTGCTGGAAAATTTAGGTGGCATGCCTTTCCATTTTAGCCAGAATTAACTACTAGTTCCCTTAAAATATAGATTTTTAAAAAAATATTCAGCACAAATCCTCTACAAAAGCATGTCCTACATACTCCACGATATCAGTTGCAACATTTCCCATATCTGGCATTTTAAAGGTATAAATTATCTTGACACTTCTGAGTAAGAAAAATCTTTTCAGTATTGTTGAACCAATGGTGCTAGCCAAAGCGATGTGAGATGTATTTCTTCCTGATGATGTTATCTCTATGTATCTACAGCCATTTCTGATTAACATTAAATGGGATTGATCATGACAACTGCAGACATATTTTGATGTGAAATTACTTTGGGAATTGAACTGGGTTGGGTTTAAGCTGCAACTTTTCTGTCTTCTTAAATTGCACTCTTTCCCTAGTATTTAATGACTTCTGAGAAATGTATTTTCAGTTTGTTTGTTAGTTTCAAGTCATTAAGTGAGCACCCCTAAATGACACCATTTTGTGGTGTTTTCCTCAAATGTCCATTATACATCATTTTAGTAAACCATATGTAAACACACGTGCACACACACACACACACACACACACACACACACACACAGGACACTAGCTGGGCAGTAAAGATCAGTCTCAAGTTTCCAAATCAGAGTTTTCCCTCTTAAGGTGGAAAACACAAACGTGCGCCACATTGACTTCCGTGACTCGAGTCCCACGCCATGGAGCCGTATTTAGAATGCAGGAAGGGGGTCCCGAGGAAGCTCTATCCATTCCTCTCTACCCCTGGGGTTCACATTAGAGTCGCTCTCCCTTCATCTCCCTAAACCCTGCCGGAGTCTGTCCCTGTCCCCGCCCTACATGGAGGCTCTCCATTCCTGCCCTTCACACAGCTGCCTCACTCAGAATCCTGATGCCAACAAGGTAAACCCAGGCCTGGTGGGCCCGAGTCTGTAGCCCCTCCTCCCACCCTCACCCCCTCCCTAGACTCAGTCCCACCCCCGTTCCAATACACTGGGCCCCCTGCAGACAATGACACCTTGTAGACACCCCTTTGTCTTCATCACAGCTCCCCCACCTCCTAGTCATCCCCATCAGCTAATAAGCCTACTGTGATGCAACCACGTCTTTAAAAGTCCCTCATCCACCTCATGTTTCCTTCCAGTTATTACTTCATTCTTGCACCTCTTCTCATCAAAACTCACTGTAGACTTATCCACATGAGAACTCGTGCTGCCTCGCCTCCCCCTGCTCCCTCTGGGCTTCCACGACCCACATTCCAAGGAGACCACTCCTCCGGATGCCAAGAATGAACCTCACATGGCCAAATCTGAAGGTCCAGTGTTGGCCCGAAGCTTAGCTGACCTGTGGGTAACATTTGGCTGAGACCAGAGTCTCTTCCTATAGCACATTCTCCACTCGGCCTCTCTGTCCTTTCCTCCCACCTCCCTTTTCTTCCTTCCAGTCTTGTGCCCCACTTACCTTCCTGACCTCTGAACCCTGGCATTTCCCAGGGTGCAATCCAGGAACCCATTTCTTGTCTGTCTCATCCAGTCCAGGGACTTCCAATCCCACCCTCAATGGAAGCATCTCAAGTCCATGTCTCCAGTCCCATCTCTCTCTGACCTCTAGACCACTCTATCAGTGGCTTGCCTGGCCTATTCACTTGGATGTCTAGCAGGTGTCTCGCTGGCTTCCCGTGCCCACCACTGCACTCGTGATTTTCTGTACCCAGACCTCTTTTCCTAGTGTCTTTTCCAGTTCTGCCCCGTGATAGGCAAGGAACGCTCAGGTTTTCTGCTCAGATACTTGGGGAGTCATCCCTGACTGCTCTCTGCCTTTCATGCCCACATCAAGCCATCCACAAATTCTGTTGGCCAAAACAGTCACTCTTCTAGGCCACCACAATGGCCTCTCAACTGTCCTCGTTGCCTCTTCCTTTAACCCCCTCTCTCACCATCCCAGATTCCATTTTAGCCATTCGTGCAGCTCTCAGATGGAGCTTTAAAATTTAAGTCACATCATTGTCCCATCTAAATTGGATCATGTTCCCACTCCTACTCAAAACCACTCAACAGCCCTCTCTGACCTTCAAGATAAAATCAGCTGTCCTTCCTGACATTACCCCGCATGGCCTACAAGGGACTTCAAGATCTGACCATGTCTCCACCCTCCTCCTTGAAAATACCTCCTATCCTTCCCTCCTGCCTCACGGTGGTCCCCTCCATGTTCTAACTCTCAAGGCACGCCCCTGACCAGCACCCTGCATCCACCTGCCGCTATCTGCTTCCGGCACACAAGCAGGGCAATGTCCCTCAAGATGCCATTGCAAGGAAGACATTGTGGATGTGGGTAAAGTTATGGTCCAGGCCAGGTGCTTACCCAACTTCTGGGTCTAGTAAACTTCAGGGCCCTCCTGGTTGCAATGATGCCCAAAAGAATGGCCTGTGAGACTTAGCACTCTTTCCCCACACACATGGACTTGTTTACGCATTTAACACAGGCTTTGCAATTGTTTCGTCACATAAGCATTGTGGCATAGGACTTCTGATTAGTCCCACTTTGGGATTAGGAAACTGAGTTGCAGGCAGGTTCAGTAACTCTTCTGCCATCACACAGTGTGTGGACAGAGATCAGAGATCAGAGCCAGATGACTCCAATGTCCTCTGTCTAAATAGTTCTTAATGCTATCCTAAACATTTCCCAGTGGTCCTGAAACAAGAACCAAACTGATTATATAGTGATGTCCCTATTGCTTTTGTTAAAGTTGAAAATTAACTAGTTTGTATCCCATGAACTTTTAGGTTAGCCTTTTTGTTTTGGATTAAATTGTTAAATAGATACAAATAAAACGGAGTATCCAATGAATCAATAAAGCCTGTCTTGTGTTTCTTAGCATATAATCCTAGTGCTGGACTTTATCATCCATATTCTGTGTCAAGTTTTATTCAGGCTGTGGTAGACTCAGCATTTGCAGTGGTATGATTTGAGTTCTAGATAAAAAGAGTCTTTTATTTCCAATACATAGCTTTCCCCTATTCTTTCCTTTTTCATGGCACTATGAAAAATATTAGGACATTCTGGAGAAGGCCCTGCAGTGGGGAAGGCCAGCCCCAACTTGCAGCGCTCAGGCAACCTTGATTCTACCATTCTCCCACAGCGAAACCTGGACACACCTAACACACACTCTAACACCTGAGGCCTTTTTGCCCACAAAGTAAGGATGTTGTAAGAATTAAATAGTGCCTGTTTTTTGAAAACGCATTCTGGAGAATAAGGTGACACACCCACTGGTAATCACTGTTGCTACTGCCAGAGTCCTCTGACGGGATTTCCTTTTACTTCTGAATCGAATATTTTTCCCTGAAATTTCATACCAATTAAAGATGCGGCGTATGCAACTGAACCTTCGTAAAAATCCAAAGCCCACATTCTCCTCCTCCCCTTGAGCCGGGCTGTGACTCATCCGGCGCTGACGGCCAGACGGTGTCAGCAGATAGCTGTGCTCTCGACTCCCTGGCGTGCTCACTGCCTCTGGAGCATGCTACAAGTTTCCTTTTAGAAAGCAGACAATTTGGAAGTATTTTCTTTTGCTACCTTTAAAAAAAATGTTGGACATTTTCAGTAGCCCCGTTTCAGTCCCCGATATTTTTTATGATATGCAAGAACTACCTTGCTAAACTGGTGCTTGTGGCTGCCGCCACATGTGTTCCTGCTAACAGCTCGAGGGCACTTTCTGGGTGTTTTCACAATTGTTACGACTGTTTGTACTGGGCCTCATGACCCCGCAACTGTAGCACAGGGAGAATTTGCCATCTGGGGATTCACAAGAAAGAACTTTCCATTTAAAAAGACATTGTGAGTACCTGCATGATTCAGAGAGAACGTACTTTCTGCTCTACTTAAAAGCAGGGAACTGTCCTTGAGTATGCGTAGGAAAAGGCTCTCTTCGTGAAACCAAAGGTCCAGCTTGGCACACTTGTACAGACCAAGGAGAACCTTCTGTGTTCATGTTCAGAAGCACCTCTACAAAAACCTACTTTTAATTGCCAAGTGTAAAATGTTGTTTTCTGAAGTCTATTTGAGTTTCAGTTCCCACGTAATACAATTCAAACACACTTCTTTTTTTTAAATTGACAAACTTCTAAAACATGTTTAAGACAATAAAAACAATGGAATCAGACTTCATCTTAGTATAATCTTCAAATTTGTCTTGCAATTATCACTGGATTATCAGGTATGATAAAGTATATTTTCTAAATGATGATAACTTAATTTCAGTTTAAATGTAATATTATTATTTTCATATTACACTATGAAATAGTGTTTCTGTGCTTTCCCTTCTATACCTTCTACTTCTGATTGCTGGTCTCTTTAAAATAATACAAGCCCTCAGATAATCCTGGGTCTCCAAACATACTCCAGCACAAGGCTGACTCTCAAATAAAGCCCCTGTTCTGCTGTGCACCTGACTCAGGCACTCTTCTTTTCTTAAAACTAGAAGGATTAGAAAGGCTCTTGAAAAGGCTGGGACTCTGGCTGAATTTGGAATATGACCAAGAGATGGAGAAAAAATAATACGCATATACTTTCAAAGCAATGTCACATTAATTATCTTACATAATCACCAAGTATATTTCACTGATCACACTTACAAATGTTCCAACTGCCAGTGCCACACTCTTCTCATAAACACTGCACATCAACTTGGTCCATGAACAAAACCCTACACGCTGTGTCTTTCCTTCCTCTATTCTGCCTGATTTTCTGTGATAGGCCTCCTCACCCCTGCCAGTCCTCTGGCCTCTTGGATGTATCCACAAGAGTCAGCATTTCCTTTGTCCTAGAATCGTGTTCAAATCAGGGCCTTTGGTATGTCCTCGTTCACACTTCTTGTGAACCCAATCATACAGATTCTTTCTTTGGGAGCAAACAAAAGAGCAGACCCAAACTCTTTTTCCTCCTAACCCCCAGGGACAGAAAACTCTCTGTACCCTGAAACAGAGAATTACTTTCAGAAATACGTTCTCTGCCTCTCTAGCCTTGTTTGGCCCCACACTGCCCTGGAAATCAGGTGTAGTCAAGTAAGGGAGCCCAAAAGGTAGCCAGGCAGAACACACTTGAAGACTGCTGGGCAAAGACCCTTGGCAGTCACTGGGCTTGTGAAGTTCCCAAGTAAGCGACTCATCTACCCACCTTCCACTCTTGGATGATGGGCGAAGGATGCCCAGCTCATCTGGAGGCTCCTAGGAAAGCACGTAAGCTAACGCAGTGCTCACACTGTGACAGTGATTATTTTTCAAGACTTTGGTAGAATATTCTGAAACTTTATTTGGGATTTGGCAAAATTATCCTCAAGTACATTTAGACACAAGGCAAGTGAGAGAAGGAGCTTGGTCTAAGCAGGGAAGTAAGCAGGGCCGTGACGTCTCTCGTAGCTGTTGGAAAACATGACCTGCCGGCCAGAGCACGCCAGAAGCCCATCCCGCCAAAGGCAACGGACACGCGGGGCCGGCAGCTGAAGGCACTCAAACACTCTCGTGTAAATTCTACGCGTAAAAATATCCTCTAGTGGAAACAATCTCAAATACTTTTAGGCCAGATATGTCCACATATTTAAACTTACAGGCCAAACATATTCACTACAGGAAAATGGACAACAGCAAAATCCGAAACAAAGTAAGCATCCCAAATTAGAGTGGTAGCTAACAAGAAGGTATCCGCCACACAATGTAATAATATCCAGCCACTGTGAAGTCACATGTTTTACAGAGTTTGTTATAAAATATTATGTTCAGAAAAAGCACAGTACAAAAACGCATGTGCAGTGTGATCCCAACAGTATAAAAATATGCACAGAAGCAGGTGGAAGGAAGCTCACCAAATGTGAAGGATGATTGTTCTATGTGGTGGAATTAAGGGTATTTTCCTTTTTATAAACTTTTTAGTATCTCACGTATTTGCTGCAGTTAGTAGACATTGTTTTATGATAGGCTACTGGCCTTACATCTAAAAGATTAAAAATTGCCCCAACAGTGAGTTTTCTAGAAAATTTGAGGAGTATTCTACTACTTACTCAGTGGTAGCCTCCAGCAACTAAGTTACCTCCCCATTTTGAAGATGAGCTCAGAAAGTCATAGAGTGAAATAAGAAACTGTAACTGTGTCTCATGGCTGAACACCTCATACATGTGACTTCCTACTTCAGACCTGCCTCCTCTATCAGGGAGTGTAATAAGTTCATGGCTCTAAAATGCAAATTCACAATAGTATATTTTGACCACAATGATTTAAAGAAAATAAATGTCTGTCATCCTTGCATAATCCTCACCTCCACAATATTATTCAATACATGTAGTAAATCAGTTACACAAACCAACTATTTAATGCTTTAACTAGCAAAATGGAATAATCTGCAGCTTTCATTCAGAGAAACACTGTGAACATCATAGTTCATAAAATTTAACAATTGGAGAGACCTTGGGGGAATAAAAGCAAAAAACCTTCACCTAACAGTTAAGGAAACCAAGAACATGGGAGGAGAGGCGTCCACTTAAAACAGTTAACACCCAATGCTGTTTCTCAAGAAAGTACTCAGAATGGCTCAAAGGGCTGTGGCACACCACATGCCTATCCCCCTCGGCATGGTTAGAGTACACATGCTGCCCAGCTCATGTTGGTGAGGTATGGGCATGTTCTTTAGCTCAGCTCTGCTGGACAGAGTCTCAGGTGAGGGTTCAGACCTGTGACCAGGTAGACTGGACTACCGTCCAGCACGGCCTAAAGCCCCACCCACTTCCTCTGCGTAGATCTAGAAGGGTCAAAAGAGCAGGAAGTGTCCACAGAAAAATGCCATGGCCCGGGAAGGGTCCTTTCTCTCCTCTAGAGAGAGGGGCCTCTACAGGCCGCTGCAGAGCACTGTATATTCTTGGCCCCAATGACTTGCACAAGTGTGGAGTACATCGTGCAACCTCTGAGGCCCATTTTGGCAGGACTGCAGCTTGGCAACTTTTGTCCTGACATTTAATCATACTCCATGAACTTCAAGTTACAAACTTTCTGATCAATCAGAACAATTCTGGGATGGGAGTCAGAGGAAGTGCATCAACCTCGTGAGAAAAGTCATCTGGAATGTTTGTTATCATCAGCCTCAAGAAAAAAGGTTAGAAACAGTGCATGGATACTAAAGTGTAAAATGAAAGAGGGATTCATGGAAATTATAATGCCAGAAACTTAAGGGTGTCTCTCAGGTCTTCAGACACCTATGGTTTAAAATCTCTGCATCTGTGTTCAGACAGCTATAGTTCCAGGTACTTGGCTCAGGTCAGGTGAGACCTTTTCAGCACCAAGTAGCACAGGCCTGGCTTCAGAGGCAAATGCACTTGCATAAGGAACCAAGGAGGGCAATGGAAATACTGCAGACTGTCTTGTCTAACAAGCCGTGACTGTCCTCTGTGGGCATGCACTCCTGAGTCCTGTCCGAACCTGAGTAGGAGGAAACACAGCTCACTTGGACACTAACGTTAACTTCCATTTCTGAAAACATGATCTGTCTTTCTTTCTGACTCACTTCAGAGACCCCAGGCCGGGAACAGCTTTGCTCAGGGAGCGCATGGGTCAAGGTCAGGACTCTTCATTCATTGACAGCAAACGGAAGGGTGTGGGACTGCAAAGGTGTCAGGTGAGGGCTTGCTGACCAGACGCTCTGCTCTACAAGGTTTCGGAAAGGCGCCCGTGCCCCTAAAACCATAAAATACAAGCACGGAGAGTAACTTACCCAAAGTGACTGGACAAGTTCATGGAGATACAAAAGAGAAGGAGGTTTTTGATCATGATAGAGCTAGAGTACATCCCATTGTCCATTCCCAATAAGAATAAGAGTTGAAGCAGATGAATTTGGAAGAATAATTGTCCTTTCTGTAACTTGATCTTGAAGCTGAAAAGTAAGAAAAAGTGGAAAGCACATGAATTTCAGCGTTTCTGCACCCCAGAGCCTGGAGCAAACCACGCTGCCACCACAACGATTACAGAGAACGGGGAGCTGGACAGCCTTGTCCAGCACACAGACACACCAGGCACCTTCCACCACCTTCCCTAGGCAGTGAGCCGCAGCCTGAAAGGGGTCACGGGACAGGTTAATGTCCACTGTTACTCAGAAAGCAGGATCACCTTAATTTATTTTTTCCCATGTCCAAATACTTTGTTTTACTTTTTTAGTATGTTATCCAGTTATTAAAATACATGTCTGAGGTTTTCTGGGCAACCGCATTTTGCGTCTGTCAAATCCACAAGTGGGATGATTTTACCTTTCTGAAATATCTGCCACTCGTTCAAAGCCAGCAGGCTACTCCGCGTTCCGCAAGGCGCTGAGAGAAGTATGTGGAAAGAGGGAAAGGCACGTTTAGGAAACGGGTCTCCGGCAGGATCACGATAATGTAACAACTGCCCACTTGCCACCTTCTCGGCACACCGCCCCCGTGCCTCAATAACAATCGCTGCGTTAGTGAAAGGCACTCAGTTGGGCGCTGGACCCTCCTGTCCCCACTGGCAATGCAGGCAGCACCGTCCCCAGCTCGGCAGCCAGCCTCCGGAAGGTTCTCCCTCCTCCGTGTGCGCAGAACGCAGACCCGTGCTCACCGAGAGCGAGCCCGGAGCATCTGGGAAGGAGCGTCTTCCCGAGGAGCCCCCTGCGAACTCCGGAACCGGGAAGCGCACAACAGGTACTCCCACCGCAGAAGCCAGGGGCCCTCTGTGCTAGCGTCCACAAGGGCAGGGCTCCGTGCTGGGGGCGCCGGGCGCGTCGCCGGATTGGAGCCAGGCGGCGAGCACGCGGCGCTGCATGCGGGAAAGCCGGGCAGCGTCCTCCGCCCGGAGCCGGGGCCCCGGGAGAGGCTGAGCTCCCTGGACCCCACGGAGGCTCGCCCCGGCCGGCGCGCAGGGGCGGGTGGGCGCGGGGCTGCCCTGCAGAGCCGCAGCCTGGGTCGCCCGGGTCCCTCGGCCCCGCAGGTCGGCCACCCGCCCGCTCCTGCCGCCCACCCCGACCCTCCCCGGCCCCGCAGACCTCCCGCTCCGGCCCGGGTCCCCGCCGAGCGCCAGCCAGGCAGCGCCTTCCTCCTGGGCTGCGAGCGCACGGTGCCGCGGCGGCTCCGGTCGCCTGGCCTCGAGCAGCCCGCGCGACACGCGCGCGACAGTCTCCCGGGGCCCGCGCCCACCGCGAGCAGCCAGAGCCGCGCGCCCCGGAGCCCGGGGCGGACAGGGCCTCCCAGAGGGCGAGCTCGCCCCTCCGGCTCCCGCGACGGCGGCGTTGCCCCATGCCTGCCCGCGGGCTTGTGGGCGCGGCTCCCCGTTCGCAGGGCTGCGCCGCCCGGGACCCCTGCCCTCCCTGCGGCTGCAGCCCCGCTGGGGTCGGGGAAAGTTTGCGCCCGGGGCCATGGCAGCGCGCGCCAGCCCCCCACCTCCCCGCCGTCCCGCTCCCCCAGCCCCCACCTCCCCACCTCTCCCCCTCCCCTTTCTCCTCCCGGCCACGCGGCCCGGCTCCGGAGCCTGGGGGGGGCGCGGGCCAGCCAGGCCGCGCGCCCCTCGCCGCTCGCGTCCGCTCACGCCCTGCGCCCGGGCTCACCCAACGCGCTGACTCCCGGAGGCGAGCCGTCGGCTCGGGCGCATCCTCCTGCCCCTCCGGCGCCGCTCTCCCCGGCCGGCAGCCGCGGGAGGCCGTTTCGGGAGGCCGGCGCCTCGTCACCGCCCCATGCCGCCCTCGAGCTGCCCGCGCCCCGGGCGAGGCTCGGCCCCGCTCCCGCCCTGCGGCTCCGCTCCGCGCCCAGGGCCGCGCCGCCGCCGCAGAGCCCGCGCCCCGCGCACTCGCGCTCACCTCTCCGAGCGCCACATGTCGTCGCCGGGCTGGGGACGTCCCTCTGCAGAGACTCCGGTAGAGGCCGCCAGACGCTCGCGCAACGCGCCCGGCCCGCTCCGCGGAGGGGGGGCCGCGGGGCCGCCGGGTGCGGACCGGCCGCGTCTCTGGGAACTTTCTCGCCGGCCTGCGGCGCCTCCTCTGCCCCCGCCGGCCGGCGAGACCGGGAGGAGGGGCCGGGGCGCCGGCGGCGGCGGCGGCGGCGGCGGCGACCGCACGGCCGGGCTCCCGGCGCGCTCCGCCCGAGGCCCCCGGCCCCAGGCGGCCCGGGTCCCTCCCCGGGCTCGGCGCCCCTGCAGAGCCGCCGCGCCGGCTCGCTTCCGACAGCGGCTGGCCGTGCGGGAGCAGGGTCTCGTCGGATGGCTGCCCGGGGAGGCCGGGCGAAGCGGGTGGACCCGCGCGGCCCTCCCCCACCTGCAGTGTGCGCGGGGGGTGTGCGGAGCTCCACTTCTGGACCGCAAGCGGCGGCGGCTGCAGGAAAGAGCACGGCCTGGGGTCTCCGGGCCTGAAGGCAGGCCGGAGGTGCGGGGGCTGGGAGCCGAGCCTCCGAGGCCACACGCGGGGCTCAGTGCTGCGTGCTGGGTCTCTCGCCTTGGTGGCGCAGGGCCTGCGCGGTTGGGCCCCTGCTTCTCACAGCCCAGGCAGGAGGCATGCTAGGGCCACACACTCCCTAGGTCAGGACCACAGGGCTTGCTTCCGGGAGGCGGGTGCCTCTCGGCTAGCGCAGTGGGAAAGGGTCGAGATGTAGAGTAAAGGCGGTGAGATCGCGAGGAGGCTTGTTTTCATGACTGTTCCAGCCCTTGTGTGAAACGGCATCGCTTACCATCTCTTGGACAGAATAATTGTGAGAAAAGGCGGATTCCTAACTCTGCCCCCAAAGATCTGGAATCTTACGCTGTATGAGGCCTCTCAGTTTTCCAGTTATGTCTGATACAGTCTACTCCAAACTAAGTCAAGTCACCTGCTGGTACTTTTGCACATTCCAGAAATTCTGAAAACTTCCAGCACTTAGAAATTGTAAATATGTTTCAGGAAAAGGAGATATATATATATATATAAAGTGTGCAAATATTCAGGAAGTGCTACTCTGAATATACATTTAGACACAGTATTAAATAACTGATTTGAGTTGATCCTCATAAAATATAAATTAGATAAGATAATATAAATTTATCTAATTTATTTAATTTATCTAACTAAGGCCTTTCTTTCTTCCCTTCCTTCCTTCCTTCCTTGCTTCCTTCCTTTCTTTTTTGGAAACAACAGGGTCTCCCTCTGTTATTCAGGCTGGAGTGCAGTGGTGCAATCATAGCTCACTGCAGCTTCAAACTTATGGTCTCATGCCATCTTCCCATCTCAATCTCCCAAGTAGTTAGCATTACAGGTGCATGCCACCACACCTAGCTAATTTTTTTTTTTGTAAAGATGGGGTCTTGCTCTGTTACACAGGCTAGTCTCCAATTCCTGGCCTCCAGTGATCCTCCTGGCTTAGCCTCCCGAAGTACTGAGATTATAGGCATAAATCACCTAGTCCAACCTTGAAAGGCTTTAAAAATTCTAAAATGAATAAATTGTACACATACATTTCTTCATGTTCTGATTTCTCAAAATATGTATCACTAAGGTAAAGTTTCTCCATAGTCAAAATCGTTTAATTAAAAGAGTCAACCTAATATGATTTCATAATCAATTTAATATAACCTTCACCTATTAGACATTGGAATTCTGATTTAGAAATACCTGTGACAGCTTTTCTTCTGTTGGGATTAAACAGCGTAATGCAAATCGGAGAGTTCAAATAATTGGCAAATTTAAGACTTTTCAGATTATCACACAAAGTTATTCAGTCTGTTTTTGCAAAAAAAAATTGAAATCAATAAGATAATACTTTTGTATTAGTGAAAGTTGTGAACATTAATTCTTAATGAAATTTCAACTGTAAGTGAATATGTTCTTTTGATGGGTTATGTTTAAAATTTGTGTGTTTCTTGGCAAATTATCAGCTTCACGTCAACTCATATAATTAAACATAAGAAAATTACCCTAAATGAGATTTGTGTTTTTAAATTATATTTAAACATATTGCTTAAGTACTTTTTTACTCCTTGTGAGGAAATGATAGCCCGTCTACTCCTTGTGTTTATATAACATGTAACCTCATGTTAGATGGACGAACTACTGGGAATAGTGAAATAATGAGACCTGTCAGACCCTCTGGAAACCCAATAATTTTTGCTTTAGTATGGAATTCAGTGTCTGTGTGAGAAATAATGGGCTATCAGTTGAATTCCCATTTGTTCCATTAGCATTTTCCCTAAACAAAGTAGAGATCATTCTGGAAAACAGCAGAGGGCACCCGAGTTCCATATAACCTCAGCATTGGACCTTTCTGGATAATTTAATTTCCAGAGAGCCCAGAACGGCTGGACTTGGGGAAACTGGGCCACGGGAGAAGCAGTGAGTGGAAGATCACTCACCCATACCCATTCTGGAGCAGGGGCTGAGAAAGGTGACTGTGTTTACATGGCTGGGTGTGGTAGAGGTGGCTGAAACATGAAAGCAGTGCCATCATCTAAGTGAGATCATGTGGTGCCTTTTTCTGCACCTGGCTCACTTCACTTAAGTCCTCCAGGTTATCCATATTGTCACAGATGGCAGGGTTTCCTTCTTTGTTAAGGCTGAATAATATTCCATTGTGTTAAGTCTAAATGACATTCCATTGTGTAATAATGTTTTGCAAGGTTTTTATCCATTTGTCAACAGACATTTAGTTTGTTTTTATAACTTGGTTATTGTAGAAAATGCTAAAATGAACATGGACATGCAGATATCTCTTCCAGATCATGATTTTATTTCCTTTGTTTATACACCCAGAAGCAAGATTGCTGGAGCAGATGGAGGTTGCCAGGGGCAGGAGGGAGAAATGGGGAGATGTTGGCCAAAGGGTGCAAAGTTTCAGTTATGCAAGATGAATGTGCTTCTGGAGGTCTAATGTGCAGCACTACCTATATTTATTGCATGCTTGAAATTTGCTAAGAAGGTAGTCTTAAGTGTTTTTGTCACACACACAAAAGATGCTAACTCTATGAGGTGATAGATAAGTGAATGAACTGACTGTGATGATGATTACAGCTCTCTCTCTGATCATATATATATATATGATCATCAAGCCGAACACCTTAAAAAACAGAAGCTTTTACATAAATGACTGGATAAATGCACATATCTTGATTTCTGGCTTGAAATACACACACACACACACACACACATACACACACACACACGCACGTACACACACACGCACGCACAGATTGAGCAAAACTGGCCACACAGACTCCCACCCTCTTGACTTGTCTGGCATGAGGTCCTTAGGGGGACATAATCTATTCTTTTTTACACTTAGTTCATTTATGTAACTTGAGCAATAGAGACAAATGAGGTCTTTAAAATGATTTTAATTTTTTTCAAATTTTATTTTATCTTTACTATTGGCTTATTATTATTTCTCCATTTTTCTTTATTCTATTTTGTGATGGTTCTAGGGCTTACAGCAGACATCTTTAACTTATTATAGTCTACTTTAAGTAGCATCATATCATGTAATATACAGTACATTATAGGAAACTTACAATAATATACTTCTATTTTTCTGTCCTATCCCACTAGCTGTTGTCACACATATTGCTTCCATATTAGATCAGTTATCTTTTTACTTTAACAATCAATTATTTTTTAAACAGATTTTCAGATGATGAAAAATTTCCATTGGGGGCCATCTTAATTCTGCTTATAGAAAATTCTTTCTCACTTTTGTATCACAGGTCTTCTGTGATGAATTACATAAAATTTTATTTCTCAAAAAAAGTTTTATTTTGTCTTCACTTTTGAAAGATATCTTTTTTTTTAGATATTTTTTATGTACAGATAGTCACTCAATGATGGTGCAACTTATGATTTTTTGACTTTATGATGATGCAAAAGTGATGCACATTCAGTAGAAAACATAATCTGAGTGCACATACAACCATTCTGTTTTCCACTTAAAGTCAACATTCGGCAGATTTCATGAAATATTCACCGCTTATCATAAAGTAGGCTTTGTGTTAGATTATTTTGCCCAATTGTCGGCTGGGTATATGTGTTCTGAACACACTTAAGTTAGGCTAGGCTGAGCTACAATGTTTGCATTAAATAGGTTAGGTGTATTTAATGCATTTTTGACCTATGATATTCTTCACTTACGATAAGTTTATCAAGATGTAGCCCCATCATAAGTCAATGTGCATGCTACAGTCATGTGCCGTATAATGGCATTTTGGTTAACCACAAACCATATATACGACAATGGTCTCAGAAGATTATAAGGAAGCCGAAAAATCCTTATTCCCTGGTGACATCCTAGCCGTCTTAATGTTGTAGCTCACATATTCTAAATATATTTAGGGTAGCCTAAATGTACAGTGTTTACGGTAAAGTCTGCAACAGTGTACATGATGTTCTAGGCGTTCACATTCATTCACCGCCCACTCATTGGCTCTCCCAGAGCAATCTCCAGTTCTGCGAGTTCCACTCATGATAAGTGCCCTATGCAGGTTTACCATTTCTTTTTTGACCTTGTACACTGTAATTTTATCATACATTTTCTACGTTTAGATTTGTTGATATACACAAACACTTACCATTGTGTTACAACTGCCTGTAGTATTCAGTACAGTAACATGCTGCACAGGTTTGTAGCCTAAGACAACAGGCTATACTGTAGAGCCAAGGTGTGTAGTAGACTATACCATCCAGGTTTGTTTAAGTACGTTCTATGATATTTACACCATGGTGAAATTGCCTAACAATGCATTTCTTAGAATATATTCTCAACATTACGTGATGCATGACTGCACGCTAAAGCTCTGTTCTTCTCTCTTCTGTCTTCTATTTTTCTAACAAGAAGTCCATTGTCATTTTTCTCTTTATTTCTTTGTACACGATATGTCTTTTTCTCCTCCATATCTTATTCCAAGATTTCTCTTTATCATTGGTTTTCAGTATTTCATTTAGAATATGATTTGGTTTATTTTTCTCTCATTCATTCATTTTTCTATTCTGTTTTGGAAGTTTTGGAGCCTTGGATATGTGAGCTTATAGTTTGCATAAAACTTGAAAACAGAAGTGGAGGAGGCAGAAAAAATATTTAAAGAAATAATGAATAAAAAATCTCCAAGTATTCCTATAGGTCACTGAAGCTTTAGTAAATTTTTTTTTCTCTGTGCTTCATTTTAGATACTTTTTGTTTTTATGTAAAGTCCACTAAACTTTTCTTTTGCAATGTCTGGTCTGCCTTTGGTTTTATCCGGTGTATTTTTCACTTCAGGCATTGCATTTTGGATAGCTAGACATTTCATTTTTTTCTTTATATTTTTCATTTCTCTATTATCATCATATTTTAATTTAAATCTGTATTCTAAATTAAAACAGAGATCATATTTATAATAGCTGTTTCATATTTCTTGCCTGTTAGCTCTATCATCTTCTAGTTTAGTTTATGCTGACTACTTTGACTGATTTTTCTTCTGCTTCTTGTAATGTGTGCTAAATTTTTGTATTAGATGTTTCATATGGTTAATTTCCTGTTGATGAGTATCTAGGTTTGGTTGTCTTCCTTTAAAGAGTGTTGCACTTTATGTTGGCAGGAATTTAAATTATTTGAAGATCAGCTTGGTCTTATTGAGATTTGTTTTTAAGCCTTGTTATAGCAGGTTACAGTAGCTTTATTCTAGAACTAATTTATCTCACTACTAAAAGGTGACCCTTTGGGGGTCTCCATTAAATATCCCAGGTGCTCAACAAACACCCTCCACTTGAGTGAACTCTGGGAACTATTCAGCTTACAGCTCACTGGTTTTCTTCACCCAACCTTATGGAATTTTCTTCTCTGAATGCTAAACTTTCTATTCATGAATAGATTCACAGGATATATATGAAAATTTCTGCAACTATTACTTTACCTCACAAGTTCCAGTTGTCTTTCACTTATTTTTCCTTATATTGGTCCCCCCATTTTAGGGAATGGCTGTGTTTTGCTTGAGATCCACTTTCTTGCAGAAATTAGGGGTGAATGTTGGGCTCATTTTCTCTTTTTTCTCTCTGGGATCATGATTCCACAAACTGTTGTCCAGTATTTGAAAGTAATTGTTTACTATTCCTTGTCTAATTTTTAAGGTGTCTATGGAGGGAGGGTTGAATCTAGTTACAATTACTGCATTATTGCCTTATATCCTGAATTTTTCAAGTATGCTTAATAGTCCACCCCCATAAACCTTTTATGCAAAAGAAATTTAGAAAACATTTTTCTCTGGCCATAGTAATCTATTCTTTTATTTACCTTTGGTCACCAGAAAATTAATCAGGATTTGCCTTGGGTTTGACTGTTATGCATCATTATTTTCAATGAACTGAAACTCAAGCGATTCAGGTTATCCTTTATTTCAGAAAAGATTTCTTTATTTCACTGACAGTGTTTTTAGATCTAATTATTCTTTCTTTCTTTTTTTTTTTAGAAAGGACCATTACTTACGAACATAGTTGATCTCTTGTTTTCTCTTATAATTTTTTCTGTAATCAATTATATAACTCAGTATTATTTTTTACTTATAAACCTGGTGTTCTCATATCTATTTCTTTATTTTTAAATGTCTATTGTATATTTTTATTCAATTTTTTATAATTTAAAACCTGAAAAATAAAGAGGGTAAATGTAAACTATGAAGCATATTAATAAAAATAAATTTACTAAACCATTCAACTAATTTCTGAAATAGAACATTATCACTTATATTAAGCTTCCCTGTATGCTTCTTCCCCAAAACATCTATTCTGGATATACCCAACTAACCTTCAATACTTTTTAAATGTATTACTTAAAATTGATTAGTTATTAATTTTCTTTGTGGTTTGTCCACATACAAACAATATATTGCATATATCAACATACCATAGTGGATAATATTAAATTTTCAGTAAAGACTTTTATAGTTTTTAAAATCAGCATTCTTTTCAAAGTTTACCCATGTTATTTTGTGAACAAATCATTTCCCTTGGTAAATAGCATTCCATTTCATGAATTGAATTAACACCATTAATTTATACCTTCCTCTACTTAGGATGATAACTTAGAGTGCTTTCAGTATTTTGTTATTAAGCAAATGCTATTATGAACATTCTTGGATAGCATCTTGAGCACATGAGTAAGAGTTTCTATGGACTCCATTTCTCAAAATGTTTGATCTTAGAACCCCCATGTGTTCTTAAATTATTTTAAATTCCAATATTCTTTTGTTTATGTCCATTGTAGCTATCAGTTTTAAATGTATTAGAAATTAAAATTAGAGTTTCAAAAGAATTTATTTTAAAATAACCAATTACATGTTAACATACTAAAATTTTTATTAAAAATTACGACATTTTCAACAATTTTAGTGAGATAAATGGCATTGTTTTCCATTTTTGCAAATCTCTTTCATAAAACAAGCTCTCCTAACAGAAGAGCACCAGATTCTCATATTTACTACTGAATTCAATGTGTTGTAATACCTGCTTTTGATTGAAGTATTCAAAAACAATCTAGTTTCACAAAAATATGTATTTGGAAAATGAGAGATTTTTAATAAGCTTGTTAATGTGTAAATATTCTTGAATATTAACCAAAATTTTATAACTGGTTGGGGTTTTTTAAAGCTTTGTTGAGGTATAATTGACAAACAAAAATTGTACATATTTAAGGTGTACAATGCGATGTTGCAAAATAATTACCACAGTTAAGTTGATATCTTAAACACCTCACATATTTGTGTGTTTGCATGTGTGTGTGTGTGTGTGTGTGTGTGCGTGCACGCGCGCGCGCGTGTGTGTGTGTGTGTGTGTGTGTGTGTGTGTGTGGTGAGAGCATTCAATATCTACTGTCTTAGCAAATAACTGGCACTTAAATGCCAGTTGCAATGTGAAATCTGATACTATATCAATATACTTGTCATTCTTTGTTATGTCAAATTCTGTTGGCCAATTCAACAAACATTTATGGTAAACATTCTCAGCAAAGTAAGCATGGGAACAAATCCTCAATTTGATAAGAAGCAAGTAAAAAGAAAGTCATAGTTAATATTATACTTGATGAAAGACTGAATACTTTTCCCTTAAGATCAGGTGCAAGGCAAGGATGTCTGATCTCTCCACTGCAATCAACACAAACATATTATTAGGAGTCATACTAAAAGTAACAAGGAAAGAAATGTAAATAAAACATACAAATTGGAAATGAAGAAATAAAATGGTTCCTAAGTGCAGATGATGTAATTAACACCATACAAAATCTCAAATTATATGCAAGAAAAATAAATAGCAGTAGATGGATTCAGCAAGGTATTTCTATATGCTAGCAATGAGCATGTGGCAACCAAAACTATGAACTCAGTACCACTAACCACAATTTTAGAAAAACAAAATATATATGTAAAACTCTAACAAACATGTACAAGACCTGTATGATGAAAGCTGCAACAATTAATAAAATTAAAAGGAGCTAAATAAATAGAGAGATGTATTGTGTTCATACATTAGAAGACTCAATATTGTAAAGATGTCAATTCTTCTCTATGGGCTTAGTGCAATTTCAGTCAAAATAGCAATGATTTTTGCAGATATAGAGAAATTTTTAAACAAATTTTTAGGCAAGGGGTCCTGCTATGTTGCCTAGGTTGATTTCAAACTTATTGCTTTAAATGCCTCCTGAGAAGTTAAGATTACAGGTGGGGGAATCTTGCACACAGCAGATATAGAGAAACTTATTCCAAAATTCATATGGAAAAGTTGAAACATTAGAATAGCTATTTTTGGGCAAAGTAAAATAAGAATCACACAATTTTAAGACTACAGAAATGAAGGCATTGTAGTGAAGGTAGAAAGGTAGACAGAACAGAGTAGAGAACAGAGTAGAGAACATAGAAATAGACCTATGAATGCATGACCAAACTTTTTTCACAAAGAAGCAAGAGCAATTCAATGAAGGAAGGAAAGTGTCTTGCCAACAAATGAAGCTGGAACAACTGGAAATTTGAAGGCAAAGAAAAAAAGAACCAGAAACTAAATTTCACACTATATACAAAAATTACTCAAAATGGATCATACTCTTAAATTTAAAACTCAAAACTAAGAAACTTTTCAAGAAAATTATAGGAGAATTTCTTTGAGACTTAAACCTAGGTAAAGGATTCTTAGGCATGACATGTAAGCATGATCCATAAAAGAAAAACATAGTGAATTAGACTTTGTCATAATTTAAATCTTTTGTTATATAAAAAAACCTTGTAAGAGGATGAAAAGAGCAAGCTACAAAATAGGAGAAAATAGTTGCAAATCACATACTTGAAAATAGCCTTTCATCTAGAATGTGTAAAGGGCTCTCAAAACCCAATAACGATAGAAAAGGAGGTAAAATATACAAAAAGATACTTCAACAAAGAGGATACACAGCAAGTAAACACACACACACAAAATTTAACACCATTAACCATCAGGGAAAATAAAGTCATAATGAGATCACTACGCACCTATAACAACAACCACTTTTTTAAAAAGCAGCAATCTCAAAGGCTGGTAAGGATGCCAAGCAACTGAATTCTCATAGATGGCTGGTGGGAATGCTAAATGGTACAGCCACTTCAGAAAATAGTTTGACAGCTTGGTGATGAAATTGATATTTATTTATCATGTGGCCCAAGAGCCTCACTTTTGGGTATTTATCTCAGAAAAATGAAGGTTAATATCCTTGCAAAACATGCACAGAAATGTACATAGCGGCTTTATTTACAATAGTCAAGATTGGAAATAACCCAGATTTCCTTCAACAGGTGAAGAGTGAAACAAATTGATACATTCGAACCATATAATATGACTCAGCAATAAAAAAGGAATAAATTGTGTCACCTATGAACAAAGCCAGTTTTATTTTTTTCTTCACGATCTGCATAGCTTTTACCTTCTTGAGTTGTCATGGTGCACTAGCCAGTACTTTCACTAGGACATTAAATAGAAGTAGTAAAAGAGGATATACCCAGCCAGGCTCAGTGGCTCAGCCTGTAATCCCATGCCTTTGGGAGGCTGAGGTGAGTGGATTGCCTGAGCCTGCGGGTTCAAGACCCGCCTGGGCAGCAAGACCTCATCTCTACAATAAATCAAAAAATCAGCCGGGCGTGGAAGCGCGCGCCTGTAACTCTGGGTACTCGGAAGGCTGAGGCAGAAGGATCGCCGGAGCCCAGCAGGTTGAGGCTGTGGGGGCCGGGAGCGGCCATTGCACTCCAGTCTGGGCGACTGAGTGAGACTCCAACTCAAAAAAAAAAAAACAACAAGAGGATACCCTTGCCTTGTTCCCTCTCTTAGCCTCTGCATATTTTATTTTATTTTATTTTATTTACTTTTTAAGTAGGCAGCTCACTCTGTCACCCAGGCTGGAGTGCTGTGGCTCACTCAGGGCCCCTGCAGCCTCGACCTGCTGGGCTCAGGCAATCTCTCCATCTCAATCTTCTGAGCAGCTGGCACCAAAGGCATGTGCCAACACGTCCAGCTGGTTTTTTGATTTGCTGTAGAGATGAAGTCTCGCCAAGTTGTCCAGACTGGTCTTAAACTCCTGGACTCAGGCAGTCCTCTCGTCTCTGCCTCCCAAAGTGCTGGAATGACAGGCATGAACCACTGCTCCAGGCCAACCTCTGTATTTTTTAATTGGTAAGTTTAGAACAAGAGTCAGTAAATCATAGCCCATTGTGCATATCCAGCCTGTTGCTTATCTTATTTTCTTTTTTTTTTTCTTCTATTCAGACGTGCGGTACTATTCAGGGTTAAGTATACAAATGTTCATTATGCAGGTACCCTTGTTCATGAGGTGTGTCCCCCTTTCCCAGGCAGATTCCCACTACTGCCCATCCCCCTTCTTCCCCATTCCCCCGCAGTTTCCCGCTACCGCCAATCCTTTTCTTTATAGTATTACAATAATTGTTCAAGGTCCACTTATGAGTGAGAACATGTGTTACTCAGTTCTTTGTTTCTGTGAAAGATCACTCGGTATTGCAGACTTTAAGTCCATCCAGGTTGCTGTGAAGTTCATGATTTTGTTCTTCTTTATGGCCGCATAATATTCCATTGTGGATATGTACTTCTTAAAATATAGTCCTCTTTTGATGGGCAGCACGGTTGGTTCCATGTTCTCGCTACTGTGAACAATGCTGCAATAAACATACGTGTGCTGGTATCTTTTTTATAGAGGGATTTGAGTTCTTCCGGGCATATTCCCAGTAGGGGGATTGTGAGGTCATATGGAAGGTCAATTTTTAGATCTTTTAGGAATCACCACACTGTTTTCCAGAGGCTGTACTAGCTTACACTCCCACCAACAGTGTAGAAGTTCCCTTTTCAGCACATCCTCTCCAGCATCTGTTGTTTTTTGAGTTATTGATGATGGCCATCCTGACTGGAGTTAGGTGGTATCTCAGTGTGGTTTTAATTTGCATGTCTTTGATGATTAGTGAGACTGAGAATTTTTTCATGCATCTGTTGTCTGCTCGTATGTCTTCTTTTGAGAACTGTCTATTCATATATTTTACCCTCTTTGTAATGGGGCTCTTTTTTTTTTATTTTTGGCACGTTTGAGTTCCTTATAGATGGTAGATGTTAGGCCTTTGTCAGACCATCTTAGTTTAATCGACAAAGTTTTATTGAAAGGCAGCCATTTGTTTATATATTGTCCATGGATGCTTTCATGGTGCAATGGCAAAGTTGAGCCATTGTGACAGAAGCCAGCTGGCCTGCAAAACCTAAAATACTCTGGTTCTTTAAAGAAAAGTTTTCTAAACCCTGGTTAATATAATTTGAAGTGATAATAGTTAATTATACACTTGAATTCATTTTTACACTTACTTCCATTTTTTTCTAATGTTTGTACTTTGCCCTGTTTTCCTCTTTCTTCCTTCTTTTCCTTATTCCAATTATTTCTCCTCTAATAATTTGAATAATTTTTATCTATGCTTTAAGTAATTTTTTAACTTAAATTTTAACAGAGTCTAAAATTAGTTAAGATTCAGTCTTCTGTCTGATTAACTCAAGTGCTTTATAAAATGTGAATGCCTATCATCCCTTGCTGGACATGCATTCCACTTCTATTCATTATTTTAAGTCTCTCTTAATAACACCATGGATTAGACACTATGATTACTGTAATTTATGCAGACATTTAAAAATATTTTTCCCTTCTTTCTCGCTATTTTTACCTGCCAGATCTTTTTCCTAGAGTTTTCTTTCTTCCTGTGAAGTTCGGTTTCGATTTCCTTAGTATGTCTGCCAGTGTGGATGCTCTCAATTTTTCTGAGTGCGTGTTTGGGTTTTTCTTTTTTTTTTCAGTCTGAGTTTTTTTGGTTTCTTACTAATTGTTGACAGCTAGTCTTGTTAGGGGTATAATTCAATCATAGCAGTAATTGTTTCTCTGCATTTTGAAGGTAGTTTTCCATGGATTTTTTGCTTTGCATCGCTGCTATTTTGAAAAATTTGGTATCCTTTCTCCTTTTAAAAAAGAACGCCAGCTTTCTCTTGTTATTCTCTTTCTCTCTTTTAGTGTTTTTAATGTATATTCGATGTATCTAAGTGTGTGTGTGTGTGTGTATATATATATATAATATATATATATATATATTTTTTTTTTTTTTTTTTTTTTTTTAATTGGAGTCTCACTCTGTCGCCCAGACTGGAGTGCAGTGGCCGCTCCCGGTCACCGCAGCCTTGGCCTGCTGGGCTCCGGCGATCCTTCCGCCTCAGCCTTCCGAGTAGCAGGAATTACAGGCATGCGCTACCACGCCTGGCTGATTTTTTGATTTATTGTAGAGATGAGGTCTCGCTGCCCAGGCGGGTCTCAAACCCGCGGCTCAGGCAATCCATTCACCTCAGCCTCCCAAAGGTGCGGGATTACAGGCTGAGCCACCGAGCCCGGCTAAGTATATATATTTTAATTTTTTTCCATGTGGAAAGTGCTGTGTGCTTTTCTAAATCTATGATTTTGTGTTTTTAATAAGCTTAGAATACGTTTATCTGTCCCCCTCTCTTGTTCTACTTACTTTCTCATTCCAGAATATTAATGAACTATCATTAGGACTTCTCACTCTTTCATTCATTTTCCTTTTTCTTTTTTTTTTTTTTTTTTTTGAGTCGGAGTCTCACTCCGTCGCCCAGACTGGAGTGCAGTGGCCGCTCCCGGCCACCGCAACCTCGACCTGCTGGGCTCCGGCGATCCTTCCGCCTCAGCCTTCCGAGTAGCTGGAACCACAGACGCCCGCCCATCCATTTTTCTTAACCTTGCATATTACCAACTTGCTTTTCTGTCCTACATTTATTTTCCCTTGTGCTTTCTCATTTACTTAAGTAATTGATAAGAATTTAGTTTTAATGAAGATATTTATTTTCTAAAAGTTGTATTTGTTAAATGTCTTGCCATTTTGACAGCAAGTCTCTTCTTCCTTGCTGAGTTTGAGGGGTTTTTTTTCTGTCATTTATGTACATATATTCCTACAAAGGTTTTGTATTAAGAGTGTATAGTAAACCTGCATAGTTATTTTATATAGATGTCTGAACATTCTTAAGACCTGAAGTCCTTGTGAGTTTAATTTGCTTCTCTCCAATGACCATTTCTCTCATGATGTCTTATTTACTTGGTTTTGGGTAATTGTGTATTTATGCCTGTGAAAGCTGCAGGCTGTAATTGAGGATTTTTTTTTCAGTGAGGACTTGCTTTTTTTTTTCCTACTTGTATTGTTTTTCCAACCTGAGTTTATGTTAATCTAAATTTTTGTTGTTGCTTTGGATTTTTTTCCTGACCATGAAGGTAATGTAAATTTGATTTCCAAACTGCAAGGCAATCGTATGACTTCACCTATCTCTAATAAACCCTCTTCCTTTTCCTCTTCTTCCTTCTTCTTCTCGTTCTTCCCCTCATATTTTTCTTCTTCTCATTCTTCTTCTTTTTCAGAAGCCACAGCAGAAACAACTTTCCTAAAGTCTTACTTTACCAGAGAGCAACATTTTATCTGACCCTCCCTTTTACTACATTTGGGAGAGTTTACATGACCTGATTCAGTGGGTAATATCAAGTGAACCCCCCACTTTCCTTTGGTCAATGCATATGCTTACCTTTCTCCCATGTAAATGTTCAGCTTTGTTCATCACTGCTTCCTTTAGTATTCGCCTTCTGGAATTTCACGTACTTTCCAGGAAGCACATCACTACATGCAACAGGTTTGTACAATTTATCATCATTGTTCAGGTAGCCTTTTAGAGAATACAGTTATACCTCTGGGAATAGATGTCACTATTCTAGATTTGTACCTCTTCTAATGTGGGTTACATTTTTAAATGATTCTAATTTTTATCTTTATGTGGCTGTAGGATCAACAAAGGCAAAGAATTGACCTTTAACAAGTGCATCTGTATTCTGATGATAAACGAGGGGTGTTCACCCTATCAACTGGGTTTCATGAGCTCCACCAGGTCAATACTGGGCAGAGCTGGTCAACATTCATGCTTCACGTGTGAATGAAAACATTCAGCTCAGTGGAACGTTCTGCTTCTACTAAGCAGAATCCTGATAACTCTCTACATGCAACTCTCATAGCCCATTACATCTAACTGGCACAGTCCTACAAATTGTAAGGAAGAATTATGGACTAGGGTTCCCTCTGAGGGTCGCAGCTAATTTTGGGAAAAGTGAGACTCAAGTCACAAGTTCGTCAACAGTTTTCTGGAAAGTTGTAAAGGTGATCATTTATCTTAGACTTTGGAATGTCAGAATACATGTTATTTCAAAGTAATCATGCAAAGATATAAAAGATAATCTCCATATGTGTTATTAAAAGAAATACACATTACAAACAAGGATACAGAAAGTTTGAAAGTAAAGGATGGAAAAAGATAGGCCACATAATTACCAAGCAAAGAAAGCTGGTATAGCCATATTAATATCAGATAAAGTAGACTTTAAGAAAAATTATTTTTTAGTGATAAAGAGAGTATCTCATAATTTACTAGGAAGATAAAATAATTCAAAATTCCAAGTAAGTCAAAATTTGTAGTATTTAAAAAAACCCCAAATGTATATAGGTTCCAAAATTGCCAGTACTAAAGAGAGAAATGAAAAAATCTCCAATCATCATGGAAGAATTTTACTCACTTCTCTCAGTAACTTATTTTAAAAAGCAACTAAAAAGAATAAGTAAATATACAGAAGATTTAAATAATTCAATTTTAGAAACATTAAATTTGCACATAGAAAACACTGCATCCTCCAATGTAGAAAATACTGAGATTGGTAAGAAAGCAGTAAAGAGTATGATCTCAGAATACAGTAGAATTAAACTGAAAATCAAAAACAAACAAAAAACCCTCAAGAATACTAAAATATCAAAATATTTGAGTCTATTTAAAAGTTGGAAAACATACTTCTAAATAACTCATGTATCAAAGAGGGACTCACAAAAGAAATTAGAAAATATTTTAAACTGAATGATTTTTTAAAATGCCACATCAATAATTTGGGAGACAGCCAAGCTATGACTTGAGGAGAATTTAAAAGGATTTATACATATAGGGAAAAAAAATCTGGAAATAAAAAAGTTAGAAAAAGAAAAGAAAATTAAACACGGGAATAAAAAGAAATACATATAAAAATATGAACAGAACTAATTTTAAAATATCTATCTTAGTCCGTTTGTGTTGCTATGAAGCAATACCTAAGGCTGGCAATTTATAAAGAAAAGGGATTTATTTGGTTCATGGTTCTGCAAGTTGTACAAGAAGCATGGCACCAACAACTGCCTCTGGTGAGGCCTCAGGAAGCTTCTACTCATAGTGGAAGGGGAAGGACTGCTGGTGAGCAGAGAAGACAAGGTGAGAGAGGAAGAAAGGGAGAGCCAGAGGAGACATGTTAACAACCAGCTCTCTATTAATCCATTCATAAGGGATCTGACCCGTGGTCCAAACACCTCTCAGTAGGTCCCACCCCATTACAGGGGATCAAATTTTAACATATCCCAATTATAGCCACATCCCATAGAAAAAGTTCATAAAGTCAAAAATTGGTGTGAAAAGATAAATAAAAGTGATACACTTCTGATAAGATTTATCATGAAAGAGCAGAGAAGGTACAAATAACCACTATGATGAATAAAACGGGTTATCGATAAATCCTATAAATATTAAAATATAATAAAAAGATATTACAAAATTATATATAAAAATTTGACAGTTTAGGTGAAATGGACAAGTTCCTAGAAAAGCACACTTCATTAAAAATATAAATACAAATGCCATTACTAATAACAAAATTGAATCAATGACATTTACAGAGAAAACTCTAGGCCTAGATTCTACCAAACGTTTTAGGAAGACATAAAACAGTTATTTCACAGACTCTTTCAAATAAAAAGGGAAATAAATATTTTCCAACATTTTTATGAAGCCAAACTGTGACACCAAAATTTAAATGAAAATTGCAAGAAGGAAAATGTCATAGACAATTTTCCTCACGAACTAAAATATAAATAAATATCAAATAACATGCAGCAATTTATGAAAAGGCTTAATCTCATTAAAAACTTGGGTTCATTGCAGGAATCTGAGGTTGCTTTATCATTTGTAAATCAATTGTTGTAGTTCACCAGTAAGATTTTTTTTTAAATCATATGCTTATCTCAGTAAATATTTAAAAAACAAATAACCTTTCATCATTAAACCCTTGGCATGAAATAGTCAAGGGACTATATTTGATATAACACAGCATGTTAACAAGAGATCAGTTGAAATAAACAATGATTTAATTTAATAAAGGCATGGATACAAGACCAATATAAAAATAAATTTTAAAAATGATACATTTAATTTCATAAATAAAATAAGAATAGATTCAACAAATATTCAGACCAGGGAATATGCATTCTATTCATCACCACATGGAATGGACTCTAAGATCGACCACATCCTTAGCCATAAATTAAGAATAAACAAATTCCATAAGATAGAAATTCTGCCATGCACCTTCTCAGACCACAGTGGAATAAAAATAAATATCAACACCAGCAAAGTTCCCGGAAAACCCACAAAGACATGTACACTAAATAGCATGATGCTAAGCAACTCCTGGGTCAACACAGAAATCAAAACCAAGATTAAAAGATACTGGAAACAAATGAAAATAAAACATCTTAACAAAATCTCTGAGATGCTGTGAAAACAGTAATAAGAGGGGAATTAATACCTCTATGAACACACATGAAGACAATGGAAAGATCACAAGTTAACAGCCTAACAAATCACCTAAGGAAATTGGAAAAGCAAGATCACCAAACTTCAGCAGAAGAATATGTATCACCAAAATAAAAGTCCAAATTCAGGGCATAGAAGACAAAAGTATAATACAAAAAAAAATTTTAAAAAACAAAAACTGTTTTTTTGATAGGATAGACAAGATTGATGGACACAATCAATCTCAAACAAACACAATCAGAAATGCAAAAGATGAAGTCACATCTGACCTCAAAGAAATACAAAAGATTATCAGAGATTACTATGTATACCTGTATGGAAACAAACTTGAAAACCTAAATGAAATGGAGGACTTTCTTACATCACACAACCTCCCTAGCCTGAAAAAAGAAGATATTGAGACCCTAAATAGACCAATAACAACCCAGGAAATTGACTATGTCACAAGAAAACTACCTAAAAAAAAAAAAAAAGCCCTGGACAAGATGGCTTTCCAGCAGAATTCTACAAAACGTACAAGAAAGAACTGATACCAATCCTATTGAAAGTATTCCAGGCAATTGAGAAAAATGGAACACTCCCCAAATCACTTTATGAAGCTAACATCACATTGATACAAAAACTGGGTAAAGATTCAACCAAGAAACAGAGCTACAGGCCAATATCCTTAATGAACATAGATGCTAAAATTCTCAACAAGATTCTAGCAAACCGGATCCAACAGCACATCTCAAAAATCGTCCACCATGACCAAATAAGTTTCATCCCTGGGATGCATGGTTTCTTCAACATCTGCAAGACCATAAATGTAATTAAATACATCAACAGATGTAAAGACAAAAACCACATGATTATATCATTATACACAGAAACCCAAATAAAAAGCACAGTTCCATTCACAATAGCCACACACACACACACACACACACACACACACACACACACACACAATGAAATACCTTGGCGTCTTCCTACCCAGAGACGTGAAAGACCTTTATATGAAAACTACAAAACACTGCTCCAAGAAATCAAAGATGATACAAACAAATGGAAAAATATTCCATGCTCATGGATTGGAAGAATCAACATTGTTAAGATGCCCATCCTAACCAAGCTTATCTACAGATTTAATGCAATACCCATTAAATTACCAGCAACATTCTTCTCAGACCTGGAAATGACAATATAGGAATTTATATGGAAACATAAATGACCACAAATAGTCAAAACAATCCTCAAAAAGAAAAAAAAAGTGGGAGGCATCACACTTCCAGACTTTAAACTTTATTATAAAGCGACAATAGTCAACACAACCTGGTATTGGTACAAGAACAAGAATATAGACCAATGGAACAGGATAGAGATTCCAGAAGCAAAACCTCAATTTCTCAACCACCAACCACAGAGGAGAGGAAAACCTCTTCAGTAAATGGTGCTGGGAAAACTGGCTAACCACACACAGAAGATTAAAACAAGACCTCTACCTATCCTCATACACAAAAGTCAACTCCAAATGGATCAAAAACCAGCATAAAACCTCAAACTATAAGCATCTTAGAAAATGCAGGAAACACCCTTATAGAAATTGAAACTGGCAACCAATTCCTGAACAAAACCCCAAGTGCCCATGCCATAAGAGGTAAGATAGACAAGTGGGACTTCATCCAACTGACAAGCTTCTGCAAAACCACAGAAACCATTAAGAGAGCAGGTTGACAGCCCACAGACCGGGAAAAAATATATACCAACTGTGTATCTGGCAAAGGTCTAACATCTAGAATCTATAAGGAACTCAAACGTGCCAAAAAGTAAAAAACAAACAGCCCCATTTCAAAGTGGGCAAAAGATATGAATAAGTCTTTCTCAAAAGAAGACATATGAGCAGCCAACAGATACATGAAAAAATGCATAACCTCACTAGTCATCAAATAAATGCAAATTAAAACCACACTGAGATACCACCTAACTCCATTCAAGATTGCCATCATCAATAACTCAAAAAACAACAGATGCTGGAGAGGATGCGAGGAAAAGGGATTATTTCTACACTGTCAGTGACAGTGTAAACTCGTACAACCCCTGTGGAAAACAGTTTGGAGTTTCCTACAAGATCTAAAAATCAACCTCCCATACCACCCCAAAATCCCCCTACTAGGAATATACCCGGAGGAACTCAAATTGCTTTATGAAAAAGATACCTGCTCATACATGTTTATGTAGCATTGTTTGCAATAGCAAAAACGTGGAACCAACCATGCTGCCCATCAAAAGAGGACTGAATAAAAATAGATGTGGTACTTATACATGATGAAATATTACGCAGCCATAAAGAAGGACAAAATTATGAACTTCACAGCAACCTGGAAGAACTTAAAGTCTATAATACTGAGTGATTTATCACAGCAACAAAGAACTGAGTATCACATGTTTGCACTCATCTCTGGACCTTGGACAATTATTGGTATACTATAAGAAAAGGATTGTCAGTAGTGGGAAATTGCTGGGGGGTGGTGGTTTTGGCAGTAGTGGGATTCTGCTGCGGCGGGCACACCTCCTCGACAAGGGTACCTGCATAATGAACAATTGTGTGCTTAACCCTGAATTGTACTCCACATCTTTAAAATTAAAAATTAAAAAAGAATAAAATTAAATTTTTAAAAGCCCAAATATTCAGAACTTTCTCACAGAAAAACATGACACATTATCTAGTGATTGATAAAGACCCACATGAATGAAGGACTCTATCATGTTCATTGGCTGAAAAACTCACATTGTCAGTTTTTCATCAAGATGATCGATACAATCTTAGCAATTTCTAAAAGATTTCCAGCAGGTGCTCCAAAAGTCAGATTTGACAACCTGGTTCTCAAATGTGTATAGAAGCAAAAGGATGACAAGTAGCCAAGATAATCTTGAAAAAGGACTTAGATGTAAAGAGTTAGGATCAGGGTATAAAAATTTAAATAATTGGGTATTGATGAAAGGACAGACAGACCAATGTGAACATAAGTACGTAATCCCGTGGTGTAATACATAGTGGACTCTGCAGTACAGTGGAAAAAAGATTGTCTTTTTCAGTAAACAGTGTTGGCTCAATTTGAGACTCATATTGGACAAATTCAGTTTACTTGCAAAAGTAAATTCTAGGTGAATTGTACATCAAAAGGCAAAATGGAAAAGATGAAGAAAGTGAACTATACTTAAATTTAGACGTTTTGTTCATCAAATGCCAAAGAAAAATATTTGTAATGATTGTAGCCTTCACATTGTTCCTAAAAATCAACAGAAAAAAATCAGCAACAGATTTAAACAGATGCTTCACCAAAGACAATTCTGTATTCATCAGCACTCTGCAGAGAAACCGAATCAACAGGATGTATACGGATATATAGAAAGAGTTCTTTTTTTTTGAGTTGGGAGTCTCACTCTTTCACCCAGGCTGGAGGGCAGTGGCATGCTTCCGGCCACCGCAGCCTCGACCTGCCGGGCTCAGGCGATCCTTCCACCTCAGCCTTCCAAGTAGCGGAACTACAGACACGTGCCACCATGTCTGACTAATTCTTTGATTTATTGTAGAGATGAGGTCTCACCAAGTTGCCACGGCTGGTCTCGAACTCATAGGCTCAGGCAATCCTCTCACCTCGGCCTCCCAAAGTGCTGGGATTATAGGCATGAACCACCGTGCCCAGCCTCAGAAAAGGTTCTTATAGGAGTTGGCTCATGCCATTAGGAAGGCTGAGCAGTCCCAGGATCTGCCATCTATGAGCTGGAGGCCCTGGAAAGCTTATGATGTAGTTCCAACCACACTTGAAGGTCTGAGAACCAGGGCAACCAGTTGTGTGAATCCCAGTCTGAGTCCAGAGAAACCAGGGTGCAGATTTCTGAAGGCCGGGGGAGATGATGGCCCAGCTCCAGACGGAGTGGATTATTCCTTCCTTCACTCTTTCTTCTACGTGGGCCCTCAATGGACTGGAGGATGCCCACCTGCATCGGTGAAGGCAACCCTCTTTACTCAGTTCAGCAGTTAAAATCTCTAACCCCATAGACATACTCAGAAATGATGCTTTGTCAACTATCTGGGCATCCCTTGGCCCAGTTAAATGGCTCTTAAATTTAGCCATTACAGTATCCAAATGGAAAGTAAAGATATGATGAGAAGTTGTATGTCTTCAGTACCCAGGGTGTACACATTAAACCACAGTGATAGACTGCTCTATATTCATGAGAATGTCTTAAATGTAAAAAACTAACAATTCCAAGCATAAGCAAAGATGTAGAGCAATTGGAATTATTGTATACTAATGGGAATAAATTAATATAACCACTTTGGAAAGTTGCTTGGCATTATCTCTAAAACTGAACATTCATGTTCAATATGAGGCAGTACTCATATTGCCTCAATACTAGGTGTGAAATATAAGTGCATACACATGTGCCCTAAAAGATAAATATTTTTAACAGGATTATCCCTAAGAACCAAAATCTGAAAACAACTCACATAGCCATCAGTAATAGAATAGATAAATAAATTGTATTGTTTAAGTTTATACAATCCAATACACAGAGCAATAGAAATCAATAAATGCCTGTTCCACATAACAATATGCAAAAATCCCCTAATTAAATGTTAGGCACAAAAGCATATGTATTGTGTGTTGCCATTTATACAAGTTCACAAAGAGGCACAAGTGATACACAATTTTAGAAGTCACCATAGTGGTTTCCCTCTGGGAGAAGGGAGGCTTTGTGTTGGGGAAGAGGGCCCTCTGAAGGTTGGTCAGATTCCATCTCTTCATCTGGGTGGTGGTTCCATAGTTCTATTCATGTTGTGATGTCAGCATCCTATACATTTGCGATTTATATAATTTTCTCTCCTATGATTATACATCTATATGGGCATTCATAAATGTTTACCCCTCAGATGTGACAGGCATTCTTGAACATTTGCAAACGTCTACTCTAGTTGAATTGTCTTCAGTACATGTCAATTATATTACAGAGGTGGTACTGGAAGTCAATTGTACTTCTTAATTCTCAAGTGGATTTTGTAATTTAATTTTTTTAATCAGATAAATATGAAAGGATAAAAAAATTGATGAAGAGTATACTTGCCAGAACTTTTGACTCAGGAAGGCTCTTTGGGTCGATATCTACCCAGTCTATGTGTAAACCCAATTCATAATCAACATCTATCCCAATTCGACCTGATGCTTTTTCCTTTTCAAATTTCCACAACTTTCTCAGTGCCTCCCACTTGTTATCTTAGCCCAACATATTTAGGTTTCAAGTTCGACTTTGCCATCGAGACTCTGTGTCTATTCCTGCAGGAGCCTGGACTACAGGGTAGTAGGGAAGAGACAGGTTCTTTTCTTGGGCAGGTGGTTTGACCAACTTCAGCTTTGGCCTACTCACTTTTTTAAGTTTTGACTGTGAAAGATGACAGCTTGTGTTGGAATACAATATGTGTTTGAAATTTTTGCATCTAAGTGTGTTATGAGTGGGAAAGTAAAGGAAGCCATTCATCAGAATTGCCAAGAAAGGATCAGGCCAGCTGCCTCTGCAAACCTCGGAAGTGTAACTCCAAGTGCCTAGACTACATTTATGAAGACTGCACCATAGACAAACAAAGAGGGATATTTTCTTTTTTAAACAGTTGTTTGTCACTTACTGATAGGATACATTCTGAGAAATGTGTCTTTAAGTGATTTCATTTCAATACAAACCCAAGTATTGTAGAGTGCACTTATACAAGCCTAGATGGTGTAGCCTACTACATACCTAGGTTACATGATATAGCCTGTTGCTCCTAGGATACAAAACTTTGCAGCATTTGACTGTACTGAGGGCTGTAGGCAACTGTAACACAGTGGTAAGTTTTTATTTATCTAAACATAGAAAATGGACAGTAAAAATACAATTTATAAGACTTAAAGAAAAAGATACACCTTTATAGGGCCCTTACCACGAATGGAGTTTGTAGAATGGGAAGTTGCTCTGGTGAGTCAGTGAGTGGGTGATGAGTGAATGTGAAGGCCTAGGACATCACTGTGTACTACTGTAGACTTCATAAACACTGGACACTTACTCTACATTAAACTTATTAAAAATTTAACTAATCGAACTACCACATTATGATAGCTATATCACTAGGCAATAGGAATTCATGTAGGACCACAGTTGTCCATTGTGTTAATCACTGAGCAAAACATCATTATGTGGCACGTGACTGCACCAGTGAAATTAATACCTTATGGTACCCAAGTCTTGTTGCTTTGTTCCCATGTCTATATACTATAAAACTGAAACAAACAAAATTCTGTCTACATGCTTGTGGGTTGGGAGTGAATTTGAGTTTCAATTGATCATGTAGATAAAAATACACAAATATATTTTATGTGCTTTATTGGATTGTCTTTGATATCATTCAGACATACTAAGTGATCTCTGGGCAAGATGCTGGAGGATCTTTGACAATCCTCATTTACTTATACAAAATGTTCACTATTTATTTTTTGGCTTATTTTAGGGAGCTAAATATATAATAGATATTTTGTGAATTCAGGTGGTTGAACAATACATTAATCTTGTCAAAATAAGTTATCTAAAATTAGGCACTAGAAAGGGCTCATAATTTTCAAACAAAAACCTGGATTTTAGTGTAATCAACCTCAGAAATTTGAATTCATAGCACAACCTCTCTATAGTTCCACTACTTGCTCTGTGGAAATGGAAGACATACCTCTTTGTCAATTCTTGCTACAGGATAAATGCAATGATATTTATGAAAGCCCTTTGACAGACACAAAGTAACACATATGAAGACTTTTTTATACAGTTCAGGACACCCATTCATATTCAAGACCATTTTATCTTGGATTATGTAGGAATTTTCATAACTAAGAACTTGTTTTAGTATTCAAAATAACAAAACGCATTTGTGAATTTAGATTATTGTCTGTCAAGAAAGTTTTCCATTGATTTATTGTTTTGTTGTAGTTTGAGTGTTGTCTGCTCACCCGAAGTCGCAGTCATACTCTACAAGCCAGCATGGCACCAAGCACTGACCATCAGTGAGAGGTCCTGGTCACCTATGATCTGACTCTGTGACCCCTAGACATGCTCAGTTGTGTGCAGTCTATCCTGTACCTCAAAACATAACCATGCTGTTGCTCTTTTGTGGCCTGACAATTAGCAGATAGCACACAGATTCAGTTTGGGTGTTGCTGGCCTAAAACATGGTAATTTAAATCAGGATCAGGAAAATGAAGATGAAAAACCTCAAACCCCTTTCTTATTTTGCACAGAAATCAACATTTTATTAGGAGTTATTTTCATGCAGAATGTCACTTCTATCAACAAATTACCCAAATATTTGTAGTAATATTTTGAATCTGATTGGTGGTTGTTCTCCAACTGTATGTAATGTTGCTACAGTTCTAAACCCTAAATGCTACGGAAATGACTAAATGGGTTATAAAATATTTAGCTCACTAATAAAAATATTATTTAAAGACCGGTCTGTCAAATTTATACTACATTTTGTTACCTTGATAAATATTTAAATAAATTCGTTTATAAAAATATGTCCAATGATTGCTAGTGAAATTTGCAAATTCCTAATCATCTTACAGATACTTGAGAAATTTTAAAAATAGAAGAAAATAAAATATTTGGGAAAGTTTTCCCAACCTTGAAGCCCCAGCTTGGTTTTCTACATGTGTTTTCCCTAAATATTTGGCCAACCCTTTCTCAGCAGTTTGCATCTCTCAAAATGTGAACAAAAGATACTCAGATGATCCATTTATGTTACTCATCTGTTTAAAGGAATAATATTCTGGGCTTTCAAATGCTCGTTTCTTTTTTGAATCGGAAAAGTACCGCAAAAAGGGTCAATTATAAATAGTGTACATTGTGATAAAAGTGATATATAATATCATAGATGAAATCTTACTTTTGAAGTAAAAATATTCAATAATGAATGGGAATTATATGAGAATCTGGGGCCAAATGTGACCACCTCAGAATTTTGGTGAAACAAGGAAATTATAAAATTAAGCAAACAAAAAGTGGAACAAAGGCAAGAAACCAATGAAATAAAATGAAAAACAATGCAATACAGCACCAATCCATGTAGTTTCTGTCTGTGAATGTGCTGGAGCTGTCAGAACAGGTCAGGAATCTCTAAGTGAAACTTTTCATCAATCATCCGACTTTGTAGTATATCTTTCGAAGGAAGTTGGTCTGGATTTCAACTCTACTTCCAATCATATAGGTGGCTTCCATCCCTTCCAAAATTCTCTACATGTCTATCAATGTGCGGTTGTGTTTAAAAAATAATAATATTTGTGACATCTGAAAATCTTTAATTTTTCAAATGCTTTACATATGTGGACTGGTTGTCTGCTTGGCAGATACAGGACAAGATTCTTTTGACAAAGATTAATGTAACAAGATTCATGTTGCATTGTGTCCTAATTCAGGGCTGCTATGGTTTTGATAGTCTTTGATTTTCCTTTAAAATATTCATTTGTTTATTTAATATTGGAAATAATTAAACATAACCATGATCATGCAGAATTCAGGCATTCCCTGCCAGAAAATGTAACAATTTTCAGAAAATTATAAAGGGATGGGTTACAGTAGCAAGTGTTTCAAATGTGCAGGTGTTGGTCAGTGTCTTGCTGACTTGGGGGACATCGCTTAACCTCCTGCGGCAAAGGAAGCCCAAGTTTGAAACAAGCATGAGTACTGAACGCCAGATGGGTTTAGGACTAAGGGGCAGGTCAGGCGGAAAGAAGTTGTCTTCTCTTAGCATTTGATTCAGCTTTCAGTTACTAATTCATTTTCTTTTGGAGGGCTTTTATGCATTCTATTCCACAACTGTAAACAGTAATGCCTTTCAATTTAAAAAAAATGCTGCACAAGGAATTGGCTGAGAGGAATGTCTACATTAAGAAGTCATTAATTTGCTTCCCGGTGTGTTCTTTGGAGAGTAAAAAGTTACAATGCACGAACAAAGATAACATGTTTTGGAAGAAAGCAGGCTGCCATCCACATGTCCGCCCTGGGACAAAACGTGTCCCAGGAAGCTTCCTGAAGTTTTTCCTGGGTTAACTCGCCCATGAGCACCAGGGTCCACACTCCCTCTCCTGGTTCCCCCGGTTCCCCTCCAGTGCTGCTACCTTGTGTCACCACTAGGGCTGACTGCTGCCAAATCTGTAAGTTCAGCCTGCCCTTTTGTGTCCAGTTAAAGTTTTGTTTTAAACATGGCTCTGCAGGTTTGGACATCTTTGGCTTGCTGATGTGCACGTGCTCAGCCTTGTGATGCAGAGGGTGGGCCCAAGGGCAGTCCAAGGATTATGGTGAGCTTGTGACTCACATACTGTCTCCTCAGACTTTGGTGTTCTGCTACCATCCATAGACCTCAGCCCTCTTTGCATGCCATACTTCGTGGGATTCCCTGTGGAAATGGGGTCTCAGCAGACCCTCCCTGACCCAGGCTTTAGATATGCCCCAGTTTGAATCCTAGTGAGGTTTAGGATTAAGTTTAATTGAAACCATTGCTGTAAGAGTTTATTTTTAAACCAAAACTATAAAGTCTTTATTCATGTCCTGCTCTGAGAAAACTATTTCTCACAATATTAAAAGAAAAAAAGCATCTCTCCACCTACCTTTTACAGAGAAAGCAAACACCAAATAAATATTTATAAGTTATAAAGTGGAGATTTCAGACAGAAACCAACAAAGATCCATTGTTTGGTTAGTTGTCTCCCCTCAAAAAAAGGGGACAGATCCCATGTTCTTGGGGACAAGGGAGGGCCGGCAGACACACCCTAACAAGGGAAGGGGCCACCGGGGGACAGCAAAGGCCTTCCCCACCTCATACCATCAAGGGGCAATGCCGTCAAAGCACTGGCCTCGTGGTCCTCCGCTATCTGAAACAAATTTTCCTCCATCTATAGCAGAATTCGATCTTTCCTTCCTGGGAAGAGTTCTGCCTTTTCTTTTTGAATTTCTTTTCATTTGGGAGGAAAATTAATTTAGTATGATTGACAACTTATGTTTCTGTTTAAAATTATGTTGTTTAAAAGTTGTACCAAGTAGTCTATCCTCATTAATATAGAAGTTCCCACAAAGATAGCAAAGACCAAAAAATGTTTTTCAGTTTCAAAATATATATTTTTTCCCAGTGGAAGAGATAAGTCATCAATTTTCTAGGTTTTAAGGAGCGTGGCACACTTAGCATCCCACATCCATCATTAATGTTGCCCTTTTCTTTGTCATGATTAAAAAACCTGGGCCTTGTCCACACTTACACACACACATAGAGCCATCTAACCAGGAGCTGGATCTGACAACCACAGGACTGGACCATGCACAGGGTGGTACTAGCAGTGCAGTGTTAACAGGAAAGCTACACGAGATGGAGAGCAAAGGTACCGGGGTGTGACAGAGTGGCTGGCTAGGCCCTGGGGGCATTTGAAGTTGGTCTAGTTAGCAACACAGAAATAGTCCTTGCGAAGAGCTGAAGATATTCGCAGCTCTTGGCCCCGTGACCAAATTTTCAGGGCAAGTATGAGGAAGAAGAGTGCCCTTGCCTAGTGGATTGTGGACTAAATAATCAAAAGGAGCACTCTAAGGTCATGTTAGTCCCTGAAACTAAATATTTACTCTAGTAAACTTTATTTAGTACTTGCCACTCGCAAGTTTAAATGATTATCTTCTCTAAAAACCAAAGAAAAAGAATAAAGTAAAACAAATAATATTTTAATGTGCGGATAAGATTTTGAATAATTTAAAAACAAATGCTGGCAATGGGTAGCTTTCTTATATAAATATTCTTTAGAATCAATGCAATTGTAATTTAATCAAACATTGCCTTTCAGAACTGGTAAAGGTCAAGGTTTTGTCTTTCACAATGCTTTTTCAGCTGAAAGATGACCTCATCTAAGTATCTACTATGACACACTAATGTATTTGACTAAACTTAGTGACAAGGACTGGAGTAAGAAATGGATTAAAAGAGAGAATAAGGAGTCACTGGAGAGACACCCACATCCTGGATAGTGGCCAGGATGACCCAACCAACCCTTTGTGAGGTGGAGCTGGGAAGCTGCAAAGATAAGGAGAACCAACCTGGAGGCGCCAGAGACCTGACCAGAAAGTGGAGCGTTGCACATTAGCGTGTGGTTGGGGGAGGCCACAGAATTGGAGAGTTACACACCACAGTGGGGGGACATAGGCTACAAGGTCAGAGAGTTACACACCCATGTGAGGCAGATGGAGGCCACACAGCCAGAGAACTCCACACTAGTGTTGGTGAGGGAATAGAGGCCACAGAGTCACAGAGTTACACACCGGTCTGGGGAGACAGAGGCCACAGGGTTGGAGAGTTACACATCAGCATGAGGGGACAGAGGCCACGGAGTTGAAGAGCTACACACAAGTGTGGGTTGACAGCCACAGAGTCGAAGAGTTACGCAACAGTGTAGGGGGACAGAGGCCGCAGAGTTGGACAGTTGCACACCAGCATAGGGGGACAGTGGGCTCAGAATCAAAAAACTAGACACCAGAAGCCACAGAATCGGAGAATTGCAGACCAACATGGAAGGGACAAAGGCCACAGAATCAGTTACACACTAGCCTGGGGGGACAGAGGCCAGAGTCAGAGAGTTAAACACCAGCATAGTGGGGACAGAGGCCCTAGGGTCAGAGAGTTCCATGCCAGCATGGGCGGACGAGGCCACAGAGTTGGAGAGCTACACATAAGTGGGGGAGGGACGTAGTCAGCCATTGCAGGTTTTTTTTTCTTCAGGCTTAGATGTTACTTTCACGAAAATAGAGTATATGCTGGACCTATAAGCAAGTCTCAGTAATTTAAAAGAATTGAATCATATGGAGTATCTTCTGTGACCACATGAAGTTAAACGAGAAATTAATAGCTAAAAGCCTTCTGAAAATCCACAAAGTGTTTGGAAACTAATAACACATTTCCACATAATCTACAGGTCAAGAAAAATGGTAAGGAAAAATAGAAAATAGTTTAAATGAAATGATAATGTAAGGTGAAAATAAAACAGTGCTTAGAGAAAAATGTATTACTTTAAATGGTTCTATTAGATAAGAAACAAGATGTAAACTCAATATTTTACCTTAACAAACTAGTTTTTTCAAAAAGTAAGGGCAGAAGTAAATGAAATAGAAAACAAATAAAACAGAACAATGAAGTCAAAAGTTATTTCTGAGAAAAGCCTAATATAAGTTGCTAAATCCATAGTTGAGCAGGAGAGCAGGAGTATAACTTAACATTATTTCCTGCCAGATGTGTGTTATGATAAGTGGTTGAACTAAGTATTTTTGCTGTGTGCACTTTATGTTTTGCAATAAAAATATTTTTAAAAATAAAAAGAAGGAATTATGCATGTGCACACTAATCTTTCTATGAGGACGGAAATGGTAACTTGATAATAGTATAAAATATGGTGGTTGTGTACACATGCCCAGCCACGCCCAACTACTCTCAGCTCAAGGCCAGTCTTCACCCACTCATCCTCTGTTGTGCTTTCCCCCAGAATTATTTTTAAGCAAGCCCAAGGCATCATGTCCTTTTATCCATAAACATTTCATTTTGTTTTCAATACACATGTTTGTAAATGAAAAAAATAGCAAGTTAGACGGCTATGCTTATGCTTATATGATGATTTTTTTTGGGGGTGGCGGTGGTCAGAGTCTCAGTGTAACACCCAGACTGGAATGCTGTGGCACCATCATAGCTCACCAAAGCTTGAACTCCTGAGGTCAACAGTCCTTCTGCCTCAGCCTTCTGAGTAACTGGGACTACAGACACATGCCAACATGCTCAGCTAACTTCTTTTTTGTTTTTTGTAGCTATAAGATCTCACTAAGTTTCCCAGGCTGGTCTTGAACTCCTGGGCACAAGCAATTTTCCCACCTCGGCCTCCCAAAGTGCTGGGATTATACCCAGCCCATGATGCTATTTTTAAAGGCCTTTGTGTTTACATACTTATTTGTTTATTGGTGCATATTTAGAGAGTCCTGGAAATGTACACATTGAATCAGGATATTATCATGTCTTTCTTCTCAAAAGAGAATTAGATGATTTTCTTGCAGAATATAGCGCTCCATACCCTGTCTGCTGCCCTCGAAACACACGTTGTGCTCCTTGATGACCATTTCAGCCTGTATTAAAACATAGGAATTCAAATTCACATAAAGTTGACCAAATCTTTTGGCAATAAGAAAAGGTGATATTCATGTTGGGTAACTTAAACACACACACACACACACACACACACACACACACACACACACACACACACGCACACACACACACCAGAAATAGTTAATTGTAGATAAATAATATGTAAGTAGCTAAAAATACCGAAGAGGGCAGAGACAGCAGGCACAATATAAAAGTTTAGCATGCCTTGACCACATAGATATGTAAGACTCCAAACAAGAAACTGAGGACAGCATGAAAATAAAAAGATGTGGTTCACTCATTGCAATGTTATAGTGAGAATGATGATTATTTTTAGCAACCAGACAGGTGACATCTCACAAAATGTCAACATCACTCTAAAGAGACAACCAGTTCTATGAAGGACCCCAGAAGTGTCCTATAGAAGAATTTCTATCACTTCAATGTGAAACTCTCTATATTGTCACAGACCAGACATGATCAAGGGCTCCCATTACAAGATGAGGTGCCCTGCACTCACTTTCTCAACAAAGTTTTTACTTGGGAGAATAAGCGCCTTGTTGACATTCACAACTTGAGGGATAAAAAATATATCTGCGGGGTTTGAATAGGGTAAGGTATTACTTGATTGATATTTTAAGCAAAATGAGTTAATTCCTGAATGAAATGACATTGAACTTGTATCAGACTCAGAAACATTGATTCAGCAAGCCATGGCAGTCAAAAAATAAAAAGAAGGAGAATATCAGAAGATTTAAAGTGGTACTTATTTCTGTGAGAAAGCAAGCTGTTAAATAAGACACAGAAGTGCTCAGCTATCAAAACAAGATGCTGGATGACATCTAATATCTATTTGTGATATTTTGCAAAACACAACGAAAAGATTTTGTTGATTGATAAAGACCTGATACATATTTGTACAGAACCGACAGTATGTTGGGTTGGAGAAGGTAAAAATACACTATGTTACTCTGATCTGAATGAGAATGTGGCAAGTATGCAAAAGAAGTAGAAGCACCAAGGGGATGTAATCTCACACTAAACTCTTTCTATTTTCGTTAAGCACTTCACATTCACAAGCTCTTTAGTTGCACTTGCTAAGTGTGACTAAAGTTCCTACTTTGTGGTGTAGTAAAGACATCTCCAGATTGGTGTACGTCTGCCAAGTATTTTGCCTTTCTAATAGGAAAGGTATTGCCTACTACAGTGCTACCTCTGTCACCTTTTGGTTTTGTTTTGATTGGATGATTTCTATGCTTCAGAATTTTGAATTACTGTCATCTTTAGAAATAATGCCATACTAATTAAAATGCCGGTATAAATTAAGGTACTTCTTTTGCACTTAGAAGAAATTAACATGAAAGAGCCACACAGTAAAAAAGAAACATAATACTTTCTCCTAACATTAAAAAGAAACATAATACTTTCTCCTAATGTAGGCAAAGACACCTTCCAATCCGCACTCAATGGATGAAGCTGTGATTGTGATAAAATTTACTCTGAAGTCTGAGAGTCCCAGCACTCTGTTCCACCAGCAACAGAACTGACAGTTACAAGTAGTAGGAGTACAGGTTTTGGAATCAGACAAATTTGGGTCCAAATGCTAACACTGCTTCTGACCGTGTGGGTGACCTTGCAAAGTGATTTAGGCCCTTTGATCATTCATCTCCAAATAAGCAATGACAGTTGTCCCACAGGAAGGAGGGGAGGAGGAGCTGAGACACTGCATGTGAAGACAGTGAATGTGAATGATCAACTTTCCTCAGATCACCCCTTTTCTTGCTTGACACTTTGTGTCTATCCATGTAAGAGGGGGTACTGCAACACAAAGGGGGAGAAGGTCAGCACTCCTCTCTCCCAAAGGTATAGATTCCTGTTATACAGTAGCATTTTCAATGTCTTCTCAAAACATTCTCCTGTGTTCCACGATTCCAGATCCACATACATTACATCCAGTTTTTCTTTGCATGTCTGGGACTTTGCCTCTTAGTGTAAATACTAGAAAGACCGTTATTTGGACCCAGGTGTTATTACTTACCAGCCCTGCATGCTGTCCAAATTATTTCAGCTCCTTAATTCCCAGCATTTTCATGTATAAAGTGGAAAACAATGTCTACTTCTTGGAGTTTAGCTAGGGGGGAGACACTGAATACAAAGGATGAAAGATAAGTTGGATGTAGAGTGTGTTAGCTAGTAATACAAGATAAGGAGGAAAATAAAGTGAAGAAGGTAGGCTGGAAGTGCTGGGGTGGAGTAGTTTGGGATTTCAGATCAGGTGTCCAGGAAAAATGACAAGTGGCTTGAAGAAAGTGAAGGAGTTTTTCAGAAACCCAAGGCAAGGACACCAAGGTGAAGGATGATGCACGTGTGTGAGCAGCGGGCAGCACAACACCAGAAGACACAAGGATTGACAAGGAAATGCAAGCTGGAGGGGTGGGCGATGGAGGCTTAAGGCAGTGAGGACAAAGAAGGCTCAGAGCCAGTCCTCTGCCTTTGTAAGTCACAGCAGTTCACTCAATTATCCTGAGTGAGAAGAGAAGCCGTGACACTTGGACATTGGACATAGCAGCGTCATACTTTGATGTCCCTTTAGCAGTATGTGTTGGAAAATGTTAAAAGGAAAGCTCTGAACAAACTAAATATAACAGAGTTTATTTGAGCAAAGAGCCTCTTCATTCACGAATTGGGCAGCACCCTGAACATGTAGAGGTTCAGGGAGCTTCAATCGGTGGTGTGGGCAGGCCATATTCATAGACAGAAAAGGCAAGTGCCCTACAGAAACAGCTTGATGGTACAGCTGGGTGTTTGCTTTGTGTGGACACAGTTGGGCCAGCTGGCCACCTTCCATTGTCTGAAACTCAGCTGTCTGTTATATGAATGTACTCTTAGGCTAGATTGCAGTTTGTTTACCTACTGAGTTAGGCTGCAGTTTACTATGTGGTAATTCAAAATAAGAAGGCAGCCTCAGGCTACATTTAATTTAACAGAAAGGAATGCCTGAGAGTATGAGCAGAAGCATGGAATCCAGTTGTGATAACGACTGGAGTCAAGAGATGGTAATAGTTTGGGCCAAGGGGGTAGCAGCAGAGGGGTGAAGAGGTGGTTGGAGGAGAAGCCACAGCCTCTCCTGCTACTAGGACACAAGGTATGAGACAAACAGACAAGTTAAACTCTGGACAATGAAAAGGATTACCAGGTACCTAGACGGTGTAAGTCTGTAAGAAGATCGCATTTGAGAGAGGAAAATAAATACCAAGAGCCCAGCTTTAGTTGCTTGAAGCTTGAAATGCCTATTAAGGATGAATCTTGCATTCTCAAGAAACGTCTTCGATGGAGAGTCTCTTACCCAACAGATACTGTCTATCTATTGATGTGGCCGTCTTGGTAAGTGAAAGCATAGATAGCAGGGCGGCAGAGGAAAGGTCCATGGAGGGCACGAGCAGGCGTCGCCATCGTCACTCAAAGTATGACAGCCCTGGTAAGCTGTTGAAAAACCTAGAAAAGTTGTCTGTGATCATGAGGGTAGGATTGCCCAGGAGATATCTCACAATACTGAGACAATCACACTGAGAGGCCACACCCTGGCAGCAGGGGAGCTGAGGCACAGATGCTCCCAGCATCTCTCTCCCCTGGGCTCCGATCGCCTGTTGGTGCTTCCTGTTGCCTGGACTGAGGAAGAAAGAAAGCACTCGGTGTAGCACACAGAGCTTTACCTTCTGGGACATAGAGAAGGTGGGTAAGAGTGGAGAGGGAATAGGGCGAGGCACCGAGAAAAAAGTAGAAACCGGATCATATCAGATCATATAGGGAGCATGTGGAGATAGGAGTGAGATGTCCAGTGATGGTGTCATGGGCCTTCCAACAATAAGAAGGGAGGAACAGAAGATTCACAAGGGTGACTACGAGGATCGCCAGAGGGAAGGAGGAGAAGCCTAGTAGGTGCGGAGCAGCCGATGTGTGCTCTTTATAAATGTACAGATCATTTAATGTCATTCAGCCTCAATTTCCCCATTTTTGAAAGGTTATTAAATTGAATAATTGCTACTATTCTATTTACTTTACACTTTGTGTCTCCACTGGGCCTGGAAGAGATGGTCTCCCCACTCTGTAGGGTCCTTCCTTACCTCTAGTATACACAAAGTCAAATTTCATTTTGATGGACTTGAATGTTTCTTCACCACACCAGTCAATATGTGACAAATCCTCCTCTGCCTGTGATTAGCTGAATATCTGGGCACAGTCCGGGCTCGGTGGCTCAGCCTGTAATCCCGTGCTTTAGGAGGCCGAGGTGAGTGAACTGCCTGAGCCCACGGGTTCAAGACCCGCCTGGGCAACTTGGCGAGACCTCATCTCTACAATTAGCCGGTCATGCTAGCGTGCACCTGTAGTTCCAGCTACTTGGAAGGCTGAGGTGGACGGATCACCGGAGCCCAGCAGGTTGAAGCTGCGGTGGCCGAGAGCGGCCACTGCACTCCAGTCTGGGCAACAAGTGAGACTCCAACTCACAAAAAAAAAAAAGATCTGGGCATAAAGAGACAAGAAGTTGGACCTGAGTAAACTAGCAAAGTCACCTAAGCTTTCTGTGCCTCAGCATCTTCTAGGGTTAAGAAAATATCTGTTCTGGAAAGATGGAAAAATGCACAGCAAGTGGTTTGGAACTCTATCAATGTGATGTCAGGAAAAGTTATTATAACACAATGAGGTCAGTGTGCCACCCCCCCCAATGTGTTAGTGAAAGGATTATTTAGGGCAGCAGCAGCCATATTGAAAGCACAATCAGCAGGGTTTTGATTCATCTAAGTTCATCAAATGCTGGCTTAAAGAGATGCATGATTTTGAGGCTTCTCAGGGCTTTTCATATGTTAATGAGTATTATGACCATTTACAAGTGGGAAGAAAAATGCAATGATTCCTGAAGTAACTCAGCACTAAAATCCCTGTTTCAAAGAGCATTCTCAGACTGCATTGAGTTATTTTTTGCTGCACTCCCAACAAAAGCACCAGGTGACTGTGACCACAACTCTGAGTTGTTGTTGGAGTGCACTGGCTGTCTCCTGGGCTTGGAACCAGACCAGGAGCCTCACCTGTGTGACTCTGCATGGCTCCATTCCCTCTCCTTTCCACTGGAGATGAGACGACTGCCTGGTGCTTAAGGTGTGGTGAGGAGTCTGTGAGCTCAAGGACTGAGAGCACTTTCACGAGTGTCTGCGCATGACAGTCGCTGGAGTCAGAGTCATCCTCAGATTCCTCCTGAGGTGGATCCAGTAGTGACGCCTTTGTAAGCACAGGGAAACCCAGACACAGAAGTGTAAGAAATAGATCTGAGGCAGCTCTCATAGTGAGGAAGTGAAAGGTAGAGATTTGCTTGTTTCAAGTGTGAATCCACGCCATCACCCTGGTCCTCCCCGGGGCTCAAGCTCTGCAGAGGATGAGTGTGTTGTTGCCTGGGCTGAGCAGGCTGACCCACGGGTGCCGGGCCACCATTTAAGGTGTCCATCAGGACCGACCCTAGACAGCCTTTCACACTTGGGTGTGTTGGGATCAGTTATTTTCCGTAAAATTTGGTGTTTCCCATTGAAAGTTCCAGAATATGCGACAGGAACGCCATTAGCAGTGGCTTGCACTTATTGAATACTGTGGGTTTCACTGGGGTCTTTTACCCTTCTCCTTTGATTCTCTTTCCATTATATGTTTCTGCCTTTCCTTTTCACCCAGGTTGTTCTTGCTAAGGGAACATTTATCCAGTACATTCTTCAGTGAACTTCAATTTTTTTTTTATTTCTCCTGGTACTATGTAAAATAAAAGGGGAGCCACAGGAAATACTTTCTAATGGTAGCTAGCGTTCAATGTATTGATGGTACATAAGTTGGGGCAAAGACATATTTTAGGTAGTAGGCTTTTCTTGATGTCCCCAAATCATATGGGTTGCCCTTTATTTTTTCCTACCCATGAGACTGGCTTTTGTATGCATACATGGTATATTAAAATTCTCCTATTGTTACTGCAATCTGTTTTCTCTTGTATTCTGTAAATGTTTGCTTTATAACTTTTAAGAATATATTGTTATGTGAATATATATTTCAAAGAGTTCATCTTTTCAGTGAATTGGACAGTTTTTCATTCTAAAATTCCATTTGATCTCAAGAAATGATTTTGCCTTAAAGTCTTCTCTGATTGAAATACAGCCATACCAGTTTCCTTTTGGGTAATTATTTCAGATATATCTCTCTTCATTCTTTATTTTTGATTTTTTTTAGTTGGAATAGTTGAAGTAGTCACTTTTAAAAGTAAAAATCATTAATATTGATGTAATCTTACTGCAGAAATGTTTCTTACAACCATACAGTTGGGTTTTGCTGTTTGTAAATTTTCCTGTCAACCTGAGAATACTATTCTTCTAAGTGGATTATTTAGTCATCATATTTAACGACATTTTTAAAATTTAATTTTGGACCCATATGACATTGCCATTTTTATGTATTTCCATGAAAGGTATTCCCACTCTCTTCTAGCATAATCTTGGATGCTGTCTCCAAAACTGTAGGGCAAGACAAGAAAGGTAGGACCACTGTGTCGTCAGAGGCAAGTGTGTAATTATATACAGAGAATTGATTTCAACAGTTTGCAAAGGAGGTAGGCTACTTAATATGTGTTCCAATGGAAACAGGCAAATATACAAAGAATAGTCTTCACAATTAACGAAACTTTAAGCTAAGAATACATGTGAGCACTGATGTTTTAATGACTATAGTCACAAAGCCTCACTGAGAGATGTAAAAAAGACCTGAATAAAAGGACTAAGAGTTAAAAGGGAGAGACCTGCTTTTCATTTTTGTGCAGTGCACACCCTTACTGCAGCATTAACATTGGAGCTTTCATATACGTGTATGTTTTTATGCATTGCTGAGATCTTGACACTTATAATAACAAAATATTTTTAAAAAACACAAAAAGTAAGGTGAAGGAGAAAATGTTCATAGGCATACAGAGAAAATGACCTTTTGGAGAATGCATTAAAGTTGAAAAAGTTCACTTTTGGTTGAACTTACATTCAGAAGGTCTGAACATGCTGCCCCAGTCTTAGCCCTCCAGGGTCCGGCTCTATCCCCTAACTTGTCTCCCTACTGCCACTCATGCCTCCCCGTCCCCAGGCTCTTGGAGAATCCAACGTGATCTTGATAAAAACAAAACAAATCACATCCTTCCTCAGCTCAATGGCTCCCCCTGGCACTTAGACTAGAATGAAATGACACCTGATAGCCCCAAAGGACCTGCGTAACCTGCCTTCTCTTTCTCCTCCACAGTGAGCCTGCTGCATACCAGCCTCGACCACTTTCACCTGTGTGAGGCTCAGTTTTAGTGAAGGAGGCACCAGGAGAGATATCCTGGGCCCTCCTGGGAGGGAAGAGTAAGGAGCAGAGGAGAAGGGGGGATGTGTCTTTTTCTCACTACCCTGTGACCAGGAGGAGACAGTTCTGAGGGTGGTTTGGCCCCTGCAAGTGGCCTGCAACAGTTGCCAACCAACCAGCAGTACAATCAACCAGTGGTGTAGCTGCCCTACTCCAGACTTCTTGTTCTGTGAACTATGAACTCCTCACTGTGCAAGCCAAAGGTGATGGAGGAAGAGACTGGGGCATCAGGGGACAAATGTCAAAAAGAAAGGAATCTGAATAAATTAAAATAAGTGAAGACTTTGGTTAAAAGTACAATAAAGGAAGCTGGCAACTGGCTGCAGAGAGTGAAGCCCTGAAGGAGCTGACCATCTGATGGATTCTGAGGGAGATTTTGACTCCCAGAAAGCAGAAATAACAAAAGGCAAGAAGGAGAACTGGGGCAGAAATTGGGAAATTAGTTATGTATAGGAAAAAAGTCATACAAATTAGACCAAAGTCTGGCCCGTCCTTCCTTCCTTCCTTCCTTCCTTCCTTCCTTCCTTCCTTCCTTCCTTCCTTCCTTCCTTCCTTCCTTCCCTCCTTTTCTCCCTCCCTCTTTCCCTTCTTCCTTCCTTCCTTCTAACATTTTTTTGACAAGGACTCACACTATTGCTCAGACTGGAGTGCAATGGCAAATCACAGCTCACTGCAGCTTCATCCTCCTGCACTGAGGTGATCCTCTCACCTCAACCTCCAGAGTAGCTGGGACTAAAAAGTCACACCACCCCTGGCTATTTTTTTTTTTTTGTACAGACCAGGTCTTGCCATGTTGCCCAGGCTGCTCTTGAACTTTGGGTTTCAAGCAATTCATCCGCCTCAGCTTCTAAAAGTGCTGGAATTACAGGCATGAACCACTGTGCCATGCCCAAGTCAGACATTTTTATAAAGGCAAAACCAAGAAAGATCTTTCTGTGAGAAAAACGAAGACATAGACACAGGCACAGAAATACTTAATAGACATTTGTTGAAAGAATATGTATTTCCTAAAATTCATCATATTCTAGGCCTTAAAGCATAGTAACTGATAGAAGAAGTAATCAAAAAGTAAAGAAGAAGAGCTGGGCTCGGTGGCTCAGCCTGTAATCCCGCGCCTTTGGGAGGCCGAGGTGAGTGGATTGCCTGAGCCCGCGGGTTCGAGACCCACCTGGGCAGCGAGACCTCATCTCTACAATAAACCAAGAAATCAGCCGGGCGTGGTAGCGCATGCCTGTAATTCCGGCTACTCCGAAGGCTGAGGCGGAAGGATCGCCGGAGCCCAGCAGGTCGAGGCTGCGGTGGCCGAGAGCGGCCCCTGCACTCCAGTCTGGGCAACCGAGTGAGACTCTAACTCAAAAAAAAAAAAAAAAGTAAAGAAGAACATATCAGATTTGAAGAAAAATAAGCAGATTCACATATACAGAACATGGTATGTATGAATCCCAGAATATACATTCTCTCCAGGGACACATTAACCATTCACTAAAATTGACCATATAATGAAAAAGAAAGAATTATAAATTTCAAAGAATTAAGACAATAGGTGTTGTGCTTTTTGTTTTTTTTTTTTTGAAGTAAATATTTGGTTTTTTTGAATTAAATATTTTTGAAAAATGTTTTTGAAGCATATATCTTATAAAGGACTTATATAAAAATATATAAAGACCTTAAAAACTTAGTATTAAGAAAACAATCAAGTAAAATAATGAACAAAATAAATAAGTACTTTGCTAAAGAAGATATACATATGGTGAATAAGCATATGAATAGGTATTCAATATTACAGGTATAAGAGAAATACAAAGTAAATGAGTTATCACTATACATATATTAGTATGGGTAACATAGAAAAGACTGACTATATCCAGGGTTAGTGAGATTGTGAAGGAACTGGAATACTCATATATTACTGTTAGGAATGTACAATTGTACAATCATTTTAGAATACAGTATGCCAAGTTCCTATTGAATTTGTCATACCTTTACTATGTGATTCTGCCTTGAGATGAAGACAAGGATGGTAACTATTACTAGTTATGTTCAACACTTTACTGAAAATTCTGACTACAGCAACAAGGGAGGCGGACCGATGTAAGGATGTAGAGGAGGAAATAGTGTAATCAGGTATGTAGGAATTAATGATTTAGCAAACTGAATATTAGTTCAGTATATAAAATTAAATCTTAAAGATTTATACCAGCAATAAAGAAAAAAAATTAAAGAAATCATTTAGAATATTACAAAATATATTAAATAGGTAATAATAAACAAATAATAAGATTGATATTATCAACAACAAGAAACATCTTCCATTTCTCCCACCACCAAAACCAGGCAAATAAAGACTCACTAATGAGTAACTTACAAAAGACTGAACCTTCTTGTCCCAATACAAAAGGATCTGAAGACCAAGAAGTCACAGGAGACAGGGAGCACACCTCTGGCAAACGAACCTCTAACCAAAAACAAAATAGAAGGAATCTCTAGACAAAGTTGAAGCCTATTTTTGTTATACTAAAACAAACTATAGCTACAGCAAACTCCAAATCCAGCTCATCTCCTGATTAGCCTAACTCAAGGCATAATATCAAAGCCACAGCTAAAGAAAACGCATGTCTTTTTCCAGGAATTAAATACTGTATATCCAACATTCAACTGTCCTACAAAAGATGTTCAGCAATAACAGAAAATAAGGATTATGAAAAGGCAAAAAAAAAAAGAAAAAGAAAAGACAATAGTGTGAAGGGACAAACTAATCATTAGTACCAGATTCAAATATGACATAGATGGTGAATCTATCAAAGAGGGAATTTAAATGACTATGATTAACATGCTAAAGCCTACAATGAAGGATGTATGATATGTAATATCAGATTGGCAATTGCAACAGAGAGATGGAAACTATAAGAGAGAATCAAATGGGAAATTATGGAAATAAAAAAACACGGCCGGGCTCTGTGGCTCAGCCTGTAATCCCAGCACTTTGGGAGACTGAGGTGAGCAGATTGCCTGAGCCTGCGGGTTTGAGACCCACCTCGACAATTTGGTGAGACCTCATCTCTACAATAAACAAAAAACTAGCCCGGTGTGGGTAGTGCACGCCTGTAGTTCCAGCTACTTGGAAGGCTGAGGTGGAAGGGTCTCCAGAGCCCGGTAGGTCGAGGCTGCGGTGGCCAGGAGCGTGCCACTGCACTCCAGTCTGGGCGACAGAGTGAGACTCTGACTCAAACAAACAAACAAACAAACAAAAAAAGACACACACAATAACAGGAATGAAGAATATCTTCAGAAAGATCATCAGTAGACTCAACACAGTGAGTTTGTTCTCCAGTAACTAGGGAACTTGAAAATAGATAAATAGAAATTGATTGAACTAGAACTCACACAAAAAAGGAAAATCATAAAAGATCCAAGAACTGTAGAATAATATTAAATATACTGACATGCTTATAATTGGAATCCCAAAAGAAGTGGAACAGAATTGGACAAAAGAAATTTTGAAGAAATTATGGCCAACATATTTCCAAAATAAGTGAGAGACACCAAAATACAGATCTAAGAAGCTCAGGTAATACCAAACAGAAACAAAAGAAACAAGCACACACCTAGGCACATTATAGCCAAAGCGTTAAATGTAGAAGATGAAGAGAAAATTTTCAAGTCAGCCAGGGGCGAAAAAGACAAATACATTCAGTGGCATTAAGATAAGCATTACAGCGGATTTCAGAATCCATGCAACCAGAAGACAATGGAGTGACACTTCTAAAGTGAAGAAGAAGGAAAGAAAGGAAGGGAGGGAAAGAAGGAAGAAGGAAAGAAGGAAGATAGGTCCACTATTATGTATTCAGTGAAAAGATCATTTAAAAATAAAGTTGTTATAAAGACTCTTTTAATCAAACAAAAGCTATAAGAATGTATTGCTAGCTTATCTTCTGTAGAAAATTCAAGGAAGTTCTTCAGGAAGAAGAATATCATACCAGACAGAAATTAATATACACAAGGAAATAAAGAACACTGAAAATGCACAAATGAAGGTAAAATAAAAGTATTTGTTACTATTCTTTCCTTTTTAAATTGTTCTAAAAGATAACTTCTAAAAGAAGTAAAATAAAGATGATTATAGGCTACAAAGAAGTAGAATTTATAATAATAACATAAAGAATATGAGAAACAAATTGGGAAAATATTGTAAAGTATTTCACTATTGGTAAAATGGTATACTATTATATGAAGAAAAGCCATGAGTAATTAAAGATGTATGTGAAAAACTTTATGGTAAGCTATAAAAATTGAAAAGAAGTATACATAATATGCCAGATAAATGATACTAAAAATGTTCAGTTACTCTCAAGAGAAGGCAAAAGAAGAAGAAAAAACAAAAATGAGTAGGAAAAATAGAAAAAAAATCTTACAAGATGAAATATTTTAAATCAGCCATATCAATAATCATATTAAGTGTGAGTGATCTAAGCACAATGTTTAAAAGAAATCGATTATCAGATTATATAAAAAAGCAAGACACATCTATATACTTTTATATAGATATAGATAGATTAAAAGGACTGTGAAAGATATACTGTTAACAAACTAATTGAAAGGTGACTGGAGTAGCTATACTGATAACAAACTGGAAATGAGAGTAAGGACTGTTATCAAAGAGAAAAAGGAATCTACTTACATAGAAAGGGAATATGTCCAAGAAGACACAGCAATCTAAAACGTAGAGCTTCAAAATGCATGAAGAAATAACTGATAGGAATAAAGATAAAATGGACACATTCACAATTATACTAGAGAATTCACCACTCTTCTCTCAGTAACTGAGAAACAATTAAGCAGAAAATTAATAAGGATCTAATTAAGCTGAGCAACACTATCAAACAACTCAACTAAATCAGTGTCTATACAATACCATAACCAACAATAGCCGACATGTATCACTACTTCTCTCCAGATGTTAAAAAGATAACAAGGGAGTGTAAGTAACAACTCTATGCCCATCAATTTACCTAATTAGAAGAAATGAAACAAGCATTTGAATGATACAAGCTATCAAGACTTGCTCAAAGAGAAACATAAAGATGAATAGTTGACTATCAATTAGATAAATTGAATTTGTAGTTCAAAATCATCAATAAAAGAAAATTCCAGGCCCAAATGTTTTCACTGGCAGTTCCTGCAAACATTTAAGGAAGAAATAATACCAACTCTACAAAACCTTCTCCAGTAAATAGATAAGGGAACACTTAACAAGTGATATTTTTAGCCAGAATTACCCTAATACCAAAACTGGTAGTGATATTAAAAGAAAGCATCAGACCAATATACCAAAAGAACACAAATACAAAAAAACTAAGATTATTAGCAAATCAAATCCAGAAACTTATGAAAAGGATTTACATCATAACTTTAATGTTTTTATCTCAATGATGGAAGCCTAGTTCTACATTTAAATATCAATCGATATAATTTACTATACTAACAGACTAAGAAGAAAATAATCTTAACAGATACAGAAAAAGCATTCAGCAAAATTCAAAAACCATTTATGATTAAAAAAAAAACAGCAAAAATCACTGGATTTAATAATGCATGCTAATAATGAAGAAGGAAATCATATGATCATCTCGATAGATGCAGAAAAGAATTTGCAAGAATCCAACAGGCTTACATGATTTTAAAAAAACTTAACAGATTGATAATAGAAAGAAGGTTCCTTAATTTCATCAAGACATCGGTGAAAACTCCACAGCTAACATTGGGTAAGATAAGGAAAAAGTTGAGCACCCATCTTGCCACTTCCATTTGAAATTGTACTGGAATTTCTAGCTAGGGCAATTAGACATGGAAAGGATATAAAAGGCACCCTGATGGGAAAAAAAATACAACGGACTCTATTCACAGATGACATCATATGAGGGGGACCTTCCCCAATATTTATTCTTATATGTTTAAACTACAGTCACCGTCAGAGTACTTTCCATTGGATGCAGTACACCTATCAAGATGCTTTTTCCACTGCTCAAAACAGTTTCTGAACTCATCAATTTTGAGAGTGCTTCTGCCATTTTTTGTTTTGCTCATTCTACATAGATGAAACATTTCCCTTTAAGGACTTTTTTTCCAGGGAAACAACAACAAAAAAAGTCACTCATGGTGAGATCCAGGGAATAGTGAGGGTGGGTCATGGAGGTCATGCAATTTTTGGTCAAAAACTGCTGAACACTCAGTATGATGTGGGCAGGTACACGTACAAATCACCCATAATGAAATAGCAAGCACGTTGAAAGGATCTCCAAGTAAAAATGTACTATAGCTGAATGCAGCCTCTCGCAGCAACACTGGCTGGTACACTGATGCCGATGGGTTCCTGCTGGGTTCCTAGAACACTTACCTAGTGGGGTAAGCCAGTATGACAAGGGGTCCCCCCTCCAAAAGATAATTCCTGGATTTTGGGGCCTCCCTCATATGTATAGAAAATCCTAAATAATCCACACATGTACTCAGAAACTTACTAGAGCTAATAAGCTAATTCAACAAAGTTTCAGGATGCAAATAAATATGAATAGTCAGATGTATTTTTGTAAAGTAGCAATGAACAATCTGAACATGGAATTATGAAAATAATTCCATTCTTAACAGAACAGAATACTTAGGAATACATATAATTAAGGAAATACACATCCTATACACTGAAGCATTGAAACATTGTTGAAATAAATTAAAGAGAAACTAAATAAATAGGAAGAACCTCTACTTTCAGGGACTGAAATATTTAGCCTTGTTAGCATGGCAATATTTCCCAATATAATCTACACATTCAATGAAATCCCAGCAAAAATTGAAACTGTCTGTTTTGCTTTTTGTGTTTTTATATTTATATTTTACTTTTTTGCAGAAATAGATATGTTATTTCTATAATTCACAGGGAAGTCCAAGGGACCCCAAGTAGCCAAAATAACTTTGAAGAAGAACAAAGATTGAGGACTCACATTTCCTAATTTCAAAACTTAATACAAAATTTCAAAAGTAAGACTGTGTGATACTGGCATAAGGATAGACATATAGATTAATTTTACCAAATTGAGAATTCAAATATAAATCTATGGCCAACTGATTTTTGACAACGGTGACAAGAGCACTCAGTAAGGAAAAAATAGTATTTTTTCTTATTTTAAATATATGGGGTACAAGTCAGGATTGAATACATAAGTGACCTACGGACAGGTGAAGTTTGGGCCTCCCATTGGACCTCACTTCGCCTGGACCAGGATCATGCACCCTTACTGATGTTGTGTTTTCTCCCCCTTCCCTCCCTTGGCAGAATCCCAGTACCGTCAATCCCTTTCCTGTAGTATTATGATAAGTGTTTAGGATCCACTTATGAGTGAGAACATATGATACTCAGTTCTTTGTTTCTGTGATAGATTCATTGAGTATGATACGACTAAATTCAGCCAAGTTGCTGTGAAGTCCATGAAAAGATACTTCTCAAAAGAAAACATTCGGACAGCCAACAGACACATGAAAAAATGCTCAGCCTCACTAATCATCAGATAAATGCAAATCAAAACCACACCGAGATACCACCTAACTCCAGTAAGAATGACCATCATTAATAAAACTAAAAGCAACAAATGCTGGCAAGAATGCGGAGAAAAGGAAATACTTCTATGCTGTTGGTGGGAGTGCAGACTAGTTTAACCTCTGTGGGAAACAGAGTGGTGATTTCTAAAAGAACTGGAAATTGACCTTCTATATGACCCAGCAATCTGCCTTCTAGGAATGTACCTGGAGGAATTCAAATCATTATACAAAAAAGATTATTGCACACGCATGTTAATTGCAGAGCAATTTGCAATAGCAAACACATGGAGCCAAATGTGCTGCCCATCAAAAGTAGATTGAATTAAAAAATGTGGTACAATGATTATATACCTCTAAAACCCGAGAGAATTTGCCAAAAACCTCCTTGCATTGATAAAGAACTTTGGCAAAGTCTCAGAGTATAAAAGAAATGTGAAAAAGTCAGTTGCATTCCTATACACCAACAATAAACAAACTCAAATAAAAAGCACAATTCCATTCACAATAGCCACACACACTCAAAAAAGAAATACTTCACATGGAGCCAAATGTGCTGCCCATCAAAAGTAGATTGAATTAAAAAATGTGGTACAATGATTATATACCTCTAAAACCCGAGAGAATTTGCCAAAAACCTCCTTGCATTGATAAAGAACTTTGGCAAAGTCTCAGAGTATAAAAGAAATGTGAAAAACTCAGTTGCATTCCTATACACCAACAATAAACAAACTCAAATAAAAAGCACAATTCCATTCACAATAGCCACACACACTCAAAAAAGAAATACTTTGCATCTTCCTAACCAAAGAAGTCAAAGACCTTCACGACGAAAACTACAGAACACTGCTCAAAGAAATCAAAGATGACACAAACAAATGGAAAAATATTAAAGGCTCACTGATTGGAAGAATCAGCATAGTTAAGATGTTCATCCTACCCTAGACAATCTACAGATATAATGCAATACCCATTAAATTACCAGCAGCATTCTTCTCAGACCTGGAAATGACAATATAGGAATTCATATGGAAGCATAAACGACCACGAATAGCCAAACAATCCTGATCAAAAACAAAACAAAACAAAACAAAAAAACCAAAGTGGGTGGCATCACACTTCCAGACTTTAAACTTCATTATGAAACTACAATAATCAAAACAGCCTATTATTGGTACAATGGAACAGGTTAGAGATTCCAGAAGCAAAGACCTCAAATTCTCAATCAACTTTTCTTTGACAAAGCCTCTACCACCAACCACTGGGGAGAGGAGAACCTATGCGGTAAATGGTGCTGGGAAAACTGGCTGACCACATGCAGAAGATTGAAACAGGACCCCTATCTATCCCCATACACAAAAATTAACTCTAAATGGATCAGAGACCTAAATGTAAAACCTCAAACTATAAGAACCTTAGAAAATGAAGGAGACACCCTTAGGAAATTGGAAATGGCAACCAATTTCTGATCAAAACCCCAAGTGCTCATGTCATAAGAGATACAATAGACAAGTGGGACCTCATCAAACCGACAAGCTTCTGCAAAGCCAAAGAAACCATTGAGAGAGCAGGGAGACAGTCCACAGACTGGGAAAAAATATTTGCCAACTGTATGTCTGACAAAGGCCTAACGTCTATGATTTACAAGAAAATTAAACATGCTGAAAAAAAAAAGACAAACAGCCCCATTACAAAGTGGGCAAAAGATACAAATAAACCCTTCTCAAAAGAAAACATACGAGGCCAGGCTCGGTGACTCAGCCTGTAATCCCAGGACTCTGGGAGGCCGATGTGCGTGGATTGCCTGAGCCTGCGGGTTCAAGACCAGCCTGGTCAATTTGGCAAACCCTTGTCTCTATAATACATTTTTTAAAATAGGTGGGCGTGGTAGCTCTCGCCTACAGTTCCGGCTACTTGGAAGGCGGAGGCAGAAAGATCACTGGAGCCCAGCAGGTCAACGCTGGGGTAGCTGTGATGTGCCACTGCACTCCAGCCTGGGTGATGGATTGAGAACACAACTCAAAAAAAAAAAAGAAGACATACGAGCAACCAACAGATACGTGAACAAATGCTCAGCCTCACTGGTCATCAAAGAAAAGTAAATTAAAACCACACTGATTTACCCCCTATCTCTAGTCAGCAAGGCCATCATCAATAACTCAAAAAACAGATGCTGGAGAATGTGAGGAAAAGGGAACACTTCTACACTGTTGGTGAGAGTGTAAAGTAATACAACTTCTGTGAAAACAGTTTGGCAATTCCTAAAAGATCTAAAAATCCACCTTCCATACAATCCTGCAGTCCTCCTACTGGGAGGGAATATACCCTGAGGCAAGTCACTCTATGAAAAAGATACCTGATACCTACACATGTATGTTTATTGCAGCATTGTTCACAGTAGCAAAAACATGGAACCAACCATGCTGCCCATCAAAAGAGAACTGGATAAAAAATGTGGTACATATACACAGCGGAATATTGCACAGCCATAAAGGACAAAATTATGAGTTTCACAGCAACTTGGATAGATTTAGAGTATAAAATACTGAGTGATCTATCACAGAAGCAAAAAACCTAGTATCACATGTTCTCACTCATAAGCAGACCTTGAACAATTATTGAAATACTATAAGAAAAGGATTGGTAGGAGTGGGAAACTGCTGGGGTGAGGGATGGGATTGGCAGTAGCAGGAAACTGCCAGGGAAGGAGGGCACATCTCATCAACACGGGTACCAAAATAATGAACATTTGTATGCCTAGCCCCGAATTATACCCCACATCTTTAAAGTAAAAAATTTTTTAAATAAATAAATAAAAGATAAAACAACAACAAAAAATGTGGTACATATACACAAGGAAATATTATGTAGCCATATAGAAAGAATAGCATTTTTGACAAATGGTGCTGGAACAGACAGATATCCACATTCAAAAAGTTGGATTTGGAACCCCTTCTCACTCTATGCAAAAATTAACTGAAAATGTATTAAATATAAATATAGGAGATAAACTATGTAAAAGTACTGGAAAGAAATGTTGGTGTAAGCCAGGCTCGGTGGCTCAAACTGTAATCCCACGCCTTTGGGAGGCTGAGGTGAGTGGATTGCTTGAGCCTGCGGATTTGAGACCCGCCTGGGCAGGCGAGACCTCTTCTCTACAATAAATCAAAAAAATTAGCCAGGCATGGTAGTGCGTGCCTGTAGTTCCAGCTACTTGGAAGGCTGAAGCAGAAGGATCGCCAGAGCCCAGCAGGTCGAGGCTGCAGTGGCCGGGAGGGGCCACTGCACTCCATTCTGGGTGACAGAGTGAGACTCCAACTGAAAAAGAAAGAAAGAAAGAAAGAAGGAAGGAAGGAAGGAAGGAAGGAAGGAAGGAAGGAAGGAAGGAAGGAAGGAAGGAAGGAAGGAAGAAAGAAAGAAAGAAAGAAAAAGAAAGAAAGAAAGAAAGAAAGAAATGTTGGTGTTAACATTTGTGACTTTGGATTAAGCAAGTTTCTTAAATGTGACATCAAAAACACAAAGTAACCAAAGGGGAAGAGAATTGATAAACCGAACTTCAAAATTAAAAACTTTTGCTCATTAATGGGCACTATCAAGAAAAATGAAAAGATAACCTGCAGAATGAAATAAAATATTTGCAAATCATATATCTAATAAAGGTCTCGTGTCCACAATGTATAAAGTACTCATTGGGATGAATAACTGAATTTTTTAAATGTGCAAAGCATTTGAATAGACATTTCTCTGAGGAGGTTAAGAGAAGGCCAACAAATATAATCAGATTCTCTATATTGTTAGTCTTTGGGGAAGTGAAATTAAAATGACAATAAAATACAATTTCACACCCACTAAGATAGCAATCATAATTTTAAAGAAACAATAACAAGTGTAGGTAAGGATATATAGAAAGTACAACTCTTACACATTGCTAGTAGGAATGTAAAATAGTGTAACTTCTGTGGAAAACAGTTTGGTACTTCCTCAAAACAGTAAAAAGTAGAATTACATATGACCTACCAACTTCAGTCTTAGATATCTATCCTAGAAAAACTGATGTTCATACAAACATACGTGAACATATATGAATATTCATAGAGCATTATTTATAGCAGCCAGAAAGTGAAAACAGCCTGAATGCCTATTAACTGATAACTAGATAAAACCAAGTGTGGTACATCTATATAATAGAATGTTTCAGGCACAAAAGCAGTGAAGTTCTGATATATGATATGGTAAGAATAAATCTCAAAGACATAATACTAAGCAAAATAAGACAAATGCAAGAAAGCACATATCGCACAATTTTATTTACGTGAAATGTTCAGAATATGCAAATCTATAGAAATAGGAAGTCGAATAGTGATTGCTAGGAAGTTTGAGAGGGGATTAGGAAATATAGCTTTATTTTGGGTGTGCAGAAATATCCTGGAATTAGATGGTGGTTGTACAACATTGTGAAAATACAAAAAACTACTGAGTTACATATTTAGATTAAATGATGAATTTAAATGATGAGTTTTTGGTTATGTGAATTTTATACAAATAAAAGAAACAAATACAAAACTCTCAGCAAACTTCTATTAGAAGACAGCTCCTTGACTTGATCAAGGGTATCTTTAAAAAAGCTACAGGTAGCATCAATCTTAATGGTGAAGCAATGTTTCCACCCTTAGAGGTAAGATATGAGGTGTGACAATTAAGTGTGTGAACTCATCCTAGCAAAAGTTTCTACTTCTATTCCAAACAAACAAAGCCTTGACACATATACCACACCTTACACACAGTTAGACAATTCAAAGTGAATCCTGGATCTAAACGTAAAACACAAAATAGTAAAAATTGTAGAAGAAAGGAAAAAAAAACTATATGTGTCTGGTTTGGGAAAAATAAATTTAGATATGACATTAAAAACACTATTCACAAAAAAGAAAAATGGATAAACTGGCTATCAGCAAAAATAATTTTTTTCTCTTTGAAATACACTTGAAATAATAACCAACAATCTGGAGGAAAAAAATTAAAACATATTTGATAAAGAAATTTCTCAGATTCAGAGTCTAACCAGAATACATAAGGAAGTCTTAAAACTTAAAAATAAAAAATAAATAATCTAGTTTTTAAAAATAGGCAAATGATGGAAGCAGGAATATTACCTGAGAATATATAAGAATGGCAGATAAGCATATGAAATAATGCTCAACATCATTAGTTATTAGAGAAATATGTTTAAAAAATGTAGTCATAATGTGATACATTTACACATCTATTAAATTGGTTAAAATGAAAACAAAACACAACAAAAACAGAAAATACCAAATTCTGGTGAGGAAGCTGAGAAACTAGATCTCTCACACATTGTAGTCTGCATCCCAATCAAACAGCCACTTTGAAAGACAGTTTGTCAAAGTCTTATAAAATTAAACATACATGTATCAAGTCACCCAGGAACTTAAGAAAATTAAACGAAAATGTATATTCACACAAAAATCTATACATGAATGTTGATAGCAGCTTTTTACCATGTTTTGCAAAGATTAAAACAACCCGAATGCCCTTCAGTGGACGAATGGATGAGCAAGCTATGGCACATCCATATTACTGAGCATTGCGCAGTCATTAAAAAGTAAGAAGGCACTGATTTATGCAACATGGATGCAGCTATAGGGAGTTTTGCTAAGGGAAAAGAAACAAACCCAAGGGACTGTTTGATTCCATGTGTATGACATTTTGGAAGAGGCAATATACCATAGTGTTAGAAAACATATAACATCAGAGAACAGATCGGTTGTTGCCTGGGACCGGGATGAAGGAGGTTGTGACCAACAAGAGGCAGCTGGGGATAACCGGAAAGGTGTGTGTGATCCACCACCTCTGCATGGTACTTTGCTGATGGGTCTATAGCACTACACATTCACAAAAACCCATAGAACAATACAGCACTGAGAGTGGATATGTATTTTATTCCCATTTTAAAACTCAACCAGGATGTTTTAAGAAGCCAAGATTGGGTGCAGACTGTGACTAGTGAGTCTTAACGATATTATAAACACATTGAAAGGGTAAGGACGGAAGGAGCATGTCCCATCACCTGGCTGCCTTGACTGGCTCAAGTATAAGACCCCTTAGCATGCTGGGAGGAAATGTTTTCAGTTTCTCGTGGGATTGGATGATGTCTATTTTCAGCGTGGGTGGCTTCATTCAACTTGCTCCCATGAGGACAGTCAGCCTGAGAATGAGGGTGGAGTAGAGAGAATCCCAGAGTGAGAGGTCTGGGATAGTACAACTCCCCCACCCCCAAATCTCAGGTCACTCCACAACACAGGACAGAGAAGGTAGGCAGCTTACCCAGATCCGAGTATGTTTGAATTCCCAATTTAAAGTAACAAAAATGCTTGAGGAGATGACATGGATATTTGGGGCCCCAAATATGTCCCCCACCCACCACACTTGTAGACTCTCCAGGAAAATAATTACCAAGTTTCCCTTTTTTCCTCAAATTTTGCTACTGGTCATCTGAATCATCCCATCAGATACACTTACTGTGTACTCTGCTGAGGAATGTACAGAAACATGTGCTTCTGTAAAACTGGTGTGCAAAGGCAGAGAAAAGAAACCTGAGATTCAGGAAGCTGTATCCAGCCAAAAAGGTGATGAGAGGACGTCCTGTGATCACACCTGTGCAGAGGCCATGAAAAATAACCAGTCCAAGCTGGAGCAAGAGGACACTATCTTGCTACCTTGTTAAAAAGAAAAAAAAAAAGAGGATGTCACAAATTAGATATTCTCTCTCTATATGATATGTATAATATTATACACAGATATTATACCTCAGGGTATGATAAGGTCCTCAAAAATGCAGGGTAAAGAAAGGATCGTATTTATTAGGAGGCAAATGTTTTGCAGAAGATGCCCAGAGCTCTTCCATTGAGGTTGCATTGGCAAAGTGGGGCATGAGCCTTCACCTAAACCAACCACAGGCAAAGGGACACAATCATGACAGAGAAGGCTAATATTCTCTGAATTTATGGGAGTTTGAAGACCCTAGAATAAACTCTCTTCTGTCATCAAGAAAGGAAGTGAAGAAGTCAGTGCTTTCTGCCATAGCATCATACCACCCATGAGAGAAGACTGCTGACTTGGATCCAGGGTCCCATCCTCCTACAATACAATACCCCCAAATCTCTGTTCACACCAGGATGCAGGACAGAAAAGGGAGGTAAACACCAAGTGTGTTTCAATTCCGAATTCAAAATTACACAAGTGCTTGGATGCCATAAGTAGTCTGCCACTTGGCAGGTGGGGACTTAGGGGGGGAAATTAATTTGAATTAAATAAAGTTATGTTTGCACACCAGAGTCTGTGACTGTACAATTCATACTTATTACTTCTGTAATGAACATTAATTGATTTTGCAATCAGGTAAAACAAAGGCCATTTTTACAAGGTAGCAAGGGGGATGCAGCAAGAGGAAGAGCTAATCGCTAACGATGGAGAGAGATGATGGCTTATTGCAGATGAAGATGGTAAACAATTGTGGACTTCTGTTTCAGGTGTTGTGAGAAGGCTTTATACCTATTTGATAAGTCGTTGTAATTTCCTTGGCAATAAGCTGCAGTTAGATTTTGCAACAAGTATTTCCATCCTGAGATAGATTCTATAGCTTTCCCTGTGATGTGAGTGTTACGGGCGGTGTTCAACTCTCAGGGGCAGTTATACTTACATTGCAATTGATTGCATTAAAAGGGCTTCACTAGGCAGAGAAATTCAATTTGCTAGTCATTTACTCCAAAGATATTTTTCTGAGCAAGAAAAAAAGCAAAAGGTTTCTCATCACTGAGAAGATTAAGAAAGTTTCAAAGCCTCAGGAGAAAGTGCAAAATAAGGCTGGTCAAAGAATCAGAAACTACCTTATTGAAGAGCAATTCTGTTCCAGTCATTGAGGCTTTTTCTTTTGCTAATCACTGCTGATTGTTTGACACTGTTCAAACTCCATGGGTTCTGAGAAAAATAAATAGCAGCATCACAGCTACCGTGCTCTTTTGGGCTCCTTGTTTTTTTGTTGTTGTTGTTGTTTTTGTTTTTTGGAATACACTCTTTATGTAACATATCCTAATTGTTTTAATTTGTCTGAATTTGCATGTTCAAAATTGCAAGAGATTTTTCAAATTTTCTGAGACATTTTCTTGAAATAAATTCAACTTTTAAGACTTATCTGTAATTTATAGTCACTTTATTATTATTGGGAAAAGAAAATACATGTATCTGAGCAATGCAAGTCCTTTTAAATGATGAGGCCCAGAGAGACAAAGACACAGCAATCACATCCTACTCCTGCCTTTGAGTTGTGCATTCATCTCCTGAAACTGCTTGCTATTGCCACAAGCAGCTATGAGTTAACCTAATAATGCCGCACTGGACACTATAATCCACAACCTGTAGATTAACAGTGTATAGCCAATCACAAATCAATGCTATTCCTGTGAACCAGTGAGAATTCCTGACAAATAACATTTTTTTTTTTTTTTTGGAGTCAGAGTCTCACTCGGTTGCCCAGACTGGAGTGCAGTGGCACACTCCCGGCCACCGCAGCCTGGACCCGCTGGGCTCCGGCGATTCTTCCGCCTCCGCCTTCCAAGTAGCCGGAATTACAGGGGCGCGCTACCAGGCCCGGCTAATTTTTGATTTATTGTAGAGATGGGATCTCGCCAAGTTGCCCAGGCGGGTCTTGAACCCGCGGGCTCAGGCAATCCATTCACCTCGGCCTCCCAAAGCGCTGGGATTACAGGCTGAGCCACCGAGCCCGGGTGCAAGTAACTTTTTTTTTTTTTCTTTTGAGTCGGAGTCTCACTCCATCGCCCAGACTGGAGTGCAGGGGCCGCTCTCGGCCACCGCAGCCTCGACCTGCTGGGCTCCGGCGATCCTTCCGCCTCAGCCTTCCGAGTAGCCGGAATTACAGGCACGCGCTACCACGCCCGGCTGGTTTTTTGATTTATTGTAGAGATGAGGTCTCGCCTGCCCAGGCGGATCTGGAACCCGCGGGCTCGGGCAATTCACTCACCTCAGCCTCCCAAAGGCGCGGGGTTACAGGCTGAGCCAGCAAGTAACTTTTTATCAGCCATTCTCTGTTCCCCTTTCTGCCTCTAAAACCGGCTTGTAACAAAGGCCAAACGCAGCTCGTATCCAAGGTGACTTGGGTCTGAGTCTTCCAGACAACTGCCCTCACTTTAGCTCAAGTACACTCTATAAATTATATTTTGTGCCTCATGTTCTTTCCTTTAAGTCGACATTTTGAAATGATATTTGCATTTGGACACTACAAAAAACTGCTCATGATTTCAATACTCAGGGTTGTATGTTGTTTAAATTTCATCTTTTTGCTACGAACACATGAAAGATGTTTTATGGTGTCATTTAATATTATATCATGGCCGGGCTGGGTTGCTTAGCCTGTAATCCCAGCACCTTGGGAGGCCGAGGCGAGTGGGTGGAGACCCCCCCGGCAACTTGGCGAGACCTCGTCTCTACAATAAATCAAAAAAATCAGCCGGACGCCGGGCTCGGTGGCTCAGCCTGTAATCCCGCGCTTTGGGAGACCGAGGTGAGTGGATTGCCTGAGCTGCGGGTTCGAGACTCGCCCGGGCAAATTGACTAGACCTCGTCTCTACAATAAAAAAAAAATTAGAGCGCGCCTGTATTTCCAGATCCTTGGAAGGCTGGGGCGGAAGGACCGCGGGAACCCAGGGGATTGAGGCTGCGGCGGTCCAGAGCTTGCCACGGCACTCCAGTCTGGGCGACGGAGTGAGACGCCAACTAAAAGAAAGAAAGAAAGAAAGAAAATGTAATCATTCATTCCAATAACTACTTGGTGGTGGAAATTTTTCTTTTAAAATTAGCGAGATTGATTTAGTTATTTGAAAATTTTTTGCCCAGAGAATTAATCTGTTTACTGCTTTGTTTCTTTGGCACTATGCTGAGTTAACGTGTATAAGCTGTCTTGGATGAAGTGAATTGAGTAGCTTTCCACTTCTTGCATGTTTTGAAACACACTATATAATGTTCTAGAAGAACTGCAGAAAGATTGCCCATAAAATTATGTAGACCTGAAGCCTATAGAAGATAATTTTCCACTACACTTTTTTTTAACTCCAAGCCAACTTCAGGGTAATCATGCATTTATGGTTCTTGCAAAGCCCTTCTTTCTCGACATTTCTAGATCTATAGGTATACATCTAGCTCTATGTACAGGTATCATTTCCTCCCTTTCCCTCACTCTAAATCATTTCTCCTGCCATGAATAGTCTTTAAAATATATTTGATATAGGTCATTTTATTTCTATTTGTTCTTATAAATGCGCAGTAAAGCTTTCTGCACATACATTTTTAAATTAAGTAAGTGGCTGTCAATATAAGCCTTAATCTATTTCTTATTTTCTACTCCAATCTATTCCTTAAAAATCTATCTGCTTCAGTGCGCTAGTTTGTGATCATGGCTACACGGTGTTTTAAGATCTATTATGTCTTAAGCTTCTCCGAGTTACAGACACCTGAGCTACCTCTGACTGTACTACCACAGGCAATGTTCTGATGAGCATCATTGTACGCATCTCATTCTCAAATGAAGTGAGAATTCTCCTGCACATGGACATGGCAGCAGGACTGATGGTCACATGCAGTGTGCATATGTAATTAACCAGGGCTCTGGGTTCTCTGCAGAATGGCCGTACCTCTATAATCTTATAGGCTGTAGACTAGGTTTCCTTTTTCTCCAGAATTTTTTCTAACCCAGCTGTTTTTGCCAATCTCTTATGAAAATTTGGTATTGACTATTGTTTTAATTTGTATTTCTTTAATTATTATAAAGTTTGAACATCTCTCCAAATGCTCTTTATAGCTAAAGAAGCTATCCCAACTTCTTTTTTGAATCACCGTATATATTCATATCCTTTGCATAGCATTCCAGTGGATGTGCCTATATTTCTTCTTGTTTAAGGAGTCCTTGCATATTTGAGGTATGGATGCTTTTCGGTATTAGACATGGCAGACAGTTCACTCCAATCTGTGATCTGTCGGTAAACCGTGTTAGTGGCATCCCCCGTGGAATATAATTTTTTATATATAATCACATATCAATTTATCAATATTCTATTTTATGATTTTTGCTGTTTATATTTAGTTTAAGAAGACCATTCCTATTTTCAGATTGCAAATACGTTTTCCTACATTGTCATCTACGTAATTTGCTTTTCTACATTTAGGTTTTTAATCTATCTGGAGCCAAATGCTGCAGATAGATTTATTAAAGACAAAATCCATTTATTGCTTTAGGTTTTTTTTTTTTTTTGAAGTATTCTGAGTTATTATGTATAACCTGTTTTGATAAAGAGAATTGAGTGGGTTTTCAACTTATTGCATGCTTTGAATTATAATACATAGTGTTCTAAAATAATTGCCAAGAATTTTACCATAAAGTTGTTCAGACCTGGAACTTACTGGAAGGTAATTTTCCACCACATTTTTCTGAACTTCAGACTCACTTCAAGGTAATCATGAAACTGAATCTCTCTTGATAGAGAACTAATTATATTTTTCTTCATATAGTCAGTTTTTCCAAAAACCATGCTGAAATGTCCTTTGGCCATTTATTTTTGGAGCTGACTTTTCCAGTTTTTATGTGCCTACACATGCTGGCATATGCCATTGAGATCTCTATTCCAATAGTCTCTCAATTTCTTTTTGATCCAGCTCCATACTGTTCTTATTTTTAAAACTTTATGGTATATGTCAGTATCTGGTATGTTCAATGATTCTTCTGTGCTCTTCCTGCTTTTTTTTTTTTTGTAAGTCTTAATTGTTCACAGACAGATTCTCCCTTTCATAAATTTTTGGATGAGTGCACTGAGTTTCTCAAAAAAATCCAGTGAGAATTTTTACTGGGATGACATTGAATCTATTGATTAGTTTTGGAATATTTAACATGTTTGTATTATTGTCATCCTATTCATGTACACATAATGTCTTTAATTTTGTGAAACTTTAAAATGCCACTTAAAAGTTTTTATCCAGTTGTGATTGTATTAATTATTTTGCTATCTTAATTTTTTGATGTTGGACTGCCGAGACAACTTTTAAATCTCATCCCTCTCTTACCTTGTGCCTCACTTCTAGGCAAACTGAGAGAAAAACCTGCTGCATCTTGCACTGACACTAGATGGAGGTTTAAACCATGCAGTTACCTCCTGATGTACAGAATTCCTCATCCGGGCCCCACTCCTTAAACACAATACAAAACCCAAGTCAAGTTGGGTGTATTGCCATGTACCTGCACTCCCACCAACTCAGGAGGCTGAGGCAAGAGGGTCATTTGAGTTCAGAAGTTAGAGCCTGGCCTGGGCAACATAGCTAGGCCCTGTTTCTATTAAAAAACCAAAACAAAACGAGCACCAACACAACAAAACCCTGGCGTGTCCCACAGTTTCTCACTCCCTCTGGTCATTTTTAGTCCAGCTTTGGAAGCCTGCCATGCTCTCCCAAAAAAGTTTTATTATATGAGTAAGAAACATTTTTCATATCCTATTAGTGTTTGGAGGATGGCAGTATCCAAGCCAGATTTTAGATGGGGGTCCATTCTTTCTGCAGGGTAACGGCAATACATAGCTGATTGCACTTTTTAAAATTATGGTTTTATGTGTTGTAAAGTGTTGTGTTTTCTAGTAGTGTGACTTTAGTGGGGAAATAGTTATTTTTGGTAATTTGCTAGAATCTCAAATTTTGCCAAACTCTGTTGTTTTAATAATTCGTTTATTTATTGTCTTGGTTTTCTATTCAAATAACTATGTGATCTACACATAACAACAGATTTACTGTTCATTTCTAACCCTAACACCTGATAATTTTGTTCTTTTCTAAGGTTTTGCCCAGGAACTCTCAAATCGCCTTAAATAGTCATGGCTCTGGTGGACATTTTCACTTCAAGCTGAGGTTAAAGGGAAGACATCCAAACGTTCCCTGATGAGTGTCATGTGTGCTATAGATTTTACATGCCGTAGAGTTTTGGGCTGTAATTCTTACCAAGATCAGGAAGTTTCCTTTTATATCAAACTGCCAACATTCACTTTTTAATGTCATAAATTAGTGTTGAATGCTCAAAAGCTTTCTTTGACTTTATTGAGAAAAGCATATATTTTTTTCCTCCTTTCCAATGTGTTAAGTTCACTGACAGATTTTCTGACGCTAAATTATCCATGCATCTCTCAGTAAAATTAAATTTTGGCATGTAATGTATACATTGCCATCCATTTCTATGTATTTTGTAATCTTCCTAAGACTTTTTTAAAATCTAAGAATCCTTTTTTAAAGATATGGAAAATTTTAATGGAAACATTTTATTACATTCAAAAAATCTGTATGATAAGAATTCTTTGGAACTGGTGAAAACTTTTTCTTTAAGGTCTAAATAATACTTGTCTTAAAATATCATAATCTCTGTATGCCAGAAATAGTATTCAATGTATATCCATTGGGTCAGGCCTACTAATTGTATTAATTAGGTATTCTATTTTATTTCTCTTTTTTATTTGTTTGAATTCTAAAAATATTTGTTTGAATTCTAAATAGTTGATTTATTAATTTTTCTGTAATTCAATCTAATATTGCATTATAAATTAAGTATACATTAAGAGACTATAATATTAGTTACATATATGTTAAAGTGGTAATGTATTTTTTCTTTATCTTTTTTTTTTGAGCTGGAGTCTCACTCTGTCGCCCAGTCTGGAGTGCAGTGGCCGCTTTCAGCCAACTGCAGCTTCGACCTGCTGGGCTCCGACAATCCTTCTGCCTCAGCCTTCCAAGTAGCTGGAACTGCAGGCGTGCGCTACCACGCCCAGCTAATTTTTTATTTATTGTAGAGGTGAGGTCTTGCCAAGTTGCCCAGGCAGGTCGAAATTGCAGGCTCAGGCAATCCACTCACCTCAGCCTCCCAAGGCGCGGGATTACAGGCTGAGCCACCGAGACCGGATATGTATTTTTTCTTAGTTTTTTATGAGTAATGTGATAATTCTCTTTGTCTATTGACCTTTTTTGACATAAACTTTATTCTGTCAGATATTAAGGTTGTTATCTTTCCTGGTATATATTTTCCCTCTGTATTATTTTTAAAATTTTGTTTTAAGTAACTCTACTGGAGACAGAACATTTTGGATATTTTTAAAATAAATTGAATCTGAAAATTTTTGTCTTTGAATTTTTGTTTTTAATCTATTTGCATTTATCATAGCATTTAAAAAATTATCATTGAGTGAAAGTGATTTTTTGATGTACATTTCTATGAATCTTCATATATTTATAGGTTTATGTACCCACCACCTCAATTAAGGCACAATATAATTCTATCACCTTTATCACAAACTGAATGTTTGGGTTCTCACAAAACTCCTATATTGAAGCCCTAACCCATCATGTGACAGTTTGGAGTCAGGTCCTATAGGAAAGTAATTAAGGTTAAATTAAGTGATAGGAGTGGGGCTCTAATCCAAAAGGTGAGTGTCCTTATAAGAACAGACACTTCTCAGACCTAGAAAAAAACAACACAGGAATTCATATGGAAACACAAACGTCCAAGAATAGCCAGAACAATCTTCAGCAAAAAAAAAAAAAAAACAGGTGGTATCACAATACCAGACTTCAAACTTTACTATAAAGCTACAATCATCAAAACGGCTTGGTATTGGTACAGGAACAAGCATATAGATCAATGGAATAGAATTGAGATTCCAGAAGCAAAACCTCAATTTCTCAACCAACTCATCTTCGACAAAGCCTCCACCACCTACCACTGGGGAGAGGAGAACCTATTCAGTAAATGGTGCTGGAAAAACTGGCTGACCACATGCAGAAGATTGAAACAAGACCCCTATCTATCCCCATGCACAAAGGTTAACTCCAAATGGATCAGAGACCTAAATATAAAACCTCAAACCATAAGAACCGTAGAAAAGGAAGGAAATTACCCTCATGGAAATCGGAACTGGCATCCAATTCCTGAACAAAGCCCAAAACCCACAGGTCAAGAGAGAAGATAGACAAGTGGGACCTTATTAAACTGACAAGCTTCTGCAAAGCCAAAGAAACCATCAAGACAGCAGGGAGGCAGCCTACAGACTGGGAAAAAGTATTTGCCAACTCCAGGTCTGACAAAGGCTTAACATCCTGGATCTGCAAGGAACTCAAACATGCTGAAAAGAAGAAAACAAACAACCCCATTATAAAATGGGCAAAAGATATAAACAGACACTTCACAAAAGAAGACATCTGAGCAGCCAACAAACACATGAAGAAATACTCAATCTCACTAATCATCAGGGAGATGTAAATCAAAACCACACTGAGATACCACCTAACTCCAGTCAAAATGGCAGTTATCAACAACTCAAAAAATAACAGCTGCTGGAGAGGGTGTGGTGAAAAGGGAACACTTCTACACTGTTGGTGGGAGTGTAAACTAGTGCAACCTCTGTGGAAAGCAGTGTGGCGATTCCTAAAAGCTCTAAAAATCGACCTTCCATATGACCCTGCAATCCCCCTACTGGGAATATACCCTGAAGAACTCAAATCACTCTATAAAAAAGATACCTGCACACATATGTTTATCACAGCATTGTTCACAATAGCAAGAACCTGGAAGCAACCATGCTGCCCATCAAAAGAGGACTGGATTAAAAAAATGTGGTGCATATACACGATGGAATACTACGCAGCCATAAAAAAGAACAAAATTATGAATTTCGCAGCAACCTGGATGGAACTAGAGTCTGTAATACTGAGTGACCTCTCACAGAAACAAAGATCCGAGTATCACATGTTCTCACTCATATAATGGACCTTGAACATCCAATATAATACTATAAGAAAATGACTGACGGTACTGGGAAACTATGGGGGGAAGGGGGATGGGATTAACAGCAGTAAATATCTGTCTGGTGATGGGAAAACACCTCTTATCAACAGGGTGCCTGAATGAAACGTAATTGTACACCTAACCCTTAACTGTACCCCACAAAACCATAATAAAAAAAATTGATTAATTAAAAAAAAGATCTCACATCAAAAGATAGTGTTAACAAACCATTATTGTGTTGTTCAATAAAGATCTTAGGTGATACATTTAATAAATATCTTTTTTAAAAAAAAGAACAGACACATGAAAGTTTGCTCACTCTGTCTCACTCCTCATGCTACACTGAGGAGATGCCACAGGATATCACAGAGAGAAGCAGGTATCCATGGGGCAGGAAGAGAACCTCTCCAGAAACTTCTCTGCTAAACCTTGACTGTGAACCTTCAGGCTCTAGAGCTGAGAAAAAGCACATTTCTGTTAAGTAGTCACCCAGTCTATGGTATTTTGCTGTAGCAGCAGACCAAGCAGGCTGAGACAGATTTTAGCTCTGAGAAGTGGGGTGCTGCTGTTAACAAATACCTAAAATGGGGAAGTGATTGTGGAACTGGGCCTGGGGAGAGGCCAGAAGAGTTTTGAAGTGTGTGCTAGAAAAGCCTAGATTGCTGTGAAGGGACCTTAGGTGGACATCTGGATACTACAGGTGATTCTGGTATGGGACTAGAAAGACAAGAGACAAGCTGGAGAGATAAGCCTTCAACTTCTTAAAGAGTGCATAAATAGCCATACAGAATGTTGGCAGAAATATGGTTATTAAGGGACATTCTGGTCTCAGACCTTGGACTTCCAGCCTCCAGAACTGTGAGGAAATAGATGTCTGTTCTTTAAATTACCCACTCTATGGAAATTTGTGATGGCAGCCTGAACAGACTCACACACCACTTGAAACTCCCTTGGTCTATCCTCCATCTCTGACCCTCAGCAACCACTCATTTGATTTCAATTACTACAGCTCTGCCTTTTTGAATAGGTTGTATAAATAGAATTGTATAGCATATAACTAGATTAGGCGTGTATATTTTGTTCAACATCATGCCTTTGAGATTTACCCAAATGTTAAGTGTATTAATAGCTCATTTATTTTTATTACTGAGTAGCAATCCATCAAATAAAGCACAGTTTGTTTATTCATTGACACATTGAAGGAAATGGGTTGTTACCAGGTTTTGGTGATTATGAATAGAGCTCCTAAAATATGTGTGTTTGTGTGTGTGTGTGTGTGTGTGTGTGTGTGTGTGTATGTGTGTAATACATTTTTGTTTCTCTAGAGTAAATACCCAAAGATAAGGTTGTTGATTAAGTGTTAAAGATGCTGATAAAATGTTAAAGATGTATGTTACACGAATCTTTAGCTTCTTAAGAGACTGCCCTACTCTTCTGCTGCATGGCTGTAGTGTTTTCCATAACCACCTGCCTTGTCATGTTCCCATTGTGCTGCATCATTGCCAGTGTGTTTATTTTTTATTTTACAGTTTCTAATTGTTGGTTAGTGGCCCACAGTGTGGTTTTAATCATCGTTTCTTTAGTGGCTAATCATGTTGAATATATTTTCGTGTGCCATCTGTATGTCCTCTTTGGTGAAGTCTGTTCAAAAGTGTCAATTTTTAGTTAGGTTATTTGGTTTCTTACTCCTGAATTTTGAGATTTCGTATATGTTCTGCAAATAAGTTCATTGCTGCATATGTAACTTGCAGGTATTTTCTGCTGGTGTGTATCTTGTTATTTCAGTTTCTTAAGTGAAATTTTATTTCTTAAGACAAAAATTTTTAATTTTTATTAAGTCCAACTTTTCACTTTGTAATGGATTATGCTTTTGGCGCCATGCTTAAAAATTCATTGTCTAACCTCTGAACATAAATTTATTTTTTCTATATTCTTTTCTAAAAGTTTCTAACTTTAGAAAACCTTTACATATATTAAAATTTGGATATATGATTAATTTTGAGATAGCTTTAATATAAGGTAGGATGCTTAGTCAAGATTTAATTTTGCACATAAATATCCACTTGTTCCAATACTATTTGCTGAAAAGCTTGTCCTTTCTGTTCTGTTAAATTATGTATATGTCTATCCCTTCACCAATATCATACTGTCTAGGTTAGTGTACTGTGAATTTATAGAAATTCTAAAAATGTGGTAGGATTTCTCCAACTTTATTATCTTTTTCAAAATTGCTTTAGTATTTATATTTTCTTATTCTTTTCATAGAAGTTTTAGATAGTTTATATGTACAAAAAATATTGCTAGGATTTTGATAAGAATTGTATTATATCTAAATGAATTTAAGGAGAATTCACACCTTAACAATATTAAATCTTCTAGTCCATAAGCATGATATGCCTCTCCATTTGTTTACATTATTTTAATTTCTTTCATTGGTGCTTTGCAGTTTTTGGTATACATTTATAAATGCCATATTTGGGGAGGTATTGTAGTTTGTATTGCTTTCTTAATTTTGCTTTCCAATTGTATAGTAGTATTGCAGAAAAATATGATTAAATTTGGCATATTGATGTATCCTGTGATCTTGGGAAACTCCAAAAAATTTTTTAAAATTTTGTGAAATTGTCATTTTCATTCAGTTCACAGTATTTTTCTGTGCTCCATAGATTATTTATAAATGTATTATTTAATGTTTGCACATATTTCTGTTGGTTTTCTGTTACTGATTTGTAATTTAATCTCATTATGCACAGAGAGCATATTTTAAATTTACTAAATTATCTTTAGTGATTGAGGATATAAAGCTAATATGTATTCTAGTTTTGAGTTTTCTATGAATGTCAGTTAGATACAGTTGGTTGAAAGTGTCATTGAGTTTTTTTATCCTTGTTGACTTTCTATTAACTCTGTCTATTATTATAAGAGGAGTGTTAAAGTCCCTCTATATTGTAAATTTGTTTATTTCTCCCTTAATTTCTATCAACTTTTGCTATATGTATTTTGATACTCTGTTGTTAGGTGCATACACATTTAGGATGGCTCTTTCTTCTTGATAAATAAACCCCTTTATCACTATGTCATGTGTTCTTTATTACTGAAAATTTTATTTGCTATAAACTCTACTTTGATTGATATTAGTGTAGCTACTTCAATTTCCTCTTGATTGGTGTTTGTATATCTTCTTACATCTTTTCATTTCAAATCTATTTGTGTCCTTATATTTAGGGTTAGTTTCTTACAGGTGGTATACGGTAGGGCTTTGTTTTATTAAACTATTCTAATAATCTCTTTCTTTTGATTGGTGTGCTTAGACCATTTACACATAAAAAAAATATTTTTATTCCATTTTCTGCTGTGTGGCTTATTGTAGGGTTACTTGAACTTTTAAAATTCTACTTTAAATTGTGTTTTAACTTTGAATATATCTCTTTGTATAGGTATTTCAGTGATTATTCTAGGAATTATAATATACATATTAAACTTTTCAAGCTCTATTTACAGTAAAATTTTACCTGTTCAAGAGCAACATAGGAACTTTTAGAGGTCCCTTCAACCTCATTTCTTTTTAGTATATCTGTCTTTCATATTTGTGCATTGCATAATCCCATTTAATATAAGATATTTCTTATTGAATTCTGGAAAATGTGTTCTTATTTCACCATCTAATTTATTTGCTGATTTTTTTCCTGCATTACTGGTACCTCTTATTATCCACATGTTGTCACCCGTACTGTGTATTTCGTTTTTCTTTGCTATTCCTAACTCCTTATTCTCTGATCCTGCCTTTGAGACTTCTTCAGTATGATCTTCCAGCTCTCTCATTTGTTCCCAATTTCTTACATTTCATTTATTTCTTTTAACGTGTTCTCAAAAGTTATAAATTTTATAAATGATGTGTTGTCAGATTCTTTTTGTATCTTGTTTCTTTTCCATACTGCTACTGTTCTTTTCTCTTTGGTGCACTCATTTTGCTTATTTTATTATATTTCTCCATCTTTTTCAGTAATTTCACTTCATGTGAAAAATATTGTCTGGTTTTTTAAAAAAATTCTGGATGTACATATTAGATGCCCACATTGTCTGAGGCAGCCTCTGGCCTGGCTGGTGATAGATCCTGGGGAAGGCCAGAGACCAGGCTTCAGGTTGTGTTCCCCCCTCATCATTGGCTCACTTTGCTTCCGTGTCAATTATGGTTTTACTGCCTTCAATTATGGATTTTGCTTCCATTGGTTCATTTGCATGAGTTTTCTTATTTTAGATGACCCTTTCAACATGAGAAATATAGTGTCTTCTACATAGTAATCAATACTTTTTTTAATGTTACCATTGTATGATGATGATGAAAATGTTGATGACCTTTTTTTTCAAACATACTTGACTGATTCTCAACTTTGTAATGTTTAATTTTGTATTATCTCTGTTTTCCTGTGACTCTCATGACTATTTCTTCCATGCTTCAGATTTCAATTAAAAATTTACTTTTTGGTTAAGGTGTGGTGGCTCATGCCTGTAATCTCAGCACTTTGAGATGCCAAGGTGGGAGGATCGCTTGAGGCCAGGAGTGTGAGACCAGACTGGGCCACATAAGGAGATCCAGTTTCTAAAAGAAAAAAAAATAGCCAAGCATGGTAGTGTGTGCCTATTGGGAGGCGGAGGCACAAAGATTGCTTGAGCCTGGGAGTCCAAGGCCACAGTGAGCTATGATCACACCACTGCCATCCAGGCTGGACAACAGAGTGAGACCCTGTATCAAGGGAAAAAAAAAGTCCTCAAATAAATTTTTGCATCTTATTTAATATGGTTTCTCTCAAAAAAATTTTGTTAGGTCACTTTATTTTATTTTTTTCACGAACATGGCATTATTAGGAATTATCATTTTGTTCGTTTTCTGTATACTTCACTAAAATTCAGGCAACAGAGGTTCAGTAGTCATTTTAGCTGCTGTCTGAGCAGAAATCAAAGCCTGAACTTATCTAACATAATATGTATTACTTTTAAAAATATGTGCACATTTCTTTAAATATTACATCTTGAATTTCACAAAAAGCTAGTAGTGGCATTTCAAGTAGACACAGTTTGAGAATGTAGTAATTTAAAAAGTTTAGACTTTAGCAATCATTTTGAAACTTATACTTTATCCTTCTTTGTATATTTTTTTCCAGGAATGCAGTAAAAGAACACAGAAAACTGTATGCTCTTTATGAAACCAGGTGAGTCTCTGATACCTTCACTGGATCAATTAAAGGCTTTTACTTCTCACTAATGCTACGAATATTAATAGTCATTGTCATATGAGTCATATGAGCCTGTAATTTATCTAATTCTGTGTATTTTATGTTTGTAATATCTGCCAAAATTATTTTAATGATTATAAAGAGAGACTAAATAACGTAGAGAGGCTAAATAATATAATGATGGTATGGTATCTCCTTTACTTGTGTCATTTTGCTATCATTTAAAATTTTTTTGCTGAATTTTATTAAGGTTTCTGATTTTAGGTGTCTATCCAAGTTTAAAACAGTGAGTGGTATAGCCCGGAGAAGTTTTGGAAGTCCTCATTTTGTTACAGTCTGACTGGGTTCTTATGCCTGTTTCCCAGAAAAAACAGAAGTGATGCAGTCATTACAATGGAGAAAAAGTTTAATATCACAAAGTGGTTGACATTCTTGAAAATTCAGAGGATAGGTCTTGAACAGGAACTTGGTGGGCAGGGGGTTAGGAGCTGCTGATTGGTTGATGATGTATTGGAGGGTGTAGAGACTGTTGTCCTGTCGAAAAGGCGATTTCTGGGGCGGGGGGCGTCACAGGTCCATTGGAGTTCACTTCATAGTGTCCTGGGACTGGATGGGGCCTCGGGTCCCTCAGAGTCTGAAAAATATTTCAAATATCAAATATTTCAAATATCAGCCTATAGATGCTATCTATAGAGCAAGTTCCTTGACCATCAGCTACCACCTCCTGGGCTGTGAGCCATTAAGGAGCCCGGGAGGAAGGTGTGGGGGAGGTGGGGACCCTGGAGATGGAAGATGCTTTTGTTCTCAGGAGCTGTAGGTCCATTGTTTAAGAGAGAGTATGCTTACCAGTCGTGCCATATCCCCTCACCCTCCTCTAGGGTCAGGATGTGACGATAGTCATTTGCCCTCAGTTGGAGTGAGAGCAGATTGGTTAATTTCTACTGAGAGCAGCAGCTTTTCGTGGTTTGGATCTTTTCTATAGCCTTTACTGCATGGTGTGATATTAATTTTATGTAGATGGCTTCCATTTTACATATTTGGAGAGGTGGGCCAAGGTCACACAGCCACTCAGCAGTAGAGTTAAGAAAGTATGTTTCTTACCTTTATCACTGTGCCATCAAGTGACTCCACACTGACTGATGAAAAGTGCCTGTCTACTGACTTTGTATATACAACGTCACTGTTCTCCAACTGGCATTCTTTTAGAAATAAGCTCTGACAACAAATCTCACAACAAATCTTTTGAAGTCACATATTTAAAGGAAACTGTTAATCTAATACTTTTTATCTTTAAATATTCGGCTACAAAAAAACTTCACCATTAAAACTTCTCTAGACACCAATCACTTCTAACCTCCAAACCTGTTTAGTTAACATTCCAGCCAAGTTCATTTACCTCTCTGTCCCACTATTTTTCAATGTTTAAAACTTCTCTGTGAAAAAACGAATAATTCCTCCCTTCCTTCCTTCCTTCCCTCCTTCCACCTTCCCTCTGCCTTCCTTCCTTCCTCGCTCCCCCTTTCCCTCCTTCCCTCCTGCCCTCCTTCTTTTCTTTTTTCTTCTTCTTGCCTTCCTTCCTTTCTTTCCTTCATATACCCGGAGTCTAAGTATGGCAATTTAAACTATAGTCACTGTTTAGTATTTTTGTTGACATTCATAACTTATTATTAAACATAAATTTTATTTGATCATTCATTATATGCATATCATTTTATTTACTTATCCAAATATACTGTTAGACACATTCTTTTTTGTTTTTTGGTTTTTGTTTTTTTTGAGTTGGAGTCTCACTCTGTGAGTTGGAGTCTCACTCCGCTCCCGGCCACTGCAGCCTCGACCTGCTGGGTTCCGGGGATCCTTCCGCCTCAGCCTTCCAAGTAGCTGGAACTACAGGTGCATTCTACCACACCCGGCTAGTTTTTTATTTATTGTAGAGATGAGGTCTCACCAAGTTGCCCAGGCGGGTCTCGAACCCGCGGGCTCAGGCAATCCACTCACCTCAGCCTCCCAAAGGTGCGGGATTTCAGGCTGAGCCACTGAGCGCGGCTTAATTTTTTGATTTATTGTAGAGATGAGGTCTCACCAAGTTGCCCAGGCGGGTCTCGAACCCGTGGGCTCAGGCAATCCACTCACCTCAGCCTCCCAAAGTGCGAGATTACAGGCTGAACCACCGAGTCCGGCTTAGACACATTCTTAAAAGTAGAATTTGTGGTGAAATAGTGGGCACAGAAACATGTTTTCCTTATTTATACATTTGTACAGAAGAATGCACATATCATAAGTACAGAGCACAAGTGAACACGTCCATGTAACAACCACCAGATGAGGATACAGAACACCAGAGGCACCTCAGTAAACTTGCCTCCACCCTTCCCAGTCTCTCTCCCTCCTGTTTACCAAAGGTAACCAAATATTCTGACTTTTCTCACCATCTGTCTCAGGTTGGGTTCATCAGAATCTCTTCCCAAGATGAGGATTCTTTTGCCGGTGGTTTATTGAGGGATTTCTATCAGGCGCAGCTTAGGAGAGTGAGAAAGAAGCAGAATACAGTCAGTGAAAAAAATGCAAAAGGATGTATTTTGAGAGGCATAGTTCTAGCTGTTCCCGTGAGCACTCTGTAGCATGGCTCGCAGAACAGAGCTGTCCACTGAGGCATAGCAGTCACATACCTGTAGATTGTAACAAAGTTCTGGCCCTTGGGGAGTGGCATGGCTGCCCAGATATCTCCAGGTAAAGCAGCACCTTGGCAACCTTCTGAAGAGGGTGCAGGTTTGTGTGATGGGTGGCCAACACTGCACTGGTAAGTAGTAAAGGCAATAAAGAACCAGCACCACATCCTGCACCATTGTGTCACACAGAACCATCTTCTTCTCATGTTAAATTCACACTCTCCACATTTGCTCAAGGATTTGGAATGGCCGCACTTTCTTGGGAAGCTTACCAGAAGAGGTAGCAAACCACGGCCCACATTGTTGCAGCTGTGCAGAGGCCATGAGTAACAGAAATCTCTTCCAGGCCCTATGCCTCCATTTGAGATGTACCCAGCTCCCACCTCCCCCAGGCCAGGGCCACAGTGGGAGAACCAAGGCCCTCAACCCTGAGGAGTCTGGGCCCCTGATTATCATGCCCCTGTCAGTAATTGTTGCGGTCCTTGTTAATTGACAGTTAAAACTTGGCATGTGCACATCAGGAAATGCTCCAATGGCTATCTGGAAATTTAAGCCTGGTCTCATGTGTACTCTTCCTCTACATAATAATGTGGGTTGAGTCTTCTTCTAATGTGGTAACCCCAGTGTTAGTCAGCTGGTTTACTGGCACAAGAACCTTGAACTGATCAGGCGGCATTTGTTGTTTGTTTGTTTTATTGGGGTTATCAGTGTGCCCACTTGGGAAAGCGTCCTTTCACTGGGAACCAGGACACGTACACTCACAATATGTTTATATGTTTGGTTTTATTAATTATTAACTGAAGTTCATAGTCTACATTAGGTTTCACTCTTGGTGCTATAAATTCTATGGATTTTGACACCTGTATAATGTCATGTATCTACCATTAGCATATCACGCAGACTAGCTTCAGTGCCCTAAAAATCCCCATTCTCAACCTGTTCATCCCTCCTTCCTTCCCCCAGAAACTTTGAGGGTCACTGACCTTGTCTTGTCTCCATAATTTTTGCTTTTCTGGAATGTCATAGAGTTGGAATCCTATAGCATGTGACCTTCTCATGTTGAGTTCTTTCACTCAGAAATATGCATTTAAGGTTGCTCCATGTCTACCTGTGACTGGATAGCATGTCTTTCATATCTCTGAACAATCTTCCACTGTATGGAGATATCAGTTTGTTTATTCATTCAACTTTTGGAAGACATCTTGGCTGCTTCCAAGCTTTGACAATTATGGATAAAGCTGCTAGAAACAGTCATGTGCTGTTTTTTGTGTGAACTCAAATTTTCAATTCAAAAGAGTAAATACCAAGAAGTAGGACTGGAATAAATAGTAATAGTAACATCTAAGAAACTGTCAAAGTGTCTTCCAAAGTAGCAGTACCATTTTGCATTCTCACCAGAAGTTAATGAGGGGTCCTCTTGCTCCATGTTCCAGCCAGCATTTAGTGTTGGCCGTGTTTTGGATCTAGCCCTTCATTGCTGTTATTTGCAATTTCCCCAAGACATGTGATGTCAAGCAACTTTTCAAATGCTTATTTGTCATCTGTTTATCTTCCTTGGTGAGAAGTCTGTTCAGGTCTTTTGCCCATTTTTTGAGACAACTGTTTCTCCTATTGTTCAGTTTAAAGAGTTTTTTATATGTTTTGGAAATCGGTACTTTATGAGATGTATACTTTTTAAGGATTTGCTCCTACTATATTGCTTGTCTTTCCTTGTCCAACAGTATCTTTCACAGAGCAGGTGTATTTAATTTTAATGAAGTCTAGCTTATCCATTTTTTTCATAGATTGTGCTTTTGGTGATGTATATAAAAAACAACACCAAATCTGAGGTCACCTAGATCTAGCTTACGCTATCTTCTAAAAGTTTATATTTTTTTTGTATTTTACATTTAGGTCTGTGATCCATTAATTTTTGTGAGACATAAGACTGCCATCTAGATTATTATATAATTATCTTTATCATTGTTTTCTATGCGGATGCACAGTTGTTTTGGCAAGATTTGTCAAAAAGACTGGCCTTTCTCCATTGAGTGACTTTTCTATTTTATCAAATATCAGCGGGCTACATTTGTGTGAGTCCATATCTGAGCTTTCTATTCTGTTTCCTGCTCTGTTTGTCTATTACACAATCTCTTGGTCACTGTAGCTTTATAGCAAGTATTGAATTTGCAAAGTGTCAGTCTTCTGACTCTGTTCTTCTTTCATCTTGTGTTGGCTATTTGGGGCCTTTTGCCTTTTCATACAAAACTTTATAAATAAGTTAGTCAATATTAACAAAATAATTTGCTGGGATTTTGATTTATGTTATATTGAATCTATAGATCAAGTTAGGAAGAACTGACATCTTGGCAATGCTGAGTCTTCCTGTTCATGCACCTGGAATATCTCTCTATTTATTTAGGTTTTCTTTGATTTCTTTAGTCAGTGTTGTAATTTTCCTCACGTAGATCTTTCACATATTTGTTAGATTTGTCCCTCAGTATTTCACTTTAATGCTAATGAGCTAAAATTTTAAAATTATACTATTCTTTTATTGATTACCATGGAAATTATAAAAAGCATTCTTTTATTAGGTTCTAATATTAGTTATTTTCTCACTTCACTGACAATTGCAATTAATTTTAATTCCTCATACATTTTAACACCCACAAGCTCTTATCATAATAGTATTAGTAGTATGTTTTACACATTCAGTGTTCATTTACATTTACTTTCATACTTATTATTGTAGCTCTTAATTTCTTCTTACATTACCTTGTTTTGCTTAGCATAATCCATCTACAGAAAGGATACCTTGACCGGGCTCAGTGACTCAGTCTGTAATCCCAGCACTTTGGGAGGCCAAGGCCAGTGGATTGCCTGAGACTCCGGGGTCGAGACCAGCCCCGGCAACTTGGTGAGACTTCGTCTCTACAATAAATTTTTTTAAAAGAAAAAAAGAAAGGACACCTTTTAGTATATTTCTTAGTCTTCGGTCTGATATGTTTTTATCTTTCCCTCAGAAGTAAAGAATGTTTTCACTGAGTTTAGAATCCCTTGTTGGCATGTGTTTCCTCCAATGACTTTAGAGATGTGATTCCAGCATTGTCTTTGTTTTCCTGTGTTGATTGCAAAGTTAGTCGCTGTCAAGTCCTTGGAATTAGGGTGTCCATTTTGGAGATGTGTTTACTATTTTTTTCCTTTGATTCTGATTTACAAAACTTTCATTATAATTCGTATCTGTGAAATTTTTGTTTGTTTGTTACGCTATTTTGGTTTCATAGTTTTTGTGACTCTGTAGCTTAATTTCTCTTATCAATTTCAGAAATGCCTTAGCCATGATTTCTTCAAATGTTGCCTCCACACCATTACATCTTTTCTCCCCTTCTGGAACTTTACTTATGACTGTGTCACACCTATTTTACCATGATCTTATGTGTTTTAGTCTGCTTTTCCCATACTTTTTTCTCCATGCTTCTGTTTGGTTATTTTTTGCTGATCTGTTTTCCAGGAAACTATTTCTTTCTTCATCACATCCCATCTGTTGTTTGACTCATTTTTTTGTATTCTTAATTTGTAATTGTATTTTTCAGTTCTAGCTTTTCTATTTAATTCTGTTATATAGATTTTGATTCTATGAAGTCTTTCTCCATCTTGTCATTTATGTCATAAGTATATACATTAAATTTTTTTACATATGTTAACTTTCTAGCTCTTGATATACATTTTTTTCTTGAGTCAAGGATCTTACTCTGTCACTCAGGTTGGAATGCAGTGGCATGCTCATGGCTCACCAAGCTTCAAACTCTTGGGCTCAGACAACACTTTTGCCTTAGCCTCCCAAGTAGCTGGGACTACAGGTGCATGCCACCATGCCTGGCTATTTTTTTAAAAAAAAATTTATAGAGATAAGGTCTTGTTATATTTCTGAGGCTGGTCTCAAACTCCTGGGCTCAATCCTCCTACATCTGCCTCCCAAGTTGCTGGTAATACAGGTGTGAACTACCAAACCCTTTCTTGATAGCATTTTTAAATTTGATTAAAGGCCAGATATGTGTTCGAAAACGTGAAAATCCTAGGGCAGTACTGAACAACAGAATTTTCTATGAAGATGGAAGTGTTCTATATTTACGTAGTCCATGATGGTAGCTTCTAGCCACATGGAGTGTTTGAATACTTAAAATATGACCAGTAAGACTGAGGAAATAATTTTTCATTGTAATGACTTTTTTTTTTTGAGTTGGAGTCTCTGTCGCCCAGACTGGAGTACAGTGGCATGCTCCCGGCCACTGCAGCCTCAACCTGCTATGCTCCAGCGATCCTTCCGCCTCAGCCTTCCAAGTAGCTGGAACTACAGGCGCGAGCTACAATGCCCGGCTAATTTTTTTGATTTATTGTAGAGTTGAAGTCTCTCCAAGTTGCCCAGGCCAGTCTCAAACTCACAGGCTCAGGCAGTCCACTCGCCTCAGCCTCCCAAAGTACAGGATTACAGGCTGAGCCACCAAGCCCGGCTTGAAATAACTTTTAATACATTTAAATGTAAATAGCCACGTGAGGCTTGCGGCTGACATATTGGTCAGCATGGTTCAAGATAACATTTCTTGCCTGCCATTGTGTATTAAATGTTGCAAATGTTCTGTCTGATATTTCCTCCATCAGAGAAGATGTTCCTTAGCTTCCTGAGGGAGGTAAAGTAGGAGCAGATCACTTGAACATAATCAGGCCTTGAGCTGCATTTCATGATGCTTTTGCTGTGTCTCTGATCCACTCTTTCTCTTACTGTGCAGTCCTCAGTGGTTACAAATGAAAGCCTGGAGTGAGCACCCGAGCTTCTCCACTTGGCAGGCTCTGGACCTCGGTTTTGGTCCCCTCAGAAAGACGAGCATCCTGGTGGCTTTCCATACCCTCCTAGGCTGTCACCACCTACTATACACACAGCTTCTGTGTTGCTCAAGAATTGACCGATGCCTCAGGAGAGTGATGAGTCAAATTCGCGGATTCACTTTTCCACACTTCCCTTTTTTCAGGGTCCTGACCTCTCAGGCACCGACTTCTTGGCTATTCAGATTCTCCATTTTTATCTCATCAGCCCTGTGAGGTGTCTGAATGCTCTTCTCAGCATCCCTCCCTCTTTGCTGCTGTTTTGTGTTCAGCCTCACACCCTTGGTCCTTGCATGGCTCACACATCATCAACTGAGCTGCCTCAGTGCAGACCATGAAATGGATGTTATAGTGAACTTCATTTATCTGGAGGATGCAGGGAACACTGGTTATGGCTTGGGGAGGTGGTATGCAGAAGGGCACACAGCTACAATAGTTATGTCATTAAGCCCCAGTCACCATAGGCGGCAACTGGAGTTGAGTCCTTCAGGAAATTTCTGGGGAGTGGTTTTACACACCTGGCTCACATTTCTCTTGTCCAGTAGTTGAGGCTTCTGTGTGCTTTTATATCAATTCCCAGGGGAATTTGGGAGGGAGGAATTTGCTTTGGGAGGGAGGCAGTGTTCGCATCCACCTCATTCCCACCCCATGTAAAACTTGCCACTACTTGAAGCAACCTTCTGAGCTTCCAAAACCGCAAATTGTCAGACACTGAGATGCATGCAAAGGCAGTTGAATGCCTGCTGGACAGAGCTCACCAAGAGGCTGGCAGATGGAGCAGAGCAGACGTGGCATAGAAAGCCAGGTTCACCTCAAGGAATTTGTTTTCTTTCCAGGATTTCGGTGCCTCCAGTCCTGGCCACCTTAATAGCTCTAAAAATCCAGCACATATATATAGTTTCTTCTATTTTTATTCATTTATTTTCTGCTTGTTCTAAGTGGGAGGATTGGTCTCCTGAAAGCTCGTCAGTCATAACTGTCAGTGGAAAGCCAGGTTATTATATTTTGGGCACTAAAAGTATTTTACTGAATGATTTATGGGTCTGGGCACTAAAATATCTTTTTATTGATTTTGGAATTTGGGTAACTGTTATCCACTTTGTACCAGTGAAATTAAAGGTATTTTTAGAGACCACCGAGCAATTCTTAACAAACATGGATCCACTGGAATCTCATTTCCTCATTTCAGGGATCTATTGATGTATGTTCTTTCCAATTAAAATGGTTTGTACTATAACTGTTTGGTATTTTCTTTGTGTGTGGTTATCCATGAAAAATTAAAGAAATAGTAAGATTCTTCTCTAATACTGTCATTCCACGCAGTTCACTGATGGAATTACTTTGAAACAAAATGGAAAATGCTAAGTAAGGGAATGAGTTCTCTCTCTCTGTGTTGTTTATGCTTGCAGAATTTTAATGTTCTGGGGCTTGCCTCCAGACCACATTTGTGCCCTGTTGCTGAGAGATACTTGCCTCTAACTTGCTGAGAGCTCAATGTTTCTTTTGGGTACTTTCATGAGTGTCAGTCTCATGCTCTCTGGAGCCATTTACTGCAACTGGACTGAGTTTTACCACTGGGTGATGAGAGTCAATGCAAATCATTGTTGGGCATCCCTGAAACTCCCACTTAACTATATCCCTGTTCCCCAGACAGACTGCCCACCACCTAGACCACCCTGTCAGTGCCGAGCATGTCCAGCAATAGAATATGAATGTAGATCAAGGACTCAAAGCTAGACGTTCCTATGGACTGTCCGACATGAGGTAGCAGATGAGCAGGCATCGTCTTAGCAAGTTCAGGGAATGTGAACTAAGGGAGGAGGAATCTGATGGACAGGTTGCCACCAAGAATTTTGGTCACTCATATTAACAGTGAAATAATTCAAGACTGCCCACATATATGCAATCTTCTTTATAAAATACATGAATGCAGATGAGATTTTTTTTAGTGTCAAAAAATCCATGCTCTGGTGGACCATTTTACTGAATTCCAGCGGAACTTATTAACATAGATGAGAAGAAAGTGAGTACTAGGAATCCCAAAGGCGCTGCAACTAGAAGAGAGCCACTGCAAGAGCAGCCCAAGGTCAGACCTCGAGATGCAGTGACAGCACGCGGAGAGCAGTGTGTGCCAAGTTCCACAGGATGCGATCACTGAACTGGCTTCCCCCAGGACAAAATCCAATTTTGGAGGAGCTTAACTAAGCCCTGTAAGCAGAATGGATAATGAGCATCTTTGAACTGAAGTGGAATATGTGGAGAATTAGGGCCGTTTCTAGAGAGCAAAACCAAATAGGTCCCCGAAGTTGTCATGAGTTAGTTTCTTTGCCCTCATAGCCTAGCATTCAGTGCAATGTGTCTCCTGCTCTGCAGATATGTTTGTATCTGTTGTATGACACTGCACATAAGGGTGAATTTTCTATCAATTGTGATGCAATTTTGCTTGCAGCAGAAATAAAGTACAGTGTGGCTTTTATATTACATTGTTCAGATTGAATGAGTCAATATCTGATGTTAGCTCTTACAACTAATGTTGAGTTGGGAGAAGAATAAAGTAATAGCTGTTCACTGTAAATATCAGCACTGATTTACAGGAGACTTTGCACTTATGTTTCTCCTGTCCAGTGTTTCTCTGATCATCCACTGTCAGCAGCAAAAGTGAAAGTGTGACCAATGCCATCCAGTGAGAGACCCCTGTAGGAGGAGATGTTACCAAGGCTCCCTTTCAATATCACTCAAGAAGCATAGTGGCACACACTGCCCCCTGCCTTGTTCTCATCGAATTGAAAGGGAGAGTATCAGGTAGCTTCTGATTTACTTATCTTTATCCCCAGTGCTTATTTATTAATCTCATACTCCCAATGTTTGGCATCATCGAGATGCTGGAACGAGAGCACCTGCGATTGTCCTCAGTCCAGGCCTCTGGGCCGGGAGGAAGTAGTCTCTGCTCCACTCACGGCTGTGCATGTCTGACACACCATGACAAGACGTGAGGGAAGGTTTGGCCTTGACCCTAGAGGAGTACACGTTTTCCTAGAAGAGTCTGCTTCCCCGACCTGGAAAGTTTTTATATGCATATGTTGCTGAGATTAAACAAAAAAGATTTGTGATTGATTATCATTTTTGTGTCTGGCTTTTTCCTACTTTCTATGTATCTACAAATTGTGCACCAAAAAGTTTAAAAATAAACTTTTAGTTCTGTTTAGTTCCTGTGTTTAGGAGCATCAGGACACTAGCCACAAAGCCGTGAGGGGTTTTGTGGTCCTCCAGGCAGTCTCCGCTGTCAACTGGTCTGTGAAAGGTGAGGGACACCAGAGGACGGGTTTCCAGCATGGAAGCAGCCAGGCCAAGCTGAGCAGCAGCTTGTATGTTCCACCGAAGAACTTTAATGGGCTCCAACCTCAGGTGCTACTCCTGAGAGAAAAGTAGCACACGAGATGGGCCCTGTGATCACTGAAATTTCTGCCTTGAGGTCATCACCAGGCGTTGGCCCAGGAGAGAGGAATTCAAAGTGAGTCTGCAGCCTTCTTGAGGTGAGGAGCAGAGAAGGGTGTTTTGAGAGGCTGAGGTGACCCTTACTTAGAGGCAGAGGCTCAGAGTGGAGGCAGATACACAGAGATGGAACTTCAGAACTGTGCCTACAGGTGACTTTGGGGCTGGCTGAAAATGAGGATGCATGTGCACAGGGTACAGCTCCCTATGGCCGGGCAAAGGAAAGTGTGCAGAAAAGACGAATTACTGAGGAACTATAAATTAAGGGGAAAAACCCCCAGAGATCACACAGGAGCAAGAAGCATTTGAGTGCCCAAAATCCAGAGTGGAGATGACTCCTTGAATACATGAGGCATTCAGTAGGCTCCAGAAAGATAATGGCTTAGTAATGGGGGTGAGCTATATCTACACCTAGAGGAAAAACCACCTGCATCCATCATGATGAAAGGTTTAAAAGCTAGTCTTGAGCCGGGCTCGGTGGCTCAGCCTGTAATCCCGCGCCTTGGGAGGCTGAGGTCAGTGGATTGCCTGAGCCCGCGGGTTTGAGACCCGTCTGAGCAACTTGGTGAGACCTCATCTCTGCAATAAATCAAAAAAAATTTAACCAGTCATGGTAGCGCGCGCCTGTAGTTCCAGCTACTTGGAAGACTGAGGCGGAAGGATTGCCAGAGCCCAGCAGGTCGAGGCTGGGTGGCCGGGAACAGCCACTGCACTCCATTCCAGTCTGGGCAACAGAGTGCAACTCCAACTCAAAAAAAAAAGAAAGAAAAGAAAAGAAAAAAACTAGTCTTGGAAGCATCAAACATATCTACAGAAGCCAGCCAGGGCAAAGTCACTCCAATCTTCATAGGAGTAGAACAAAGCCAGAACTCCACAGTGTCAAATTCACAATATGTGGCATTTCACACCATGTAAATTATACCTCAATAAAAGTTGACTTTAATGAAAGGAGTAAAATATCTTTATCTCCACAGATTTTAAAATGGTAAAATATGATACCAGTTTAGATAAAAACAAAAAAGCATTTTGCAATCTAGCAATAGGCGATCACAGCCTAAACTCTTTTATATGTCACTGAGCTCCACTGACATCACGGTGAATAATGAAGCACTAAACACAGCCCCTATAGATCAAGAATATCTGTTTCTGTTTTTCTCTACTGGAAGACCTAGCCCACACAATAAGATCATATAAAAAATAAAGGGTGAAGGAAAATAAGATGAAGAGTTAAAACCTCGTAGATAGTTACTGCCTATATACAAAGACATGCATTAATAACAGAAGTGAGGTTCTGACTCAGGGGTCCAGTTCCAGAGTATTTGAATTCACCAGCAGCAACTAGTTAGAAAGTTTACTTTTTTTTTTTTTTGAGTCGGAGTCTCACTCTGTCGCCCAGACCGGAGTGCAGGGGCCGCTCCTGGCCACCGCAGCCTCGACCTGCCGGGCTCCGGCGATCCTTCCGCCTCAGCCTTCTGAGTAGCCAGAATTACAGGCATGCGCTACCACACCTGGCTGATTTTTTGATTTATTGTAGAGATGAGGTCTCGCTGCCCAGGCGGGTCTCGAACCCGCGGGCTCAGGCAATCCACTCACCTCAGCCTCCCAAAGGCGCGGGTACAGGCTGAGCCACTGACCCTGACTAGAAAGTTTACTTTTTAAGAAAAGCTACCATGTATAGCAATTGACCCCTCCACACACACCTTTTTACAACTGAGGAATACATCATTACTAAGCGGACGTAAAGACCTGGAGGAGTGTATTGCCCGAGCCCGCGTGTCGCAGACCTGCCCGGGCAACTTAGCGACACCTCGTCTCTACAATAAACCAAATAAACCAAAAATTAGCCAGGCATGGTAGCGCGCGCCCAAGTTCTGGCTACTTGGGTGGAAGGATCGCGGGAGCCCAGCGGTCGAGGTTGCGGTGGACGGGAGCATGCCACTGCACTGCCGTCTGGGCGACAGAGTGAGACTCCAACTCAAAAAAAAAATAAAAAAAAAAAAGACCTGGAGGAAGGAGTAAAATTGTATTGAAAGGCACATAGGAGATCTAAATAAGTGGAGAAGTGTGTTATGTTCATAGATGGTAATATCGTAAAGGTGGCATTTCTTCTAAAAATGATTATAAATTCAACACAATTCGAATTAGTTAAAGGGGCTCCTTTTGAAACCTGACCTGATAATACTAAAATTTTTGTGGGGAAGTACAGAACCAAGAAAAAATAAGACACTGAAGAAGAGGATGCATAGGTAGTAGTCCACCCATGTTGGGATAGTACAGTAAAACTATGGTAAATAAAAATGTGGCACTAGGAAGGGAAACAGGAAGCACACTCGAGCAGAAATCCCCAAAGTAAAGCAACAGAAGTTTGGAGTGTGGAGTGTGGAGTAGAAGTGGTGTTACAGGTTGGAGGGGACTGTTGGGACTTACACATATGTGATGCTAGGACAACTGGCTGGACATGCGAAAGCATCACACCATCTCTTCTTCTCACACCATGCACAGCATTAGCACCCGGTGGACCAAAGGCATACAGTAAGAAAATGCGAGTTGTAAAACGTAGGTAGAGCAAAGCATGAGAGAATATATGACAGTGATAGGAGAGATGAGTTTCTTGACCTAGACACACATAAAAAACGCATACATCAAAAAAGAGAAGATTGATAGATCTGACTATACTAAAAATTACAACTTCTGTATGAAAAATGTGAGAAGACAAGCTCCAAATTAGAAGATTTTAGTAATCCATAAATCATAGCATACAACACACACACACACACACACACACACACACACACACACACACACACACACAACAGCTTTTTAAAAATTTCAGTAGCTTTAGGGATTACAAGGAACTTTTTGTCTAGGCTTTAAGCGTACAATCCACCCTCATATGTGCACATTGCACCCTATAGTGCTTTTCCATCTCTCCACATCTTCTCCCCCTTTCTGAGTCTCCAGTGTATATTTTTCCATTCTCTACTTTTTTGTGGATCCTTGGTTTAGTGCCCACATATAAGTGAGAACATATGGTGTTTGGTTTTCTGTTTCTGCATTAGTTCACTTAGGATGATTTTCTCCAATTCCATCCAAGTTGCTGCAAAAGACATTATTTCATTATTTTTGATAGCTGGCTAGTTAGTATTCCATAGTGCATATATACCACTTTTGTGTGTGTGTTGGAGTCTCACTCTGTAGCCCAGACTGGAGTGCAGTGTCACACTCCTGGCCACCGAGGCCTCGACCTGCTGGACTCCAGCGATCCTTCCACCTCAGCCTTCCAAGTAGCTGGAACTACAGGCACGCGCTACCATGCCTGGCTAAATTTTGATTCACTGTAGAGATGAGGTTTCGCCAAGTTGCCCGGGTAGGTCTCAAACTGCGGGGTCAGGCAATTCACTCACCTCGGCCTCCCAAAGCATGGAATTACAGACTGAGTCACTGAGCCTGACCATATACCACATTTTCATCATCCACTGATAGTTTGATGGATATTTAGATTGATTCTACATCTTTGCAATTGTGAATTGTGCTGCAATGAACATGCGAGTGCAGGTGTCTTTTTCATATAATGATCTCTGTTCCTCTGGGTAGATACTTAGTAGTATCAATGATCAAATGATAGATCTACTTTTAGTTATTGGAGTAATCTCCATACCAAGGTTGTACTAATTTACACTCCCACCAACAGTGTATAAGTATTCCACTTTCTCTGTACCCACACCAGCATCTATCATCTTTTGGTTTCCCAATAATGGCCATTCTGATTGGGGTAAGGTAGAATCTCATTGTGATTTTGATTTGCGTTACCCTGACGATTGGTGATGTTGAGCATTTCTTTCATATATGTATTGACCATTTGCATATCTTCTTTTGAGAAATGACATTTGCCCACTTTTTTACGGAGTTACTGGCCTTTTTTTCTTGCTGATTTGTTTGATTTCTTTGTAGATTATGGATATTAGCACTTTGTTAGACGTACAGTCTGTAAATATATTCTCCCATTCTGTATGTTGCCTGTTCGCCCTGTTGATTATTTCTTTTGCTGTGCAGAATAGTTTTAGTTTAATTAAGTCCCGCTCATTTATATTTTTGTTTCTTTTGCCTTTAGGGTTTTAGCTGTAAATTCTTGGTTGATGGCCAGAAGAATTTTTCCTAGGTTTTCTTCTAGGATTTTTATGATTTCAGGTCTGATATTTAAGTCTTTAAACCACCTCGAGTTACTTTTTATATATGAGGAGACTTAGAGATGAGTTTCATTTTTCTGCATGTAGCTATCCAATTTTCCCTGCAGAATCTATTGAATAGGGTGTCCTTTCCCCAATGTATGTTTTTGCCTGCTTTGTTAAAATCAGTTGGTTGTAGGTATTTGGGTTTATTTCTGGATTCTCTATTCTGTTCCATTGGTCCATTTGTCAGCTTCTGTACTAGTACCATGCAGTTTTGGTTACTATAGCCTTGCAGTATAATTTGAAGTCAGGTAGTTAATGCCTCCAGCTTTGTTATTTTTGCTTAGGATTTCTTTAGCTATTCTGGCTCTTTTTTGGTTCCATATGAATTTTAGGATTTTCTTTTCTTTTCTTTTTTTTTTTTTGAGTTGGAGTCTCACTCTATCGCCCAGACTGGAGTGCAGTGGCCGCTCCCGGCCACCGCAGCCTCGACCTGCTGGGCCCCTGCGATCCTTCCGCCTCAGCCTTCCGAGTAGCCAGAATTACAGGCATGCGCTACCATGCCCAGCTGATTTTTTGATTTATTGTAGAGATGAGGTCTCACTGCCCAGGCGGGTCTCGAACCCGCAGGCTTAGGCAATCCACTCACCTCAGCCTACCAAAGGCGCGGGATTACAGGCTGAGCCACCGAGCCCAGCTGGATTTTCTTTTCTAATTCTGTGAAAAATGATATTGGTAGTTTGATAGAGATTGTACTTTTAACAATGTTGATTCTTCGAATCCATGAGTATGAAATGTTTTTCAATTTGTTTGTGTCCTCTATAATTTATTTCATCAGAGATTTGTAGTTCTCCTTGTAGAGGTCTTTCACCTTCTTGGTTGACTATATTCCCAGGTATTTTAGGTTTTTGGCTGTTATTGTAAGTGGAATTGAAGTCTTGATTTGATTCTAAGCTTATTTTCTATTGGTTTATAGCTACTGATATGTGTGTTTTGATTTCTGCATCCTGAAACTTTACCAAATTCACTTTTCAAGCCCAGGCATCTTTTGGAAGACTCTAGGATTCTCTTGGGTATAAGGTCATATTGTCTCAGCATACAGAGATAGTTTGATTTCTTCTTTTCCAATTTGGAAACACTTTATTTCTGTTTATTGCCTAACTGTTCTGGCTAGTATTTCCAGTACTATGCACAATAGGAGTGGTGAAAGTGGGCATCCTTGCCTTGTTTCAGTTCTGAGGGGAAATGTCTTCAGCGTTTTTCCATATGGAATGACATTGGCTGTGGGTTTGTCATAGATGGCATTTATTATTTTGAGGAATATTCCCTCTGTGTCTATTTTGCTAAGGGCCTTTATCATGACGGGATGCTGGATTTTAGCAAGAGCTTTTTCTGCTTCCATTAAAATGATCATATGGTTTTTGTTTGTTTTTAATTTTGTTTATGTAGTAGATTATGGTTACTGACTGAACCACTGTTGCATTCCAGGGATAAAACTTACTTGGTCACGGTGTATTATTATTATTCATGTGCTGTTGCATTTGGTTTGCCAATACTTTGTTGGGGATTTTTGTGTCTATGTTCATGAGAGATATTGGTCTGTAGTATTCTTTCGTTCTTGTGTCTTTTCCTGGCTTTGATATCAGAGTAGTATGGGTCTCGTAGAATGAGGAAGGGAGCATTCCTCCTCTGTTTATACATGTGAAGAACTGGTACTGACTTTGGTACCATTTGCCCACTTTTTAATGGAGTTACTGGTCTTTTTTTCTTGCTGATTTGTTTGAATTCTTTGTAGATTCTGGATATTAATACTTTCCTAGATGTATAGTTTGTAAATATTTTCTCCCATTCTGCATGTTGCCTGTTTGCTCCAAAACATAGCCTCCACTGTCTCATTATTTTGTCAGGGTTTAGGAACAAAATAAAAAATTGCATTTCTCACTCTTGGTCTGTACTTTCATTTGGATTGTGGGGTTTTTTTCTTAAGCTTTTTTAAAATCCATTCTGCCACCAGACTATATTTTTTTAGTGGAGCACTGAGACCATTTATGTTCAGAGTTAATTATATGTGAAGTACTATTTCATCATACTGGTTGTTATCAGGTTGTTTTATTTACTCATTTATTTTCTCTATTGTTTCACTGTTCCATAAGGCCTGTGAGATTCATGATTTCCAGCATTTTTATTTTGGTATATTTCAATCTTTTGTTTTAGTATTTAGAACTCCTTTGAGTATTTCTTGTACAGTGGGCCTTGTGGTGACAAGTTCCCTCAGCATTTGCTTGTCTGAGAAAGACTGTATCTTCTTCATTTATGAAACTTAGTTTTGCATGATACAAAATTCTTGACTGACTTTTATTTGGTTTGAGGAGATTGAAGATGGGACCCCAGTCCCTTCTGGCTTGTAGGGTTTTTTCCTGAGAAATCTGCTGTTAGTCTGATATATTTGCCTTTGTAAGTTATTTGATGTTTTTGTTCCACTGATCTTAAAATTATTTCCTTCACATTAACTTTGCAGAGGTAGATGATTATATATTTGGGGAATGACATTTTTTAAATGAATCTCCTGAGGGTTCTTTGTGCTTCCTGTATCTGGATGTTTGAATCTCTAGGAAGGCCAGGAAAGTTTTCTCTATTATTCTCACATAGGTTTTTCCAAAAATTTGTTTTTTCTTCTTTCTCCAGAGCATCTAGGATTTTTAGGTTTGGACGTTTTACACAATCCCACATTTCTTGGATATTTTTTTCCATTCTTTTGATTATTTTATCTTGATTCTGAGAATTTTTTTTTTGAGTTAGAGTCTCAATCTGTTGCCCAGACTGGAGTGCAGTGGCATGTTCACGACCACTGCAGCCTCCTGAAGGAGCTCCAGTGATCCTTCTGCCTCAGCCTTCCAAGTAGCTAGAACTACAGGTGCGTGCTACCACGCTCGGTTAATTTTTGATTTATTGTAGAGACAAGGTCTCACCAAGTTGCCCAGGCTGGTCTCGAAACTGTGGGCTCAGGCAATCTACTCGCCTCAGCCTCCCAATGTGCTGGGATTATAGGCTGAGCCACCGAGCCCGGCCTCTTTGGAGAATTTTTTATCCATGTCCTGAATAGTTTTTAAAATTTCTTTGTCAGTTTTCCATTTTCTCCTTAAGCTCACTATTCAATTTTATAATTAACCTTTTGAATTATATGTCTTAAATTTCAAAGATTTTGTTTTGGTTATAGTTCATTACTGATGAGTTGGTGTGGTCTTTTAGAGGTGTTGGAGGACTCTGTTTTTTCATATCATCAAAATGATTTTTCTGGTTTCTTCTAATTTGGATAGACTAATTCTCCTCAGGTTGACAGGGGGCTGGCTTGCACACTGTAGGGTTCTTTTGGCTATATAAAGTCTTGTTTTGGTGAGTTTTTTAATTGCCTGTTGTAGCAGTCCTGTGTTGGGTACCTGCCTCTGACTTACAGTATCTTGTGAAAGTGGTGCTAGCTAGGGTCTGGGAACAGGCCTTTCCAATGAGGTGTTATATCCAACATGGTGGACTGTGCTGTTAACTTCTTGCCTGGACATGGGGCTCGTGGGAGAAAGCCAGCTGCCTCAGTGGCTGATAGTTCTTGGCCTGTGTTGCTCCCAGGAAGTGCCCACCAACCGAGGCAGAGGGCAGGACTCTGGGGATTACTCAAATACTCCATCTGTTTGGAGCCTTCTAGGAGAGTTCGAGTGGAAAGAGATTCCAGTATCTTGCCAATGCATTTTCCTGGTCATTCCAGTGGGGATTGGGAGGGATTCCCAGGCCACTGGGGTAAAGCAGCCAAGCAGGGCAGCCCAGAATAGTTTACAAAGGTGGTGACAAGTTACTATGGCAACGAGTCTCACCCAGACCGGCCTTGGCGTCAGGCAGGTTAAGCTCTGGATGGCAAAGTGCAGCCAGCCTCAGGGGCTCAGGCATTCTCATCTAGCCCACCCCAGCCAGGAGTTTGCCCTTGGGGGCCACCCCCATCCAGGTTTGCTGAAAAGCAGCTCCGCAAGGATTCAGTTTCAGGGCTTTGGCAGCTTGGGCTGCACCTCTCCTTGTGGGTTTCCACAGAACAAGGCTGTGAGTAAGGCAGTTTCCTGTGAGGGACTGGAATCCCACAAGCCTCAGGAGGCCTGCAAACTCTGTGGCAGGAGCACAGAACTCCTGAATTCCTCTCACTCGCCTTGCACACTGTGTGCAGAGGTTGTAGTTGTCTGCGGTGGTCCAGGTGAGAGTCTGGCTAGTTTCTGCCCAAGTTGATGGATCTTTTCCTTCTTTGCCGTATGTGTTTGTCATCACTTTTTTTTTTGAGTTGCAGACTCACTCTGTCACCCAGGCTGGAGTGCAGTGGCACGCTCACGGCCGCCGCAACCTTGACCTGCTGGGCTCAGGCCATCCTTCCATCAGCCTTCCAAGTAGCTGTAACTACAGCTGTGCATCACCATGCCTGGCTAATATTTTTTTTATTTATTGTAGAGACAAAGTCTCACTAAGTAACCCAGGCTGGTCTCGAACCCTTAGATTCTCTCCTCGGCCTCTCATAGTGCTTGGATTACAGGATTGAGCCACTGTGCCAGGCCCATTACTTTTTTCTTTTGAGTTGGAGTCTCACTCTGTCGCTCAGACTGGAGTGCCGTGGCATGCTCCCGGCCACTGCAGCCTTGACCTGCTAGGCTCCAGCGATCCTATTGCCTCAACCTTCCAAGTAGCCGGAACTAGAGGCTTGCACTACCATGTCTGGCTAATTTTTGATTTATTGTAGAGACGAGGTCTTGCCAAGTTGCCAAGACCCGCGGGTTCAGGCAATTCACTCGCCTCGGCCTCCCAAAGTGCTGGGATTACAGGTTGAGCCACCGGGCCTGGCCATTTTTTTGATGACTGGTGGGGTTTACTCCTGGTCTGATTCCTTTTTGGGTGCTGAGGAAGCTCTAGCTTAGCTTACTCCACAGGTGAAACTTACTTTAGCTGCCTCACACAGCCATCTTCCCTATTCTCCCCCGAAAACTTCTCTTATGTCAAGGTGGGTAATAACTATGAATGGCAAGTCCACAGTTTTTAAAAACATTCTAATAACTAATAGGCATATAAACTTTGCAAAATTTAACTAATGGTAAAGTAAGTGTGAATCGAATGGTAATATTTCCTAGTTCATACACATTATATTTGTAAAAATTAGTAAGTCTGCTAATGCCAAGAATGTTAACGATGTAGGAAAATGAGAAATCTTATATGGAGCTGGTGAGAGTATAACTAGGTAAAACCCACTTATAATAAGCTATACCATGTTTATAGGTTATTATGTATACATAGGTAAAGCCACCTTAAAAAGCAATTTGCCAACTTGCCAATGGTAGTAAATTTGATGACACATGTGATCAGTGAAAAGGCAAACTGAGGCAAGGTGGGCTGGTGCTGGCACCGAAGGAATAATGCAAGACTGCAGCCAAGAAAGAAGTAGAAGGAAGTAAAGTTTATTACTCACCTTTCACAGATTGGAAAGGGGGTCAACACTCAGGAGCAAGTGTGGCACCGAAGGGTCAAGAACTGGGTGTATTTAAGGGCCTTTGGGGGTAAGGGGGGGTTGGGCCTGAAGGGGTCTCAGTCAAAAGTAATGTCCCGGGCTGCTATTCTTTGATGTTGTTTGAGTCTTAGATCTTGATGTCACCAGTATCTCATGACCTCAGGTGGTGGGAAGAGATGGGGGGGGGGGGGTTGGGGGGGTGGTTTTTTCCTCTAAGAGACCCGTCAGAAGTTTCCAACCCACAAGCTCCTTGGCAAAAGTGTGGTCTTATTATCATTTTTATGGCTTCTGCCAGCTAAAGAGTGATCTTTGACCTTCCACCTTGTTTCTTAGAGATTCTCATGCTAAACCATGCATTGAAAGGTTTGGCTGTCCTAGTCTAGCATCTGATGGAGATTTGCCTGATGAGGGAGTGGGTTAGGCTACCAGCTTGGCTTGCAGCAAAATGTCTGAATGCCTCCTAAAACCGGTCTATTGGAAATTTATCTATGTCTAACCTGTGCTAGATTCAAAGCGTGTCAGTCTAACCAAAAATGGTTATACTGAAGCAAAATGTGAACTAAATTTATTCTAAGTTTATCGGGGTCCCTCTTTACAATCATTAATTTCATTTCCAGAGAAATTTTTATCCACTAAGATTTATATATTAGGATACTTATTTCAACAGTAGGCGGTAGTTGCTAGGGTACTGGACAGGGTGAGGGAAAATGGATGGAGCAAGGGGCGCAGCACCACAGGGGCTGGCAAGCTGGGGGTGCCACGCTGGGAACCCAGAGATACGAGTAAATTGCAAAGAATTGGGACACCCAGAGGTGAGAGAAGAAAAGATTTATTTAATAAAAGTTCACCCCTCACAGACAGGGAGTGGGGCTACGCTCTAGGTGAGTGTGGTCTCGTAGTCCCCCAGAGTCCTGGCTTAAATCTTTCTCTTGGAGATGTTGCACGTGACTGCCATGACTTCTTTATTACCACCTGTGGATGTCTTGGAGATCCTGTGACACAGATAGCCAGTAATGTCCGCCCACATTATCATAGCCCTTAGAGAAGGGCGTGCCAAGGATTCTAATTCTCCTGCACCTTTCCTAACGATATTCCTTAGAGCTGGTGGAGGGTGCACCTCCCCTTATCTCCTAGGCATTCTCAGTGGGTAGCTTCAGGGGGCCCTTGGCTTCCCTATAGATAGTGCCCAGTTTACTGGAAGATCGAATCCCCACCTGCTCTCCCTCTGAGAGGTCATAACTTTCGTAATTACAAGTTTCATGACTTTTACAATTCTTGCCCAATGCATGATGTCTTAGTCCTTGTAAATTCCCTTTACTTTAGTCAAACTTGTTTGCCACTATGAGATACTTCTGATATCTGGAAATCTGTTTCTGAAAAGGCAAAGTCAGTAAAGTTAATTATACCTAAAGTGTGCATTTCTCTTAAAGCAGCACACCTTCTACTTTCTCATCATTGTGTCAGGGTTTAAGAACAAGATGAAAAATGGCTTCCCACTCTTGGTCTGTCCTTTCAGTAGTGAAAGCTTAAAAGCAATCAAACAACAAATCAGCCAAAACTCTAACAATTCTTATGTAAGAAATTAGATGAATAAATTAAGGTAATGTGTAAATAAACTGTGGTAGAAAGTTAATATATTTATATTATTGAATCTTCCTTGCAGTAGTAAGATAGTGTCATTTTATTTTATTTTATTTAGTTTTTTCTTAGGTAAGTTGAAGCTTTGTGGTTAGGTTTAGTCCAAGAAATTTTATAGTTTTTATAATTATCATTAATGTGAGATTGCTTATTATTACATTTTCCAATGATGTATAGGAAATGCTTTCTTTTTTTTATGGTGTCTTCTTAATGTGATTTTCTTTCTTCTTTTTCTTCCTTCCTTCCTCCTCCTTATTTAATCTAATTTTATTGTATTTTTCAAAAGTATTGACTTGATTACTTATTTTATACCAAAATTTCATTCCTTTTTAATGTCTAATAAGTTAATTCAAGGCAACAATTTTAATATTTTTGGGGGAGGGAGCGCAATTTTATTACATTCTTTTATTTCTAAATATATGGCTATTTTAGTTTTCATTTCTTCTAGTGATTTAATTTTTACATGAAGAGCTATTTGGATATCCATTAATTGTTAATGTGGAATTTCATTACATTGGTTACTGCATATTGATTTTTGCTTTAAAATATGTGTAGACATTTCCTTTTGCAAAGCACACAGTCAATTTCTCTGACTGGTCTGTGTGTGTTTGCAGCATTATGTTAGTTATATACACATATATGATTTTATTAGGCTATTTTTTTCTCCAAGATACTTAAATCTGTTACTTTAAATTTTCTATATTCGTATTTTTTTGGAAAGAACTATATTAATGTCTGCCAGTAATTTTGTAGGATTGTCAATTCCTCCTTGCATTACTATTTATCTTTATTATTTACTTTATACATACTTCGTTAACATTACTAGAGAAATGAAAGAAGAAACAGAATCCACGTTAGAAGAGTATGTTGCAGATTACTTATTTCCAAGATGTCAATATATTGCTTAGTTTTTTGACAATTAATGATCTAGAAAATAAGAAATAGAATAATCCAAATGGAAAGATAGGAAAAGAAATAAGTAGAATAAAAAGCAGAAGCCGGACTCGGTGGCTCAGCCTGTAATCCTGCGCTTTGGGAGACTGAAGTGAGTGGATTGCCTGAGCCCGTGGGTTTGAGACCTGCCTGGGCAACTTGGCGAGACCTCATCTCTACAATAAATTAAAAAATTAGCCGGGCATGGTAGCGGGTGCCTGTAGTTCCAGCTACTTAGAAAGCTGAGTGGAAGGATCCCTGGAGCCCAGCAGGTCGAGGTTGCGGTGGTTGGGAGCGGCCACTGCACTCCAGTCTGGGTGAAAGAGTGAGACTCCAACTCAAAAAAAAAAAAAAGAAGCAGAGTGGTCCCAACCAAAGAGTGATGTATACATGTATATGTTAGATTAGTCAACATTCATGGTATGCTTTTTCCTTTTAAGTGTTAAAAATGTACTCTTGCACTTCAGCCTGGGCGATGGAGTGAGACTCCAACTCAAAATAAATAAATAAAAGAAAAATGTACTCTTCTCCAGACAAATGGCATGATGAGAACATGGATATAAGTAGATAAGATATTGATTATCAGGAGGAAGTCTTGGATTCAGTGTTTGAGAGAGCAGATTTGGTTACTCTGTGGCTGCTCTGGCCCACAGGCCTTCTACACCTCTTTTCTTGCTTGTACCACAGGTATTCTAGACGCAGCACCCTTACGCATTGTTAGAGGGTGTAGGAGGGCTGAGATATGACATGAAGGACAAGGATCCCAGGGCTGGACACCAAGGCACAGAGGGTGTTAGCCATCAATCCCAGGAACTACTTAAAGCACTTATGACAGAGATTTAATTGTGTTAAAACGCTCTTACAAATCAATAAGAAAAAATACAAACACATCAATAGAAATGGGTGCAAATGAATAGCAACTCATAAATCAAGTAAAAATAGAGCATGAGTACATGGAGATACATTTATGTAATAATCATGCAATAATAAATGAGTAAATAAATGTACAAGTAATTTTCATCTGGTTAGGTAGATGGTAAAAAAAGTAAATCAATAAAAAATAAATGCAATAATTAAAAAACATTAAAACTACAGTTAAATTATATAGGGAGTATGTTCAATATACACTGAGAAGTGTGTCATTGCCTTGGTTCAACTGTGAGCAAAATGCATGCTCACTTGCAGCGTTAAGAACTGAAAGCTCCTGTAGTTTCAGCTCCTTGGAAAGCTGAGGTGGAAGGATCGCCGGAGCCCAGCAGGTCGAGGCTGCGGTGGATGGGAGCGGCCACTGCACTCCAGTCTGGGTGACAGAGTGAGACACCAACTCAAAAAAAAAAAAAAAAAAACCAGAAGAAAGTGTACATTGAAAAATATACACTAAAATGATAATGATATTACTTTGTGTTGAGAGTAAGAACAATTTGATATTCTTTTTTATATTCCACAATAATTCTTATTTTTTAATTCAAAAAAGACAAAGGGCAAGATTATATTGAAAGATATATACAGAGATTATATAAAAAGAGCTTGTTAATGCTTTTTTTATGAGTTGGAGTCTCACTCTTGTCCTCCAAGCTGGAGTGCAGTGGTACGCTCACAGTCAATGCAGCCTTGATCTGCTGGACTCAGTTGATCCTTCCGCCTCAGCCTTCCAAGTAGCTGGAACTACAGATGCATGCCACCATGCCCAGCTTATTTTTTGATTTATTGTAGAGATGCGGTCTCATCAAGTTGTCCAGGGTGGTCTCGAACCCCCGGGTTCAGGCAGTCCTCTCACCTGGCCTCCCAAAGTACTGGAATTACAGGCTTGAGTCAATAAGCCCAGTCAATAATTGTTCTAATGTGCAATATTTTGCACTTAATTTGTCTTTGAATTATAAATAAAATTTGAGCATGCTTAGATCACTGGCATACAATACATGATGAACCCTATAGAAAAGAGTCATATTGATATAGAATATTTTGAGAGTTCATTCTTGTTTACTGTACATTTAATACATAATATTAAATATTAGTAAATCAGTGTCTTATATTTAAGAATTTTAATTTATTGAGTTCAATTTGGGATTATAAAAGAGTGTAAAAAGGCTATTTTAAGAGGGTACACACTAATATGTCGGTTGCTTTTATTTACACAATATATTTAAGAGTTCTGATTTCAGCCTTATCATGTAAGGGAGCTTAAAATAGTCACTGCATTCCTTACCAAAAAAATCTGAACAACTGAAAATTAACATCTCTTTTTGGTTCCCTAGTAAAACGAGTGTCACAGGGCAAACAAACTCCCAGAAATCTGGAGACACAAGGAATTAAGAGACTCACAAGAGATCTGCTTACAGGAATGGGTGCCACTGGAGCCATGGGTATGTGGGAGCCCATAGGTGATGATTTGTATGAGTTGCTGTAGACTAGACTTGAGTGAGAAAATACTGAGGCTGCAGTCTTACCAGGAGGTCCTCACTTTGTGAAAACACAGACTCTCCTCAAACACTGCAGGGTTTTCATGGGGATCTGAGAAAGACTGTTGAATGTGCTGGCAGGAGGAGAGGAAATTCAGCCATGAATAAATACCCCCAGAGCCATCTATGTGACAAAGGCCTGCTCTCCAGAGAAAAGATCTTGCCTGAGGCATAGCCCAGCTGGCCAGATACCCCCAGCCTCCCTGTCTCACAGTAGGAGGGTTCAAAAAAGGGTTTTGCCTCTTCGGGGGAAAAATAGTGATTGTAAAGGTAACAGCCTTCACACAGGCTGGTACGACACTGAGATTTAATCATAGTATCATAGACTGTTCTCCTTCCTCACACCTGGTCATTACATTAGCAGTGATTCTGTAGAATAACAGAGAATTACAGTGGAAAAGCCTGAAATACACAGACTGTCTCTAAGGAAGAGTAAATAGGAAGCCCAAAATCAAGAGGGGAGACTAAAACAAGAATACTATAAGAATTGGAAATCCCTGACACTTACAGCTACAGCTACAGCACACGTTAAATAAAGGTTAATCCCTATCCAGCATAATGTAGATTCTCACACCAAAGGCCTATTTACCTCAGCTCCCATTACCTGATACAAGTTTGTCTTCCAACAAAAAATTACAAGTAATGGCACAGGCAAGAGTAAAATCATAGTATGAAAATACAAAGCAAACAATAAAACCAAACCTAGACAGGGCAGAGATGCTGGCATTTTTAGAGAGGGAATTTAAATAACTATGATTAGTGTTTCCATTAGAGCCTTCTTAGAAAAAGCAGAAACACACATAGACAGATAGATACTGTAAGCAGAGAGATGGAAATTCTAAGAAATAATCAAAAGAAAGTGCTAGAACTCAAAAACATAGGAATATTGAAACATTGAAAATTGAAAAATACCTTTGAAGGGTTTGTCAGTAGCCTAAGTATGGTCAGGAAAAGAGTCAGTGAGCTTGAAGAGGGCAACAGAAACTTCTCAAACTGAAATGCAAAGAGAAGAAACATAAACAGAACAGAACCTTCAAGAATTGTGGGACAATTTTAAAAGATGTAAATATGCATAATTGGAATATGAGAAACAGAAGAAAAAGAAAAGAGAGCAGAATAAATTTTTGAAGAAAGAATGCCTGAAAATGTTCCCAACACTAAACAACAGATCCAGGAAGCTCAGAGAATACCAAGAAGAATGGGTACTGAAAACAAAAACAAACAAACAAACAAACAAAAACAAATGACAAACAAGCAAACTACAAGGAGGCATATCATATTCAAACTCCAGTAAACCAAAAATAAGGAAGAAAATATTGAAAGAAACCAGAAGTGGAAGAAAAAGCCTTACCTATTAAGACAAGGATAAGGATTATAGCATAAGTAGGACATCATGCAAGAAAAACAGATGAATAAAATATCTAACATATTGAACAAACAAAATCATCCCAGAATTCTGTATTTCTAGAATTCAATCCCAGTGAAATTGTACCTCAAATGTTAAGGAGAAATAAATATTTTTGAGGCAAACAAAAATGGGAGAAATTCACGAACAGAAGACCTACCCTGCAAGAAATGTTGAAAGTTTTTCAGGGAGAAGGTAAACATACAAGTGAGATTTAGAGTGACAAGAAGACAAGAAGCAATCAGAGAAGTTGTATATAAAATTTACGTGAAATATTTAATTTGGACTGGGCTTGGTGGCTCAGCCTGCAATTCCAGCACTTTGGGAGGATGAGACGAGGGGATTGCCTGAACCCGCGGGTTCAAGGCCCACCCGGGCAACTTGGCGTGACCTCGTCTCTACAATAAATTAAAAATAAAACTAGTTGGGCATGGTAGTGCGCGCCTGTAGTTCCGGCTACTAGGAAAGCTGCGGCGGAAGGATCGCAGGAGCACAGCAGGGCGAGGCTGCGGTGACTGGGAACGTGCCACTGCATTTCAGTCTGAGCGACAGAGTGAGACTCCATCTCAAAAAAAATTAATTTTTATCTGCAATTGATCTAAAAGATAGCAATTTATTTAAAGAAGTAATAGTAATCATGCATTGAGTACTTATAGCATATAGATAATTGAATGAATGACAACAATGTCATAAGGGAACTAGGAATATTTAGTTATAAGATCCCTGTGTTACATGTAAGGTATATTGCTATTTGAAGATAGTTTGGGATTAGGTTAAAATATATAGTAAACTCTAGGGAAACCCCTTGAAACATTTAAAATATAAATATAATTAGTATGCTAGTACAGAAAACAAAGTGAATCATGAAAATGTTCAATTAAAGCATGAAAGGGAGAAGAAACAAAGAACAAATGCAATGGACAGAAAACACCAAGATTGTAGATATTATTCCAATTATATTAATAATAACTGCAAATGAGAATGGTATATCAATTAAAAATCAGAGAACAGTAGACGATTAAAAATCAAAACACAACTATATGATGTCTATAAGGAATGCATTATGAAAATAAAAACACATGTTAAAATCATCAGGATGGAAAAAAATATACTGTGCTGTACTGGGTTGAATAGTGTCATCACCAAACTTTTGCCCACACACAGAATCTCAGAAAGTGACCTTGGTTGGAAACGTGGTCTTTGCAGATGTCATTAGTGAAGATGAGGCCATACTGGATTAGAGTGACTCTAAATCCAGAGATTGGTGACCCTACAGGAAGGACATAAAAATATACAGGACACAGAGACCCGAGGGAGAAAACCACGTGAAGCTGGAGGCAGAGACTGGATTGACGCAGCTACACGCCAAGGAATGCTGAGATCTGCTGCCTGCACAGGAAGCCAGAAAGGGGCAAGGACAGGTCGTCCTTAGGGTCTTCAGATTAAGCATAGCCCTATCAACATCTTGATTTTGGATATCCATCCTCAGAACCATGAGAGAATACATATCTGTTATTTTTAACTACCTAATTTGTGGTACTTTGTTACAACGGCCCTAGGAAACTGGTACGGTGTGAACAGATCCCTTGAATAAAACTGGAGTAGCATCAGTCATTTCAGACAAAGTGGACTTCAGAAGAAGGGAAAGCATCAGGGCTGAAGAGGAAGATTGCATCACAAAGGGATTGGTTTTCCAAGAAGACAGCAATCCTTGCTACCAAGAGTAGTCTAAGGAGACATGAATACTGAAAATAGCATGCTCCACTGGAACAGAAAAGAGACAGTCAACAAAACTAAGAAAACCTTAATCAAGGAAAAACTTTATTTATGTAATGTATTGATATTGGTTCACCAATTATAACAAATATATCTATAATATAAGATGATATTAATGAGGGAAACCGGGTGTGGGTTGCATGGTAGTTTTCTGTGCCCTTTGCACAATTTCTCTCTCAATCTAGAACTGTTTTAAAATTAACACTGTGTGTGTATGTGAATATTCCTCAGAAGAATGACAAGACCAGACAACTTAAGAAACAGAAAACCTACTATTTTTTACTCATTTAATCCTCATATATTAGAAAATTAAACTTACATCTTGATGGTTGTTCTGAATTGGTTAGTGTCATACTCCTCATGTGAATGAAACATACCTTTTGGAAAAAACAATGGACAATATTTACAGATCTTTTTACAATTTCCATACCATTTGACTGTCAAAATGGAAACAGATTTTGGCCTCAAGATGTCAGAAATGCGACTTTCTTACACTATTGCTTATTAAATGTGACATGCCTTGTAGAATGTCTAGACAGGTAACGTTTTCCTAAGAAACTTGGTTCCTTAATATTCTGTCTTGATAGAATGTGAGCCAAGATCTGGGCTGAGCTGGCGAAGAGTTGAGCTGCCATTTGTTGGAGTAGTTAAGACAAGTCAAAATGAAGGTTTGAAGCACACACTGTAATGTTTAAGCAAGGAGTGATCAAGATTAAGTGCTAGACCCCCAGCCACACACCCTCCATTTTCCCCATAGACTAGTGTCAGGCAGGGGCAGATAGGTCAGCTCAGATGTGGAGATCAGCTCTGGGTCCCAAAGTCTCCTGACACCTATGAGCCCGGGGACTAGGGGAGGGGTGGAAAAGTACTGAACCCTGAGAAAGAGTAGAGGAGGAAGTGTATTCAAAGTCACCCTCCAGTAGAGAAAGGAAGCAAGAGGGGAAACCTCAGCTGAGGATGCACAATAAGGATGCTTCCAAGCAGACGCACCTGGCAATAAAATGGAGACATGCATTGAGAGCGTGGTTGGCTGGGGACCTGGAGCATGAGTGCAACTCCTTTCAGAGACTGCGAGACTCTGACTGCACCAGGTCTGGTGTGGGAGGGCAGCATCCCATGAGGCCTGCCAGATAAGCAGTGCAATTATCTATAGACAGTCTGAAAAATCACTTGGGATTTTGTTCAAGAGCTGATTCCTCAACATGTTTCTCTCTTAAGAGAATGCTTTTCTGTTGTTTGCATGGGGGAAATATTCTTATGCTTCCAAGAGCAGTATGTTTTAAAATAAAGAAGGTATGGTAAAATTCTTGAGAGACAATCCTGTTACAAGAGACAGAACGTGAAAATCATATGTTGATGTTTGAAATAGGGTCAAGTATCAAAAACTGTCTGGCGCTGTAGGCACCTGTAGTTCTAGCTACTCAGGAGGCTGAGGCAGGAAGACTGATTGAGCGCAAGAGTTCCTGTCCAGCCTGGGCAATGTAACGCAACTCCATCCCTAATAAACAAACATACACATAAATAAATATTTTAAAAAGAATAAACAAATGGGTTGGTGTCAGAGATGTCGACTACGAAGTGCAAAGCAGTTGTTAGTTAAAAGCTCTGCTTCTTATTTTGTGTCCAGGAAGCAATGTGATAAGTATTTTATATCATGAAAAAAATTGGTGATGATATAATAGCAATGAAAACATTTAACAAGTCTTTCTCATGTCTTTGCAAAAGAAGTAGGCGAAAATAAATATTTCTAAAGGGTACAACTGAATCATATAATCAATGAGTTTTTGCTTAAACTTATCAACTTCGATAACTGAGAAACATTACAGACTCCTCTCTAGATATCTATGAGGCACTTATAACAATTGTTTACATATTGCAATACACTGGTAAGTTGAAAATAACAGAAAAATATTGACCACATTTTCTAACTAATTGTAGGAGTGTAGTAAAAAATTGCATCATATTTTTAAAAACCTAAAACAAAAGAGCAAAGTACCTGGGAACAGTGGTGAGTGTCTTTAATCTCAGCTTCCTGTCTACTAGCGAGGCTGAGGCAGGAGGATCTCTTGAGCCCAGGAGTTTGAGACCAGCCTCCAGCCTGGCAACATAGCAAGACACTCCCTGTCTATTTTTTTAAAGGCATAAAATAAGAACTTTATCATATAAAAATATAAAAAAGTATATTTTGAGTCAAAGATAAAATTGGCAATCATAGGCTACTTTTGCACACCAAAAGTCATTAGTATAGCCAAAGCTGATCAGAAGAAAATTCATAATCTTAAATGTAAAAAGAAGAAACAGAAAATTTAATGGTTTCAACTTTTAAGTCAAGAAGTAAAAGGTAGCCGGGCTCGGTGGCTCAGCCTGTAATCCCGTGCCTTTGGGAGGCTGAGGTGAGTGGATTGCCCGAGCCCGCGGGTTCGAGACTTGCCTGGGCAGGCGAGACTTCATCTCTACAATAAAATAAAAAAATTAGCCGGGTGTGGTAGCGCGCGCCTGTAATTCCGGCTACTCGGAAGGCTGAGGTGGAAGGATCGGCGGAGCCCAGCAGGTCGAGGCTGCACTCCAGTCTGGGCGACAGAGTGAGACTCCAACTCAAAAAAAAAAAAAAAAAGTAAAAGGAAGTATAATAGTATAATAACAAATATACACAAACACAAATAAAGAAGAAATTAATGAAAATAAAGTATCAATTCCTAATGTAGAAAGCAAATGAAGAACAGAAATGACCATTATCTCTTTTTTGTGAAAAGAGTAAAAAGAAATGATAATATCCTAATAAAAAATAAAAGACACAAATACATAAAATTGCATATAGAAACACTACTAATATGGGTTAACATGTGGAAATCTGTAAATTCATAAATCAATGAAGATATCCATGCAATATTTATATACCCCCAAAATATAATTCAAGATTCATCATCAAGGACTTAAAAACTAAAGGAAAGTTTAGTTCTTTAATATGTTATATAATATTTATTCTTTTACATATTATATCATACCTCATCTTAATATGAAGAATCATATCTTTTCTATGTTACATTTTTTTTTTTGAGTTGGAGTCTCACTCTGTCACTCAGACTGGAGTGCAGTGGCCACTCCTGGCTACTGCAGCCTCGACCTGCTGGGCTCTGGCAATCCTTCCGCCTCAGCCTTCCAGGTAGCTGGAAGTATAGGCGTGCGCTACCACACCCAGCTAATTTTTTATTTAATGTAGAGATGAGGTCTCGCCAAGTTGCCCAGGTGGGTCTCGAACCCACAGGCTCAGGCAATCCACTCACTTCAGCCTCCCAAAGTACTGGGATTACAGGCTGAGCCACCAAGCCCGGCTTCTATATTACATTTTATTTGGAACAAGAATCATCAAGTAACCATTGAAGCAAGATGACAGGAATGTCTACAATTCCCAGTGATGTTTATCATTGTTCTAAACATTTGAGCCAATGCAATAAGAGTAAACTAATATGATATATTACAATTAAAAAAGAAAGCACACATTTGTCTTATGTTATAAATATTTACCTAAAACACAAGAGAGAATGGTTTTTCCAAAATATTTGAAAATGAAATTTTAAAAAATCAGTAAGTTTGAGTCTCAAAGTTGGCATATAACCAGTAGTCCCGTGTGCTTCTAATAGTCACTTAAAAAATACACTGGGCAGCTTCAGGTTGGGGAGGGCTGGTGTAGGAGTAGTGAGTGTGAGGATGGAACTGGCTGCTGATGCTTATAGGGTTTCTTTTAGGTGGATGAAATGGTGCTAATAAAAAACATTGGTGTTGGTTGCAAAACCTGTGTATAAACAAAAGTAAAAGAATGAAGGGCTAGGCACAGTGGCTCAAACCTGTAAGCCTAGCACTTTGGGGGTCTGAAACAGGAGGAGGAGGATCACTTGAGCTCAGGAGTTAGACACCAGCCTAGAAAATCTAGTTAGATATTGTCTCTACAAAAAATAAAAAAATATTAGCTGGGTATCATGGTGCATGCCTGTAGTCCCAGCTACTCAGGAGGCTGAGGCATGTGGATTGCCTGAGTCTAGGAGGTCAAAAATGCAGTGAACTGTGATGGTGCCACTGCACTCCAGCCTGGACGACAGAGTGCAACCCTGACTTGGGGGGGAGGGGAAGAAAAGAAAAAAAAAGAAAAAAGGTGAAAGCAAAATAACAAGGAGAAGGGAAATTCAACATTCTCAGCACATAGAGCACTTGTACAAAAATTAGCATGTGACACTCCATAATCTACAACTCAATAAGAAAAAAAGTTTGTCTTTGTTTAAGGATAAAGGCAGATATAAAAGGCCAGAATCTATGAGGAGATGCCTAGAGTTCCAATAGGCAGGGAACTGCTAATTATTGTTAGTGCACTATTTCATTTTATAGCGGGCTGACAAAAACATATGTCATGTACCAGCGTATTTGTAGATCAGAGTGAAGTTTCTATTTCTGCTATTGTAATCGTCAATTGATTGTTGATATTCAGTAAATGTGGAGATGCACAGAGGTCTTGATATAACACATTTAGATGTGTGCTTGCATGGTGGGAAGTCCAAGTGCATTTTCACATCAGCAGAAATTCTTGGTGCGGGGGAGACTGGTTGTCCACTTATCTCCTCTTCTATTTTTATTTTATTTTTTGAGTTGGAGTCTCACCCTGTCAAACAGACTGGAGTGCAGGGGCACGCTCCCGGCCACCGCAGCCTTGACCTGCTGGGTTTTGACGATTCTTTCGCCTCAGCCTTCCAAGTAGCTGGAACTACAGGCGCCCGCTATTATTGTAGAGATGAAGTCTCGCCAAGTTGCCTGGGCAGGTCTCGAACCCACAGGCTCAGGCAATTCACTCACCTTGACCTCCCAAAGTGCTGGGATTACAGGCTGAGCCACCCAGCCCAGCAATTTATCTCTTCTTCTAATGCTACTATCATTTTAACTAGCACATTATCCTGAGTCTTAAACTGATAAGTGATGTTGCTATTTAACAAGGCCATTCTTTTGTTCTCTATGAACTCCTTCAACTTAGTCAAGAACATGAATGAAGAAGTATGGATGGCTGAAATGTTGGCTATTCTGGAATTCTACAGTTTAAATTCAGTTGATCTAGGGAATAAAGCTTGTATTGGCTTCCTTCTTCACTGTCCATGACTTCTCTTGGCAGATAAGTAATTGTCTTCAGTAACGGTGATGAGAATTCACAAGTTCTGCTTGTCTGGTCCTTTTACCTTCCTTGGGCGAATCCTAGGGTTAACTGCTTCTTTAAAGGGACTTCCATTTCTTTCTCAATTCAGCCCTACACTGCTTCTGTCTCTTTCTCTTGTTTAATTTCATGGAAGAAGATACTCTTATAGGCTTTGTTATTCCTACATACCACAGGTTACTAGAAGTCAAGAAGTGGGTTGCATTCATATTTTTGTCTGATAGATTTGTTAGCAGAATGTCTAGGATCAGGGAGTTCCCCGAAACTAATGGCTTAACTTAAATAAATGCTTAAATATGAAAAGAAGAGAAAAATTGAAAGCAACATCCTCAGACTTACTCCTTATAAATACTTTAGCTAGCATAAAAATAATTTTTTTGCTTAAATTATATGTACTCTGTATATTCCAGTGTTCTATATTATTATATAATAAAAAAGCAATACATTGTGAAACTTAAAAGAACAGTTTCTATTCTTTTTTTTTTTTTTTTGAGTTTGAGTCTCACTCTGTCTCCCAGACTGGAGTACAGTGGCATGTCCCACAGCCTCGACCCGCTCCTGCGATCCTTCAGCCTCAGCCTTCCAAGTAGTTGAAACTACAAGCGTGCACTACCACACTCGGCTATTTTTTTTTTAATTTATTGTAGAGACGAGGTCTCACCAAGTTGCCCGGGTGGGTCTCGAACCCATGGGCTCAGGCAATCCACTTGTCTCAGCCTCCCAAAGTACTGGGATTGCAGGTTGAGCCCCCGAGCTCGGCCTAGTTTCTATTCTTAATATGTATTATAGACTAAATGTATTTGTATATCAGGAACATAATTTAGACTATGTTCTTTTTAAGTTTTACAATTTATTGCTCTTTCCTTATATAATAATAAAGAATGTTGGAACCCACAATATGTATTATTTATGTATTATTTATTTATTGAGTCAGAGTCCCACTCTGTTGCCAAGGTTGGAGTGCAGTGGGACACTCACGGCCACCACAGCCTTGACCTGCTGAGCTCAGGTGATCCTTCTGCCTCAGTCTTCCGTATATTTATAATTGAAGTTATATATACTTACATAAGGGAGACCCAGAAAAATCCATAATTTATTTATAAAAACTTGTATATTTATTCTTACATGTTTAAACTTCAGTCATCTTCAAAATACTCTTCATTTGATGCAATGCACCTGTCAGGGTGCTATTTACACTGTTCAACATAGTTTTTCAACTCATCAGTGATGATGCCTTTTAGTGCTTTTGCCATTTTTTGTTTCACCTCTTTCGCATTGGCAAAATGTTTCCTTTCACATTGGCAAAATATCGCTCTGGGTGAAATTGGAAGAATAGGGAGGATGTGCCTACAAGGGTCATGCCATTGTGGTCAAAAACTGCTGGACACTGAGTGCAGTGTGGACAGGTATGTTGTTATGATGGAAGAATCAGCCGCCTGTTGGCCACAACTCAGGATGCTTTTTCCACTAATTGTGATGCAGGCTTCTCCAAACTTCTAGGTAAAAACTTTTGGTGACTGTTTGAACCAGCAGAACAAATTCCAAGTGTACTACGAGAGGTCTACACTCCAAAAAATAATTCTGATTTTGTTTGAGTCCTCCCATCCTTGTATGTACTATATATTATGTAGTATATATCATATAAAATATATAATTAGCATATATGTCAATAAATGCTACAGGGTGCTTCTTTTGAAACTGACGGGACGACTCAAAAGTTCACATGTGCTGAATCATGCAAATTAAGCAGATTTTTTCCTGTGGTTTTAATCTACACTTTTCATTGAGATGCAGTCATACTTTGGAGTTGGACTTTTTCAATTTCCTATTTTTATGGTCTTACAACATGAAAGCAATTCTTAATTCTACCTGGGACTCTCATGGCAATTACTTTATACTTGTATTTGGCCATCTCTTCAGTATTTTCAATCATGTTTTTTATTCAGTTAGGTTGGAAGGAGATTAATGTAAAGAATGACATGGGAGGAGAAGAAATGAAAGACTATGACATGACTCCTAAAAGAAATTAATGATGTTTTTGAGAAATCTGATTCACTGATAGGTTTCCAAGTTTATTGTTGTTCAATATGTCATTACCTAAAATGATATCTCCGAAATGCACATTATATCATCATTAGTTTAAGACTTTTCCATTTTGCATTTCTGTTGTAAGTAGAATACCTCTGGTAACCTTTAGTAGTAAAAGATTCCAGGTATAGGAGGACCACAACAAACTATATTGCTTATTGACTAAAAATACTTTACATTATCACTAATAATTTTTGTTTCAAGGCAATTCTTCTATTTCTTCAGTTAACTAAAAATGGACTGACATGGCTCAGAGGCTCAGCCTGTAATCCCAGCACTTTGGGAGGCCGAAGAGAGTGGATTGCCTGAGCCCGCAAGTTCGAGACCTGCCTGGGCAACTTGGAGAGACCTCGTCTCTAGAATAAAGCAAAAATTACCCGAATGTGGTAGCACGTGCCTGTAGTTCTGGCTACTTGGAAGGCTAAGGTAGAAGGATTCCTGGAGCGCCGCAGGTCTACCCTGGGGTGGCCATGAGTGTGCCACTGCACTCCAGTCTGGGTGACGAAGTGAGACTCCAACTCAAAAAAAAAAAAAAAAAAAATTGGACTGCAGCAGATCACTCTTTTTCTTCTCTTCTCACTGGCATTTCAGGAACAAGATTGTTGTCCTGGAGCAACATTGTTTAAATAAGCTTTCTGAATGAGATTCTATGTTAGGTGTAAATGTGCTTAGTAGGATACACAAACATATTTTGCTAGCACATTATCATATATATAGTGGGACACTGAGATAAAAACATTTACTGTTTTTAGATTATAGTCCTGAGAATAACAGCAATTACTCTTGATAATTTCAGTTGTCATTTTCCTAAAACCAAATCAGCTTAAGACTTCTCCTTCCGGAAATAAGGAAGTAAATGTGACTAGTTTGACTTTCCTATCAAACAACTAGAAAAGTTGGATAAAGTTTATGAAACAACCATACTTAGTCATAAATAATAGGCAGTGCAGTACTGAGATCCTTAGAGATGGGGAACAAGAGCCCTACAATTACCTGAACACTCTCTTTTTAAATTTATTGTAGAGATGAGGTCTCGCCAAGTTGCCCAGGTTGGTCTCAAACCCGCGGGCTCAGGCAATCCACTCACCTCCACTTCCCAAAGCGCTGGGATTACAGACTGAACCACCGAGCCCAGCTTCCCTGAACACACTTATGAACTAAGTGTAATGAGAATAAACCCAAGCAGGACATAACAGGATCACTACAGTGAGAAGACAGAGATCAGGATTCTGAGACACTGCTGCAGCATAAATGTGCAGAATGTGGAATGGGAGAAGAGGATGCTGTGCAGATACAGAACTCAATACTTCTGGGTCCTCACGGGCTTATTGATGAGTACTAAGCTCTGCATGCACAGAGTAAGTCTCCACAAAGCTAAGCAAAGAATAAACAGGAGCCTGCAAATGACATGATTTTCAGAGGTTACACAGGCCACAGCAATACTCAAATCCAACCAAGCCAGAATGGGGGGTCCTTGTTGAACACCTGACACTTTCAATAGATATTCCCAAGAGCAGTGTTTTAGTGGGATGGCCAAAATACTCCTAGATGAAAAGTTACTTTAAATTTTCTATTTAAAAATTTTTAAAACTACCCTTGAAAAGATCAAACTGATCAGCACAAACTTTAATTCTAGGATAAAGACTGACAGTCTTTAAAGAAGATAGCAAACCAACACAGAATCACATAAAATTCACAATATGCAGAGTCCAGATAAGAATAATTGGTATAATGATACATATAACCAGAAAAAAACTACTCATTATAAACAGCTCCAGAGGTTGTGTGTGGTGGCTCATGCCTGTAATCCCAGCATTTTGGGAGGCCAAGGTGGGACGATTGTCTGAACCCAGGGGTTTAAGACCAACCTGAGACACTTGGCGAGCCCTTGTCTCTACAATAAATTTAAAAAATTAGCTGGTTGTGGTGGCACACACCTGTAGTTTCAGCTACTTGTAAGACTGAGGCAGAAGGATCACCTGAGCCCAGTGGGTTGAGGCTGTGGTGACCATGAGTGTGCGATTGCATTCCAGCCAGGACGACAGAATGAGACTCCAACTCAAAATAAATAAATAGCTCCAGAAATGAGAGAGATGATTGAACAAGCAAACAAGAGAACGTTAAAAGCTACTACTAATTAGCTCAAAGATTTAAAGAAAAAGTGAACACAATTAAGGCAATAACGAAGCATGTAAAAACAATCAAATGAAACTTTTTTTTTTTGATTTGGAGTTTTGCTCTGTCACCCAGACTGGAGTGCAGTGGCCACACCACCACAACCTAGACCCACTGGGCTCTGGCTATCCATCCGCCTCAGCCTTCCAAGTAGCTGGAAGTACAGACACGTGCTACCATGCCTAGCTAATTTTTTTATTTATTTATTGTAGAGATGAGGTCTCGCCATGTTGCCCAGGCAGGTCTCAAACCCACGGGCTCAGACAATCCACTCACCTCAGCCTCCCAAAGTGCAGGATTGCAGGCTGAACCACTGAGCCTGGCTCAAATGAAACTTTTAAAGCTCAAATAACATTTCTGAAATGATCACGTCACTTGACATGCCTCAAAGCAAAGTAGACACTGTAGGATAAAATAACTTGAAAACATAGCAATATAAATTATTCAAACTAAAACAAACTGGAAAAGTAGACCAAAAAAAAGGAGTTATGGGACAATATCAAAGTGTCAAACATATGTTTACTGCAGTTTCAGAAAGAGAGAGGAAAAAAATTTTGAAAATATTAGCTGAAAATTGTCTAAATTAAATGAAAACTATAAAATACCAATCTGAGAATCTCAATGAATCCCAAGAAGAAACAAAAAGAAAAGCACACCTAGGAGCATCATAATGAAGATGGTGATAAGCATTTATAATAAGCATTAATAGAAGAAAATGAATCTTAAAGGCAACTGTGTGGTATATATAAAGATATTACATATATTAAACAGAGATAAGGCATTTTACTAATTTCTCATCAGAAACATGTAAGCCAAACAACAAGGGAATACTATTTTTAATGTGTTAAAAAAAACCTGTCAATTTAAACTTTCACTTCTAGCAAAATAATCTCATGAAAATGTAGGCAAACTAAAGGTATTCCACCAAACAAAACCTAAAAGAATATGTCACTAGCAGATATACTCTTGAAGAAATATTACATATGTTCTCTAAACAAAACGAAAAGAAAGAAACTTGGATATGCACAGAGGAAAAAAGAGCATGAAAAATAGCAAATAAATAAAATTATTTCTTAGAAAATATTTCTTAAAAGGCATTTACAGTGATAATGATATGCTGTGGTATTTATAACACATGTAAAAGTAGGAAAATAGCACAGAACTTGGGGTGACAGAATTGCACTGTGATGAGGTTCTTGTATTAAACATTGTATGATGTGAGATCGCTGGGCAATAGACTGACTCCTTAAGGATAAGTGTTATAAGCTCTAAGCACTAGAAATATAACAAGAAGAAATAGGTTATTATTTCACAGTAAAGATAGACGTGAATGCTAAAAATATAATCAACTGATTATATAAAATAAGGAAAAGATGGGCAATGGTGATGAACAGATAAGACAATCAGAAAACAAACAAGATGATGCTAGGCCTACACCCTTCCATTTCAGTAATGACGTTAAGCATAAATAGTTGAGTGTTGTGCTGTGCAAAATGATAACCACTAGCCACTTACAGCTCTTGAGCACCTGAAATGTGTCTTTCCCAAATCAAGTTGCACTGCAGGTGTCAAAAACACATCATATCTCAAACACTCAGTGTAAACTTTTTTTGTTCATATTTCAATATTGATTATAGGATGCATTGATTTCACTATTGATTATAGGATGCATATTTCAATATTGATTATAGGATGATTATATAATATTTTGGATGTATTGGGTTAAGTAAAATATATCACTAAACTTAATTCCACCTATTTGCTGTTTTAATATGACTACTAGGATTTTTAAAAATTTAAATGTGTGGCTTACAATAAATTCCTATTAAGCAACTTTGAACTAGACAGTCCAATTTGAAGGCAGCAGTTATCTGACTTAATAAAGAAGTGTGACCTGACCAAATGAAGTTCATAAGAAAGAGATTTATCTACAGTCAAATAGATTGAAGTAAAATTTTAAAATTATCAAGAGAGCTGGAGTAGTTATTTTTATTTATTTATTTTTGGAGTAGTTATTTTAAAGTAGGACAAAGAAGACTTCAGGCAAAGAGCACTACCATCAATGAAGATGAACATTTCCAATAAGAAAAGAGACAATTCATCAAAAAGACATAAAAATCCTGCATGTTTATGCCTCAAATAACAGTTTCAAAAAATATGCACCAAAAACTCAGAACTGAAAGAAGTATTAGGCAAATACATAATATTGCAAGACATCAACAGTGTGCTCTCTCAGTAATTGATACATAAAACCCAAGCATCACTATCAACCAACTTGACCTAACTGATATTTACACAACACTCCATTCCCAGAGCAGAATGCCCTATCATACTATAGGGCTGCTTTGTTGTAGAAAATCTTCCAGTTTGGTTTTGTGTGATGCTTCCTCATATTAGGTTCAGTTTATTCAGTTTGTTAGGAGGACCATAGAGCTGTTATAAAAATCTTCTCACTGTATTATATTAGGGGATGCATAACTTTCATTTATTCCATTCTTTAGATTTGCTCATATTGATCACTTGATTAAGATGGTATCTGTCAGCTACACTGTAAAGTTACTACTTTTCCCATTATAATTAATAAGTATTTTATGGGGAACTTACTTAAAAGCTATGTAAATATACCATTCATGAGATAACATTTAACTGATTAAGTTAATGTGTATTAACGTTGATTTTCCTATTTTATTCTCTGAGTTATAATTCATTATTGTCACTATTTATTTTTTTCTCATCGTCCCAGAATTAGACAGTGCAAACACACTCAAACTGAAGTTTTGTGTTTTTTTGACATTCTCATCACCCCTTGAGCACTTCTTTGCTCTAGCACAAGATGCAATCATCCATTTCCCCAAATATTCCTGGTTTCTTCCAGTAGAAAATGATACGTAGAAGTCAAAACCTGGGTACAGAGGATGTTCAGTGCTATTGTGTGGTCACTATCCCTTGTCCTCTTGGTGGGGAGAAGTAGAGAATATATATACATATGGAGAAGGGAGCAAAAACCCGGAATTTGTTTATTGAAAATTGTGTATCTATTCTTTTGCCATCAATAAGCTTAAACTTCAGTCAACTTCAAAGTACTCTCCATTTGATGGAGTTCTCTATACACCTATAAAGATGCTTTTTCCACTGCTCAAAACACTTCGAACTCATTGATTTTGATGCATTTTAGTGTTTCTGCCATTTTTTGTTTCCCTTTTTTCACATTGACAAAACTTTTCCCTTTGAGGATTTTTTCACCCGGGAAACAAAAAAGGTCCCTCAGGGTGAGATTGGGTGAATAGGGAGGGTGGGGCATGGGGGTCATGCTGTTTTTGGTCAAAAACTGCTGACCACTCCACGCGGTGTGGGCAGGAGTGTCACCAGTCAGCTGTTTGCCACAACTCGGGATGCTTTTTCCACAAACCATGATACAACCTTCTCAAAACCTTCAGATAAAAACTTTGGTTGATCATTTCATATGGAGGAACAAATTCGAAGAGTATTACAAGGGTCCCACTCTCCAAAAGATAATTCCGGGGTTTTTTGGTGCCCACTCGCATGTGCCTATATGTGTATGTACAGTAAGTGTATTCACACAACACAATGGGGGAAAAGAATGATATTTTCAACAAATCATCCTGAAACAACTGAACATTCACACGGAAGATACTCACATCACCCACAAAAATTAACAAGTATGTCATAGATCTAAATATTAATGCTAACCTTCAAAATGTTACATAAATAAAACCTTAACTTTTGATTAGGCAAGGATTTCTTAGGTAGAGTACCAAAAGTCTCAGCCATAAAAGAAAAAAAAGATAAATTGGACTTCATCTAAATTAGATCCTTTATTTTGTTGTTATTGGAGTCTCACTCTGTCACCCAGTGTGGAGTGCAGTGGCACGCTCACGGCCACCTCAGCCTTGACCTGCTGGGCTCAGGCGCTCCTTCCACCTCAGCCTTCCATGTAGCTGGAACTATGGGCACACATCACCATGCCTGGATAGTTGTTTTTGATTTTTATTGTAGAGACAAGGTCTCCCCAAGTTGTCTAGGCTGGTCTTGAATCCCTGGGCTCAAGCAATCCTCTCGCCTCTGACTTCCAAAGTGCTGGGATTACAGGCATGAGCGACTGTGCCTGACTACATTTCTTTTTTTCTTTTAAAGACACTATTAAGGAAATGAAACAGCAAAGCCACAGACTGGGAGAAAAGATACACATTACATATATCTGACAAAGAACTTCTATCCAGAATATATAAAGAACTCTTGCATCTCAACAAAAGACCAAGAATGTAAATAAAAATAGGCAAAAATAAAATTTCTTTTTCTTTTTTTTTTTTTGAGTTGGAGTTTCACTATGTCACCCAGACTTTGGTGACAGAGCGGGCCAGGCCGCTCCTGGCCACCGCAGCCTCAAACTGCTGGGCTCCAGCCATCCTTCCGCCTCAGCCTTCCAAGTAGCTGGAACTACAAGTGTGTGTTACCACGCCTGGCTAATTTTTTTGATTTATTGTAGAGATGAGGTCTTGTCAAGTTGCCTGGGCGGGTCTTGAACCCGTGGGCTCAGGTAATCCACTCACCTCGGCCTCCCAAAGTGCTGGAATTACAGACTGAGCCACCGAGCCTGGCCAATAATATTTCTTCAAAAGGAAGATATGAGCGGTCAATATGCAAATGGCTGTGCTTACTTATATGCTTATATGTCACCAGGTTAATGCAAATTAAAACTATGTTGGGTACAGTGGGCACAGGAGGGGGTGGTGGGTCCAGACTTCTTTGCTACTACACAATGCATCCTTGCAACCAAGGACTATTTGTACATCCTAAAACTATCAAGATAAAAATAAAAAGCCAAAAAGTCTGCACTGGGGTACCATGACACACCCACTAGGATGGACAGAGAGTATCGGAAGCAACTACAATTCTTGTGCATTGCTAGTGAGATGCAAAATCCTCCAAGTACTTTGAAATATTTTGGCAGTTTCTTATACAGCTAATCATACACTCATCATATGATTCAGTCATTCTTCTCCTAGCTATTTGCCCAAGAGAAATAAAAACCATATGTCCAAACAAATAACTGCACATGACTCTTTGTAATCATTAATACTAAAAAGGCTAATCAACAGATGAATGGCTAAACAAGCTGTGGAATTGCCCTGCAGTGGAATATTTCTCTGCAATGAAAAGGAACAAACTATGGATATACAATGAGATCCATCACATTTATAGATCTCAGAAACTTTATACTGAATGAAAGCAATCAGACATAAAGTAACATATGTTGCATAATTCTATTTTTATGGAACGCCTACGATAGGCAAATGTTAAAACCTATAAGGATAGAAGTGACATGTGGGTCAAAGAGTCACAAAGGAATGCTGGGGATGATGAAAAGGTCCACCAATCTATGAATTTGTCAAGACTCAGCTAATTACACGCACAGCATTTTATTTCCTGTGTTATACCTCAAGCTGATTGTGTTATTTGTAGAAGAGCTTTAAAATGTATCATCAGAAACTTTGATGCTGGTAAAAAAGTCAAGGTGATTCTCCATAAGTAAGGGGCAACTATGACTGAAAAAAAACTTAGTTGAATGAAAGGCATTTGGGGAAGCAAAATGCATACACATAGGAAAAGTAGAGTGGCTACGTGGTATCTCCCAGGTATCCCCTTCCCTCCCTTCTTCTCACCTTAAGGCCACAAATGTTCTCCTGACCCCTTGAAAACCACTTTACTGTGAAAAAAATGGCATTCATGTTCTCTTTCTTCTGTTAGGAAAAATTACCCACTGTGAGACTCCTAGAAAGTAAGAACTGAATTAATTTCCTGCTGATTTGGCGAATGCATCATCACTATCTAGACAAGAGAGTGCAAGGACATGGGTGCTTGCTGTTCACTGCTCAGCCCATCCTCCAAGGTGGCTGGGAGTTGAGAACGGAGGGAGGGTCAAGGGCATGTCCAGCTTCTGTGATGGTGTAGGTGCCAGCAGGGCTGCGGCTGTGGTGAGCAGGCATCTGCCAGTGTGGGAGGGTCTTACAGCCTGTGCATCTGATTATACCACTGTTGGCCTAGTCGTCTTTCTCTTTGACTTTGCCTTCATGTTTTCAAAAGATTTCATTTTAGATGACACTCTCAATGACTTGCCAACTGGTTCATGACTCAGTCTAGGTTTCCAAGAAAACATGTCTTGAGCCTCAATTTAAGTGGTGCCACTTTATTAGGGCATGCAATGCAATGAACACAGACATGACAGAGAAGGAGATAGAGAAAGGAAAGAGAGAACAGATAGGAGGTTTGTTTGAACAGATAAGCTGCCACCCACTGCTGAGTGTGAAGTACTACTGACAGGTCCATCTCACAAGTTCTCCTAGAGAGACCAACAGCTACTGTGTCTCAGGACACTTCATAGGAGGCAACAAAGGGAGACTTTTCTATCCACTGGATATCTATCCAGTCTCCTGAAGTCAACCCTGTGGATTTCTAACTTGCCTGACGTTTCGGATTGCACATATGTGGGTACTGAGCAGATCTTGTGGCATCTCGGACTTTGTTATCAGTTGAGAAACTGGAAGGTGGGAAGGGAGAGGTGAGCACTGTGGACAGGGTTGTTCCGACCCAAAGCAGCTCAGAACTCTTGTAGAACTGGGTGCTGCGACCTAAAGATACAGGGACAGATTGGGGCTAACAAGGTCTGAGGTGGTGCAATGTTGGATAATAATGTTTGTAATGTGGTGTTGCAAGTTTTAGTAAATAAGAAGAAGGGAGAGGGACAATTGATATGTTGTTGGTTTTACTCAAATATCTGATTTTCATTGTTTATCTTTTATAGCTATGATCTCCAGGAGGGCTTTTCTCCAAAATAACTGCATGCAAATAGTAGAAGTAAATTGAACTAAGAGTGTGAGTGTGCTGAAACATGTAATTTTCCAGATAATTCAATTGTACTTTAGCAGGACACAGAATACAAAGTAGTGGCGGATGGACATTTCCAGAAAATAATTAAGGAGCTATATTTATCTCTGAACCTTTCAGGTAACATGGTCACATTTTCTATTCCAAAAATAAAATTGCTTATTTTTAGAAAAGGTGATATATAAAATTAGTGCGTAGAAACATACCAATTTGAGATTTAGGATCTAGAATTAGACATTTACTTATATAAAATCTTGACAACAGAAGTTTAAGCTTTACAGAAAAAAATGAGTCAATACAAGGAAGTAGTTATCTATTATTAGCCATTCATTAAGTCTTGGGATAACCTGAAGAAGTCTATAGACACACAAAAAACCGTGATGTGTAGGCTTTGCTGGTTGACCACAAGTAGGGTTGTGTAACCACCTTCCTCAACATTGGAAGCCTGAGGTACAGAGAAACTTTATTGACCACAGAGAGCAGGAAAGGGGGCGCAGCAGCCGAGCGCAGGGCAGGGAATGCCAGGTGTGCCCCGCCTTTCCGGGCCAATGCACCAGCGTCTTTGTGGGAGCCAAAGGTGGAGGCCCGGCACAGGGAAGCTGGTATCCGTGTCTTGTGTTAAGCACCACGGACAGCTCCCGGCCGCCTCAGAAAAGCACGTGGTTCTAGGATCCTAAATCCGACTGGGATTCCAGCTTGCAGATGGTACAATGAGCAGATTCAGGCCTCTCTTCGCCATTCTCTAGGATTGTGTTATGAGCAGGAAGGGGTCGGAGATCACAAAAAATGTCCAGGAGCGAGGCTGGGCTGTGCAGTTGAGGAACGGATTTTGTAAAATGACTCTTTTATAAATGATCAGGCCTCCATGCAAGGGGGTGGAAGATGGGTCGGGCGGGAAAGCCCGTGGGTGGAGTAGGGGCGGGGATCCCCACGTCGCCGCTTGGTTGCTCGGTGACGGAAGGGAGAGCGGATCCCACCCAGGTTAGGCCCGAGGAGCGGCGCCATGTGCTCCGGGCTTCTGGCGTTTCTGCTGCCCATCTGGCTCTCCTGGACCCTGGGGACCCGAGGATCTGAGCCCCGCAGGTGAGGCGGGGGCTTCCCCGGGCCCCACAACCTCCCGGAGACGTGGCGGCGCGGTCCCGCGGGAAGAGGCGCCGAGCAGCCCCCTGTCTCCCGGGAGCGCCTCAGCAGGGCGGTGCTCGTGGGGAAGGGGTCGGACCCCAGCTCAGGGAGAAGCGGGTAGCGCTGCCCTCTCGCCGACGCCCGCGCCGCGGCTGCCGACGACCCCTCGCGTCCCCGGCCGCCGAGGCCCGGAGGAGCAGGCTTCGTGGCGGACCCGGCCCTGCCCCGCCCACGCCTCCGCAGCCCCTGCTCGCGGTGTCCGGTCGGCCCCGCGCCCGCGGACCCTGGCCTCGAGTCTGGAGCGGCGGCCGAGGCGCCCGGCAGCGCCCGGGCCCTGGCCGCGGGGCCGCGGCGAGCGCGGGGGAGGGCGGGTGAGCTGCACGGCCGGCTCCGCCTCCGGCTGGCCGGGCCTCCCCCCTGCGCCCGCGCCCGCCGCTCCTCCCCTCCCCGGCCGCTCCTCCCCCTCCTCGGCCCCCTCCCCCTCCGCCCTCCTCCGCTCCGGGCCAGCGCGGCGGCGGCGGCGGCGGCAGCAGGAGCAGCCCCGGCTGCGGGTCGCGACGGCGGCGGGGCGCCCCCTCCCCCGTGCCGGGGCGCGGCGGAGGGATGTGGGGCCTTGCGGGAGGAAGGCTTTTCGGCATCTTCTCGGCCCCGGTGCTGGTGGCGGTGGTGTGCTGCGCCCAGAGGTAGGGTCTCCGGCGGTGGACGGGCGAGGGCCGGCGCGGGCTGCGCCGGCGCTGGCGGGAGCGGCGCCGCCTGACCCCGCTCTCTGTCTCCCGCCCCTCCCCAGCGTGAACGATCCCGGGAACATGTCCTTTGTGAAGGAGACGGTGGACAAGCTGCTGAAAGGCTACGACATCCGCCTGAGACCCGACTTCGGGGGTAAGTGGGTGCGCGCGGCCGCTGCGGGAAGCGCGACCCCCGCGCCCGAGGCCTGGGCGGAGGGGGAGGCGGGGGCGGCGTCCGCGGAGCTGCAGCGGGCGGGGGCGGGAGGCACTTGGCCTGCGCCCCTTCCCCGGGGGACTCCTCGTCCACGGAGCCCCCGCACCCGTGCCGGCGTTTGGCTGACCACCGTGTCGTGCGCTTCCCGCAGGTCCCCCGGTCTGCGTGGGGATGAACATAGACATCGCCAGCATCGACATGGTTTCTGAAGTCAACATGGTGAGTGCCCACCCCCCGGGCTGCCCCAAGCCCCTGGCCCGCTGTCTGGATCACAGGCGTGCACGGTACAGGGCCAGAGGCCTCCCCAGCCCGGGTCGAGCTTCCCGGGCCCGCAGAGGAGCCGTTCCCAGGCGCCGGCCTCCCCCTCGCCGGCGCGCTCCACCCGCCCGGGGCGCGGGGGGCGTCGTGGCGTCGCAGCCGCGCGGAGGGGCCCCTCCCCGCGGAGGGGTCCTGGGCCGGCCCAGCGCCCGCGGTCACGCCGCGCGGTGCCCCATCCCCGCTAGCGCTTCGCGGCCGGGCCCGAGGCTTCAGAGAGCCGCTCGCTCCATAGCAACAGGCGCCGGGGACCCGGAGCGGCGGGATGTGGGGGCGGCTGTGCATCCTAGGTGAGAGGTAGTTCAGGCTCCTTTGTTGTCGTTCGGAAGAGATGTTCGCAACTGGGAAGGAGGAGGAAGGCTGTGGTCTGTGCGTGGGTGTCTTGGGTCAGTTCCCAGGTCGGGCTCCTGGATCTGGAGCCCAGAACGCGCCCCGCGGGCGCTGTCCGAGGTGCTGACGGCCCGGCTGCAGGCGGCGCTCCGAGGGTCCCGGGGCCCGAGTGTCACCTGGGGCTGCGTGAATGCAGACAGGGTCAGGACTCTGACCTGTGGAAAGAGGTCAGAGTTTGAGATGCGAAGTGGGCTTTGTCCAGGACACTGCAGGACACCAGGGAATAATGAGGAATGGCCCCTTTCATTTGTTAATTGGACTGAAATTCCATGTAATTAAAAAAATAGTTTTAATTTCCTGTTGAAAGTCACTCTAAAAATCGTAAGAATGAGCATTTGAAAGCAGTATTTTCAGGAAGAAACCATTGGGTAACTTTTCTTTCGAACATACGTACGAGCATTGAGAATATAGTGAGACCTGATTTCAGACAGACTCGAGAGGTTTCTCAACTCTGATGTGCATCAGAATCACATGGGCAAACCTCTTTTAAAGGCATTCTTCCTGGCTCCTCACTCTAGGGATTGATCAGGCAAGGCCTGGGTCTTGAAATCTTTGCATTTAAAATTAGTTCTTCAAGTTATTTGAGGCAGGTATTTTGGGGACAGTATTTTGAGATACATTGCAATAAGTCATATGCATATATGACTTTGTATATGGACATATGCGACTAAAGGAAAACTATTATTTTAAATATCTTTTAAAAATGATATACTTTTAAATATATACTACTGAGGATCTTGTAGGAAGAAATCTTTGGCTACACCAAACTATTTTCATTAAGTATTCACTCTTAAAGATTGCAATGTGGTTTTTAAAAATGTTCCTCTCTTTCTAAGTATGTTACTTAGGAAATTTGTATATCAAGGTATTATAATAGTAAAAGTGCTAGTAAGAAACACAGAAGGAATGTGACTTTACATAAATTACCTTACGATATAAATTAACATTATGCATGTTTTACTTTTTATGTAATATTATAAAGACAGTTGCAACCAAAAGGTCTATTTTATGGTCTTAGGGAAACAAGTTAATATGTCCAAGATCCACACTCTGTAATCTGTGATTTTCTCAGTTGGGAATTTCACATTCCCTAGAGAAGACAATTTAGTACAGAAATTAATTGAATATTTAGTGGATTACTGTGCCAAAAATCATTACATTGGATGTCAACTGAAAGAGAAAATGCATTGCTATGGCCCTTTAAGAACTCTACACAATTTTAAGACAACCAGGGAAATGAGGAAAATGTGTTGTTGCAGACCATTGCATATTTTGAATTTTTAAAAAACGTAGTTATCCAGTTGTTTTGTGGCATCTGCTGATTGTTGGCCTATTTCAAAACTTTGTAAGTACTTGCTGAATTTATGGACTATGCATTTAGTCGTCTCAATTTTCTCTGAACCCAATACTTAAAAAACAAAACAAACCAGATACAGGCCATTAAATTGAACAGTCCTTAAATGCATATTCCCATAGCCAGTATCTATGATAGCATACCATGGTATGCACTTTTTTTTTGCATTCTTATGACAATAGTTTTTCTGGCTTTTCCAAACAGAAACCTATTTTAAACAAAAGTTGAGGATTAATAGGATTGGAGACTGAAGGCTATTGGACAGGTGTGTTGGACAGCCATTTAAACCATCTTCCTCCCACAAGTAGATTTGTCAATGTCACATTCTAGAAAAATGTGATTTTTCTTAACATATTTGTGCATGATAATAGCTATGATATTTCACCTATTGCTAAAGGAACTTCAAATAGAGTAACAGTGAAATAACAATTTGGGAGTCACATTTTATAAGAAATGGATAGAGAATATGTAAGTATAAGATTAAGCCATCACTTTAGCATGTTGTTTAAAAACAATAAATTCTATTTATGAGCTTTCTTAATTGCCTTGCTAGTCACACAAAACTAAGTGCTGTAAGTTATGAAACTAAATAGGAAATAGTCTTGCTTTAAGGGTGTTGCAGCAAAAAGTACGATGTGGTAAGGTCCATTAGAGAGACAAATGAGAAGGCACACAGAAATGGGGAAGGGGAATGAAGAGAGAAGAGAGTTACTAGGACTTTTACCTGGCTTCATGAAATAAATTGGGTTGTGTGAGAGGGAGGAATAGAATTCTGACTGGAATATGAGGAAGAAGATTTTCTGGGCTAGGAAAGGAAATGGCAAAGTTACGGATGGATGGATGGATGGATGGATGGATGGATGGACAGATGGATGGATGGTTGGATGAGCAGGATCAGAGACTGTGGGGGAAAGTGGAGCGATAAACTTGGAGAAACGGGACAATCCCCCGTGCACCTAGGCCTTTCTGTGGGATGCCAAAAAAAAAGTTCAGACACCAAATTCAGAAAATAAGGAGCCCGCAAATAGTAAATGTTTTAAAGCAGATGATTGACATAATTTGGAGTATGGTTTAAGATGAATATTTTGACCAAAATGTAAATTGAGATAGAGGAGTAAGGATGGGGAGGTGGAAGAACACAATTTACAAGAGACTCAGTGAAGAGTGATCATGGAAGGTCATTCCTTGACATTTTCTCCTTAGGTTTTCATAGACGTATTTCTGAAAACTTGCATTCAGTGCAATAAATAAAAATTTGTCAAAGTTGGAAGCAAGGATATGGAAAAGCACGTGCATCTCGAGGGAGGAGAGAGTTCATGCTTGTTCGTGAGTTTTTTTGGGGTGATTGCAAAGAACAGTAAGATACTACACAGTATCAATGCTGTAGCTTTTTTCTTTAAACAGTTGTAAAATAGAAATGTTGTCTATTGGTAGTGCATACAGATGATGGCTCCAAAAGATTCTCTGACATCTCCTAAACAAATATGTAGATAAATTATGCATATACAGGCATATCTCATTGTTTATTTTGGTGTTTTATAGAAATAGTTTAAGAATGGATTTGAATGTTTTAATATTTAGCATTGGTTTTGCCATAGCCAGTTTCATGGATTGTGGAGATATTCTACATTTCCATTTTTTCTGAAATGTTTTAATTTTTCTTTTTATATACTTCTTCTTCTTCTTTTTTTTTTAATGAGCTGACCTGGTAGCAGTCAAAGACCATTTTGTTTTATATAACTTCCCTTGTTATTCTTAGCCTCTGTTTTAAGATTTTAGACAATGTTTTTAAATGATTCATGGTTAAGTAATAATTGAGATTTTGTCCACATATTTCTTTAAGTGAGACTGTATATTTGCAAGAATGCGGTCTACTGCAGTTATTATGTGTTGTGATTTTGGGGTTTAGCAGTAGTCCTGATGCATGATAAACATGTTGAATGGATGGATGGATAAATAAATGAAAGACAATTTTTGAAAATATAGGAACGTAAGAAAATATTCCAAAATAAAACAGAGAGAATTTAAAAGTTTAAACAGTATTTTACAATATACATTTTTTAATAAAATTATGAGCACGAGCCATTGATTTGTTAGTTCAGAGAAGAAATTATAGCCTACTTATTACTTCATTAGCTATACATTATTGGGGCATAAAACTAGGTTCAACTCTGGTAATACTAATAATAATTTCTATGATTTAATTTGCACTCTGTATTACTATATACTGAATAAGTCCACTAAAATAAACTCAATCATAATGAAACTGTAATTATAGAATTTATTTTTCTGATCTCATGCATATAAATAATAAATTGTTCTCTTTTTAAAAAATACCATACCTTTTGGGTAACAAATAATGCGTATCCTTAGTTATTTTGAGTTGCAATCATCCATTATACTAGTTCTATTGTGTTCATTTCTCACTTGTTGCATCTTATTCACATAAAATCCGCTTTTTGATGTCTGGATGTGAAATAAGTATGGTGTGTTAGAACATAGTTTTACCACATTTCAAGAGGTGGTTTTGAGGTTGCATCATTATTATATGGACATAATCTTACTCATGTACAAAACCGTGCACACACACACACTTGCACCAACACTTTATGTCTTCTTTTCAGAAAAGAGGAAAGAAGAGAAGGGACTCTGGCTAGAGTAACTAGGGCTAGAGGTCTGGAAAATGAAGCTTTAGGCATTTTTTTAAACAACTTATGTTAGTCAACCCCTTCCCCCCACTTCAGAGTCTGGAGGCCGCTTTGCCATTCATGAAGGCTGAATGAGCACCCTGCCATCCAGTCCCTGGCTCAGTGCTCAGCACGAGTAAGCTGAATCCCAGAGTCCAGGTAGTACTCTAGAAAAGAGCCTTGTAGGATTGGGAGCTCGTGGATTCTGCTTCTATGTCTATGGGACCATCTAGCTTTAGGCAAATCACTTGATCTTCAGTAATTCAGTCGTTTGCTCCCAGGTAGTCATGGCATGTAGACAAAATTTATGCCAAAGGGATGTCATAGAGGGCTTAGCTCTCAGAGAAAATCGCAGTAGATGTACCTGCATAGTCACGTGTGACAAAGCTGCCCTTTACTGGTTTCTTCCAGAGAGGCAAGAGACATATTCAGAGTTTGTATATGAATTGAAACTACCAGTTTAAGGTGGGAAATGTTCTCATGCTCTTATTACAAAGCAACTTGGAGATGACTTAGCAGAAAGGAAGAATGTTTCCTTGACCCAGCTGGGGGTTTGAAAACTGCTTACAAGGAAGGCACTCCAGGGGTGAGGTCCCTGGTGTGTGTCAGAGTTTGCTCCAGGTTACTGCTTTGGGAGGTAAGACTGTTCATGGAGCTCATCGCTTTCCACTGACTCTGTGTTTCATGCATAAGTTATGATCATGCATCAGTGCTGGGGCCCTGATAAGAGAGCACATAATGAACTTCAGAGATGGATGACAAGAATACCTTACATAATATGCTCTTTATGAAGATTCGCTTGTGTTTAAAATTAGAAGAAATGGTATAGAGAGCACAGAGAGAGTGTTTTTTGCCTTTCCCCTCAGGGAGGTTGTAAAGCTTATGTTGCTACATCTCTTAAAAAATGTATCTTACACGTACAGTCCTGTTGTGAAAGGCCTCTTGCTCCAGCTTGGGCTGGGCTCAGGGATCCTGTGTTGTGTTGTGTTTAACTTAATTGTAGTGCAGATCTGCTTAACTACATGTAGGTAAAGAAGAGTTATGTCTGGTAGGTAACTTAGTTTCAGTTGACAAACCATGTCTGGTCTCTGTCTTTATCTTCAGAGTTTGGTTTGTCCAAAAGCAAAATATGTTGCTTATATATTTTTAGATGATGGTAAATAAGGTCAAACAAACAACTGTTTTTCTTGGGCTACTTGCCAAATGAAGGTGCCTTGTCGATTTTGTGCTCATTTAAACGAAGACTGCATAGATGTTAATAAAGAGGGCAGTATTCTTTTAATTAAATGCATGCAGGAACTAAAGAAATAGAGAGATGTCCATGGTCAGTGTGGAGTCAGTCCCAGGCTCTCTCTCTCTCTCTCTCTCTCTCTCTCTCTCTCTCTCTCTCTCTCTCTCTCTCTGAGTCAGGGTCTCACTCTGTCTTCCAGGCTGGAGTGTAGTGACACAATAACAGCTTGCCACAGCCTTGAACTCCTGAGCTCAGGTTATCCTTCTGCCTCAGCCTCCTGAATAGCTGGGACTAGAGGTTCATGCCACCACACCCATTTAATTTTTTAAAAATTTTTTGTAGCAATGAGGACTCGCTTTGTTGGCTAGGCTGGTCTTGAACTCCTGTGCTCAAGTGACCCTCCCACCTCCACCTCCCTAAGTGCTAGGATTACAGGCATGAGCCACTGCACCCAGCCAATGGGGTTGTCTCTTGGAAAGAAAGGCTCAAGTCTGGAACTGCAGCCTTCATGATTTTCAGGAAGAAAGAAAGATGGATTCAGTGCTTGATTTTCCACATTCTGATGTGTGTGGTGGCTCCAATTTCCTTCATAGACAGTAAGACACTTCTTTTTCATACAGTTTTGTATCTCATGTTGCTACTGACCATCACATTTTGAGAACTACCAAACATCTAAAAGAAATAAATGAAGCTCATCCCACATTTGAAAATGTTTGTAACTCGTGTTGAGGTGTAACTTAGGGAGTTGGTACCAGTTTTACACCATTTTGCAGCTTATGAAAAGCTTCAGGTATGATGTTGTATTTGATCATCAAGCCTGATCATCAATTGGTGAAGTAGATAATAGAAGTGTTTTCTTCATCTCCATTTTTCAGATAAGAAAATCAGCTCATGAATAGCCCTGGCTTTTTCACTGTTACTCGTGGCCGAGCTGGGGCATGGTTTTCCTTCTATGTTCTTTTACCTCATCCTGCTTTGACACAGGATCAGATAAAAGTAAGATGCTTTGCCAGATGCTGGTACATTTTATTTCTTCCATGAACACCAGTACTAGCTGAGTGAAATCCTCCCACACTACTTTTCTATGAAACCTTATTTTTCCCCTATACCAGTTGTTACAGTGTTGAACATTCTCTGGATATACTTATTTGCTTAGTCTTTCTCTTCCATCTCTCTGTCATGAGACCATATGCTCCATGAAGCAGGGTCGTGTCTAGGAGCACTCTTCACATAGGATCTGACCCTTGAGAGGTACCTATTGGATATTTGTTTAAATAAAATGTATTAATAAAGAATTAATAAATGAATAAATGCATAAGCGCTTGAATAAGTCTATATGTGAATTCCAGTGAAATATTTTTATAATGCAGAATTTGGGCTTATGACTGAGATGAATCTTACAGGCTAAATTGGATGTATATACTGTTTCCTTTAGGAGACTTAATTCAATCAATCTGACTTAAATCAATTTGAATGATTGTAACCCATATGATGCCATCAGCTGTAAAATATTCTGCAGTTGTCACCTCCTTCACTGGAGAGCTTTTATGCTGATTTCAAGGGTATCTTAAAATCTGGTTTTTGTAAGAGTGGCATGAATATTCCTGGTAACTTCGTGCACTCCAAGTTTTGTGACTACTTATAAAATATATGTGGATTGAGCTTTTCTTTATATTGGGAACTTTTGACTGTACTCTCTGTATAGGGTTTCACTGGACTCTGTCTTCTTTTCTGTTGGTGCACAGTTTACTTCCAGGCCATTTATGCTGACCATTAAGGTAATTCTCTAACTGTGAAATTTGGAAGAATAGGAGTAAGATAAATCTCTTCTCTTGGTAATTTGTCAATGCCATTTATTCAAGACAGAGAGCTAGCCTATTACCTCTGTGGGTGGAAATGTAGATTTTCCCTTATTTCTCGGATGTCAAGAGACTTCATCAAGAGATAGAAGCCATGGCTACTTAGTAGCCATTAAGTAATGTATATCTTCGCATTTTTCAATTGAACTTAAGCATCACAGAAGTACTTAATACCATTATCGACAACTTTAGCATGCGTGGTACTAGCATTTCAGATGAATAAGAATAAAATTAAGCTATGAGAACATCACAGTTCTTCAAACACCCTTATTTGTGCTTCTCCAGTCTGTCTGAAGGAGTATATGGATTCTATTGATTTCATCATCATCTGCAATAAAATAATTTCTTTAATGGAAAATCTTTGCTAAATCTACATACTGTGATTCATGACATGAAATATATTTGTTAGTCGGGCTCAGTGGCTTAGCCTGTAATCCCACGCTTTGGGAGTCTGAGGTGAGTGGATTGCCTGAGCCCGCGGGTTTGAGACCCGCCTGGCAACTTGGCGAGACCTCATTTCTACAATAAATCAAAAATTAGCTGGGCGTGGTAGCGCGTGCCTGTAGTTCCAGCTACTTGGAAGGCTGAGACGGATGGATCGCCGGAGCCCAGCGGGTCGAGGCTGCGGTGGCTGGGAGCGGCCACTGCACTCCAGTCTGGGCGACAGAGTGAGACTCCGATTCAAAGCAAACAAACAAACCAACAAAGAAATATATTTGTTGTATCGTATTTTGTTATAACTGTAAATATAATGAAATCTTCTGGCCTAAAGCTATGTAACCCTGAGTGTGTTTGATACATATGTATAAAATATTTAGTTACTTCATCATCACAACAGTGATCTTTTAAATTTATTTTTTGAATGAGATGTAACAATTGTTCATTTTAATGAGTGGAAGGAATAAGTTTTCTGGGTCACCCACCCTCCATTTTCTGGTGTGTATCAATGCAGACCAAAAATGGTGGTTAAAAAAAAACCAACAACAATTTGGGAAACTTATTAAGCATGCTGATCTAAATATCCAGAGAGATAAGTCCATATATCAGGCCAAAAGAAAACTAGAACATTCACCAAGCATGGTGTCTGCTAGGTAGGATATGCTGGCTAAATTTGTTAAATACGTTTGGAGTAGATGACCCTTTGTAATAAAGCTGTATCTTTGATCTGTTTATTGGAAAGGTTCCTTATTTGAGTGTTTATGTAGCCCATAAAATTAGCCATAGTTTTAAAATGAGGATCCCTGTGAAGTTGTCACCGAAAAACAAAACTTCTAAATTATAGTAGACAATGCCATCCCTATGTTCAAGGCCAGTGGTTATAAAACTGTTGACCAGGAGCCTATGGGAGGAAGTGGGAGTTTCTGCAAGGGTTCACACAGCCCAGTGTCCTCCAAGCATCATTTTTCGCCACTGGTTTACACTGAAGCTGTGGAGCCCACAAGCAGGGGCAGGGAAAAATGCATTACCCTTCCAAAGGAGCACACCTGCTCGAAGACCAGGATTGATTATGCTGTATAACTTCTTAATGCGATTTAAACTTTCTGCAGATAGCTCATTGGTATAAGGGAGTGTTTGATTGTGCTATTGAATGAGTTTTCAATTCTGAATCTTTTGCTTTGGACCTGGGTTCCAAAATTCCCTGTGAGAGTGTCCTTTCTTGTGGCATGAGCTGAAGTAATGGTTACTGAAGTGAACACTATGCTGTTGAAAGCTAATATGTGTCCCATAATCAAAGTGTTTCTGCTGAAATAATAATGGAAATTATGGTAAACACATAAAAGCTTTCTTTATTTTGCAGAAGTTGTCAGATCTTTTAATATGCTGATGATTTTGCAAATCTGCATGAAAGGGGCAAAAAAATCAACATTTTAAAAGATACATTTTACTGGAGATTTCTTTGCTAAGGGGTGAGGGGATCTTATTTACATTTCTTCACAACGTTTTCTTTAGAGCACAGTTTAGGGAGTGTGGGGTTAAAGAACTGAATCAGAATGGTCTTCCATATGTCTAGTCTCTGTGACTAATAACTGAGAAGATTACTGTATTAACAAGCCACTTTTAGTGACAGTGTCCATAGCATGGACAGTAACATTTTGACAAAGAATGTACTTGTTCTTATGGAGTTGAGTGATATTTTCTGGAAATGAAGATTACACATCTATTATAATTGATTTAAGAAGCCCACGAAGACTTTCTTTCACAGTAAAAGTCTTTGTCACATTGAGGGGTGGTTTATGTGTCTTAAACCTCATTATTTTCTTGTAGTTGTTACAAGATAAATGATAAGGAGGCACAGAGATGTGTTTTGAAGAAAAAGGGGTGCAAGATGTGCCTGGACCAACAACAGCAGATTAATTTTGAGAACAATATATGGCTCCCTGAGGCTGCTCGACTTGGCTAGTGTTTGGTAACCTAGGAAGCCTGGAGGGTCCTTCTTGGGCTGTAACAACTGAGGGAGCCAACAGCTGTACCCAGCATCCTCCTAGGGAGAGTCCTTTCCACTTCCATCTTTGAGCATATTCGATTTCAGGCACAGCTATTGCGATATGCAATTTATATTATGCATAATTTGGTTATATGGTATAATATATAACATCATTTACATGTCAGTCACATTTATACGTAAAATAAGATTCTGTTTGGGTGAAAGTTTCTAGTGACAACGTGCTCTAAGGGGGTCATCGTTAAAATTCCTCTTGTGACTACTTTTGTGTAATTCTGTGGATTGTATCCATGTTCGTGAATAGTGAGTGACAGTGGCTCAGAGGGCAGATGCATTTTCTGGGCTGTTCCATAAACCACAGACTTATCATAAGAGGCAATATTGATTAAACCCCACGGCCGAGGCCCCTGTGGGGAGCTGACCTGTGCTTGAGTTAGGAATCGTAAAAGACTGGGGATCATGGTCAAGTAAACCAAAGTGGATCTGGTAATTTAAAGGGAGTAAAAAATTTTAGTGATTGTAAAAAGTTCTTGTTTATTTGATTGGTTTTTTGGGGGAGGAGCGGTTAGGAACAGAGAAAACTGTTTGAAAAAAGAAGTGCTCTTGTGTTGGAAGTGTGGTGCTAGTCTATCTGTCAGTCAATCAGTCATCCATTTGTTTACGTCTCTGTCCATGTGTCTGTCTGTCTAGGTATCTCCTGTCTGTGGATCAGTCTGTGTGTCTGCGTGTCTATGGATCTATCTACCAATCATCTGTGTATCGGTGTGTGCATGCATCTGTCTACCTGTCTACCTGTCTGTGTATCGGTGTAACTGTCATCTGCTTGTCTATCTGTGTATCCATCATCAATGTGTCTATCTATCATCCATCCATCCATCCATCCATCTATCCGTCTTTTTCTCCTATGCCATGGTTTATTTAGCATTATGCTGTGTTGCTTTTCACTTTATTTTATGACTGAAAAGTGACGCTCCAGGGTTGGGATTTTACTTTATCACCATAAACTGTTTGGGATTTTAATTATCTAGGTGATTTCCTTCATGCTCTAGGGTATTTTGCCTTTAGGGAGCATAGGAAGCTTAACTTGCAAGATTTTCTGCAGTGAAAAATGTTCGCTCTCAGAATACTGAGATCTCAGGGAAGGGTATGTGCAAACCTTGGCAAATCATTCAGACTCAGTCGCCCTCAGTATGATCGTGTTTGTAATGAGGGTGTGGAAATGAATGTTCTCTAAGTTGCCATGAAGTGCTGATTTCTGTGTTGCTCAGAGTCTGTAAGCAATATGAAGCACAAGGGACCTTCTGTTTGCCTTCAGACTGCTACTCTTTGTCACTTGATACTGCATGTGGTTTACTTGGTTACCAAGTGGTGGTCAGTGGCACTGAGACACTCTCTCCTGACAGCTTCTGTGTCCTCAAAGCATGGCCAGTTGTAAACCCGGAAGCCGTCTTTTAGGCTTCATTTGCTGTATGCTATGAGCCTCAGAGATTTTGTACACAGACAGTTAGGACTTAACATCTGCATTCATGATCAGTAATTTTCAGGTCTCAAACACAGTAGTGTTAGCTGGTTTGGTCTGAAATTAGAATTACTAGTTTGTGAGTGAAACCCGCAGTGAACTTTTACAATGCTTCTTTTGTACCCAAACCATGAGCTTTCTCTTATCATCTAAGACGAACCATGCAATATGGAAATATCTTAGTTGGTGTTTCTTGGGCACTAAATTGTTCATATTCACCTTGTTAACATATTTTACATAAATGTAATTTATGCATCACGTTTGACTCTTCTGTGGTATTTTGATAACATAATTTTAACATTGTTTGAGTTCATAATCCAGACTGAAAGGAAGAGGACATAGGCTTTGTCAGCATCATCTGTGTAGTATTATATTGGACCAATGTGAGACGATAAATCAGCATTTAGTGAAGATAATTGCAAGCTTAGGTCTCAACCATAGCATCTCTACAAAAAATAAAGTTTTGCCATATTCTACCTTTTTTGATTTCTAGTCTGATTAATAAAGAATTTTTTTGTTCCTAGAAATCTGAGCAAGTAAGTTGCTATGGGTGTGAAGATGAAGACTTTGGCTTGCAGGTAGTAGAAATGCACAAAGGTATAAGGAACATTGTTTAATTTATTTTGTAAGAGGAAAAATGTGACTGTGGAAATTTTTGAATGCGTAAGAAACTATCTATTTAGGGTTATGCATATCAAAATGCAGAGTGTGACCCAAACTTGGAAGTAGTCAGAGACCCCACTCAAAAGAAATTTCAACTTGGTTAGTTCATATTTTTTCCCTGTAGATGAAATCCTGCTGGGGAAGGGGGGCACACCTCATCGATAAGGGTACCTTCATGGTGAATATGTGTATATCTAGCTTTAAATTGTACCCTACAATTTTGAATAAAAATTAAAAGAGGGAAAAAAAGAAATCAACCCTTCAGGTTTACTCCTCTGCTGGATAAAGACTATGGGAGAAAAAGGGGGAAAAGCAACAGTATTAAAATTCCAGAAATGTAATCTGAAATCAATAAGTGATATTTTCTGGCCAAAGTAATGCAAGGGTTTCCATTCCCTGTGTGATGGAGCTACTTTACATTGCAATAAATGCACATTGAGGAAAAAAAAAGAAATCCTGCTAATATTAGATTTTGTATTGGGTTAGGGGAAATTATAGCATAGTCTAAAGAAAGTAAATAAACTATTTCTTAATAGACCACTTTGGCATAATTTGTCTAGAGTGATGGCCCTGCATATATGTTATGTTGTTGCTCAAGGGTTTTATTTTTTTTTTCTTTTTCTTTCTCTTTCTTAGAAATAAGAGGGGTATAGCTGTTTTTGTTCGTTTGTGTTTTGCAAAGTTCAGACTTTAAAAGGGCGAGACACTTTGTTCTAAGTGTAACTGTATCTGCACACCTAGGGGAGAGTGAATTCTGAAACTGATGGGTCTGCACAGTCAGAGCATTCGCTGGCCTCAGAAAGTAAGGAGCAAAGGCATTGCTTCTCAGCTGTTTGCCTGAATGATACTTTTCCCTCTTAGGAGATAAGTAATGATAGTTTTACCTGCTTGTTTTTCTAAGTTTGGATACCCCAAGAGTTGATTCAGCTCAGTATTTTTTAAAAATCAAATCTCAGTTTCTGAAACAATTAAGGAAAATCCTCTTTTCTTCTCCAATGTCCTTTGGAGGAAAGCAGATGAAATTTGTTAAACAAAGGCTAACAGGAAAGCAAGCATCTATTAATTGACATCTAATTTTCTGATGTGCCCTTATGCAATAATATGTAAATTGAAAAACTGGACCCGGTTGTCATTTAGCCAGAGGCGGGACTCCCACATCAGATTCACGTATTACTGGACTATGTTTTCTGTGTAGAACATAAGTGCAAGTCTTTCCAGGTTGGACTTCTATGGAGTTTTTGTGTATCTGACTACCTGTGGTATAATGGAAATTGGGAAAACAACAATAATCATAAGTCTCTGAAATATAGGATAAAACATGATAGAATCCATTATGATGACAGTGGCATCTGTTGAGATGGTGGGGAGGAGGGATATAGGGAACTAGTTTGTGAATATGTAGGCAACAACATATTCACATTTAATGCTTCAGAGTGAAGTGCTGCAATTTATACTAAAGAAACTCATGAAAAGGACGCTTGACTTGAACCCAGGAGTGAGTGAGCAATTTAATGAACTGATCAAGTAACATGTGGGGGATAAACAGAAAAATAAAAAATTATCTATTCCTGGTAGACACAGGTAAGCCATGGTTGCAGTGATGATGGTAGAAATAAAGAAAGGGAACAAGATGAAGGATGCACAAAAGAAAGAAGCTGACAGTTGGGCCTGGGGTGCTGAAGGACACACAATCAGGCTTACTGACAGTGTTCTGAAAAGAAATTTGGGAGAAAAATGAATAGGATTATGTATTAGTCAGTTCAAGCTGCTATAACAAAATGTCACAGACTGGATAGCTTGTAAACAAGACACATTGATTTCTCATAGTTCTGGAGGCCGGAAAGTCTAAGATCAAGGCCCTGGCAGATTCCGTGTCTGGGAGGGTCCACTTTCGGGTTCATAGATGGTCATCTTTTTCCTGTGCTCTCACATGGTGGAAGAGGTGAGAGAGTCGTCTATAGAGCCTCTTCTGTAAGGACACTGATCCCATTCGTTCACGAGGATGCTCTTTTAAATCGAAGTCCTGCCCTCGTGATCTGATCACTGCCCAAAGCCTCCGCCTCCTAATGCCGTCACCTTGGGAGTTAGGGATCAACATGTGAGGTTTTGGGAGGAGGAGCACACACATTGGGTCCACAGTAGACTAGGCAACATGGCAAAGACTTTAGGGAGGTTTGGGTGGGATAAGAATAGACAGAAATGGATTTTTGTTTCCTTAAATACTTAGGATACTGGGATATCTTGGCCTGTTTAATTAGAAAATAGATATGTGCCAGTTTGTACTTTGCAAAAAAATTAAACTCTGTTTAGGGCAACCCCTTCAGGCCCCCTCCCACTGTGGGAGTTTTTCTGTCCTCTCAACAAATCCTGCTTTAAAAAAATAATAAATAAATAAATTCTGTTTAGTCTTACTTTTATTACATTTACCCAAAAAGTTGGATCTGCCGGGATGTTTGATGACCTGAATGAAGCCCTCACCGCCTGGGTAGCAATCACCTTAGGTACATAGCCCCTAAGAGAGTTACGACGTGCAAGGAGCCTGGACAGAATCTCTAGGAGTTTCCAGGCTGCAGAACTCATGGGATGCTTAGATATTTGACTGTTCAGATATGATGGGAGGGAGGAAAGTAGGAAGGACAATGGTTAAGCAAAGTAAAGCAAGACAGAAGTTCTCCTTAATCTAGCTGTGAACCTATAAGTGATCTGCACACATAACACATATGTGACTGTACTTTAGTTTTCATGCTCTTTATCATTCTGTCAGGTGCTGGAACTTTTTCTCTGTGAGGAATGTTCTGTGCATTTATTACGAAAAAAGGACTCATGTGGCTGGAGTTGATATGATGACCATTTTTTCAGAATTTGTATCTCTGTATACTTTTACTATGTTTACAAAATCGAGTCTATTATTTTTCAAAATTAAAAAAAATTGTTTTTCCACCAAGAAAATTTTATATGCTATGTATAAAAATACACTTGGTTGTATTTCCTTTAACCTTTCATGCATATGTAAAATATATGCACTATTGTTTACACTTTGTATGCACAGATTTCTATCATGCTTTTTCATGTAACTTTAGATTATAGATGCTTCCATGCTGTTAAATATATTTTACAAATATTTTAAAAGCTACATGGTATTTTCTTGCATGACTGCATAATATATTTTACTTACTGTTTTCCTGTGTTGTATGTTTAGATTATTTTCTCTGATTTGCTAGGCAAAATAATGTATTGATGAACATTCATGTGTGTAAGTTATTATATGCACTATGGATTATTTCCTTGAAATATACTTCATTAAATAAGAGTACTGAATCAAATGGTATGAATTTTAAAGGTATTTGATACATGTAAACAAGTCGCTTTCTAGAAAAGATCTCTCACTTTGGGCTTCTATTGAATTCTCTAAAAATGTTCTATATTGGTAATTCTAGAATAAATTTCTATTGGTAAGTGAAACTAGAACTATAGCCCACAAAGTATTATAATTTTAAAATAAAATTGCATCAATCCCCCAAAACTATTCTTAGTTTTGCCATTATTCCAATACAATCTAACAGAAAAAAATGCACAAATAGTTTTTATTTAAATCAATTTTATCTTAATTGTATATTTGGTATTCTGATGGATGTAAGCAACAGAGTATACCAAGTCATTGTGTTGGATGAATCAGGATTAATTCTAATTTTCCAAGTAAGTTTTACACAAGAAAATAAAAATTTTCTCAGATTCCAGGCCCAAGAATTTAGAAGATACTGTTAGGGTTCTGAGGTCACAACTGACCATTTTTACCTGGAGGTCCACACTGAGGACTTTCACCTGGAGGCCCACTAAGAGACTTCAGTCTCCAGTGACCCCTATATTTATCCCCCAGCAACTGAGCTGAGACTCAGTCTGATAGCTGGTGAAGTAAATGTGGGGAAGCTGAGGAGCCAGGCCTGGCATGAGGAGCAGCCCATCACCACTAGATGTATTTCATGGGGGAAAGTATCCTCCTCTGTGCCCTTGCTTTGATCTTTGTCATGAGTGAGGTGAGGGCAGTATGAAGTGAGCACCTGATCCATTGGAGGTGTTGTTTAATGAATCATTTATTTACTTTGCCTACATGAGTAACATTTTAGGGAACTATTTCCTATATAGTTAATGAGAAAAAATGTCAGACATCGTTTAATAGGATTCAAAGCTTGGTCTACTGATGCAGAGAAAAAATGTTAAGTGGCCATTAACAAGTAATTGGAAAGGGCATTTGGACCAATTTGGATTTTTCCACATTGATTATAAAATAATAGATAAGGCGGGCTCGGTGGCTCAGCCTGTAATCCCGCGCTTTGGGAGGCCGAGGTGAGTGGATTGCCTGAGCCCGCGGGTTCGAGACCCGTCTGGGCAGCGAGACCTCATCTCTACAACAAATCAAAAAATCAGCCGGGCGTGGTAGCGCGCGCCTGTAATTCCGGCTTCTCGGAAGGCTGAGGCGGAGGGATCGCCGGAGCCCAGCAGGTCGAGGGTGCGGTGGCCGGGAGCGGCCGCTGCACTCCAGTCTGTGCGACAGAGTGAGACTCCGACTCAAAAAAAATAAAAATAAATAAAATAAATAAAATGAATAGGTAGCTCTCTCTACCCTAATTCTTTTTTTTTTTTTCTGAGTTGGAGTCTCACTCGGTCGCCCAGACTGGAGTGCAGTGGCCGCTCCCGGCCACCGCAGCCTCGACCTGCTGGGCTCCGGCGATCCTTCCGCCTCAGCCTTCCAAGAAGCCGGAATTACAGGCGCGCTACCACGCCCGGCTGATTTTTTTTGATTTATTGTAGAGATGAGGTCTCGCTGCCCAGGCGGGTCTCGAACCCGCGGGCTCAGGCAATCCACTCACCTCGGCCTCCCAAAGGCGCGGGATTACAGGCTGAGCCACCGAGCCCGGCTCTACCCTAATTCTTAATCCTCCCAGCATGCCCAGAAATAGCAGCACCCAGTGAGAGCCACTTAGAAATAACTTCACAGTTTCTCAAGTTTCTCATTGACGTCCGGCCTCTACTTTTTTTTTTTTTTTTGCATTAAGATTGTGCATTTGACTAAGGTGCTGTTGTGCTTTGGGATCTTTTTGTTGCTCTTTCCTCTCTCTCTCTGTCTTCTATTCTCACTGTTCTTTTGCTCTGTCAGCAATCTAAGTTCAGCTTGTCTTTAAGTAACTGCTTCCCATCCTGGACAGCAAAGAAATCTATTTCCAGATTCTCTAGCTCCTACAGGTCATGGGTTTGTGCAGCTTTTAAAAGTCTAGGTTCAACAAGATGTTAGGGAAAGTGTGACAAGCAAGCCTACCCACTAGGAGAAAATGGTCTCTGATGAGAAAAAGTCTGCCTGTAAGTATATTTATTATTTTTCTTCATTGTCTCCACCATCCAGAGCCGTCTGTGTCCTCAAGGCCTCCATTCTGACTTCTCATCTTTCCTGACAATTGTTGAACTCATATTTTGTTTCCCTCAGGAGATTAAGAGCATTGCTCACCTGTGGCCTGCCCTTAATCCCAGGCCAGGCGCGCTTCTCAGACAGAGATACTTCTCCTCCTGACTGGAATTCATCTTGTCCCCATCTGGCTTTGTATTTGGCTTTACCTCTACAACATCCAGTGTCTTTTTACCTACATATCTTCCTCTCCATGAGGCTCTTTCCTTTGGTCTTCATATAAGAAAGATAAAGTATCTGTGTTTAAAAACACCAGTCCTTTCGCTTGACTGCACTTTCCCTAACTGTCGAATTTGTTTTTACAAGCCACTTTCTTCAACCACGTATCTCTGGACACTATTTCTGGGACAATGTTAACCTACAGTTCTTGTCTATTCCCTGGTTGCTGACTAGGACTCCTGAGTTGTGATCACTCCCAAAGATGATTTGCATCTTTCTTCTTTCTCTAATATTAATTATTCATCCAGTCTTGTTCAATAATTTTGGTAATGCAGTGGAGCCCATCTTTTCCCCATTGCCCTCATTTGGAGACCTCAAATGCAGTGATCTATGCTTGATATTAATCTGTGATTTTCCTGTGTTCTGTTTTCTCTTATACAATACTACCACTCTGTGCTATCTGACTTTTCGGGATAGGGACCCGGAACGGCTCCAGAGTGCCTGCTTGATGTATACTAGATGTGGTGACTGGAACCAGTGACTATAGCGACAGGACCCGACACTAAGGGGGACAGTTTCACAATGTAGGGAATAGTGCCTGTGGCGATGACAGTGGACTTCAGGCAGCCCCTAATGCCTGGAGCAAATCAGAGGTTAGCAGAAGGGGGCCTGAAGCTTTCTTCTTGGCAGGTATCCAACCCTTTGTACAAAGGGCAAGTTAGATTTCTTTCTGAGACAATGCTAGAACAAAGCAAAAAGAATAGACATTTCAAACATGGGCATTGATAGCTATGCTTTTCTGATTGAGGAAGTGGCCAGAGGCAGAAAAGGACCAAACCTCCAAGGAAACTATTGCCCAGAGAAAGAGTGCAGCAAGGAACAGAACCAGATGTTGGTTCTAGGGTTCAAAGTTACAGTTAGACAGAAGGAGTGCATGCTGGGGAGCTACTGTATGACACGGTGACCACAGGTAATAACGTTTACTCGAAAATTGCTAAGAGAGGAGATTTACACATTCTCACTACAAAAAAGGATAAAAATGTGAAGTGATGGATACACTCATTAGCATCTTTCCATAATGTATGTATACATTAAATATCACATTGTACACCATAAACACATATCATTTGTACTTGTCAATTAAAAGTGCAACTTTAAAAACATGTATTTTTTAAAAGCAAACAATAGATGGGGCAGAAGTAATTTTGGAATTGTGAGAATCAGCAAGAAGTGTGTCCATGGACCCTGTTCCTGTATTAATCACCCTCACCCTAGGTCACTGTGGTTAAAAGGAGAATTAGAAAGAAGAGATGAAAAGAGTGAACTATTATCATAATACTATAAGAAAGGGATTGGTTGTAGTGGGAAACTGCCAGGGATAGAGGCTCACCTCATCAACAAGGATACCTGCATAATAGCCATTTGTATCCCTAAACCTGAATTGTACTCCACATCATTAAAATAAAAAAAAATTAGAAAAAAGAATGTGATTTATGGTTTGTTAGTTAAGCAATACTAAGTTGTTCATTTAAAAAAATATGTCAAAGCATAATTTTAAAATATAGAATAATTTATTTCTTAGGGGCAGGGGTGGAATTTCAGCTAAATGCTTATATTTATTTTATTTTATTTTATTTTATTTGTTTATTTTTTGAGTTGGCGTCTCACTCTGTCACCCAGACTGGAGTGCAGTGATTGCTCCCGGCCACTGCAGCCTAAACCTGCTGGGCTCTGGCGATCCTTCCGCCTCAGCCTTCCCAGTAGCTAGAACTACAGGAGCGCGTTACCAAGCCCGGCTAATTTTTGATTTATTGTAGAGATGGGGTCTTGCCAAGTTGCCCAGGCGGGTCTCGAACTCGAGGGCTCAGGTAATCCACTCACCTCGGTCTTCCAAAGTGCTGAGATTTCAGACTGAGCCACCGAGCCTGTCCTATTTATTTATTTTAAATACTTGCCTTTAAAATTTTTTTTATTTAAAATATGTGGAGTGCAATTCAGGGTTAGGTATACAAATGTGCATTATGCAGGTACCCTTGTTGATGAGATGTGGCCCCTCATCCCCTGTCAGTTTCCCACTACTGCCACTCCCTTTCATATAGTATTATGATAGTTGTTCAAGGTTTGCTTATGAGTGGGAACGCGTGAACTCGGTTCTTTGTTTTTGTGATAGGTCACGCAGTATTATAGCCTCTAAGTCCATCCAAGTTGCTTGAAGTTCATAATTTTGTCCTTCTTTATGTCTGTGTATTATTCCATCATGTATATGCTCCACATTTTTTAAATTGATGCCGCAATAAACATGCAATAAACAAGTATGCACAGGTATCTTTTTCATAGAGTGATTTGAGTTCTTCTGAGTACATTCCCAGTAGGGGAATTGCAGGGTCATATGGAAGGTCTATTTTTTTAAGATCTTTTAGGAATCTCCACATTGTTTTCCACAGAGGCTGTAATAGTTTACACTCCCACCGACAATATAGAAGTGTTCTCTTTTCACCGCATCCTCTCCAGCATCTGTTGTTTTTTGAGTAATTGATGATGGCTATACTGACTGGAGTTAGGTGCTGTCTCAGTGTGGTTTTAGTTTGCATTTCTTTGAAGACTAGAGAGGCCGAGCATTTTTTCATGTGTCTGTTGGCTGCTCTTATGTCTTCTTTTGAGAAGTGTCTATGTCTTTTGCCCACTTTGTAATCGGGCTGACTGTTTTTTTCTTTTTGGCACATTTGAGTTCCTTGTAGATCTTAGAAGTTAGGCCTTTGTCAGATATACAGTTGGTAAATATTTTTCCCCAGTCTGTGGGCTGTCTCCTCGCTCTCTCAATGGTTTCCTCGGCTTTGCAGAAGCTTGTCAATTTGATGGAGTCCCACTTGTCTATCTTATCTCTTATAGAATGGGCACATGGGGTTTTGATCAGGGATTGGTTGCCAGTTCCAATTTCCATAAAGCTGTCTCCTGCATTTTCTAAGGTTCTTATAGTTTGAGAGTTTATATTTGGGTTTTTGATAGAGTTGACTTTTGTGTATGGTGATAGGCAGGGGTCTTATTTTAATCTTCTGCATGTGGTCAGCCAGTTTTCTGAGCACCATTTACTGAATAGATTCTCCTCTCCCCAGTGGTTGTTGGTGGAGGCTTTATCGAAGACGAGTTAGTTGAGAAACTGAGGTTTTGCTTCTGGAATCTCTATCCTGCTCCATTAGTCTATTCCTATACCAGTACCAGGCTGTTTTGATTATTGTAGCTTTATAATAAAGATTAAACTCTGGGAGCGTGATGCCTCCCACTTTTTTTTGCCTGAGGATTGTTTTGGCTATTCGTGATCATTTATGTTTACATATGAATTCCTGTATTGTTGATACCAGGTCTGAGAAGAATGCTGCTGGTAATTTAATGGGCATTGCGTTAAATCTGTAGATTTCCTTGGGTAGGGTGGACATCTTAACCATACTGATTCTTCCAATCCATGAGCATGGAGTATTTTTCCATTTGTTTGTGTCTTTGATTTCTTTGAGCAGTGTTTTGTACTTTTTGTTGTAAAGTCTTTGACTTCCCTGGTTAGGACGCTGCCAAAGTATTTCTTTCTTTTTTTGGTGACTATTGTGATTGGGATTGTGCTTTTTATTTGAGTTTCTGTTTGTTTATTGTTGGTTTATAGAAATGCAGCTGACTTTAGCACATTTATTTTATACCCTGAGACTTATCCAAAGTCCTTTATCAGTGCAAAGAAGTTTTTGACAGATTATCTTGGGTTTTCGAGGTAGAGAATCATGTTGTCTGCAAAGAGGGATAACTTGACTTCCACTTTTCCTCTTTGGATACCCCGATTTCCTTCTCTTGTTTGGTCACTCTAGCTAAACTTCCAATATTATCTTGAGCAGGAAGGGTGAGAGTGGGCATCCTTGTCTTGTTCCAGTTTTTAGGGGAAATGGTTCCAATTTCTGTCTGTTTAGCATTATGTTGTCTGTTGGTTTCTCATAGATGGTGCTTACTATTAAATGCATGTATTTAATATGTTCTATTCCTTCTTGCCAAACACCCATTAAAAGTCACATAACATAGTGAGTCTGACAATTGGGGATGTATATAATTTTTTTTAAAATTTGGAATCTCACTCTGTCACCCAGAGTGGAATGCAGTCACACGCTCATGGCCACCGCAGCTTTGGCATGCTGTGCTCAGGAGGTCCTTCTGTTTCAGCCTTCCAGGTAGCTGGAACTACAGACATATGCCACCAAGCTTGACTAATTTTTTGATTTCTTGTAGAGACAAGGTCTCACCATGTTGCCCAGGCTGGTCTTGAGCCCGTGGCCTCAGGCAATTCTCTTGTTTCCGGTTCCCAAAGTGTTGAGCCACGGTGCCTGGCTAGGGGATGTATATAATGTTTTTAGTTGTCTGAGTATGATGCTAGAACACAGCTTTGATTCTTGAAATGTAAAAATCCAAAACTAGCAAGAACTGGAACTAGAAATGGAACAAACCCGATGATGTGAAATTTAGATAAGTGAAGATAAGAGTCATACTTAGAACAAATTTTATTTGCTGAGATGCTGAATCAAAAGCTACACAAGGCACCCAAAGAAGTGGTACTAGTTAGATATATCACTGATTTTTTTCCCAAGCTACTTTGAAAATGTTGGGTTAAAATGAAAACTAGAAGCCATACACCTAATACCAGATCGGAATGAGGTGGTGGAGGTGGTTACTTTCAGATCCCTTATCTCATGACCCCTATGTCTAGAGATTCCTTTCTACAGAAGGTAATCTGATCACTGCTCTGTTACCTCTGTGGAGCCTTGTTCTGGGAGTCGGATATGCAGGCTTGGGAACAGTGCAGCTTTCCATTCTCACTTGTTCTGGAAACACTTCTGCACATTTCTGGTTTGAATTTCCACATTGAAATTGTTGCCAGTTGTTGTTCAAAATGTCATTATTTTATTTTAAACTTTTGATTAACATGAGTGTTAAAATGTGTCTAGTTAAAGAAAGAAAGGAATGGATCCTGTGCATTCTAGATCGCTTTATCATCAAAAACTCTTTTACCCCCAAGTTTATGAAAAAGAAAAACATAGAAGAATAGATTTTGAAGAACTGTTGTAAAAATACATTACATAAGTTTCAACATTATTAGTTGTTGAATCTTTTGTAATCTAGAAAGTTAAAGAAAATTTAGAGATTTTACTGTTCCTAGATGCAAATTGCATTTTAAATACATAGTTTAGAGAAAAAAAGGAACCAAATACTGCCTTGTTATTTGAGGAACTTAAGGAAAAAAACACTTTATTATATCATAATGAAGTCTGAAAATAAAGTAGCTTTGGGAATTTTTATAATTCATTATATTTCTGAGTTCCTATAAGTTGTTAGCAAAATTGTACTTTTCTCATTCACTCAGTATAGCAGCATAACTTTGACCTCTCTGCTTTCTAGACTGCATCTCAGGCCTTTATAGCTTGTTATATCTCTGGCAGTTCTCTACCTTTTATGAGTTGAAGATTTTATGAAATTCTATTTTTTCAATTTAATAGAACCATTTTACTATAAAGCAGCCCTTCGTGTTAATTTTCCTCTCCGTAATCAACAATATCTTATTTAGATATAATGTAAACACATATTTTAGTCAAGCTTAATTGACTCCTTTCTGTGTATTCTACCTGATTCTTATTTAACTGAGCATGTCTCAAAGATAGGTCCCATGTCAGTTAGTCCCTTTGCTTGGCACAAAGCAAAGGCATTTTAAAAAGCATAATTTATACTTTCCTAACAAAAAAGTAGACATTTCCATGTTGTCATGTAGTTTTTCTGTTTCAGTTGGAAATATTCTCTGAGCAGTTCCATCTAGAAAGCATTTTGAAGGGCAGTATCTAGGTAGTTAATAGGGTATAAGCCTTTGTATTCCACTACTGCTAAATGAGGGATTGGGTTGAATAAATAATTAGCACCCACAGTTTATTGAAAACCTCATTTTAGTAAGTAGTTGCAACTTTTTCCTTCCCTGAACCTCTTCCAGAATTGTTAATGGTCAGGAAAATAAACTGGTTTGAATTCCAACTCATTTTATTTCCATGCCTTCTTTCTGGTGGAAAAAAAATACAATCAAAAGACTTGAAGAGCCAGGAGAAGAGGAGATGGAAGAGAATAATTAGCAGAAACAGTTTTTTAAACGTTTCTAATCAGATTTCCAATTCTGGCCAAGATGGATTAGTGTCATTCCTCCCAGGTCCTCCTTTCCATAACAAAAAATCCCTGGATATAACACAACATAGAAAAAATACTGAAGATCTGAAGGTTGAAAGAAGAAGACAGCCTGTTTGAGGACCTCAGAACTTGAGGAATTATGTTGTATGACTTCCTTGGATTTGCTTTTCGTCTTTCATGCGTCCCAGATACTACCCTGGAAAGTCTGCAACCTGGAATTGCTGACAAACCAACAAACAAAAATCAACCAAAACCTTCCTTAAAAAAAACCCTGGCCAAAGGACCAGGAAAAGAATGGTTTATGAGTACAGAAATTGTTTTGATAATGCCTACCCCACTCCAGTCAATGCCAATAAAAAGACACGATAGGCTTTCTCTCCATAGTTGCAGCAGAGCCAAACTGGGACCAAATTCTTAACCCGCCGTCCAGTAGAAACAGAAGTGTACTGTTTCTACTGGATGTAGAACTGAACAACACCATTAATCGATAGCATCTGACTGACATTTATATAACACTTTATTCAACAACAGTAGAATACAAGTTCTTTTCAAGTAATCATAGAGCATTCCTCAAGATAAGCCATATTCCTAGTCCTAAAACAAATCTCAGTTCACCTAAAATAATGAATATCTAACAGTTTATGTTTTCTAAACATAATGAAATCAAACTAGAAATCTGTGACAGAAAGAAAGCAAGAAAATCTCTAAACAATAAAATTTTAAGTAAATAGTGGGTTGAAAAGGAACTCTCAAAGAAAATGAAATAATAAGCCGGGCTGGTGGCTCAGCCTGTAATCCCATGCCTTAGGAGGCTGAGGTGAGTGGATTGCCTGAGCCCGTGGGTTTGAGACCCGCCTGGGCAACTTGGTGAGACCTCATCTCTACAATAAATCAAAAAATTAGCCGGGCGTGGTAGCGCGCTCCTGTAGTTCCAGTTTCTTGGAAGGCTGAGACGGAAGGATCGCCAGAGCCCAGCAGGTTGAGGCTGCAGTGGCCGGGAGCGGCCATTGCACTCCAGTCTGGGTGACAGAGTGAGACTCCCAACTCAAAAAAAAAAAAAAAAAAAGGGAAAAGAAAAGAAAAGAAAAACACAGCATGTCAAAATTTTAAGGATGCTGTTAAGGCAGTGCTGAAGGGAAAAGTAATAGCCCAAATGTGTCTATTAAAGAAAGAAAACTCTCAAATATAAGTCCTCCAAAATGAGAAAAGGAAGATAAAAATAAATCCACACCAAGTAGATGTGAACACATTATCAAGGTAAGAGCAGATATAAATGAACTTGAAAACAAACAAAAACCCATTGAGAAAATCAATTAAAAAATTTGATTCTTGCAAAACAAATAAAATAATTTGATAAACCTTGTATGAAAATAAGAGAGAAAACACAAATTACCAGTGTCAGGAATGAAACTGGATCTATCACTACACATCTTTCTTGCATTTAGGTGAAAATAAGGGAATATTATGAACAATTTTACATATAAATTGAACCACCTAGGGAAAAAAATTGACTAATTTTTTGAAAACTGCAAGTTCCTCAAACATACCCAAGATGAAATAGATATCTAAATAGTCCATTAATGACTAAAGAAATTGAGTTTGTAATTAGAAGTTCCCAAAAAAGAAATCTCTGGGCCCAGATAATTTCACTGGAGAATTCTATAGTACATTTAAAGAAGAATTATCACTAATTGTACACAATCTCTCTAGAAAATGGAAAAGAAGGGAATCATTCCCAACTCATTTTATGAAGCCAGCGTTACCCAAATATCAACACTAGAGAAAGACAGTGCACTAAAGGAAAACAGATAACAATATATCTCAAGAACATTGGCATAAAAATAATGAACAAAATATTTGCAAACCAAATCCGGCAATATATCAAAGGAATTAAATACCATGATTTTTTCCAAGTTTGCAAACCTGGTTCAAAAATTGAAAATAAACCAATATATCCATATCATATCAATAGGTTAAAGAAGAAAAACCATAGAAAAAGAAAAGGCATTTAAAAAATACAGCACCCATTCACGATAAAAATTCTAAGCAAACTAAGAATAGAGGAGAATTTTTAAAAAGAATCTACAGGAATCTTAAAACCATCAATCATAGTTCATGGTGAATTACTAGATGCTTTTCCTCTAAGACTGCAAATGAGGCAAGGGTAGCCACTCTCACCTCTCTTGTTCTAGCCACTCCTGTAGAGGAAGAAAAATAAATAGAAGGTATACAGATTGGAAAGGAAGAAATAATACTATCGATGATGAATGGTTATCTGCATAGAAAATTCCAGTAATTTACATAAAAATTTCTAGAACTAACAAGTAAATTTAGCAAAGTTATAGGATGCAGGAGCAACAGAAAAATCAGCCATACCTAGATACTAACAAAAAACATATGAACACTGATTTTAAGATGAAAACAGACTGGGCATCATGGCTCATGTCTTTAATCCCAGCATTTTGGGAGGCCAAGGTGGGAGAATCATTTCAGCCCTGAAGTTTGAGGCCATACTGGGCAACACAGCAAGACCTCAAAAGGAAAACAAACAAACAAACAAAAAACTTGACAGGCATGGTGGCGCGTGTAGTCCCATCTACCAGGGATGCTAAAGTGGGTGGATTGCTTGAGTCCAGGAGGTTGAGGTTGCAGCAAATTGGCATCCTGCCACTGCACTTCAGCCTGGGCAGACAGAGTGAGACCCTGTCTCAATAAATGCAAAAAAAAAAAAAAAAAAAAAATAGAACATAACATTTATAGTAATTCCAAGAAAATGAAGCACTTAGGTATAAACTTAATAGAACATGCACAAAACTTTTATCCTGAAAATTATAAATTGCTGATGAAAGAAGTGGTAGAAGACCCGACTAAATGGAGAAACCCTGTTTTCATGAATAGAAAGACTTGGCATGGCAAAATGTCAGTTCTCACAGATCAATCTGTAGATTTTATGTGCTCTCTCTCAAAATTCCAGCAAAACTTTTTGTAGACATAGACAAACACATTCTAAAATTTATTTTATTTTATTTAATTTTTAAGTTGGAGTCTCACTCTGTCGCCCAGACTGGAGTGCTGTGGCCGCTCCCGGCCACTGCAGCCTCCTCCCACTGGGCTTTGGCGATCCTTCCGCCTCAGCCTTCCAAGTAGCCGGAATTACAGGCACGCGCTACCCTGCCCAGCTGATTTTTTGATTTATTGTAGAGATGAGGTCTCACCAAATTGCCCAGGTGGGTCTCGAACTCACGGGCTCAGACAATCCACTCACCTCAGCTTCCCAAAGTGCGGGATTACAGGCTGAGCCACCGAGCCCGGCTTATTCTAAAATTTACATGGAAGGCTATATGCAAGAATAACTGAAATAATCTTCAAAGAGAAGAAACTACTGGGAAAAGTCTACACAAAGATTATACTTACTATTAGGCCAAAGTATTCAAGACAGGTTGGTATTAGTGAAGGGATAGATACATAAATCAACGGAGTAGAACAGAGAACAAAGAAATAGACCCATACTAATATGCCCTGCTGATGTTTAACATAGGTTCGAAAGCAATTCGGTGGAGTGACTTTTTAGCAGTGGTGGTGGAGCAAGTGACTTTGACCTGGACCTCAGACTTATACCAAAATCCAGACAAAATGGACTTAAATGCAAAATGTAAAACTTCAGAAGAAAACACAGAACATCTTTAGGACCTAGGTATAGAAGAATACTTCTTAAACTTAATGTCCAATGCATGAATCATAAAAGGAAAACTGATAGATTGGACCTTATCAAAAGTAAATTAAAATATTCTTTGCATAAGAATCTGTGAAGAAGAAGAAAAGATAAGCTATGTACTCACAGAAAATACCTGCAAACTATATATTTGACAAAGAACTTAGATTTGGAATATATATATAGAATTCTCAAAATTCAGGAGGAGCAATCCAATTAGAAAACAGGCACAAAATATGAGCTGACATTTCAGGAAAGTGTATTTACAAATGTGAATAAGCACATGAAAAGATGTTCAACATCATTAGCTATTAGGGAAGTGCAAATAAAGCCACAATGAGATACACCTAAATACCTATCAGCATGGTTATAATAATAATTTTAAAGGTGACACCATCCAGTGCTGGCTAGAATATGGAGGAACCAGATTACTCATACATTGCTGGCAGAGTTGTAAAATGATGCAGTCATTCTGGAAAATAAGTTGGCAGTTTCTTATAAAATTAGATACGCAGTTATCCTACAACCCAGCAATTGCTTTTTTTGGCGTTTATCCCGGAGGAATGAAAGTCTATAGTCACACAAGATCCTATAAGCAAACGTTCACAACATGTTTATTTTTTTTTTTTGAGTTGGAGTCTCACTCTGTCATCCAGACTGGAGTGCAGTGGCCGCTCCCGCCACCGCAGCCTCGACCTGCTTGGCTCCCGCGATCCTTACGCCTCAGCCTTCCCAGTAGCCGGAATTACAGGCATGCGCTACCACGCCCGGCTGATTTTTTGATTTATTGTAGAGATGAGGTCTCGCTGCCCAGGCGGGTCTCGAACCCGCGGGCTCAGGCAATTCACTCTCCTCAGCCTCCCAAAGGCGCAGGATTACAGGCTGAGCCACTGAGCCCGGCTCAACATGTTTATTTTTAATAGCTAAAACCTGGAAAGAAACCATATTTACTGCAGTGGGTGAATTGTAACCACAGTACCCACACTATGGAATACTATTCAGTAATAAAAAGTAAGGAATTATTGATACGCGCAACAACTTGGGTGAATTTCATGGAATCATGCTTATTAAAAACTCTAATCTCAAAAGGTTGCACGTTGTGTTTTATTTACATAACAACTCTGAAAATAAGGTGATAGAAAGGACACATTAGTGGTTGCCAGTGGTTACAGGAGTGGGGAAGGTAGTGGGAGGATGGAGAGGGTAGCACTAGGGAGCCTTGCAGTGTTAGAACAAATGTGTACCTTGATTATGCTTACAGCAATCTGTGCATGTGAGAAAACTGCACAGACCTGTATCTACCCTAGCCCCCATACAGACGCACACAAATGAGTGCATGTAAAACTAGGAAATCTTTGTGAAGTCTTGAATTGTACCAGTGCCAGTTTCCTGGATTTAATATTGTACTATAGTTATGCAAGATGTGTCCATTGGGAAAACTGGGTGAAGGGTACGTGAAACTTATCTGTATGCTTTTTTTTTACAACTCGTGAATCTATTTTCCTTTCAAAATACAAAAGTTAAGAGGTCTGAAGACATCCATACAGACGCATATATTTAAATATATACAAATATGTGTCATAAATTCAATTTTTCTTGAGAATTTGAAAATTAGAAATATTATTTCCAGTGACATGAATTTAACACTGATAATTCAAGTTTTAGGAACGTTTCTTTTATTGTTGATGAATTAAGTTGAAAATGATTTTCACTGTAGTTGGCAACTATTTCAGTAAGCAAGCATAGTTTAATTTTTAAAAAAGATATGAGTTACAAAAGTAGTTAAATGTTCATACAGCCTATCTAATTTTCTAAGTAAAATATCTGAGAATTTTCATGCTTGATCTTAGTAGCAAATGCAATTACCTAACTATTAGGTCCTGCATCATACCAAATTACATGGGTCAGAGCATGTAGATGGTGCTATTTTCACACGCCTTATTCAGAAAACCTCACCTTGTGTAAAATTTCTTCTCATTATTTTGTATTGACTTGTATTTTAGTGGAAGACAAGATCTTTGGTCACCCTTGGAGGGAATTAAGTGCACAGGACTTTGGTTTTTAGTGACAGGCTCCATTCTTTTTCCCCAGTTTCCTTCCCCATCTGTAAATGCATTCTTCCTCCATAGTGAAGAGAGCTGAGAAAAAAATTTGTTTTTAAAAAAAAACCCTGAAATGCATTTCTTAGAGAGGAGTGCTCAAAGCATATAAATTGTTGATATTTGTGAGTGTATCCGTTAATTTCTGGTGACCAATATAGTTCCAGCTTTGAGTCAGTCACTTGTTGAAATGGTAGAAAAGGAACCGGTGTAAGGTGGATGTTTGACAGCAGAAGTGATCAACAAATGGGAAGACAATCACTACAATGGCAGAGAATGGCCCTTTTCTATTAAGGCTGTCATGTTACGTTTCTCTCAGTAACAAAACAGAAAAATTATATGATACCTTCTCCACAATTTTGGATTTTCTTTGCTCTGGCATAGAATAACCATTGATCTAATGAAAACTTTTTGCGAATACCTAGTCATACTCTGGCATCATCCTGAACTGAAAAACATTCATAATACTACATACTAATAACCAAACATGTACAATTTATGGCAGGTAAAAGATTATACAGCTAAATATTAACAGCCACCTGTCACAGTAGGAAACTCAGAGATTAAGGAACTCACCCCACGCCACACAGTTTGTTTGGAACCAAGATTTATACTCCATCTGAAATCTTTCTCCTATGGAACTGAGATGGGTTAGGGGCTGTGGAAAGAGTATAGATAAGAGGCCAAAGAAAAGAATGTTGTCCATTTTAAGTGCACCATTTAATGAAAAAAATTAAGTCCAAGGCAATGTAATGATGTGATGAGAAGCCTTCATGTTTTATAGAGGCTAATTGTTCCCAACTTAATATGTAGCTAAAATAAATTTGCAATTAGAATTCTAACTTTTGGCAGGAACTTGGTAAATTGATAACGTTCACATGACAGAATAAATGGGTGAGAATAACAGGAAATTTGGGAGAAAAAGATAAATTATGGAACTTTCCTTACAAGGTGTCTAGAAAGCAGTTAGAAATGAGAACAGGTCCCTCACATCAGGGGAGATGCCAGAAATCAATGGAAGAGAAAAGGAAGTTCAGCAGCAGACGCATGTATACGTGGGGATTTAGACAGGTAACAAAGGTGGTGTTTCAGGTCAGTGGCAGAGGGGTTATTTATTTAAGGCTTTGGGTGGAAACATTACGCACTCAGTTTTCTACCTCATGCTGGGTATAAGATACGTGAGGGAGCAAAGGCTTGCACATTTCAAAAGGACTTTGGAGAACATATAGGAGAATATTGGTACTAAATCTTGAATGCAAGTTACACTCCAAGGGTGGAAAAGGCCTTTTTTTTTGTTCTTGTTGTTTTGTTTTGCTTTTTTTTTTTTTTTGGAGTACATCAAGGCCAGACACTGAGAAGAAAAACAGAGTTGAATGAAAAATTTGGTGTAGAACGGAAGGGGCTATATCCATTGCAAGGAGTAGCTGTCTATTGTAGTCAGAGAACTCTTAGACTTAGAAGACATCAGGGAACCAGTCCTGGCAGAGGATCCCAAAGCCAAACCACAGGAGAAACACAGTTAGTGGTGAAGAAGAGGTGCCAGTGCAGGTCACAGGATTGGTTAAACACAAGTGAAGCTGTTACCAAGAGAAGGGGTGCTCCTCTTGACATGAGAGGGTTGACGACAGGTTCTTGTGTTCACATTTGGAATAAATTTGCAAAGAGACACACAAAGAAGTGGGATAAGCAAGTAGTTTTACTGAACAAGGAAGACCACACTCTGGAAAAGGAGAGCGAGTGGAAACAACCTATGGAAAGCTGCTGCTTCTGCCCCCTACTATTGTTGAGCTATAACTTTTATCCTTATGGGCATGGAGGAGTAAGTTTAGCAGTGGACTTTTGCTAGACAGGGATGGTCTTAGGGCTGGGCCTTTGTTACTTCTCCCTCACATGGGGCAGGGGAGTATCAGTCCTTACAGGGTTATACTGGGACGGTCGTGGTGTCAGGTGTATGATGCAAGTGGGAGCCTCCCTAGGGTAACTTTATGTTAATACAATTAAAATGAAGCTTTATGATTATCTCAGGTCAACCTGGGCTATTGACACACATGCTATGGGGGTGTCTCAGTCTCTCAGCTTATTCCTGTCTTGGTGATCGGCTTTCTACCACAAGCATCCTGGAGGGTGCTGGTGTATCTGATAAGAGTCTATCGGGTAGGTAGGTGTGAAATTTCCTCCAGAGAGGTAGCTTACTTGCATGCATGGTTCTGCACCAGCTGCCACAGACATCGATGAGCTTGGAATTTTCCCACAGCCCTGAAGTTTCCTAATCTAACCTGTCTGCTCTATGAAAGCTGCAAGGATAGATCACTTCTGATCCAGTATCATAAGGCTTTGGGAAAACATGCTTCTGAAAACTATCTTGTGTGTGAGGGTGCAGTTTATAAGGGGCAGTTAAAAAAAGTCTGCATACTGTTAACCCAGAAATTGCCCTGTGAGAATTTTCCTGGAAACATTTGCACAATTATTGCAAAAAAATATATAATGGCATCATTGTTTAGAACAGTGAGTAACTGGAAAGTAACCAGATGCTCATAGTGGGAGAGGCTGGTGAAATACTCAGGGATCCTTTCAGATAGCTTGGTGCTTTCAGACAGTTGGGTGCTATGGAGCTCTTTAAAGAGTGTTACGTGTGCATCCCATAATGTGGTCCATGAATAGTTGCAAAATAATGTGCAGAGTAGGAACATGAATCTGAAAAACAAATGCATATGAGTTGAAAATGGCCATTCACCAGCAATGTCTTTGATTTAATGCTTTTAGAGGATGTCAGGAAGATGGGGTTACAGGGTACTTTTATATATGTATATACGTATATTTATGTATATATAAACTTTATGGTTAAGATGAATTATTTTTTAAGGTGGAGGTAGAAATACTGAACAGCAGACTGTAATGGGTCCCATGTCTCAATATTTGGCAGTGTCACTGTGCTACGCATATTCTGTAAAGAGTAGATATGTAGAATCACTGAAAGCAATTATTCCTTGTGTTATGGGGAACTCAATTCAATGCATGTAAGTTCTCTATATTTTCTATATGTTCTACCCCTAAGGTTGGTACTGCAAGGAATAAAAGATAAAGAAATAACAAAGGCTAAAGTCCATATCATGCCTGCTGTGCTCTAGGTACTCGTATAAGGCACTGGTGTACAGCACTGGTGTATACACACACACATACAAACACACACTCCTTCCTCAGCCCTATGAGGTAAGCACTGTCACCATCAAGTCATTTTATGGGTGAAGAGACCGAGGCACTGTGTGAGCTTTTGTTTGTTGTTGTTTGTTTTTTCACTCCAACTGGAGTTCTGACTCGAAGTGTGCTCTGAACCTGGCTGTGTGCCTCTCCTGCTTCTGTACCCACGATGTACTTCCACGAATGCACATGTGTGTGCTGTGTAGCCTGGAAAGATTCTCCAAGGCTTATCATTCATACCAGTGGACTTTGAAGTGAAAAAGGGCATTGTTAGTACCATGTGACACGCAGACGTGAGCCAGGGCAGTCCTGGACAAAATGAGACCATCTATATCTGTCCTTAGATATACTGTCTCATAGTGACTGATATAGAGTGAATGCTTTTCACAGTCAGATCAGAACATGTCCTGGGAGGATTTGAAGGAGGGAGAGTGAAGCCCCAGCCTTCCTTGGAAGAAAGGGAGCATTGGGGGTGCTATCGAAACGGTGATGGGATTGTTCTGGCCCCTTGGGTGCTGCAGAGCAGGAAACTGACCTAGTGAGGGGACCTTACATTTTTGGACTACTGTGGACATCAGATGCAAGGTAACCTTCAGCTTTTTCCCAAGCCATTTCTCCTACCAGGAAGAGGGCCAAGCCCCAGGGCCCCACTGACCAATGCTTATCTGCTTGGCATGTCTTCCGGGCCTTGAAGACCAGCCCTTCTCCCCCTCTTGTAGTAACTCACTCTCCAACTCAGCCAGGGTGAAACAGTTTTGCCATCCTCAGTGGGTCCCATGCCCAGCATCCACTGCATTGCTGTTTTCACGGTTTATCTCGATATTGGCTCAATGGAATGTATCTGATGCCGGGCTGCCTGTTACCTGGGAACACAGCAAAAACGGGGAGAACGGAATGAATCCAGTCATTTGGTTGCTGTGGGAAGCTTAAAATTTCTGGTTGAGCACGAAAGTGATGATACCAAACTGATTGTAGGAAGATTATTTTGTTGACAAGTTGGTTAGAAATAAGGGAGTCTTGGTGACAGAGACAAGGAGCAGCCTGCGCAGGTGTCAGAGGAGGTAGCAAGGTATGTGTTCAGATGTTGAGTGGAGGGCTCTTCTGTGCATTCCCTTATTTTTTCTGAAGATAAGAATAAATTTTGGTTCAATCACATTTTTTCCCTTTCTATTTTATAATTTTCTTTCCTAGCATAACCAAAAAATTATATTTAAGGTGATGAATAGTCCAATTGCCCAGATTTGATCTAGCAGACATTATATGAGTGTATCAAAATGTCACCTCCACCTCTAAAACATGTGCATCTAGTATATAAAAAATTTTTCCTGCTAAATCTCCACATTTCGCTTTTTCTGCATTTATAGTCTCAGCCCACAAAGTATTTGCTCTTTAAAAATACCTGGTCAGTGAGACCCACCTGCTATTAGACAAAGACTTGTGCCATGCTGAGGTTTCAGTAGCAAATGAAGGGGGAATAAACCAAATACCCAATGAGTAAAGTGTATATTGAAATGGTTGAATATTATATAGTGATAAAAATAAATGTCTTTAAAACTGTTTCCTGATGGGAGAATGCTCATGTAATATTAAGTTTAAAAAGTGGGATATGAGCCAGGCTTGGTGGCTCAGCCTGTAATCCCAGCGCTTTGGGAGGCTGAGATGAGTGGATTGCCTGAGCCTGCAGGTCCGAGACCCGCCTGGGCAACTTGGTGAGACCTCATCTCTACAGTAAAATAAAAAAAAATTAGCCAGGTGTGATAGCGTGAGCCTGTAGTTCCAACTACTTGGAAGGCTGAGGCGGAAGGATTGCTGGAGCTCAGCAGGTCGAAGCTGCGGTGGCTGGGAGCGTGCCACTGTACTCCAGTCTGGGCAACAGAGTGAGACCCAACTCAAAAAAAAAAGTGGGATTTGAAATTGTGTGAACAGAATGGTCTTCCTATGTGTGTGTGTGTGTGTGTGTGTGTGTGTGTGTGTGTGCATCAGACCACATCCACATATAAATATAGGTGTGTGTATGTGTATATACACACACACATACACATATACCTGTATATGTATATATATTGCAGTGAATCAAAACATTGACATTTTCACCTGGGTAGATTACAGGGAATTTTTAGGCTTTATTTTGTTTTCTTTATTTTCAATTTTCTTTTCTTTTCTGAGCTGGAGTCTCGCTCTATTGCCCAGGCTGGAGTGCAGTGGCATACTCATAGGCGGCATACTCATAGCCACCTCAGCCTCAACCTGCTAGACTCAGGCAATCCTTCTGCTTCAGCTTTCCAAGTTGCTGAAACTACAGATGCATGCCACCATAACCAGCTAATCTTTTGATTTATTGTAGAGATGAGGTCTCACCATGTTGTCCAGGCTGGTCTCGAACCCCTGGGCTCAGGCAGTTCTCTCGCCTCAGCCTCCCAAAGTGCTGGGATTACAGGCTTGAGCCACTGTGTCCAGCCTGTTTTTCAATTTTCTACAATCTTTTTCTCCCCCTCCTTGTAACCAATCAGTAAGCACATGTGCATTAGCAGATGCATGAGAACTGACCAGGAAAATCTCTTTCCATTGGCCTGTAAAGTCCATCTTTAGTTTCAGTTTTTATCTTGATGAAAATATTTTCATTTACAGAGCTAAAGAAACAACTCACCTAGCTTCAAGTCATTTGAGTGGTTGGTTTTGCAATCCTCTCATTTTCCACGTTCAATCCCATTCAGCACGTCGAGCTCCTCTTTCCTCCGGCTATCAAGTCACCCCCGCATTTGGGGTTCAGCCTTTTGAAGCAGGCAGCAGAATCACACAGACAGGGACTGCTCTCACAGCCTCACAAACACATCACCAAGGAGGCATGCTCCTGTGGCCTCAGCTGTGTTCCCTGGAATAGACACAGAGGGTTTCTCTCGTCTCCTGGGAGTGAGACAGCACTTCAGAGGGCCGCGATGTCCCTGGAGGCCTGGTGCTGACACAAGAGGCTAAGAGAGATAATCAAGAAGGTTAAACCCAGAGGGAGAAGGCTGAGCTTTTCCAGTTGCCCTCCTGATTGGAAAAGGTACCATTTGCAGAGCTAGCCTGTGAAGTTCTGGTGGCTGTGCCTTTAAGGATGTTCTCATTCACCCAGCAACTTTGGACCCCTTGTCTCTCTTGGTCCAGGCCTGTTGCCATGAAGTCACTGATTCACTCGGTCAGCATTTGTTGAGCCCTTGATACCTGCTTATCCTCACAAGAACCCTCACTGCGTGATGGAACCCCGTGCTAGTGAATGCCTTTGCTTTAGGTCACAAAGTTGCCCTGTCCCTGACCCACAGCCCTGTCGTGCCCACCCCATGCAAACTGAACCGTCGGCCTTTCCCTGGAGGAACGGACCTTCCTCCCCAAAGCCCACGCCTGCACCATGCAGAGGGATTGCCCTTGGGATGATGCATGCAATACGTTTTCATCAAACTCTGGATGGAATTGGCCTGATATGAATATTTATCAGCAAATTCGGAAAGAGTAGTCCTCAAGATAGCAATTTCTGTCGTGTTTTATTATTTCCTTTCCTACAAACTGTTGGGTAGTGGAAATTTCATATAACTCAGGTTACAACAGTCTTAAATTATGCCTTATAATTTTATCATGTTATTGGATAGTATATTTCTTGTCTGCTTTATAATAATGGGAAGACAACTTTATGTCACTCTGCCAAAGATACTACCTTATGTTAGTAGTTTATTTAAAAAATACTTTATTATTTATTTTTACTGAGGTATAATACATAAAATTTACCATCTTAGCTGTTTGTAAGTGTACTGTTCAGTGGTATTAAATGTATTCATAATGTTCTGAATCCATCACTACTGTCCTCTATAACTCTTTTCATCTGGTAAAACTGAAACTCTACACTGAACCAATAACTCCCCATTTCCTTCTTCTCCCACTCCTGGAAACCACCATTCTACCCTCTGTCTATAGAATTCTGACTACTCTATCTACCTCATACAAGTGGAATCATACAGTATTGTCTTTTTATAACTGGCCTTTTTCACTGAGCATAATGTCCTCAACAAGGTTCATCCATGTTGTAGCAGGTGTCAGAATCTCTTTCCTTTTTAAGGCTGAATAACATTCTATTGTGTAGATATGCCACATTTTGTTTATCCACTCATCTGCACGTGTAACACTTGGTCTTCTGTGTACAGCTATTCTGAGTAATGCTGCTATAAACATAGGTGTTCAAATAGCTCTCAGAGACCCTGCTTTTAATTATTCAAGAGAATGTCCAGAAGTGAAATTGTTGCATCATATATTAATTCTATTTTTAATTTTTTGAGGAATGTCACACTGTTTTCTGTAACTGAATCATTTAACATCTACCAACAGTACATTAGCATTCCAGTTTCTTCCTTGCCAACACTTATTGTTTGTTTCTTTGCTGGTTGCCATCCTATTGGGTGTGAAGTGGTGTCTCATTGTGGTTTCGCTTTGCATGTCTCTAATGACAATAGGGATCTTGAACTTTTTTCATGTGCTTTTTGACCATTTGAACATCTTCTCTGGAGAAATGTTTATTTACATCTTCTGTTCATCTTAAAATCATCGTTGAGCATTAGGGGTTTTTAAAAAACATACTCTCGGTATCAATCCCTTATTAGATATATGACTTGCAAACACTTTCTCCCCTTCCTCAATTTGCCTTATTACTCTGTTGGCAGTGTCTTTTAATGCACAAAATTTTCATGATATTCAGTTTGTCTTTTTTGTCTTTTGTCACCTATTCCTTTGGTGTCATATCCAGGAAGTCACTGCCTAATGTTGTGAGGTGTTTATCATATGTCTTCTTCTAAGAATTTTATAATTTTAGGTCTTACATTTAGGTCTTAGATCTATTTTGAGTTTACTTTTGTATCTAGTGCTAGATGTGGGTCAAACTTTATCCTTTTGCATGTGTACATCCAATTTTCCCAGCATTGTTTGTTGCAAAGACTGTCTTTTCCTCATTGAACAGTCTTGGCACCCTTGTCAAAAATCATTTGACCATATAGGCCAGGGTTTATTTTCTTGGATCTCCATTTTATTCTGTTGGTTTATATGTCTCTTTATGCAAGTTTCACATTGTTTTGATTACAGTTGATTGATAGTAAGTTTTGAAATTAGAAAATATGAGTCCTCCAGCTTTGTTCTTCTTTTTCAAGATTGTTTTGGCTATTCAGGGTACCATGACGTTCCTTATGAATTTTAGGATAAGCTTTTCTATTTTTGTAGAAATCATCATTGGGAGTGCTTTGAATTTTTATATTGTTTTTGGTAGTACTGCCATCTTACCAATATTAAATCAACAGATTTATGAACATGGGATGTTTCCATTTATTTATGTTTTATATTGTTTCAGCAGTGTTTCATGGTTTTTATGGTACATGTCTTTTATCTCCTTGGTTAAGTTCATTTCTAAGTATTTTATTATTTTTGTTTTATGGAAAATAAAATTAGTTTTGTAATTTTCTGTTCATGTTGTCTATTGTTAGTGTATAGAAATACAACTGAGTTTTGTGTGTTGACTTTGTATCCCGCTACTTTGCTAAACTTGTATATTAGCTCTGTCAGTTTTTATGTATACGCTTTTTTTTTGAGTTGGAGTCTCTGTCGCCCAGACTGGAGTGCAGTGGCCGCTCCCAGCCACCGCAGCCTCGACCTGCTGGGCTCCGGCGATCCTTCCGCCTCAGTCTTCCGAGTAGCTGGAATTACAGGAGCGCGCTACCACGCCCGGCTGATTTTTTGATTTATTGTAGAGATGAGGTCTCGCCTGCCCAGGCAGGTCTCGAACCCACGGGCTCAGTCAATCCACTCACCTCAGCCTCCCAAGGTGCGGGATTACAGGCTGAGCCGAGTCCGGCTCTTTAGTGTTTTCTACATCTAAGATCGCATCAACTGAAAACAGATAATTTTACTTCATCTTTTCCAATTTGGATGCTTTCTACTTATCTTTCTTGTCTAATTGCTCTGGCTACAACTTCCAGGACTAGATTGAATAGAGGTGGTGAAAGTGGGCACCTTTGCCTTGTTCTCGATCTTAGAGGACTAGCTTTTCAGTCTTTCAGCATTGAATGTGATGCTTATTGTGAGGTTTTCATAATGGCTTTTATGGTTAAGTAGCATCTATTTTTTAAAGATCTTCAAATATGATGGAAGGAAGCTTTGGTTAATGAATAATTGTTCTGCAAGTTGGACTATTTTAAAAAAGTGCCATTTGTGCATGTGGCATGTATCTGTCTATCTGTTTATCTATTTACCTACTCATCCACCCATACATCATCATTTGCTCTACCCAAAGGTTGATTTTACCTTGTAATTTTATGTTGATTTTTTTTAAGTAGTACACAACTGTATTACAGGAATGACTAGTCAGTCCGTACAGTGTTTGTCCCTTGACCCACCCATGTCCAGTATGAATCCAGCCCTCAGTGTGCCTGGTTGGTTCCCCAGGTTCCCCTTGGGCTATGTACGCACATCCCTCCTCCCCACACAAGGAACCTTTGGGATTTATCAAAAATTATGCAGTCCAAAATTTTATATGACAATGTCTTGCTGCCTATTTCTACAAAAGTCAAGGGTACACAATGCAATTTCGCAAGAGGCTTGGGTGATTTGGCCCAGGTATCTAATCACTCTGGAAGCCCACCTGATCCAAGGGACTGTTGTTACATATGAACTTCACAGTGGTTGATAATGGCCACGCCTCCCAGTCAGGCCTCCAGCCTCCCAGACAGCTGGTGTGCCAAGGCTCCTGAGTGCTGAATTAGCTAGTGGGGCTTAAGGAAAACACTGCATTTTTACTGCTTTACTCCTAGGTACAAAGGGCATCATTTTTAAAAGTCCCATGGGGAAATTCCCTTCAGAGTTCAGTGTCTGGAAAGGTTGGCAGACGATACAGGGACTGTATGCTTCTGTATTTATGATACTGAAAAATAGTCAACTGTCACCTCTTCCTTTTTCCCTTGGCTGCTAAGATGACCAGAGCTAAACTTTAGGCAGCTGTGCTTGCCCTCAATGTCCATATATTTGCATTGCTCTTTTTTTATCCTGGTTTTTTACCTTGTTGCTGCTATTCGCTTCCTTCCTTGCATGAATCCCTGTATAAGCTATCACATGTTTCTTGAGGTGAGGCAGCCAAACAAGATAAACACTGAAAAGAAAAAGCCCCCAACAAAGACATCTCCTAGAGTAGCATCTTTTTTTTTTTAGTTGGCGTCTCACTCCATCACCCAGACTGGAGTGCAGTGGCACGCTCCCGGCCACAATAGCCTCGACCTTGCCTTGCTGGGCTCCGGCAATCCTTCCGCCTCAGCCCTCCAAGTAGCTGTAACTACAGGCGTGCGCTACCATGCCCGGTTAATTTTTTGATTTTATTGTAGAGATGAGGTCTTGCCAAGGTGCCCAGGTGGGTCTCGAAACCGCTTTTTTTTTTTTTAAAGACATGGTCTAACTCTGTTGCAAATACATCAAAGATCTTACATTTTAGTCCAAATCAAATAATATGCATTAACTTCACAGTTCTCTTACTTCTAAATGTGTTTGCTCTTGCTCTTTCTAAGCCCCCACCCCTCAGGTTGGATTCCAGCCAGGGAATCATAGGATATTGTAGACAGTCCAATATTCAGCTCACCGCTCACAAAACCGTTTCTCCTGTTTGTGGCCTAGTTCTGAGATATTCCATGATTGCTTCCTTCCCCAGGACACCTAAGAAATAGTTTCGTTTTCATGATGGGCAAGGGCTTCAGGAAAAGTCGTACCACAGGTTCTCTGTGATAGCCAGGTTCCTGCTCTCTGCAGTGAGATGTGTCCATGCGTACATTGCTGGAAATGAAAACTGAATCTATCTGTGGCTAAGGTGGTCTCTATGTTAAATTCGGCCACTGGCAGGCACCTGGGGGGAAACATGGCTGCCGGTACACCACAGAAGTGCCCACCACTAGACATAAGTCACAGAGGGCAAGCTCTCTGTCAACCACCTCCAGAATGTCAGGAGTCAGGTATTCTCCAAACCACCGACATGAGATGGTAGTAAGCCCCCACATCCAACCTCTTCACACCGGGGATGTTTATCCACTGGGATTCTGGCATCTTGAGTTTCTGGATCTGGGACACCTTTGCCTGATAAAGCTGGGCAAATTGAACTCTTGTAATTCTCAGCCACCACTCCACAAGAGGTACACCAACTTTTAAACAAGCTACCAGGGATCTCCAGAAGGTTCTTGGTGCCAGCCTTGCAGTGCAGTTCATCAATGTTTTGGGCGATTACCATGACCCACCGGCCCTCACAGCCATCATTGGCGAGGTGCCCGGGATTGGGCTCCCTGCTCTGCATGACCTCTCTCCGGTCGTGGTAGAACTCCCGCACACAGGACCAGTTGTGGACAAAGACCTGAGGAGTCGACAGGTCCTGAGCTTGCTATTTTCTCCAATAACCTCCATCTCCTCTGAAAGTTGGAACATCACTTTCGCACTAACACCAGCTCCTGAAATGATGACTCTGTGCTTTGCTTTTGCAAAACATTTCCAAAAATCTGCCATACTTGAACTTGGACGAGCCATTGTCAGGCAAACCTTGTTTTGTGTGGAGGTTTCAGGCCACAATACAGCTGGCAGATTAGTCATCTAAAGACAGTCTCAAACTGGAAAGGTTGCATTAGGCTTTTGTTGTAGTTCTAATTCTTGAGGGGAGGGCTGCAAGAGGAGGGTGCGGTGTGGGTGGAGGCTGGACGGCGAGGGGAGGGAGAGAGCAAGGGAGCGGCTCACCATCCTGCCGTGGCTGCAGTGGCCCCTTATGTTGATTTTTAACTAAAATTTCATATTGACTTTGTTGTAAGTTCATAAACATAATCAGTACACAAATATCATTAATTCTTCATCTTAATCACATTACCTTTGTTAGAGAGGCAAAGATTGTTTTGTTATTTTTTTAAAAAAACACTGCTGAATGGTATGCCAGGTTTATTTTTTCCTGCTGACAACTGTCCTGTGCATCTCTTCTATGTTTGTTTGCTTATTGAATTTTGATACAAACTTCTTGCTGTTAGTATCGATGTGTACAATATTGCATGCAGGAATAAAAATGCAGAGTATGAGAATATAAATACGGAGATAAAGAAGCCATTGTCTTATGAACTCTGATCTCCTGGTTTAGCTGAGTTTCACAAAATAGCGCAAAAACATGTCTTGTTTGCATATCTTTGGGCGTTTGCATCAACCCTGCATCTCATGTGGTCCACAGAAAGACCCAATGAGGCATGACCTCCTCTGTATGAACTCCAAAGTGAGGTCTAGGGGGTCAGCGGGACTTCAAAAGAGTTTTATTCAACTCAAGAATTCAATAGAGCTGTTATTCTCGCAAGAATTGTATACTACTATGTCACTGGTGGAAAGAGTCCTTTGAGAACTTCAGATGAAATACTCACGTAGTGAGCAGTGCTTGTGAAATGCACATTGTAGGAGTCAGTGCCAGTTTGCTTTCCTCATGATGTTAATTTTTATTATATTGTTGTTGTTTTGTGATTTCTTTCAGTGCTGTATTTGATGGGTCTCATAGGTTCTACAAATGATCTTATTCTCAAAACTGTGAAGTCGATGTCAATTACGAGCATACTCTTTCAATGAAAATAGTGTCATTGATTTGTTTAAAAGGTAAGAGAGAGAGAAACAGAGAGAGAGAGAGAGAGAGAGAGAGAGAGACTGAGAGTACTCTTGCGTCATTCATATAGTATTGCTGAAAATAAAAGATTTTGCAGTAGTAGTTAAAAAAATTCTAAGACTAAATGTTGAACCTTAATTTTATTCATGATTTCTTCATAGGTGTCATTTACCAGCTTCTATGATAAGTGCTGTGCTGTGAATTCATTTATTGCTTACAATGATCCTATGAGGAAAGTATTTTGCGTTAACCCTTTTTTACAGATGAGGAAACTGAAGTATAGTTGAGCTGAGTAATCTGTGCCCTATTGCACAGGCAGCAAAAAGTAGATGGAAGATTTTAGCCTGGACGTCTGGCTTCGACTTTTTTCCTACATTTTGTCTTATATTACTTCTTAATAGGTCATTCATTAATATATTTACAAAATCCAGAAAAATTTCTAAAAAGTAAAATGACCTTAAAATGTAAAGGAAGGATAATGGTCATGAGGACTTAGCCCCACAGTTGCCATTTGTACGCCCATGGCCTAAGCCAGGGTCTCTGCCTATCACAGCTAAGCCTCCTTCTCTCTGAGGTGAGCTGTGTCCATGTCTGTCCACAGGACCAGGCCAAGGTCACGCATGTGCCAGGGGAGGTCACTGTTTCATCCTTTATGTCTTATTATCCCAGGTTTTCCTTATCACTGAATCCGTGGGCATCAGGGTTTCAGGACATATGGGATATAAGCGACAGAGGAATAATAATAGTTTCTCTGCTTAGACTATCAATGCAAATGTTTGCTAGACTCCTTGAGAACTCAGCAGATTTGAAAGCTAGACTTTTTCTAAATTTCCTTGGTGTATCTTGGTGCTCTTTTCATAAGTATAGAGGTGACACTCCTTCTGCCCGATACGGACCATTTATGTGTTCAACATCCATTTTACAATGTTTAATGAGTACCTCCTATACATGAGGCTTTGCTGTAGGTACTGAGGTTGCATTAGAAAATATAATAAATCCTCCGTCATGCTAGGGCAGACATTCTGTAGAGTGAGACAGACAATAAACAACTTGCAAGGAAAGACCTAGTGTGTTGGATGGTAATGTATACTGTGTAAAGGCTTGCAGGACTGGCGGTGATCAGGGAAGGCCTTGCTTGGGCGAAATTTGAGCATGTACCTGGAGGACGTGAGGAAGTCAGTAGTTCAGCTCCCTGGACAAAGGGCGCTTAGGGCACAGGAAACAGAAAGCAAGAAGCTGCATGCTGAGAGAAAGGAAAGCTTGAACTGACCCATTTTGGATCAAAGGGTTGTAAGGAGAAATGAGATTTTGAGAGAGTGGTAAGTCCCTGCCACATCCAGAGGGAATTTGGGGCCTGATCCTTGAAGGGTTTAGAAACACCCAGATTAGCCTGGTGGCTTCTTCTGCAGGAGTTGTATACAAAGGCTGTGGGCCTCCAAGAAGCCCAGCAGTTAGCTTGGTGCTTTTGTCCAACATGGCGTGTGAAGGGTGACGTAGAAGTGGTGGTTGGGGCGGGTGGATCAGTAAGGGCATCAGAATCCTCCCTAGTCTTCGTAGGTCTGTGTGCACCCGAGTGGGGGAATTTGAAGGAGAGGACATCTGGGCAGGGACGGCAGGCACGGCTGCAGGACTGAAGGCCCTGAGGTTTGCTGCCTACACATCACTCCTGAGGGAAAGTTGGAGACAATCTTGCTCCATGGTTTCCAGGCCGGCAGCAGAGCCATCTGAACACAACTGTGCAGGCTGGACCACTGAGAACACAAAGGCCCTTGACCCGTGCCCAGCCCTCTTTCCCCTGCTGAAGCAGCAGGTGCTGTCTTGGAGAGGTCTGAGAAAATCAAGTGAGGTCTGTGAAAAGGTATTTTTTTTTAAAGACTCTAAGTATTTACCTTATGGATAAATTACTGCATCGGTTGTGTTTGATTCAAGTATGACTTATTTGACTCAGGGTAGGGGTTTTTTGTGATGCCACCAAAAGCTGGGTCCTCTTGAGGAAAATCACATCAGGAACCTACATTTTCATTGCACGTTTGAACAAATTTACATAACTGTGTGCATCTAAATTGCTTACCACAAAGCCTTGCCTATGTAAGAGATTAAATAAAGGCCAGCTGCTGGTGCATGAGCTGATATATCTAGAAATGACCAGAGGTCTTTGAGAAAGTAACACACAAATGAAATCATGAGAGTCCTTTGAGTGTGAAAGGCTGGAAAATTTCCTCCAGCAAATATGTGACAAGAGTTGAAATAAGTGAATGGTGACCCCTCATAGAATATGACTATCAAAGCCTTTCTGAAAAGACAATTTAAATGTCTCTCTCTGTTATGAACGTCCTGTTGCCAGTGTGTGCAGCGTGCCCTGCTCACAAAACCTGTGGTCCCTTCTTCCGTGCCCTTGGACTGCATCACACTCTCTGCTCTCGCGTAGGCAGGTGTGACCTTGTGCTTGCTTTTCTGCAGAAGTAAGGTGCCCCTGTGTAGTCGTGGCTCATAAAGAGCTTGTGTGCTGCTGGAGTGGAGACAGTGCCCAGTCCAGCGGGGGAAGACATGTGCTGAAGATGATGGGCTCCGTATGCTCGGGAATCAGCAGGAGTGGTGGGGAACATGTTGCCCATCTGTTCCCCTGACCCAGTGCTGTTACACAGGGAGAATTAAACTTGGATGGAGTTTGGGTTTTGGTCTGATTGGGACAGTTGATAGCCTAACCTAATATAAGCAAGATAATATAAGACATTTGATGAGCCCCTCAGTTTTTCCTGTGGGATGTCTCCTTCTTATTTAAAAGTTGTTTTTGGCTGGGCGCAGTGACTCATGCCTAATCCCAGTACTTTGGCAGGCCGAGGTGAGAGGACTGCCTGAGCCCACGGATTCGGGACCAGCCTGGGTGACTTGGTGGGACCTCACCTCTACATTAAAAAAAAAAAAAGTTATTTTTAGAGATGGCAGGGGCAGGGAGTAGAATCAGAATCAGGAATCAACGCAGGTAATTTTGAAAATCTATTTTGACTGTAGACTCCAAGGCAATAGCCACTCTCCCCAAGTATTATATTCTGATTAGTATATTATATTTTGTTTTTTAATAGGAGTATATGTTGAAATTTCTGAAACTATGCATATTTTAGATTTGAGCCAATAAATTAGTCAATGAAAACCAAGTTTTCATAGTCCAAGAAAGGATTGATAAAAAAGGAAAGGGCTAAGGCTGGACTTAATCCTGTGATATTGGATTGGAATCAGAGACATCTGTATGAACACGTGGATGTAAAATACACATTCAGAGAGAGAAAAAAATGAATGTGACTGTGTGTGCATACAATTGGATGTCCCATTTCTGTCCCATGAGAGGGCTGAGAAGCCATGAGATCCCAGCCTGCATATGTGCACCTAGCTTCCAGATTGTGCTTTCTAAATATTCTCCAATATTACAAACCAGAGATCCTTGGAGTATTAGCTGATTTCAGGACTGAGGCAGGGAAAGTACTAGATGAGCCTAGAAGACCCTTCAGTGCCAGAAAATTGGGAGGTACTTAAAAATGATGGAAATCTATTGAAATAATGTAAGAACCAAGTTGAAAGGTCTCCCAATGACCAAATCTGGGGCAATTTGAGCAAAAAAACAATTGATAGCATTTTGTACTGTAACTTATAGAATAAGGGTAACCATAGGGGTGATAAAGTTTTCATGATCCCGTACTGATGGAAATAAATAATCAAATAAATAAATACATGATAAGTAAGTCCTAAGAGAGGAGGGACACCTCTTACTTACTTTGGGGGATGATGGAATTAGAAAATAGTCATTTGACAGGAATCATAATAATAATTGTTTCAGCCAGGAGGTACTAGTACATGCTAAAACTAGTGAGTGAAATTTTGATGATAAACTAAATCTTTTCACAGTCTTAAAGTCTCTCTCCACAAGATACTTTCCAATTGCAAAAAACAAAAAAATAGTGACTTTACAGTGTGGAAACCCAGCAGATACCAGCTTAGCTAAGTGATAAAAGTTAATCTTGCCAACAATGGCACAAGAGACTTCATGTGCCTCCTGATATGATACTCTTTAAAAAAAAAAAGGGCACAGCATCACTTCTATTACATACTTGCCCAAAATGTATAACTTGAATTGGCACATGTCTAAACTTTAGACTAACCTAAATTGCAGACATTCTACAAGATACCTTGCTGGTATTCCTCAATAATGTCAAGGTCATGAAAGACAAGGACAAATTGAGGAAGTGGCCAAGATCCAAGAAGACTACTAAATGCAATGTCTGATACTGGTTTGGATCCTGGCCAAGAAAGGGACTAATGTGGAATTCTAGGTGAAAATTGATTAAGATTGGAATTTAGTTAATAATATAAGACTATTCTTGGTTTCCTGATTTTGATTATAGTGTAGTTACATAAGATGTTAATATTTGAAGAAGCTAGCCTAATGGTATATGGGGAACCTTTATACAGCTTAAGCATCCCTAATCCAAAAATCCAAAACTTGACATGCTCCAAAATCTGAGGCATTTTGAGTACTGACATGATACCACAAATTGCAAATTTCACATCTAACCTCATGCAGTGGGTGGCGGTCAAATTGCAGCTGCACAACACACAATTTATTCAGCAACCCCAAGGGAAAAAAGACCCTCCTAACCCCTCCAACTGTGTTACGTCTTTTCTGCAGATGCTCACATCCGCCACACTAGCCTGATCACAAAGTAGTGCATGTGCAGGCTAGACATGCCAAGGAAGTTCCTTATGGTGTCCCAAGTGCGGCTAAGACCTGCGTGCATTCCTTCCTGTGTTGTTTTGGTGACGATGTCAAACAACCCCAACGAATCCACAGGCATGACTGAGAAAATGGCACCTTTGTTTTTTTCATTTTCCAATGTACACAAACTTTGTTTCATGTACAAAAATATTTTTAGAATTGTACAAAATTACCTTCAGGCTATGTGTATATTGTGTATACATATATGAAACAATAAGAGGTTTTTATGTTTAGACTTGGGTCCCATCCCCAAGATACCTCACTATGTATATGCAGATATTCCAAAATCCGAAAGAACTCAAAATTCTGAAATGCTTCCGGTACCAAGCATTTTGGATAAGGGATACTCACCTGTATTAGATTTTGCAGTGTTTTTGTATGTTTGAAATTATTACAAAATTCAAAAAATTAGAAGTACTTTACATGTATGCTCCATTACCAGTAATTCGTTATGAGGTAAGGGCTCAGCTCTCTCTTTGTTTTGGAGTCAACGATTTTTTTGAGCACCTTTTACCATCCCTAGAAAGACAGCGAAGTTAGAGCTATTCACAGACTTTGCAGGAAGATATTTCACCTGTTAAAACCCCCAAAAAGTCTATGAGAATCCAGGTTTTTTTGTGTGTGTTCAGGGGAATAAGGTACCTTTTCCCAAGAGTCAATTTATTCTATAGATATCCATTAAATACACTAGGCACAGCAAGAGGCTCAGGTTGGGACAGGGGTGAACAAGAAATGGCCTCTGTCTTTGGGGCGATTACACTATACCAATTGCAGACGGCAAGTCATAGCCAACTTCCACACAGAATGTTGTGTGTGTGCTCCAAATAGTTGTGTGTGCCGTGGCCTGTTGTAGCCCAGGAAGGGGGAGCCACTGACACTGCTGGATTCATTTACCTGAGGGGGAGAGAAGGACTTCAGGGCAAGTGACTTTGCAGGAGAATGGGCAGAATGCTCCCTGGCCAGGGATGTTCTGGGGGAAGAGCTCTTAGTAAGAAGGAAAAATGAACAGGAAAAGCTGGGCTGGCTGAAGGACAGCCAGGCGTGTGAGTGACGTACACGTGGGCTATGGCACGGATGAAATGCAGAAAAACCCACCAGAGACCAGTGTGCCCAGGATATGAGGTGCTCTGGAATTAGCTCATTCCTTGGGACTGACTAGGTACTGTTCTTGTTTCTGGCATTTTTTCTTATTGAAAAGGAATTCAGGGAACACTGGTACAAATACTTGAAATCAGGCGTTCGATCAGTTTCTTTTTTTTGTGAACAACCAGCAGAGCATTAGGAGTCACCGGCACTGGCCTGGCTCATGGACAGGCAGGCAAGTATGGCAGACAGAGATATCCTGTCTCCCTAAACAGGTGTTTCTTGGTGCATGTGCCCCTCACATTCCTGCTGACCTACATCATTTCCAAGTTAAACTTTAAAACTTTCTAACGAGCATGCCCCGCACTAGAACTTCTGGGAGAATCGTGGCCACAGTGACAGTGGCTGGGACCCCCGTTTGCATGGTCCACTTTCCCTGTGATTGTGCACCTCCAGGTCTGCATGCACCGGAGCATTCTATCTTTGTACGTGTGCAGATAATTATTTGTTTAAATTAAACCTGAGTAGCACATTCTTTGCAAAATTATAGCTCACGAATGCCAAAATGTGTGTAGAAATAGCTATCCTAGGTAGGGGTTATATCCTAAGATAGTTCCATACTTACCAGGACATAGAAATAGAAAGAATTCTACAGCAACGCAAAATGCAACATTCAAGAAACTCACATTATTTTAACACGAAAAAGGTTAAAAGATGCGTATGACTTGTTCAAAGCACACATCATTTCATATTGTGCCCTGGTAAAGAAGCTAATGATAGCATTAGTTTGACAGATTTCTTGTGCAAACTGAGTAGACTTTTCCTGTGAGGTTTTTTTTTCTGATTTGTGTAAACTTTCAGGCCTCAACCCCCTATGCACTTATCAAGGTGCTTATCATGATTACAGAACTTGGAATCTGCTCAGTGGAAGAACAGAAGCCCTTTTGAATAACATTTTGGAAGCTACTCTAAATGTCTTAAGGTTGAGAGCTTTTGTATTATTATTAAAATGAAGTCACTCTCCTGGGAAATGAATGATACAACCTAACATAGTGTGAAGCTGAGAGGTCCCTGAGGCAAAGCAGTGGGCACTGAGAGGCAGTCACAATTACAGTGGTGCGGAGACACTGAGGGGAAGGCAAGGCAAACTCTGGGCCAGAGTCAGAGCATCAAAGGTCAGCCCTTGGCATTCAGCAAACCATACTGGGAAGAATAGAAAGAATGCTATTCGGGGAGCCAGAAAACCCTACTTGCAATGGCTTTTTCTCTAGCTAGCCATAGTATTCCTGAATGAATTTAACTTTGCCTTGGGCCTTGGTCTCCCTATTTATAAAACAAAACTGTTGCCAAGGAGCTATGTAACGATGATGATGCTGCCAACCTTGAAAATCTGTCAGATTATGAGGACTGAATATCAGTGTGACGTTCAGTGAAGCAGCTGCCTTAGACTTTTCTCCTTCAACTCCAGTCTCAAATAAGAAGTGAAGGTGAGAGTCCAGTTTCATTTTCATAGCATATCATGGAGTTTATTTTCTACCTGAGTGTCTGTTCCACCATGACTGTAATTGGCCCAGAAGAATAATCTACTAGAAGGCTTCAGTGCCTATAAAATCTGTACTCTCAAATTCTGTCTATTTTTGTTTTTTTTATTTTTGAGTTGGGGTTTCATTCTGATGCAGGCTGGAGTACGGTGGCAGCTTCAGTCTACTGGGCTCAGCTGATCCTCTTGCCTCAGCCTCCCAAGTAGCTGGGACTACAGGCATGTACCATCATGCCCCACTAATGTTTTTGATTTATATGTAGAGGTGAGGTCTTACAATGTTGGTCAGGCTAGTCTCGAACTCCTGGGCTAAAGCAATTCTCTCGCTTTGGCCTCCCAAAGTGCTGGGATTCCAGGCATAAGCCACCACGCTGGGCCAAATTCTATCCCTTCTAAACTAGCACTCAGAGATCTTGATGGCGTGGTACTCAGGACTCCATTTTGTTAGGTAGTTCTGCGGTTCCCCAAAACATCTTAGAAAGAATAATCTTAATAGCCCAAGTTCAACCCTAGCCCAACGGAACTGAGTCTCTGGAGTGGAACTTCAGTTTGCTTAAAAGCTCTCTTAATGACCTGTCCTTGCTGATAGTCCCTATCCTAGATGAAGCAAATCGTCTGAGCAAAGGGAAAAGAGTGAATGAAATTAAGTGAGATAAGATATGTAAGATTCATTGCATGGAGCCTACATACATTGGGAGCTCATTAAAAAATAGATTATATTCTGATTTAAAGGATGCAAAACTTTTTTCCCTTGCCCTACTGAGTAGATAGAAAACTGAGCTTGCAGTGGAGCTACTGTGAGAAACATAACCTGTGACCACAATAGGAAGCAATGACTGAACCACTTCTATGGGCTACTGGTCTTCCTTTGGTGTTCTTAGACTTCTGGTCTTCTGGGAGCATGGTCCACTCAGCCAAAATCTGCCAGTTCTGGCTCTTCCTTGGTGTCTCAGGTGACTCCCTGCAGGCCCCTGTGTAATTAGACCCATGGTGCTCTGCAGGGAGTCCCTAGGACATTTGAGATGGACCACGTAAATTTTATGGTGCAGGCTCTTTGCCCCATGTCAGGAGTGTAAGGGTGGACAAATACTTTCCTCTTTATTCTTCATAGTTCTTCACTGAGACAGACTCCCTAGCAAAAGACAGTTTAACAAGAGAAAAGCAAACAAAAGTTTAATAATGTGTATATTCCATGTATATCTGGGAGATTCCCACAGAAATGAGTACATCTCAAAGAGGTGGCTTTGAACTCAAGCTTGAATACATCCACTGCTGAAATAAAGACAGAAGGGGAAGGCCAGTTATGGGTAGATGACCAGGAAGAGCAAGAGTAAATTTTGTTGTATAGATGTATGGGGGTGCCTTCACCATGGATGAGAATCTTGAGTGACTTGGGTCATCCTCCACTTCCTGGTACAGAGCGGGGGAAACACCTTTAAAGTGCAGATTTCTGTTATAGATGTAAGTTTTCCCCACCAAAGGGTTACTTTTACCCTGTTTCCAGAGCGTCTCTTGTGTCTGCAGTTTCTCTAAATAACCAGCTCCAAAGAATTCTTACGTCAAAGAGGCATATTTTGGGGTGGCATCTTCTGGTCTCCTACAGGAGTTTCACTTCTCTGGCCCTATCTACCTGCTGAGTCCAGTAGCACCCCATGCATTTTGCCACCCCACCCATCTCCAAGTGCTTTGGGAGAGCTGGTGGGGGACCTTGTGGTAGATGGAAGGAGAAGGAAACCCAGAATAAAGTGTTTACTACTCACATTTGAAATGTGAAGATATCCCCCTTCCCTCACAAGATCCAGTTTGCATCTAGTTTTAGTGCTTTATTTGACTCAATGGTAATACTGAAATTCTTTTAACACTTTCTGGTAAAATAAGCAGAACCTGAAATATCAGCTCAATGCAATACTCTGAATTTGTGGTCTCCATATTGCAGTATTTATTTTAGGCTTTATTGTTACTCCCAATTCTTCCCTCAGCTTCTATTTCAGTGTTCCTTTTGAGAACCATTTCTTCCTTTTGAAGTAACTAGACAATCTTCAGGGACTGTTTACTTAGGGTGCCATAGGTGTGTAAAGAAGTTTTAAAAAGAATCAGTGTAACAATTCATGAAACAGCGAGCCCTTAGTATTCCTAAGGGAAGGTATTGTGGTTTAGACAAAATCTGATTACTTTGTTGGGGGGGGTGGAGATTGAACAGTTGCCAGTTTAAAAAATATCATTCTTTTGGTCTCTCACTGCTCTGAAATGCCCCAACCTCATCTTCCTAGGTCACAGTGTGTTTGAATCTCCATCACAGACCCTAAATTCTACCATGATATATGATTGAACTAGTGAGAATATAGCCTGGAAAAATATAATGATCGATGGCAGCTGATACAGGTGATAGGTAACACAGATTCTGGTGATCAGTCAGGTTTGGGAATTGCCAATTTTTGCTTATGGTACCAATTATTGAGTTAATATTTGGATTTAACGCTCACTCTTGTTTTCTTGACTGTCTTGACTTCTTGAACTTGTTTGTGAAGTTAGTAATCTTGTTACTGAACTGAACTTGTGCCCACTCACCCGATACAACAAAGCCAAATGTGACATTGGGATTGCAGTGAGAAAAAGGGAAGCACTGACTGCAAGATGCCAAGCAGAGAGAATCAGGCAGCTCATGCTCAAGACCCCACTTTCCTGGCCTCTCAGATGGCTCGCAGGCAAAGGGTTTAAAGGTAGGGAGGCAGAGTTGTGGGCGAAGTCATAAATCAACACATTTAGGCTACACTTCAGTCTGACCTAAGAAAAGCAGGACACCTTGAAGGGGTGGCCACATGTCACAGACGAATTCAAAGATTTTCTGACATGCTATTGGTTAAGGAGACGAAGGTTTGTTTAAAAATTAGGAGTCAGCAGGAAAACAATGTTGCTCTGGCTCCTGGCGTGACCTTCTCCAGGGCCCTCAGGAAGAAATTCTGAGCAAAGATCAGTGATCATAGTTCAGTCTCCAGTTCCCCTTATCTGAAATCTATGTGCCAGAGGATTCATTTGGTGGAGGTCTGGGTTTCTGAAAAACAACTCAAGGACATAGGTCAAGAAGTTACCTTTATTTTCTAGAGGGAACCCAGCATCCCTGAATTGTTCACTTCCTTGGCTATTGTTTTAAGCTACTGTCACCTTCTTGCTTATCAGGTTGCTCATTTAATTCTTAGGGTTAGTTAGGTGCCTGGGACTTCCCTTAAAAAAAACTTGAGATTTTTCTTTATTTTCATGCATAGAGGCAGGGGCCATGTCTGGCAGGTCCCTGTTCCATCTTCATTAGGGCTAACCTCCTTAGAGTAGCTGTGTCCAGACTAATGACTTGACATCTTTCATGACAGAAACAGCTGTTGGACAATAAGGACAACGCAGTGGACAGTAGGACAATAAGACGCAATGCAAGAATCAATGTGTTCACACCTCGAGGCATTTTAAAACACTGCTTGAATGATTATAAATATCTGCTAAGTAGTCAGTCACTCAAAGCTGAAGATTTAAAACTTAGTTTTTACACATAGATGTTGCAAAATTGAGCATATTAAAGCGTGAATAAAATTTGAATATTAACTATTTTAGGAACGATTGGCAATTGCTTGAATTACTGTGCCATGGATTTTCATACAATTTTTTAATGTGTGATATGAAGTGTGAAATTGAAACCAAGCACAGTCAGTTTGTAGTGGGTGCCAACCTGAGTTCCTGAAAAGAAAGCCACACCTGTCTGTGTGTGTGTGAGACTTCCAGGAATGTTTTACATTGTGCAGATTCATTCTTGAGCTCTTTTGTTGGCCCTTCATCAGTGCAGTGAACTCTCGTGGGGCCTGCCGTGTGCCCAGCTCTATACTGAAGTCCTCACACACAGAGCAAAGGCCGGAAGCTCACGATGCTGTAGTGGAGGCAGCAGGAACAATGATAATTGGGACGGACACCTGTGTGCCCGCCCAGACCCCAGTGTGGTGTGTGCAGGCAGCATGCAGGAGGCCCACTCATCAGGGGGAGGTGAGGGCCCCAGGAGACGGGCAGAAGGTGTTGGTAAAGGGGAGTTGAGGAGGCATCTCTGCAGAGAAAGCGCTTGTCCAGGCTGCCGGCAGCAGGGCGTGAGGGAGAGCAGACCAAAGGAGGGTGGGAGTCAGATCACACTGGGCCTGTGAGTACAGCCCAGGAGGGCCACAAGCCAGCAGTGTGGAAGCACTGAAGTGCAGAGTTTCAGGGGTATTTTCAAAGAACCATTCTGACCACCTCATGAAGAATGATGGATAGTGAGTGGTGTTCTGAATATCTGAGCTAGCCACAAACATCCCAAGACTGCTGCCAAGGAAAGAAGGTGGATTATCTCTACCAGCTAGGGAGTATTTACAGAAAAGGGAACCAATAAGGAAAGAAAAAAGTCAACAACACATGGAGCATTGTATTAATCTCGAGTTGGGATGCAAAATGTTTTGCAGCGTTAGCAAAGGTTCTTTACAGGTATGAATAGAAATACATTATGCAATTGTCACAAGATGTTCTTTGCCATTTCTGGCATTTGATGAGGTCTTTAGTGGAATTTCTTGTTTGTTTTCAGATGTGTAGGACCATGAGGGTCCAGAAAAGAACAGTAAACATGAAGCAACTGGAGATAGGTTGTTACGAGACAATTTCAGGCTGGTTGTTTTTCTTTTCCAAAGTTCGCAAAGGGAAAGAATGAGACAGGATTAGAGATAAACATAAACCGATTGTGGAAACACTGGGAGTATACATGAGAACTGCCCTGTATTTAAAATGACTAACAGTGGTAACATCATTCAGAGGAAGTTAGGGATCTCCACCTTTGGACTAAGGGGCAAATGACTTTGGAAGACTTGGATTTGATTACATACAGAAATCCAACAAATGTCTGTTGAGTTCTTGTTGGTTACCGCCAAATGCTGGACTGACAAGAATAAGACTCGATTCTACTTGTAAGAAGTGTCTGTTCCCAACGAGAGAGAATAAAAATCAGGGCAAGGGAAAACCAAGTATGTGTCCTAGGAGAAACATGAAGTGTTACATTGACTGGGTGAGAGAGGAAGATAGGAGGGGGAGTGGGGAGGGATGGGGGAAGACAGAGAGGAGGAGGGAGGGAGGGAGGGAGGGAGGAAAGGAGAGAGGTAGGGAAAGAGAGAAAAAACGGAGTGAATGGGACAGAGTTCCCATTCAATAATCAGATATGAAAGGCCATCTCGACTTTTGGGTGAGCCTTGTTGGGTAGGCATGATTTAGACAAGGGAAGATTTTGAGGTGGCATCTTCCCCAAGAACTGATAGCATGTTATGTTACTGGTATGTTGGTGAGTAAGTAATCAGAGTGTTAGGATGTGTGGCGTTAGATCTGCATATGGTCCAGTTTGCCAGTCACTGGGAGCTTTGAAACCTGGGAATGATGTCATCAGGGCTGGGCTTTCTTTGGATGAATATCATCAGAACTAGGCTCTCATTGGATGGATGCCATGTGAGCTGAATGAATTGAAAGAGAGAGGTGGCTGGTGATCAAAATAGTTGGATGGTTCTCAAGGAAACAGAAGAGGCTTGATGGTGGCAGTGAGAACCAGTAGGAGGGCCCTAGGGGAGATGGAATTTGCAAGCTGGTGTGAGACAGGCTGGGACACCAGAAGAGTGGCTTAGTCTTGTCTTCCTGGGAAACTTCCACAGATTTGCCGGGCATCAGTTCTTCATGTCAGTTGTAAGGATAAGTTAGTTACTGGACAGCGAAGCACAGAGATGGGCTCTCAGTTCTAAGTGACTTGGGTTGAGTTAGGGGCTTTAGGAATCTGTGGTTTTCTCTATAAATACAGGGAGTGCCAAAAATGTATACACATTTTAAGTGATGTTATCTATTATTTTATGGAGTTGAATTAAATTACAGTGGCAATGTGTAGTGTGACATTTACTCAACTGTGCTTCTTGAGCATTTTTTGACTGTCCTGCTTGTCTCATGGTGACACTAACATTCATTTGATTAATGCCATCTTTTGAGCAAAAGCCATACTTAAAATGTGTATACATTTATTTGGCACGCATCTACCCCATCATCAGCACCATCATCAGCCATGTGGTGATCATTATTCTACCTGCTCTGTTGGATGAGCTTCCTTTATTCCACGAACTCAGACACACCATCATCAGTCATGTGGTGATCATTATTCTACCTGCTTTGTTGGATGAGCTTCCTTTATTCCTCAGGGTGGACTTTCACCTTCATGCCTAACACACATCCCTCACACACAGTGGGAAGAGAATCGGCATGTGGCATTAGTGTCTGATAGCTATCTCGTAGTTTGTACCCTCTGGGCACTTAGAAGAAAAAAAATCCATCACAATCTTACATTCTGAAGATGAGATTTCTCTGTTTTCCTCTCTGGAGTCAGGATATTGATCAACTCGTATAGGCTGAGTTGTGTGTGCTTGCTTTAGAAGATGTGGGGGATTCTTTATGGTATAGTCTTCCATTCTGATTGGAAACACGTGGTTTGTGTTCTTATCATGGCTTGTCCCCTGTGCATTTTGCTTCTTGTGTCTGAAAGATATAGCAAGTCTAGAAATTTCAGAGCAATCTATGGAATGTTGAGGTCATGTTCTATACATTTTAAATGAGTTGCAATAAAGACCATATACCAGACCATGGGTGCTTTTAATAATTACTAGGAACCAAATGAATTTTGCACACAGAGAAGCAGGTGAATCAGGCATTGAAGACATTAGAGTAATCTACTTATCATCAGTATATTACACATCACAGGACCTATGCTACCAACCGTGTGCACATTAATAACATTTCCTAGCATTTCAGTATCTGTACTTTTATCTCAAGAACATATTCTGTGTGCTCAGGACTGTTGAGAGAATCAAGTTTATAAATGGTTATTATTTCATAGTTTGCTCAACATAATTACCAAATGCTAAGTCATGTCCTTCTAGTTCCTGACTTGGCACTTGAGGACTTATTGTCATAATTTGGCATTTTGTGCAAGTCTTATTACATCGTGTGGGTTTTTTCTCCTCTCTCTTCTGGGATGTAGCACATCCCACACACAGCTGCAGAGAAAATTTCTGTCACTACCATATCTGTTGCTCTGTTTTCTGCTCAGTTCTTAGAGAGGCTTCTGAGGATCTTCCAGACTCAGTTAACGTTGCAGGCTGCAAATGGTAGCCTCAAGCAATTGCTTTTTCTGCCCTCTTTCATCATCAGCCGAAGTTGTCCATGTTTTCTCTTGCCTAGGCCCCATCACACGACCGTGGATGTTTGCTGGTCTTGGCAAGCGATCCTCCCTCCTTGCTCATACGCGCCACCTCCGTCAGGCACATTCCTCCTAGGTCTTCAGGGAGCTTCCCGTCACCCTCCACCTCGTTTTGCTTCCTCTGTCTGCAGGTCCTCCACATGGATCTACCTGACTGACACATCATTTTTCATACCTAACTACTAAGTGGCTATGAGATTTTTCTCACTTTGCTCTCTTGGAATGTGTTTTGTCTTCCCTTGAGGCAGGTGATGGGATCTTTTTCTCTGTTCTTGGTGGTTCTCTGAGAACGCTTTGTTCTCCATAGGCTTCAGATTTGTCTCCACCCGTGTTTGCGAAAATCCTGTCATTCACCAGAGATAGTCCTGATTTACTTCCAGTGCACTGTGAATCATTCCTACTGATAGTGAATAACAACAATAATAATAACAACAGTTATTGAGGGATTGTGTATTTCAGACGCTGTACCAAGCAGTTTCCACACATCATCTTACTCCACCCACACCAACCCCACAGGTGGGAACCCTTTAGAAGATTTTTTTACAAGTGGAAGGACCCAGGCTTAGAGAGGTTGGGTGAGTTGGCCTAGCTCACACATCTGCACATCTTCCTCTAAGGAGTTCTCCATGTGTTTGAGCGGAGTGACAGGTGCATTCTACTTATCTTAGCTCTTCTTGCTGGCATGTGCTGAAGTTTTCTTCTGAGCCAGAGCCTCCGCTGGGGTGATTACCTCAGCCCTCCACAGCAAGCCCACCTGAGAAGGTCACTTGCGACCTGCTGACCACGCGGCTGCTGGGCCTCCAAGAGCCATCTCTGATCTCTGACTGCTGCCCTGCTGTGTTCTCTTCCTTCTTGATCTCCTCGCCTGAGGGTTCATGCTTTTGTCTGTTGAGGTACAGCACACCTGTAGTCAAGAGGCTGAAATGGGCCCACGAGAGTGGCGCGTCTTCTTGAGACAGGCTCACTCGCAAGTCAGCTCATACACTCAGTGCCCAGATCAGAAGGGGTTGTCCCATCCCCCGCCCACCACCTCAGATGAAAACAGTGTACTGCTGTCACTCTCCTGGAGCCCTCACTCTTTCCTGTGCCAACACCTCCTGTCCCCAGTGCTCGTCCTTCCCCGATGTGCTCGCGAGCCTGCCGGCCACCCTGTGAGCCAGCCTTGATGCACCCGTTTGCTGCTCCCCTCTTTGGTCTCCCCAGACCCTACAGACCCCCAGGCCAGATCAGTCCCGTGGCCTCTTCCTCCATCCGTGCTCCTGAACCCAACCCTGTGTTTCGGGGCCGGCAGAGGTGACGAATTGTACCCGGTGACTCAGCAGCCAGCGTTGCTGATCAGGCCTTTGTCTCCTCTCACGTCCCCTGGCTGCTACACAGAACATGACCATTCTCTCTGCCCCACCATGTTCTCAACGGGTGGGACCTTGTCAGGGAAAAATAATGCAGATCTTTTCAAGAAGGTGTCCCTGGTGATCCTCTCACAACCACTGCCCCTTCCTCTACAAATGCCACTTCACCTGACACTTCCTGCTTGCTGCTACATTCTGCCTTGGCCACGCTCAGGACCCGAGTACCACCCAGTCACCCAAACCAGAGTCGGGAGGATTGCCCGACACTGTCCTTGTTCTTGTCCTTCTGGTTGGCTCATCTCAATCAGCAAGCCTGGTCCTTCAATTTCGAAAACATCTGTCGTCTTCTCTGCCCCCAGAATTCTGTCTAGGTGTCCTGCCTCTGGCCAGTACCCTCATTCCTGTCCCCTGTTTTCCCTGTGCACCCTGCATGGTGCAGTGTTTCTGAGCTGTGCGTCCAGGTGTGCACCCTTGTATGACTGGCTTTGCGTTTCCTGCCTGCGGGGTCAATCCAGCTCCTGATGGAGCCCTGACTCAGTACTCCCCTTCCTGCCGCCTTAACCTGTGCTCCAGCCACGGCATCTGTTCTGTCCTTCTGAGCTGTTTGCTCTGGTCTCTGTCGGGACACCTCCCCCCACCTTGCCAAGGTCAGCCCTGGGCACCCATCCTCTACTCTATTCCCAGTGTCGTTTTCAATGCCATTTGCATACTGTCAGCACCACTAACATGTAAGGCTGGATGTCATCCCCCTGAGGGTCAAATCCGCATCTTGAATGACCACTTGGAGGTGTAAAATGCCCATCCAGAACTCTGGAGCCATGGGGCTCATCAGTCCTCCTCCATCAGAGTCCTTTAGTGCCCACCTGCAATGTGTGTGCAGATGGGTCCTCCCTTGCCTTCCTGCCCATCCTGCGCTTGGCCTCAGCATCTCCACGTGGGCCCTTCGGCCCGGCCCCTATGCTTCTCTTCTCGTAACCTCCATGTCTCATGTGGAGTAGTCAGTGGGAGTCATAAGTTCTGTCCCTTTTTAAAATCCTCTGATGTGAACATACTCCCTGCCCGTTGTGTCCCCCAGCCCCTGCCCACCACTCTGCTTTCCGCCCACTTCCTCGACCTCCCCCCTCTACCATCCTCCTCCTCAGGCCTTGCGTCCCCACCTGCCACGTCACCAGTGCAGGAAGTCTGTGTCCACCCAGGGTCTTGGCCATTGTGCCTCAACAGTCCAGAATGCTCTGTCCCTGGTTCGTGCTAAAATCCTACCTCCCGCCCTCCCTCCCTCCCCACCTTTCTTTCTTTCGTTCTTTTGTCAGGGTTTCACTCTGTCATCCAGGCTGGAGTGCAGTGCCATGATTCCAGCTCACTGCAGCCTCGACTTCCTAGGCTCTGGCAATTCTCCTACCTCAGCCTTCTAAGTAGTTGGAACAACAGGCAAGTGCCACCAGGCTTGGTAAATTTTTTAAAGTTTTTGTAGAGAGAAGGTCTTGTTATGTTGCCAAGGCTGGTCTCAAATTCTTGGGTTCAAGTAATTCTTCCGCCTCGGCCTCCCAAAATGCTGGAATTACAGGTGTGAGTCACTGTTCCTGGCCTTAAGTGCACTCCTTTTCAATGTTCAGATTCGTATTTCAATACATTTTCCTTGAAGAGCCCTTTCCGTCTCTGACATACCGTCTCACCTCTGTTCAGTCACTCTTCTTTCCCTTACTTTGCTATAATTTTCTTAAATTGACAAGTGTCATGGTTGCATTATTCCAGCCTAGGCAATATAGAAAAACCCCATTTCTGTATGTCCTCTACTCCATTAGACTATGATTCACCAGGGACAGGTGGTTTCTGCTACTTTCTGCTGCCACAAGGAAGGAACAGTTTCCTCTACATGAGCCATAGCCAGAGCAAGCCCAGGGAGGAGATTGGGTGCCTCCACACATTTTAGGGCTCATTCAGCTATCTCTGCTGTGACAGTGGGCTTTGTGAATCATGGCTCAGAGAAAGGAAGGGCAAGGAAGGTAGTGTTGGCAAACTTAGGCCAGAGTCAGTCAGAATCACTCTCCTGCAAACACAGTGGAATACACTGAAAATAAGGACTATGAAACAGACGGAAAAGCGACGGGAAGTACAGCTAGTGGGGTTAGGACATGCCACACCATCATGAAGCTATGATGTGTGTGATCCACAGATCTCCATCCAAGAGCCAGGGCGCCAGAGCACAAGGGGACCCTTACTGTTCCATGGCCGTGTCTATAGGGGAGTCACACCTATTACTCAGGAAAACTGCAATCATTTCTGATCTCAAGAGCAGTGAATACCCTTATAGAAAAGGACTTTATCATATGAACAACAACCTCAGAAACATCTTTAAAATATACCCAGAGATACATTTTATTGGCCTTTCCCAATTAACCCAGGCCAAGTTTGGTAGAATCCACTTGCCAGAGGAATTTGCTCTGTGATTTTGTAGATTTTCTCTGGAATAGATTGTCTTGGACTACACCAAAAAATTATAAGGCATTGGCAGACTACAGTCAGAGCTCATAAGGCATAATGCATGATTAGATTAAAGGAGGTGACCAAAAGCAGTCTCCAAGGAAAACTGAGACTTACAAGAAAAAAATAAAACAATTATCTATTAAGAGAATGAAAATACAACCCACTAACTGGCAGAAAATATTTTCGAAGCAAGCATCTAATAAAGAATTTATGTGCAGTATATAGAAAGAACACTTAGAACTCAATAATAAAAAGACAGTTTAGGTGAAAAATGGGCAAATTCTTTGCATCAGTTTTTCCCTCAAGAGATTGGCAATACTGAGAGTTAGCAAGCATTTGGAAAAACTAGAATCTTCATACAAATGGTAGACAGTTTGAAAAAACTGTTTGAATATTTCTTAAACATTTAAAAACATAGAGTTGCCATATGACCCAACAGTTCCACCTCTAAGTATGTGCCTAAAAGAAATAAAAATATATGTCCACACAGAGACCTCTGTGCAGGGCATTCATAACAGCCCCTAGCTGAAAACAACTCCAATGTTCACCAACTGATGAGTGAAAACACAAAATATAGCCTGTCTATACAATATGATATTACTTGCCAATGAATAAAATGTACATGAAGTATTGATGACCTCAAGGGACATTGCACTGAGTGAAAGAAGCTAGACACAAAAGACACCCTATCATATAATTCCATTTATATGAATCTGTAGAGAGACAACAGACCAGGACTTTCCTGGGAGTGAATATGGATGATGACCATGAGAGATTTATGAGGTTCACACTCTGTAGGCTGTACAAGCAACATGGCGCCAGCATCTGATCAAATGAAGCTTCCAATTGTGGAAGGAGACAAAGGAAAGGAGGCTCATCTCATGGTGCCTCATCTCATGGTGCCATGGAGCAAGAGAGAGGGGAAAGAGAACTAAGACTCTTTCTCACAATCGGAGCTCATGAGAATGAACAGAGAACTAACTCACTGGTTGCAGGAGGCCATTCATGAGGGATTTGTCTCCGTGACCCAACACCTCCCACCAACTGCCTCCAACACTGGTGATCAGAGTTCAACATGAGATTTGGAGAGAACAAGTATCCAAATTATATCAGGGGTAAGGATTGCCTGACTATATACATGTACTAAAAATTATTCAGCAGTCCTCTTAGAATGGATGATTGTTTTACTTATAAACTGCACCTCAACAAGTTGTTTTATAAAAGTAAAAAAAATATAATCTTTCACTTTTAGCAGAAAAGAGAATAATGAATATTTTGCTTTTTACCAAGAAACATAGTATAAAATACTAGAACATGAGTTAATAATAATAGCAATAGCTGACATGTACTAGGTATGTGCTGTCTGGATGGTAACTCATTTGATCCTTCCAACCAACTTATGGAAAAGGTCCTATAACTTTCGCCATCTTACAGACAGAGGAACTGAGGTATGGAAAAGCTAGTTATATACCTTGCCTTAGGTCAAACAACTCACAGCTGTTGGAGCCAGGATTCGAGCCCTGACAGTCTTTGGAGTTTGGCTAGCCATCATTGACCAGCTGATATCTGTGAATACACCATGCTACCTTCCATCTCAGGGTTTTTCACATGCTGTTTTCTCTGCAACCCTCTTGCAACCCTCTCTCTGGTCATGACTCCTCCTTATTTTGCATTGAGCTTCCTTGACTGTTCTCTAGAGGTATCCTCCCGCCTCCCCCACAGTACAGGACAACTCCTCCCCACAGGATGTATCCCTGTACCTGAGACTCCCCCTGTTGATGTAGCAATCACTGGTGCCCATGCCCCACTTTCTCACTGACTGCCCATCTGGAGTGCATTGCCTGGTACTGTGCCTGACACCTGGAGGATGCCCTTTTCCTGGCGCTGTCTGCTCTGCACCTGTGTTAAGCAGGAGTTAGTGAACAAGTAACATCATGGTTGTTGGAAGTGCCATCTGTGAGTCTGTTCTCACTTTCTGCAGTGTCATTTCTTTGGGAGCCAACTGGGACAGAACACACATTTCTTGAGGGCGACTGTCATGTAGAACAATCAACTGTACTCTTCCTTTAAAAGATTAAATTCTAGAAGAATGTGAACAATATTTTTTTTCATAGAATATCTCTAGGAAAACTAGTATTTTAGGATTTTCTTGGAAAGTCTAATCTGGTCATGTGTTCCAGGCTGAATATCCCTAATCTGAAAATCTAAAATCGGAAATGCTCCAAAATTTGAAACTTTTTGATCACCAATATGACCCTCAAATGAAATGTTTATTGGATCATTTCAGTTTTGTGATTTTCAGGTTAGTTATGCTCAACTGGTATAATGTAAATACTCCAAAATCCAAAAAACAATACAAAATCTGAAGCCCTCCTGGTCCCAAACATTTCAGATAAAAGGACACTCAGCTTATACTTCTTTTTCAGGGACATTCTTCCTCTTCTTCTACAGCCTTCCCATTTGAGGTAATGTCTGCCCCGTGATTGTGCTGGAAGTCTTCCTGCTACAATTTCCTGAATCCACCAGCTTGCTAAGTCTGAGCGATAGTGTCCACACCTGTGAAACTGGATCCCTTGCTGCATTTGGCACCCTAGCCTGTGACAGTGAGCCCTAATTGCATCTATAACTGAGAAATGTGTCTTGCTCTGCCTGGCTGTGCCCTAAAATGTCTCAAGTGCACCTCTTCCGGGGATGAATGCAACCTCCTCCTGAAACCATGGTCTCGCCTTTTCAGCACCCAAGACAAAAACTCGTCCTGTACCTCGAATTAGACGTTCCCTCTGAGTGAGTTGGTATCTCAGATATTTCTCAATTACCGTATTGAGTCTCTTTCCTCTTTGCCATCCTAAATGCCACTGTTTTCATTCAACATCTTGCTGTTTCCAACCTAGATCTCACAGTCATTTTCCAACTGGTTTTCCTGTATCTGGCCTTGTCTGTATCCCCTATGCTGAAAATATACTTTTAATGCCAGTATTACCCCATAACTTCCATATAACAAATGGCCAGGCATGTGCTGTTTGCTTCTCCCACCAGGAACCTCATCTGCAGTTTTCCATGCAGATTCCTTGTTTCCACAGAGCCGCTCCAGCTTCCACAGACTCTTTCTCTTGTGTGATCCCATAGCAGCTGGAATATTTTTTTGTCAAAATGTTTATCACATGTGTGCAATTGTTAATTTCCTCAGTTCTTTTCCTTCATTTTGTGGTGGTTGTCTCTAAAGTAGGAGCCACATTCTTCTCTTTCCTGGTCTTCCCAACCTCTAGCATGTTATCCAGCACATAGTTGCGTCTTCCACACGGCCTCTCACATGCAAATCCTTCCCTTCCAGACTTCCTCCCTACCTCCCTCTTCACAGGCTCACTGTGATGCTAAAGAAGTTTAAAGGAGTCGGGGTGAGGTTTTTTTCATACAGAGTATTTGTATACACAGATTTAACACATACTGGCTCAAATAATCTTTGTTCAATGAGCAGATGGATAAATGAATAAATGAACACATTCTCGTCCTCTCTTGTTGATGACCGTGCCTCACTCATTCCTTTTATTTTGAGGTATCTTAGTGTACATTTACTGTATTCATACAATTGCTCTTATTTCCTAATTGTTTAAGCAATTTTTTTTAAAGATGGGAGGATTCTTGAGCCCAGACATTCAAGACCAGTCTAGGCAACATAGCAAGATCTTGTCTCTACAAAAGAAAAAAGAAAAATATACACTAGATGTGGTGGTTTTTACCTGCAGTCTCAGCTACTTGGGAGGCTGAGGCAGAAGGATCACTTGATTCCAGGAAGTAGAGGCTGCAATGAACCATGAGTAAACTGTTGCATTACAGTCTGGGTGACAGAGTGAGACCCTGACTCAGATTGACACAGAGTTTACCAGAAAAGGAAGCCACATTGTTTTTCTCTCTGAGAGCAGTTAGTACATTTCTTTGTGTACATTAGGTGCTAAATGAATGCTTGGTAAAGGAGTGAACATATTAACAAAGCATGACATGCCATAAAATAAAAAGTAACAGAAAAAAACCCAACCAATCTCCAAAGCTTTAGTTGAATATTACTTGGTTTTTTGAGTTCGGCAGTTAAGTATACATTTCCAACGAAGGTTTCCTAAGCTCCTGTAGCACTTTTGTTTAAGGAACTCTTTTGTATGAAGATTCTATGAATAAGTTTATTTGTCATGTCTGGTTGTTTCCACTTGCACAGTAGATGCTGCCTCAGGGGCTGTGCCCGGCTCAGTTTTGTGCTAAGACCCCATGAGTTGTGAAAATGCATAGTGCCTGAAGCATCTTTTGAAATGTTTTTTGATTGAAATGAACAAGCATTGAGTGTAGTGGGGCATTTTTTGTTTTCTTCACATGACATCTTTCTTATTGTGGGGAAGCCAAGTACTTTTTTTCTGTTGTTTTATGTTTTTAAGTTTTTTGAGGCATAATTGACATCCACGAATGGCATATTTTAGAATGATACTGTTTGATGTGTTTTGAACTCCCATGGAGCCATCATCGTGATTAAGGAAAGAACATGCTCCCTCTGACTCCTTTGTAATCTCTTCCACCCCATCTCCTGTCTTCACTGATTTGCGTCCTCTAGAATGTTCTTTATACAAATCATATTGAAAGTATTCTTGTTTATCTGGATTTTTTTAACAGCATAAATTTTTGAGGTTTATCTATGTTTGAGTGTGTATCAATGGTTCATTCTGTTTTATTGGTAAATGGTGTTCCATTGTGTGGGCATGCCAGAGTTTGCCATCCATTCATCTGTTGATGGATATTCAGGCTGTACTATGTTTTTGTCTTTCCAAAATCCATGTGTTGAAATCCCAACCTGCATTGTGACAGTGCTGTGGTTTGACTTTGTCCCCTTCAAAATTCAGCATAGTATTAAAGATGGAGTCTTTAGGAGGGCTCCTCTCTTGTGCATAGGATTAGGTGCCCTCATTAAGGGGCTTGAGAGAGGGAGTTTTGTCATGTGAGGGAGGATGCAGCACAAATGCCCTTACCAGATGCTAGCACCTTGATTTTGGACTTTAAGCCTCCAGAACTCAGAAGAAATAAGTTTCTGTTCTTTATAAATAGGCATTCTGCTATGGCAGTACAACAGTTTAAAACAGAAATTGGCACCAAAGGAGTAGGGTGCTATTGTAACAAATACCTACAAATGTGGAAGTGACATTGGAACAAGGTAATGGGTAGAGGCTAGGACAATTCTGAAGTGAATGCTAGAAAAAACTAGGGTTGCATGAACAGAGCATTCAAGGTGGCTCTGGTGAGAGCTCAGAAGAAGAGGAGAACTATAGAAAAAAAACATCATTAATGGAATCAGGTGCTCTTAAAAAGGGGTTTGACTGAAGGCGTTGGTTCTGTCTTGCCCTTCTGCCTTCCACCATGTGAATAGACAACAGCAAGGCCCTCACCAGATATCGGTGCCTCAATCTTCAACTGTCTAGAACTGTAAAGAATTAAATTTCTGTTCATTATAAATTATCCAGTCTCAGGTATTCTGTTATAGCAGCACACAGTGGACTAAGATCGATATTATGAAGTGGGACCTTTGGGAGGTAATTAAGTTCTGAGAGAAGAACCCTCATGACTGGAATTAGTGCCTTTATGAAAGAGATTTGAGAGAGGTCTCTTATCCCTTCCGCCATGTGAGGTTAGAGTGAAAAGATGGCCATCTGTGAATAAGGAAGAGGGCCCTTACCAGACAACAAATCTGCTGGAGCCTCGATTTTGGACTTTCTAGCCTCTAGAACTGCGAGGGATAAATTTCTGTCTGTAGGCTATCCAGGTAATGTTAATTTGTTAGAGGTATTTCTTTGGAGCATCCTGAATGGACCAAGATAGGTTGTTTTCAGGTTTGACTATTACATAAAAAGACTGCCATGAGCATTCATGTACAAGTCTTTGTATGGACGTATGCTTTCATTTATTTTGGGTAAATACTCAGGAGTATATTGGCTGTATCATATGGTAGCTGTTCATTTAATGTTTTCTGAAATAACCCAAAATTTTGTTTACAATAGTGGTCATATTTTATATTCTCATTAGCAGTGGGTGAGTGTTTCAGACTCTCCTTATCCCTGGTAACACTTGGTGTTGTAGGTCTTTTAATGTTAGCCACTCAGATAGATGTGTGATAGTTCTAATTTGCATGTCCTTAATGACAAATGATGTTGAACATCTCTTCATGTGATTATTTGCTGGATGTATAACTTTATTGACCTGCTAAAATCTTTTGCTCACAATCCTATAAGGGTTGTTTGTTCTCTTATTGTTGAATTTTGAGAGTTCCTTATGTGTTTGGATATAAGTTCTTTATTGGACATATGCTTTACAAATAATTTTTCCCAATCTGTCTTTTCATCCTCTTAATAGTGTAATCATGTCACTCAAAAGAAAAATGTTTTTCATTGTGGTGAAGTCTTATTTTTATTGTTTTTTTAATTTTTTTGCAGATTGCCCCCAAAAAGAAATCTTTCCCAACCTAAGGTTGCAAAGGTTTTCTCCTGTGTTTATATCTAGAAATTTATAGTTCTAGGTTTTATATTTAGGTCTGTGATTCTTTTTCACTTAATTCTTACAAATGGTAGAAGATGTGGATTGATTTGTTTTGCATGTAGATGTTTTTTCTATGGATATATAGATGTTGAATTAATCTAGCAATACTTGTTGAAAGGTTTCTTTTCCACTGAACTACGTTTGTTAAAATACATTGCTCCTATATATATTTGAATCCATTTCTGGACACTGTTTTGTGTTATTAATCTGTGTATATTTATGCGAATACCACACTATCACAGTTACTGTAACTTTAAAATAACTCTTGAAATAAGGTAATGTTTATTTTATGACTTTGTCCTGTTTTTTAAAACTTTGTTTTGGCTATGCTAGGTTCTTTATATTTTCATGTGATTTTTTAGAATGTGTTTGTCAATTTCTACATTAGAAGCCCGTTGAGATTTTGGTTAAAATTGCTTTGAATATATGGATCAATTTGGGGAGAATTGACAACTTAGTAATACTTAGTTTTCTCACCTATTAACATGGCATATCTTTCCAATTATTTAGGTCTTTAAAAATTTCTCTCAAATGTTTGCTGGTTTCCATCATATAGATCTTTCATATTTTTTATCATCTCTATTTCTAATTTTTGTAGGCTGTCTTATGTGTAATATTCTTAATAGCAATTTTTGTTTATTGCTAGTCTATAGAAATAAAATTGTTTTTGTATATTGATCTTGTTTCTTGCAATCTTGTTAAGTTTATTAACTAGTTCTAGCAGCTTTTTTGTATATTCCATTGACTTTTCTCATTGTTTGTTGATAGAATATATTAATAGAGCAGGTTTTTGTGCATTGATGACATATCCTGCAGTCTTGTTAAATTTGTTTATTCATTTTAGCAGTTTTCTCTGATTCTACTGGATTTTCTTGTCGTCTGTGAATAAAGACAGTATTACCTCACCCCCTCCAATCTAGATGCTAGTGTGATAAGTATCTAGATGCCAGTCTGATGAGTAAAACAGAAATAAAGTCTGCAACCTTTCATTTAATGTTGAAAAGAAGGGACAATAGCAATGTCCTTGTCTTGTTCCTGGTCTTAGAACAAAAGCAGTTAGTCTTTTTTACCATTAATTACGTTTTCTTTTTTTTTAATCAATATTTTTTATTATGATTTTGTGGGGTACAGTTAAGGGTTAGGTGTACAATTACGTTTCATTCAGGCACCCTATTGATAAGAGGTGTTTCCCCATCCTCAGACAGATATTTGCGACAGTTAATCCCATCCCCCTCCCCGCCATAGTTTCCCAGTACCGTCAGTCATTTTCTTATAGTATTACATTGGATGTTCAAGGTCCATTATATGAGTGAGAACATGTGATACTCGATCTTTGTTTCTGTGAGAGGTCACTCAGTATTATAGACTCTAGTTCCATCCAGGTTGCTGTGAAATTCATGATTTTGTTCTTTTTTATGGCTGCGTAGTATTCCATCATGTATATGTACCACGTTTTTTTAATCCAGTCCTCTTTTGATGGGCAGCATGGTTGTTTCCAGCTTCTTGCTATTGTGAACAACGCTGCAATAAACATACGTGTGCAGGTATCTTTTTTATAGAGTGATTTGAGGTCTTCAGGGTATATTCCCAGTAGGGGGATTGCAGGGTCATATGGAAGGTCGATTTTTAGAGCTTTTAGGAATCACCACATGACTTTCCACAGAGGTTGTACTAGTTTACACTCCCACCAACAGTGTAGAAGTGTTCCCTTTTCACCACACCCTCTCCAGCAGCTGTTATTTTTTGAGTTGTTGATAATTGCCATTCTGACTGGAGTTAGGTGGTATCTCAGTGTGGTTTTGATTTACATCTCCCTGATGATTAGTGAGGTTGAGCATTTCTTCATGTGTTTGTTGGCTGCTCGGATGCCTTCTTTTGTGAAGTGTCTGCTCATATCTTTTGCCCATTTTACAATGGGGTTGTTTGTTTTTTTCTTTTCAGCACGTTTGAGTTCCTTGTAGATCCAGGATGTCAAGCCTTTGTCAGACCTGGAGTTAGGAAATACTTTTTCCCAGTCTGTAGGCTGCCTCCCTGCTCTCTTGATGTTTTCTTTGGCTTTGCAGAAGCTTGTCAGTTTAATAAGGTCCCACTTGTCTATCTTCTCTCTTATGACTTGTGGGTTTCAGGTTTTGTTCAGGAATTGGATGCCAGTTCCGATTTCCATGAGGGTGTTTCCTTCCTTTTCTAAGGTTCTTATGGTTTGAGGTTTTACATTTAGGTCTCTGATCCATTTGGAGTTAACCTTTGTGCATAGAGATAGATAGGGGTCCTGTTTCAATCTTCTGCATGTGGTCAGCCAGTTTTCCCAGCACCATTTACTGAATAGGTTCTCGTCTCCCCAGTGGTAGGTGGTGGGAGCTTTGTCGAAGATGAGTTGGTTGAGAAATTGAGGTTTTGCTTCTGGAATCTCAATTCTATTCCATTGATCTATATGCCTGTTCCTGTACCAATACCAAGCCATTTTGATGATTGTAGCTTTATAGTAAAGTTTGAAGTCTGGTAATGTGATACCAAAGAGAACTACAGACCAATATCTTTGATGAACATAGATGCTAAAATTCTCAACAAGATCCTAGCAAACTGGACTCAGCAATACATCTCAAAAATCATCCACCATGAACAAGTAAGTTTCATTCCTGGGATGCAAGGCTGGTTCAACATTCGTAAAGCCATAAATGTAATTAAATTCATCAACAGATGTCAAAACAAGAACCACATGATCATATCATTAGATGCAGAAAAAGCTTTTGATAAAATCCAGCACCCCTTCTTGATAAAAACCCTTGAACATCTAGGCATATGGGGAACATACCTCAAAATAGTAAAAGCCATCTATAAGAAACCCACAGCCAGCATACTCCTAAATGGACAAAAATTGGAACCAATTCCCCTGAAAACTGGAATTAGACAAGGATGCCCACTCTCACCCCTCCTGTTCAACATAGTATTGGAAGTCCTGGCTAGAGCAATCACAGAAAAGAAGGCAATCAGGGGTATCCAAATAGGAAAAGAAGAAGTCAAGTTATCTCTCTTTGCAGATGATATGATTGTGTATCTTGAAAACCCAAGAGAATCTGTCAAAAGCCTCCTTACATTGATCAAGACCTTTGGCAAAGTCTCAGGATACAAAATAAATGTACAAAAGACAATCACATTTCTCTACACCAATAATAAACAAACAGAAACCCAAATAAAAAACACAATTCCATTCACAATAGCCACACAAAAAATGAAATACCCTGGCATCTTCCTAACCAGAGACGTGAAAGACCTTTACAATGAAAATTACAAAACACTGCTTAAAGAAATCAAAGATGACATGGAAAAATATCCCATGCTCATGGATTGGAAGAATCAACATTGTGAAGATGTCCATCTTACCTAAGGCAATCCACAAATTCAATGCAATACCCATCAAATTACCAGCAACATTCTTCTCAGACCTGGAAAAAACAACACAGGAATTCATATGGAAACACAAACGTCCAAGAATAGCCACAACAATCCTCAGCAAAAAAAATTACGTTTTCAGCATTATGTTTTCAGCATTTGTTTCATAGATGCCCTTTACTAAATTGAGAAAATTCTTTACTATTCCTAGTCTGTTGAATTTTTAAAGCAAAGAGTAGATGTTGACTTTTGTCAGACTTTTTTTTCTCATATCTATTGTGATGATAGTTTGATTTTTCTTTTGTTAATGTACTGGATTATACTGATGGATGTTTTTTCAATGTTAAATTACCTTGAATTGTTGGAATAAACCTAACTCCTTCAAGATGTATTATCCTTTGTTTTATGTAGTTAGATTTGATTTACTCAATTCCCCAACCCCCCTAACTTTTACATGAATGTTCATGGGGGATATTGATCTGTAGTTTTCTTTTCTTGAGATTTATTGGTAATTTAGGTACTATGATAATTTTGACTTCAGAATAAACAGGGAAGTGTTCTCTGCTTGTCAATACTCTGAAAGAGTTTGCACAGAATTGATATTAACTCTTACTTATATGCTGTGTAGAATTTGCCATTGAACTCATCTTTATGGAAAGTTTTTAACTAGAAATACAATTTCTTTTATAGGTATAGGGTCACTCATGTTATCTATTGTTTCTTGAGTTAGCTTCAGTCATTTATTTATGAAGAATTTGTCCACCGTTTCCGAGTTGTAGAATGTGTCAGCATAAAATTATTCATAATATTCCCTTATTTTTCTTTTTGACATATGTAAACCCTGAAGTGATGTCACCTCTTTCATTCCCTATGTTACTAACTTTATTTTTTCCCAGTCTGATAAAAGAATATTGATTTTTTTTAAAGAACCAACTTTTCATTTCATTGATTTTTCTATAGTGTTTTTGTTTTCTATTTCACTGATTATTATTATTTTTTCTTTAATCTGTATTTTTTATTATGGTTTTGTGGGGTACAGTTAAGGGTTAGGTGTACAATTATGTTTCATTCAGGCACCCTGTTGATAAGAGGTGTTTTCCCATCCCCAGACAGATATTTGCTACTGTTAATCCCATCCCCTCCCCCCCATAGTTTCCCAGTACTGTCAGTCATTTTCTTATAGTATTGCATTGGATGTTCAAGGTCCATTATATGAGTGAGAACATGTGATATTTGAACTAGAGTCTATAATACTGAGTGACCTCTCACAGAAACAAAGATCCGAATATTTCATTGATTATTAACCTGGTCTTTATAATTTTCTACTTTCTACTAACTTTGAGTTTAATTTGCTTTTATTTTTTCAGTTTTATAAAATGTAAGCTAAGGGCATTGATTTGAAATCTTCTTTTCTAAAAATAGACATTTAGTGGTTGTAAATTTTCATAAGTATTTCTTTAGTAACAGACCACACTGTTGGGATGTTTTCATTTCCATTAAGTTCAAAAAGCTCACTTTATGCTTTTTTTACACAAAAAAAAGTTCTTTCTCTCTGTATTTGGGGTTGTTGATATTGCTGTGTCTTTAAATAAATCAGTCTTTTCTGCTGTGTCTATTATAGCGATTCTCATCTGTGTATTTTTCCTGTCAGATATTGTTGTCTTCAGTTCTGGTTGTGCAATCTTGGTCTAATTTTATGTCTTTCATGTCTCTAGCTAACTTTTGAAGTATATAGACAAGAGTTATAGTAACTTTTCAAATGCTTTTTTTTGGTCTGCTAATGATGGCATTTTAAAAACTTTTGTGTCTGTTCTTTTTGGATTTATTGTTGCCTCTCCTCATTATGAGTGTATTTTCATGCTTCCTTACACTCCTGGTAATCTCTTTCTGATGCCAGACACTGTGATTTTAACTTGCTGAGTACTGGATATTTTTGGTTTCCTATAAATATTCTTGTGCTGTGTACTGAGATACAGTTAAGTTACTTGGAAACAGTTTTATCCTTCTGGGTCTTGGTAATATTGGTTAGGCCGGCCCTGGGGTATTGCTCAGTCTAGATTTAATTTTTCCCATCTGGAGGCAAGACCCTTTGTGTACTCTGTCTAATGCCCTCTGAATGCTGTCCTTGGGAGAACAGGTACTGGTCCCATTCCTGGAAGCTTTTCTTTAAACTCTGATAAATATTTCGATAATATTTGTATTTCTGCTTCTCAACGAACTTTTGTATCCTTTTTCATTATTACACTGTTTTAATGTATTCTTAATGTAAACTAAACATTTCATCACACTATATGAAGATTGACATTCTTTTTTCTTAGCTTTATTAAAAGTTTACTTATTTAATTTAAAATTGGCAATTATGTCACTATAATAAAGATTCAACATAACTCACTCAAAAATAAATGCTATGTTTATGGCTTTGTTGTGGTTGTTGAATCAGATTTACTATATCAGGTTTTTCCTGCAGTCTTCAAAACTATCATTTTAACAGATGAAGTTTCTGACAACTGAGTGGAGGGAGAATAAACATGCATCTGCTAGCACTAGTCAGGCAGGAGCCTTTGGGAGATGCAGGGGCAAGGTAATGATGAGCTTGGAGGAGGAGGACTGGCCCTGAATACCAGAATACCGCCCGCCTCCTGCCAAACCCTCCCCTCATCCCTCTCCTCTCCTCTCATCCCTCTCCTCTCCTCTCTTCATTCTGTTTTACTGCTTCTTTTTTGGATGTGTGGGGTTTTTTCACCTTTTTTATTTTTCTTTTTTCTATTTTTATCCTTTTTCACATTTTAGGACTCTTGTTACCTTTGAGAACAGAGTCCTATAAAGGTGCTCTAATTGTGATTTCTGGAGTGTTGGTCACACAGTGATCAATTGAATTCTAATAGACTTAACTCTGGAATTCACAGTCAGTTCACAAAAGAAAGGGATGAATATGTAATAAAGAATGAATATATCATTTAGCAAGAAACAAGCTAAAATATTGTCATGAAGTCTACGGGTAAATACTTTCACATTTTCTCCCCATTTCTAATTCCCAGAGGCAAACAGGCTAATGACATTAGTCATGTCAATCCATCTGTCCCCCTTTCCTCCTGGGGTATAATCAGTTGACATTTCTTTGGCAGTCAGGGAGGCTAACCTGGCAGCTTCCTTTGCATCTCTTTTCTGCAGATTGCATGGGGCTGTTTTGTCTCTTCTGCTGGGCATTATTCACTGAACCTTGTTTAGTTGATTAGCTGCAACTCCTTTGATCAGCTCTAAGGTGATGAGGAAGGCGAGGTGAATTGAAATGCCAGAGGATTTCTAAATTCTTTTCTAGATCTGTAATTCAATGGAACAATAAAAGCATGTGATGGCACCTGTTTTGACAAAGGCCCTGTCCCTACAGAGGTAAACAATGAGTATGGAGAGCAGAGCATTGCTGCTTGCTCCTCAAGAAACCTGTATTTAAGACCAGCTTTCTTCAGGTAGGATTTGTGGGATTTATGAGGTCGATGATTTGAAAAATGTTTGGAGTGGAGCTGGGGGGAGATACTGCATTCTCTTCTTTCAAACCCAGGGGGCAGATTGCATTTCTGCATACCTGCTCAGAGCGCGGCATTCGGGATGTAAATGGAGAAACCAAGGGAGAACACGGGTACAGATTTGCACATGTGCTCCCTTTCCGTGTGCTATCTGAGGTTCTGCTTCCTTGATGAATTTCTGAGAAGTGCTGGGGAGAATGTGCCAGGATGGAAGGAAGGAGAAAGGTCTCTCTCAGCGGGCCAGGAGGCTTAACCTTGGCGCTTACGGATCGAGGCATTAGCTGGTCATTGAACAAATCATGCTGTATAATCATTACTTCTTTCCAAAAGTGTTTGTTCTCAAGCAGAAAGCTAATAGTGTGATTTTTAAAAAACATATATAAGTTATTCTTATTTCCAAGGCATTCAAAAGAAAATCACATTATTTACTAATAAGGAAAAACTTACTTTTAGAATAGCTTTTAGAATAGACCACTGTTTATCATAACCTATTTCTTGAGAAACAATTTCCTAACGAAGCTTTAAAATATTGAGATCTATGAATTATACTTCCCATGCATTTAGCACTCTAGAGTTTATATGGGGATCTGAAAACTGCAAGGCTACCGGTAGATAAATATCCAGAAGAGCATATATGTTACAAAGATTTTGACAACATACATGGATTTGGATATAAATGTGTCTAAAGCACATATTTTGTTGTATCATCTCTTATTTAGATCCCCTAAATTTCAGTTTGTCACTCATGTAGACATGTATTCAAGTGAATTACATGTTGACCAGTTTCTGGGGTGGAAAATTGCAGTGTCAGTAGTAGTTCAGAGCTGGGCTCGGTGGCTCAGCCTGTAATCCCATGCTTTGGGAGGCTGAGGTTAGTGGATTGCCTGAGCACGCGGGTTCGAGACCCGCCTGGGCAACTTGGCGAGACCTCATCTCTACTATAAATAAAAAAATTAGCTGGGCATGGTAGTACACGCCTGTAGTTCCGGCTATTCGGAAGGCTGAGGCGGAAGGATTGCTGGAGCCCAGCAGTCCGAGGCTGCGGTGGCCAGGAGCGGCCACTGCACTCCAGTCTGGGCGACAGAGTGAGACTCCAACTCAAAAAAATAAATAAATAAAATAAAAAGTAGTTCAGCATTACAGTTTGAGAGGTGATTTAGTATTGCAGTGTGAATGGTGGAACAGCATTGCAGTGGAAGGAGGTGGTCTAATATTGCAGGGTGAGAGGGAGTCCAGTATTGCAGTTTGAGTAGTGGTCCAATATTGCAGTATGAGAGGTGGTTCAGTATTGCAGCTTGAGAGGTGGTTCAGTATAGCAGTGTGAGAGGTGGTCTAATATTGCAATGAGAGAAGTGGCCCAGTGTTGCAGTGTTAGAGATGATTCTGTATTACAGTATGAGAATTCGTCGAAGTGGCCCAGTGTTGCAGTGTTAGAGATGATTCTGTATTACAGTATGAGAATTGGTCTAGAATTACAGTGTGAGTGGTGGGTCCAGTATTGCAGTGGAAGAGGTGATTCAGTTTACAGTGGGAGTGGTAGTCCAGTATTACAGTGTGAGAGGTTGTTCAATATTGCAGTGTGAGAGTTAGTTCAGTATTGCAGTGTGAAATGTGGTTCAGTGTTGCAATGTGAGAGGTGGTCTAGTATTACAGTATCAGAGGTATCAGAGTGAGCACTTCATGTGATGCTTTTCTTGGGAGCATTCTGACATCTAGATCTCCCATATCAGTGGTGTTCATGTCACTCCCATGCGACTGTGACCTCCCCAAGACCCTCTCCAAGGTTCATTTTGGTGAATTGGGCTACTCAGCCCTAGGTCATGTGGCGGCTGGTTGCTGGGGAGGTGAGAACCAGATTGTCTGAAGCCCTGCAATGACAAACCCTTGCCTATATTCAGGTAACTGTTCATCCAGGGATCAGATGAGAGTGTGCACACGTTTGCTGCATTGCAAATTAATTCTGAGTACATAAAAAGCATGAAGTAGCTCCGTCTCTCAGAGGACGTTCATTTTCCAGATATGGAAGGTAAGATTGCAGGTCTCAGAGACAGGGATGGAATACTGCACCCTTTTGGCTCCACGTCCATGTACCACAGTTTACTCATCATTTGAATTACAACAAAAATAATAACAATAACAGCAGTAGTACCTATGCTAAAGGGACATGTGAGGTTTTGATGGGAATATGTATATAAAATGCTAAACAGAATGCCTAGCATACAGGAAGCACTAAAAACAAGTGGCTATTATTAAAATAGCAGAAATAGACATAACTGTGATATGAATAAACCCATACTACAGAGCCAGAGAATGCATCGTTTGTTTCTCAGCGTGTATATGCCTGTGGGACGAGTTGGAGGGAAGGAAGAAAGAAGGATCCTGGTGACTTTGAGTTCACCGTGGGAGGAGACCTCAAGTAGTGTAGAATTTCCCCCTTGGGGAGAAATAATTTAAGCTCCTAAACACATGGCTTTTTGTTTCTGTTTTTGCTTTGTTTTGTGGTTCCTCATCTAGAATTTCCTATTCATTTCTTACTTAAGTCTACCATGGAAGAAAAGACTATTGGAAGCTTTCATAAGCACCAAGAAAGTACAAATTGCCTTCCCAAGTCTGAAGGAGATTTCTTTGAGTTTTCTGTCTTGCTATCAAGAACAAGCATTTGTTAGGTTTCCTGGGTTCAGGGAGAACCTCCAGGAGGCTTTGTTTATTTCACCATCTATAAGCTGTAATCACCAAACCCATTGTTGCTATCATTATTTTGAATAGTTATATGTTAGCTCAATTAAGAAATAGAAAATAAAGTATTTTATTTTACTGTGACTATTTTTATAAGACTCTTTTTATGTAGATCTGAGTTCTTGACCTATATCAATTTTCTTCTCTCTGAAGAACTTTCAAAATTTCTTACAAAGCAGGACTACTGGCAACAAATTTCCTCAATTACTGTTAGTTTGAGAAAGTCTGTTTCTCCTTTGCTTTTCAAGGATACTTTTACTGAACAAAGAACTCTAGGTTACTGGTTTTCTTCTTTCAACAATGTAAATACTTTACTCCATTCTCTTCTTGTTCTCATAGTTTCTGGAGGGAAGTCTGATATAATTCTTACCCTTGTTTCTCTATAGATACTATGTTTTTTCAAGATCTTCTCTTGGTCTTTGGATTTCTGCAGTCTGAATATGACATTCTTAAGTGTATATGTTTTGTGCGTGTGGTTCTTTATTCTGCTTGGTGTTCTCTAAGTTTGTATCAGTGTTCCAGTGTCAGTCATTAATTTTGGCAATTTTTAGCCATTGTTACTTTTAGTATTTCTTAAGTTTTTAACTTTATTCTCATGGTATTGCCATTACATATATACTGTACTGCTTATAATTGCCCCATGGTTCTTGGATATTCTTTCTTTTTTCTCTTTGCTTTTCAGTTTAGTAAGACTCTATTGATATTTTCAAAAGCTCCCTGATTCTTTTTTCAGCTATGTTTGGTGTACTGATGAGCCCATCAAAAGCATTTTTCATTTCTGTTGCAGTGTTTTTGTTTTTTAGCATTTTCCTTTGATCTTTATGTAGAGTTCGTATCTCTCTGCTTACATTACTCTTCTATTCTTGCATACTGTCCACTTTTTTCTCTTAGAGCCCTTAGTGTGTTAATCACGGATACTTTGAATTTCTTGTTTGATAATTACATAGTCTCTGCTGTGTCTGAATCTGGAACTTATGCTGGCTTTGTCTCTTTAGACTGTGTTTTCTGCCTTTTAGCATGTCTTGTCATTTTTTGTTGAAAGTCAGACATGATATATTGATTACAGGGAACTAAGTTAAATCAGTCTTTGGTGTGAGGTTTTATGTTTCTCTGTCTAGAAGTTTGACTGCTGTGTTTACCTTTTGCTGTAACTGTAGCTATAGAGGCAACAATTTCATGTAGTATCCTTGTTTTTGTCTCTTCTATTGCTTTGGGGTTTCCCTAGACACTCCTTAATTAGAATCTGAGGCTTTCAGTTTTTCAGTTGCATGTCCTTGTTACTACACAGGACCCCTGTTGGGGTCATGGTAATGTTTCAGGGAAGGAGACGCATTCTAGATTGCTATGATTGGATCTCAGTATTTTAGTGAGCGTGTGACCCTGGGCTGTGAACTTCACAAATGCTTTTCAACTTGTTTCCTCCCCTTAAATGAGACAGAAAGGTTAGAGAGGTCTGGGATCGAGATTGAGTATTTACCTTTACCCCTACAGGTGAGGCTCTAGTAAAGTATTTGTCCTTGTGGACAGGTCTCTTTTATGGGGAAGAGGGCACTCTGGGTGTATTTCAAGAGGGTCTTTCCCTCTCTTTCTGCCAGAAGCACAAGGGGATTTTTCTGCAGTCTTCACACTGAGAACTTGATAGGCCAACTAGTGGTAAAAACTCCCAAATTTGTAAGGATTCCCCTGAGACTGGGTCCTCAGGAGTTTTAAAGTGTCGAGGTAATCTATGTCTCCAATGAATAGTCAATTCCCTTTATGTTTTTGTAATAGTTGCTGTGATTCTCTGTATCTCTTTGTCTCTTTCTGTGGTTTTCAGGGCAGTAGTTTGTCCTACAGGCTCAGTTCTTGGATAGATCCAATAAATTATTGATTTTGTTTGCTCAATCTTTTTCTTGTTGAGGGAACAAGAATGATTAATTTCAGGATCTTCATATGTTGGAATGGGAGGCAGAAATCTACTGCAAGTTTCAGAATCTCCTCCCCAGGTGTGTGAAGACTAGGTCTCATGTGGTGGGAGTACTGCTCATTAGACCACCCCTCCCAGGCTAATAAAAACTTCCATGGTGATGTGATCTCATAGGGGATATTCATTTTCGTTTCTTTTCTTGTATTTCCTCTTCCCACTTCAGTTTTCTGAAAACGTTTTGCAGACTATGCTGAGAGCACTGGGTCAGCTTGGGACTCTGCCACTAACCAGCTGAATGAATTCAGGCAACTCAATAATCTCTCCATGTTGTTGATTTTCTCACTTGTGAAAGCACTTACTGATACTTGTGTTCTTTGCCTGACAGTTGTGAGAGTCAAACAAAACAATGTTCAAATGCTCTTTAAAATGAGGAGTTACTGGCCATGGATTTCTCAGTACTGATTTATTTTGGCCAGCTAGAACTATCGCAGGATTAGACACTCACATTTGAAAGGCATCTGAACTTGAGAGCCAGAGAGGCTTTCCTGTGCTTCTATGGCCTTTTTGGAATCCAAGTTTGGCATATATTCTCTCTCAGTCCCTCCTGTGACCTGCGGTTCTTACAGTTCTAAATGCATTGCTCTATGCAAAAATTTTTGTCCAAAGAAATGAACTTTACTCAAAATTGAAAACGTTGTAACAGGCTTAGTAAAATGAGATTTTTTACTCTTAGTGCATAGTTTTGATTCACAAAGCACCTTAGTTTACATGCATTTATACTATACCAGTATCAAAGCAGTATAAATAATATGGAAAATATCTTCAAGTTTTTTTTGTCAGCCTTCATTGAAAAAGTTGTTGGTATTATCACAAGTAGACCAATGTCTAAAGTAAATATGTCTACATCTCCATCAAGACGCCCAGGTAACACTCAGCTAGGCATGCTGCAGGACATAAGCCTACTTTGAGGGGAAAGCTTAGAGAATTAATACTCACAATTCAATACCATCTCTAACTTCCAAGCTAGAGTCAGATACTTGCTTTTCTCAGTTGACTACAGTCTTGGAAGGATAGAAAATGACTTTTCAATTATAAGAAATTGTTTCACCAAACACTTTTACCTAAAGAGTTCATGACAATATAAAGGAGAGCTTTGTGATATTCAAGCATGGGCACTTTTGTACCTGAGAATGTCTTTGCTGCCACCAACAAAAGGCAATTTAGCTGTTATTACCTTCTTCCTGCATGCGATCCCTTTGGCCTCTCATTTCTACTTAATGCAGAATGTATTTCTTTTGAATACTTTCTCAGACAATCACAAACCAGAAAAGGGATTGTCGCTGAGAAGAGAAAGATCACTTCTATGAAAGTAAGTCATGTTTGGAGGGCAAAAAAGTTACTTGACTATCTATACTGAATTGACCAATATGAGAGTTATTCAAGCAGAGGTTAGAGGTAGGATTGGAATATTCTTTTGGATTATTTTCTATTCCAGTTTTTATAGTAATTATTTCCTCTTTTGTCCAGTTTACTATGGACTGATGATAGCAAGTGACTGAGAAGAATCAGTAAGTTCTAATCATAGCTCCTTAAACCAACACTGACAAGGCTCCAATGAGCAGGTCAGTTATAATAGAAATTAATGTGAATGATACATTTTACTAAGGATCATAAAGGTGGAAGATACAACCATGTGTTTGCAGGTCCAGGTACCCTCACTGATGGATCCTGATATGCACATAAGGAATGAGGTGTCGGGACAGAGTATTGGTTTAATAACAAAGCTTTTGTTTATTTGTTTCTTTTTTTCAACTTGTTGAAAATTTTGAAATGACCAACTCCTAAAAATCAAGTCCTGATGTCAGTGGCTAGGAAATTAAGTCCAGGAGAAGAACCCCAAGGGGAGAGCAGATAAGTAACCTTATTCTTGTAATTCCTTTTTCATGAGATTAGGTCATTGTGCACACTGTGATTCAATGCCTCTCTCCCCATCCCCTCTCTGAAGCACCTGCTGGCATATTTCCTTAGCCACGGGTCATTTACTTCTGATCTGTCCTCCCCACTCTGGGGCTGCTGATATCACTGCCTGGATGCAGAGTGCATGTAGTAAAAGGAATGATGCCTGACAGGGCCTTCTGAAGCAGCTTTTTAAAGAATTCTGCCATGTGAAGTCCCCTCACCCTTTTCAATTTCTATGTCTCTGGTTTCTTTCTTCTTTTTCCCTGCTTTCTCTTCTTCATATATCCTTTCCTTCTCTATTAAAATTTTGTTACTAAATCGTCTCTCTGCTCCTTCTTGTTGCCATAAAACTTGTGTATAAAACAAAGGAGAAATAGGGAAAGATAAATGAATGCAAGAGGAATACAGGGGATGTGTGAGAAGACAGAAACAAAAACACAGCAGGAAAAGTAGGGGTGAAGTCTTAGTGTCCCAGTGCCTACTGAGAAGGTGCTTGCTGTCCAACCAGTGAAAAGGAAATCCTGAAGAAAAAAGGAAAAAAAGAGAAGATAAGGAGTGAGAGTAGGAAGACACCTTGAGAAACCTAGGAGGGATGCGGAACTGGAAAAGTGAAGGGGAGAAGGGGCTGGACGTTTGAAAGAGGAAATCTTTAGAACAAACAAAATGACCCACTGCATGAGAAACAAAACAAAAGGGACGTTATAGAATATGTGTAAATATCGTGCAGTATGTGATTTTTCATCCTTCAGAGAAGCAATAAGGAAGGAAGGAAAGGAGATAGGGGAAAAAGGGAAGGACGGGAGCAGGAAGGAGAGAAGGTAGGGAATCGGGGAGGCAGGCAGGTGGGGAGAACGGAAGGCAAGGAAAGGAAAAGGAGAAAGAGAAGCGTGGTGCCAAGGTGTGTCAGGCTGCTTTGGTTGGGGCATTGCACTTAGACTCTTCCTATTAGTGTTGTGCACCCTTTCTTAACTGGGGGGGGGGGGCTTCTATTTGTATGCGTGAACGCTCGTGATTTCATAAAGCTTTTTGAAATTTTAAAATTGTATCTGAGTAATCTTGGTCTTTCAAAAAGTGGCACTGACAAATTTTGTGTGAAATATCCTCAAAACAATTGATGAAAACCTTGAAGGAGAAAGCTGGATGTGAAAGTGTTCCACCTAGACCCATGCAGGGGAGAGTCATCACATGGTGGGATGAAGGAGGAAAACTTGGATCAGGTTGAGGCCCAGGGCATCAGAGTGAGTCCTGTCCTCACAGTCAGCTCAGTGTGGCACAGGGTGGCACAGAGCCAGCTTGCCGTTTCTGCGCCCCTTGCCATAGGGCTCTGAGGTGCCAGTGAGCTGGGATAGCTGCATGGTCATTAAGTTGGAGCCTCTTTTGCTGTGATAGCCAGTTCCACCTTGGCTCTTTCCCAGATGCAGTTTCTATTGACAAAATAATTTCCATTTAGTAGAGAACTGTTAAACTCTAGGCCGAGCCTTTATTAAACATATTCCTTCCAGAGGATACCTTGCGTGAGATGGCTGTTCACAGTGACTCTTGGGTGGCATCCCAGCAAGGCTTCTCTGTGGTCCAGCCCCTTAACCACGTTGGTGCTATGATGCTTGTTCAGAACTTTCCCGGGGACTTCGCTTGTGTAATATAAGGCAGCACTGCTTACATGTGATCTTAACTCTATGAACTTTCTTTGATCTGGGATATATTTTCGTGCACTACTAAACTTATCAAATTAACTGTTAAAGTCACAAAATATGACCATATGAATGTTTTGGAGTTGTCAACATCCATTCTTGCCTTCTGATAGAAATTGTACAGTTCTTAGAGCCTTAGGTATAGTAATGGATTTCACACTGTTATTTATTGATAGAAACACTTTTGCTAAAGGTACTGCAATTTTCTTAACAATAGCAAATAAGTAAGAATGCTATTGAAAACTTCAGTGACATTTCATCCTTGCTTGCTGTGAAAATCTTCCATTTTTTTTCCAACAGCATTCTATAGAACGTACAAAGAGGAGCTTCAATACTATTTTCAATTTTCAGTACTTTCAATTTCAATCCTATTGAAAGTACTCCAGGCAATTGAGACAGATGGAATTTACCCCAAATTATTTTACAATGCTAAAACCACACTGATACCAAACTGGGTAAAGGTTCAACAAAAAAGGATAACTACAGGCCAATATCCCTGATGAACATAGATGCAAAAATCTTCAACAAGATTCTAGCAAATTAGATCCAAAAACATATCTCAAAAATCTTCCACCATGATCAAGTAGGCTTTATCCCCAGGATGCAGGGCTGGTTTAACATTCGCAGGACCATAAATGTAATTAAATACGTCAACAGATGTAAAACCAAGAACCACATGATTATGTAATTAGATGCAGAAAAAGCTGTTGGTAAAATCCAGCACCACTTATTGATAAAAATCCTCACACACCTAGGTATAGAAAGGACGTACCTCAATAGTAAGTGCCATTTATGATAAACCCACAACTAACCTATTACTAAATGGACAGAAACTGGAAACATTTCCCCTGAAAACTGGAACAAAACTGCCCACTCTCACCCCTCTTGTTCAACATGGTTTTGGAAGTCCTAGCTCGGGCAATTAGACAAGAAAAGAAAATCAGGTGTATCCAAAAAGGAAAAGAGAAAGCCAAACTATGCCTCTTTGCTGATGATATGATTCTATACCTTGAAAATCCAAGAAAATCTTTCAAAAACCTGCTTATACTGATAAAGGATGTTGGCAAAGTCTCAGGGTACAAATAAATGTGCAAAAGATAGTTACCTTCTTATACACCAACAACAGGCAGGCAGAGACCCAAATTAATAGCACAATCCCATTCACAATAGCCACAAAAGAAAGAAAGAAAGAAATACCTCGTCATCTTGCTAACCAGGAAGTGAAAGACCTTTACAACGAGAACTATAAAACACTGCTCAAAGAAATCCAAGAAGACACAAACAAATGGAAAAATATTCCATGCCCATGGACAGAAAGAATCAATATTGTTAAAATGTCCATCCTTCCAAAAGCAATGTACAGATTCAATGCAATACCCATATAATTACCAACAACATTCTTCTCAAACTTGGAAATGACAATATAGAAATTCATATGGAAACATAAACGACCATGAATAGCCAAAACAATTCTTAGCAAAAGAAACAAATAAAGAAGACTCACACTTTCAGACTTCAAACTTTACTATAAGGCTACAATAGTCAAAATAACTTGGTGTTGGTACAAGAACAGGCATATAGACCAATGGAATAGGATAGAGATTCTAGAAGTAAAACCTCAATTTTTCAACCAACTTATTTTTGACAAAGCCTCCAACAACAACCACTGGGGAGAGGAGAACCTATTTAGTAAATGGTGCTGGGAAAACTGACTGATCACTTGCAGAAGATTGAAACGGGACCCCTACCTATCACCATACAGAAAAATTAACTCTAAATGGATCAAAGACCTAAACATAAAACCTCAAACTATAAGAATCTTAGAAAACGCAGAAGACACCCTTATGGAAATTGGAACTGGCAACCAATTCCTGATCAGAACCCTAAGTGCGCAAACCACAAGAAATAAGACAATGGGACCTCATCAAACCTACGAGCTTCTATAAAACAAAATAAAATGTCAAGACAGCAGGGAGACAGCTCACGGAATGGGAAAAAATATTTGCCAACTGTATACCTGGCGAAGACCTAACATCTGGGATCTACTAGGAACTCAAATGGGTTGAAAGAAAAAAAAAAACAGCCCCATTAAAAAAGTTGGCAAAAGACGTGAATAGACACTTCTCAACACCAGGTCAGACAAAGGCTTAACATCTTTGATCTACAAGGAACTCAAACGTGCTGAAAAGAAAAAAACAAACAACCCCATTATAAAATGGGCAAAAGATATGAACAGACACTTCACAAAGGAAGACATCCGAGCAGCCAACAGACATATGAAGAAATGTTCAACTTCACTAATCATCAGGGAGATGCAAATCAAAACCACACTGAGATACCACCTAACTCCAGTCAGAATGGCAACTATCAACAACTCAAAAAAAATAACAGCTGCTGGAGAGGGTGTGGCGAAAAGAGAACACTTCTACACTGTCGGTGGGAGTGTAAACTAGTGAAACCTCTGTGGAAAGCAGTGTGGCGACTCCTAAAAGCTTTAAATATCAACCTCCCATATGACCCCGCAATCCCCCTACTGGGAATATATCCAGAAGAACTCAAATCACTCTATAAAAAAAGATACCTGCACACGTATGTTTATCACAGCATTGTTCACAATAGCAAGAACCTGGAAGCAACCATGTTGCCCATCAAAAGAGGACTGAATTTTAAAAATGTTGTACATATACACGATGGAATATTATACAGCCATAAAAAAGAAAAAAATCATGAATTTCACAGCAACCTGGATGGAACTAGAGTCTATAATACTGAGTGACCTCTCACAAAAGCAAAGGTCCAAGTATCACATATTCTCACTCATATAATGGACCATGAACATCCAACCTAATACTATAAGAAAATAACTGACAGTAGTGGGAAACTATGGTGGGGGGAGGGAGATGGGATTAAAGGTAGCAAATATCTGTCTGGGGATGGGGAAGCACCTCTTATCAATAGGGTGCCTGAATGAAACATATTTGTATACCTAACCCTTAACTGTACCCCACAGTACAGTTCTCTTAACTGTACCCCACATAATAAAAAATATTGATTATAAAAAAAAGAAGATATGCCAGCAGGCAACAGACACATGAAAAAGTGCTCAACCTCACTAATCATGAGAGAAATGTAAATCAAAACCACATTGAGATACCAATAAGAATGGCCATCATTAATAAAACAAACAACAACAGATGCTGGCAAGGATGCAGAGAAAAAGGAATGCTTCTGCACTGCTGGTGGGAATGCAAATTAGTGCAACCTCTTTGGAAGACAGTGTGGTGATTTCTGAAAGAACTACTAATTGACCTTCCATAAGATCCAGCAATTCCCCTATTGGAAATATATCCAAAGGAACTCAAATCATTCTACAAAAAAGATACCTGCACATGTGTTTGTTGCAGCTCTATTCACAATAGCAAAAACATGGAACCAACCTTGCTGCCCATCGAAGCTGGACTGGATAAAAAAAAAATGTGATACATATACACAATTGAATATTATGTAGCCATAAAGAAGGACAAATATATAGACTTCACAGCAACTTGAATGAATCTAGAGTCCACCATATTCAGTGATCTATCATGGAAACAAAGAACAGGGTACTATATGTTCTCACTCATAAGCAGATCTTGAACAATTTTAATACTATAAAGAAGGGATTGGCAGTAGTGGGAAACTGTCAGGGTGGGGGGTGAGATTGGCAGTGGCGGGAAACTGCTAAGGGATGGAGGGGCACATCTAATCAACAAGGGTACCTGCATAATCAACATTTGTATACCTAATCCTGAATTGTACCCCACATCTTTATATTAAAAAAAAGAAAAAAAACTTCCATTTTTAAGCCTTCTTTCAAGGTAGTTGATGATCTTTTTTTGTGGCAGTCATTTTTATTTGTGGAACATAAGAACCACCTTATTTATTGAGATCATGGTGGATCGAGTCCAATAACCCTGCCAGCAGTAGTCGCATTTGTGGGTCTTTCATAGCAATAATTTTGACAAGTCAGAGGTCTACTCCTACTGTTATTAGACTTCTTTAATAATTTGTTTTGAATAAGTTATTTCATGGATGTATTGAAACTATTCTTGAACTTAATTATTTCTTTTTTTTTTTTTTTGAGTTGGAGTCTCACTCTGTCGCCCAGACTGGAGTGCAGTGGCTGCTCCCGGCCACCGCAGCCTTGACCGGCTGGGCTCCAGCAATCCTTCCGCCTCAGCCGTCCAAGTAGCCGGAATTACAGGCATGCATAACCACGCCCAGCTGATTTTTTTTTTTGAATTATTGTAGAGATGAGGTCTCGCTGCCCAGGCGGGTCTCGATCCCGCGAGCTCAGGCAATCCACTCACCTCAGCTTCCCAAAGGCACGGGATTACAGGTTGAGCCACCGAGCCCAGCTAAACTTAATTATTTCTTTCATCTTGAATTGCCTCTTGAGATACTCTAATTTGTTTGCTACCTAATACTATCTTTTTTTTCTAAATTATGTCTTTTTTATACCAATATATGGGGTAAGAAATAGTCAAGTATTTTCAGAAATATAGGAAACAAATCCAAATTCACTTTTTCCTTGGAAATTGTGCTTTTCTAGACTTGAATCGTATCTTTATATCTTCCATCATTCTATTTATTGATATTTTATGAACTCATTCCAATCTCATGGAAGGATTATTTGACCTTTCTGTGCCTCATGTTTCCTTAACTCTGATATTAATTGTCTCAGTTGGCTTCCCTGTAAGCAGATTCTGAGACAACGATCCAAGAGGAAGGGGCTTTGTTTGGGGAGACCCTAGAATGCTGGCAGAGAAGTGGGCAGTGATACAGGAGGGAAAGGCAGCCAAAAATGCCTCCTTATTAGTTCACGTACCAACGAGAGTGACTGAGCTTAATCTCATGGGAGACGGCAGGAAAAAGGTGCAAAGGACCTCCTGAGGCAGGTCACACTTTGAAAATTCTCACAATATTTCAAACTTTTTCATTGCTATATCTGCTGTGGTGATCTGTGATCTTTAAAGTTACTTTTGTGTCACCGCAAACTGCATCAACAGAAGATGATGAGTTTGACTGACAAATGTGTGAGTTCTGACTGCCCCACCAACCAGCCTTCCCCATCTCTTTTTCTTTCATCAAGCCTGCCTATTCCCTGAGACACAAAAATGTTCAAATTAGACCATTTAATAAGCCTACAGTGGCCTCTAAGTGTTCTAGTGAAGGGAAGAGTCTCACATCTCTCACTTTAAATCAAAAACTTGAAATAATTAAGCTTGGCGAAGAAGGCATGTCATAGACTGAGCAAGGCTGAAAAGGAGACCCCTTGCACCAAATAATTAACCAAGCTATGAATGGCAAGTAAGAAGTTCTGGAAGGAAATTAAAAGTGCTTCTCCAGTGAACACACTGATGCCTTCTAGTGCAGTTGTCTTCTCATGCTTGGAATTTGCTTGTATGCTCCCCATCATTTTTGTTCCTCACCTGGAGGGCCTCCAGCTTCATTTTCCTGTCCCCACCTGTGGCTACCAGACGCTCCCCCCAGCATTCAGATATGGTAGCTACATAGGAGTGGGCATATTGAATAGTGTCAGTTTCCAGCTTGATGGGTGGGCTGAGCCTTGTGTGTACACTGCTGACTACAGAAAACGTTAGGGTCTTTTGTAAGCACCCTGACAGTATTTCTCACTCTCATTCCTGGACTGCAAGATGAAAGCTTAGAGTCACTCATTTGGTAAATAAGTATATTAACGTACCTCTGCACACCCTGAAGTGTCACCTGCTTTGTCAATTTTTTTCCCCCTCTTTAAGTATTACTCTCAAAAGTTCTGCCATGGTTACTCCCAATCATTGAAGGTTTAACCCCTCCCCCCAACAAGAACTCAGTAGCATCTGAAAACTTGGAGATGGATTTGTGCCTCCTCCTTCCAGATCTCTTATGAAAATGTCACAACAATCTCTTCACCTCCCTAGTGGAGCTCTTCTCTTCATAGCGCTCTATTCAGAGACATGCAATGTTCTTCACACCATTCTTTTCCATCATCCAATGTACTACACATGAGTTATTAATCTTACATAAGTTAGAGTGACCTACTATTTTTTTAAAGTCTGAAGCATTTGGTGGAGAAAGTTGTGAAGATCTTTTTTCCTTTCAAGTCTAAATATGTGATCGATCTGTGTTGGTTCTCCTGTCTTCAGGCTGCAGGAGACACGGCTCCACCACGTCTTCTCCCATAGGTTTGATTGGGTTTGATTAAGTCTTTTCTCCTATGGCAATAATTTCTGCATGTAGAGGTCAGTGGGTCTCTTTCATTTATTCATTCATCAATACTTTTAAGCACTTATCAAACAGACTAGGGGCTGTCAAGGGAGCAAGGAACAGATGGGCTGGGCAGCCTCATTCTTCATTCCACTCAGCGGTGAACCATTTCCTACTGGGAAACCCATTGATATGGGAGCTCTGGAACTTCAGGTGGGAGCTTAACCTTGATTTAAGTTTACAGATATCTACAGAAAATTCTAGCTGAATGCATGCTACATTTATTATTTATAATAATAGTGCATTTTATTAATAAATGCTTATTATAAAATGTTCTTATTATTTCATAATAGAGGGCACATTGATGAAAGATTACGTAGAATCTGCATCACACAGACATTTAATGTCAACCCAATTTTGTTTTTGTGAGCAGCTCTCACCTTTCTGGCCTGGGCAGACTGTTTTGAGGCAGAGGCAGACGACCAGGATCTTGTACCAAAACCCTTCCTGAGTCTGTCACTGGAGTTCAGAAATTCTGCTGCCTGGGGCAGTTGGAGAGCAGAGCTCTCTGGTGGCTGATGGCCATTCAGGCCCCAGATGCATGAAGCCTTGGTACTCTGAAATGAGATGCTCCCAGGGCTGCAGGCTGGCAGGCCTCGTCCCCAGCTGGCCGAGCTTCCCACGGGAGGCAGGTAGGTATGTCTGCAGGGCAGTGACATGCCTGAACTGAGGGGCAACAGTCCCCTCACACAGAGGTTGGAGGATGGCTTTTCAGAGCATCATGCCCTCCCATCTCATTGCCTAATGGTACTAGGCCTCCAGGCATTGGAGAGTGTCACACCTGAGTTGGTACAGATCCATCGTTGTGTCAAATACGAAGGTATAAGAGATGTAACCTGCTGGCTAAGGGCAAAGCAGAGACCCAGAGCTCCAAACTTCTTTTTAGCCTCAGGCTCGCACCAGTCCAAGAGAGAGTTTTCTATAACATTGAGTTTATGCTCCTTCCTTTCTGTAGGAGTTGGGGTTGTCTGGTGAGGGGATCAGCGTCTGTAGGTCCTGCACACAGTTAGATTAGTAATCTTTTCGTGGGCCCTGCTCACATTTCGTTTTGCTCCATGGTAAGATTTTGTATGTTTTCTGCCTGCAAATAATGAGGAAGCTTATGGAAGCCCGCCTGGGCATTTTTCTTCAAAATAACAGTAAAAAGGACCAGTTACACTGAAAGTAGAGAAGGGCAAGGAAGGTATTGAAATTCTCATGCCAGAATTTCACACAAAATTTATTGAGGTCACTGTGAATGTGAAGGTGGAAGTAGACTCCCATGCACCACAAATGAGTCATCTCCGCCCTTACAACATAGGAGAGAAATGCAAGAAATTGACCATCGGATAGCAGCATCAGGTATTATACGGACAAACCTCCGGGCAAGGCATGGTGATCTTCCACCAGGAGAAGGCAAGGACTAATTCAGGGAAAACAGAAGTGAGTCAGCTAGTATTTTTGAGGTTGTTTCTTCAAATGCTTAATAGTATTATTATTATTATTATTATTTTTGAGTTGGAGTCTCACTCTGTCGCCCAGACTGGAGTGCAGTGGCCACTTCCGCCCACCGCAGCCTCGACCTGCTGGGCTCTGGCGACCCTTCCGTCTCAGCCTTCCGAGTAGCTGGAGCTACAGGCGTGCGCTACCACGCCCGGCTGATTTTTTGATTTATTGTAGAGATGAGGTCTCGCTGCCCAGGCGGGTCTCGAACCCGCGGGCTCAGGCAATCCACTCACCTCAGCCTCCCAAAGGCACGGGATTACAGGCTGAGCCACCGAGCCCGGCTATAGTATTATTTTAAAAATCCTTTTTATATTACCCAAAATACACTTCCAAATTGCAAGGCCTGGGTATGTCTGGCACTAATAAGAACCAACATCAACTCATGTTTTCTGTTTTGTGATGTGGCAAATGACATATATCCAGACCCTTAACAACATGCAGAAGGACAACATTCCACGCTCTGTCAGAGCAGGGACAAAGGGACTTCCCTGGATGTTCTGACTTCACAAACCTTGGATAGACACAGTATGCCTGCAGCTGGGGGCAGCACCTAGGGTTGGATCTGACAATATGGTGCCTTTTCTCATGCTGGGAGGCAGAACATGCAGTGGAATTTTATGTTTTTAATAATCTGATTTTGAGGATAAGCATTTAGAAACGTACATGGATTTTCTCCCTGAGGAAGGAGATGGAAGGCAAGTATATCATCCCTTCACTTCACCTCATTTTGAGTCTAAGTTTTGAATTACACGAACGGAATGAATCCAGGGTGAGTACAGCCAGTGAGGCTAATATTAGAAATGCCGCTGGTAGGGTGGCTTGTTTATTTTGCATTACATTCAAAAGCTTTAAGGCAGCTCACAAAAATACATAATGAGCAATACGATTTTTGCAAGGAAGAGATGTGAAATCAGGCCTAAAGGAAAACAAGGATAAGAAGAGTATGTGAAGCCATGGGGAAGGTTAATCTCGAAAAGTGCATGCATTCATGGCTGCAGCAATTGCAAGGGGAAGCACCCGAGTTCTCCCTGTTTTTATCTAGCAGACAGCACAAAGGAGACAGGACAGTTATTCGGAAATAATGTGGTGTTCTTGGATCTGGACCTGAAGAGAAGCCCCTTCCGTGGGACCTGGAAAAGAGGACAGTCTGCTGCATTCTTCACACCCCACTGCCACTACCACTTAAAGCAGGAGCTCTCTTCATGATGCTGATAATAAGAACGATTATGCCCACTTATTGACCACTTCTCATGTCCAATTATAGGGTGAATTTGAGTCATGGAGTCAGTGGCTCATGAGGGCTAGCTGTCTAGAAATGGTTAGTCTGACCACCAGACCTTTGCTTTTCTTCACTATGAGGTAAGTGAAGATAATTCATCTGGGAAGTTTTTCTCTGAAAAGCAAACATCCTCTGCACCACAGGACAAGTTGAACAGTGAGGTTAGATGTTGCCACACGTAGCTTTTTGTCTACAATAGAATTTAACCATTACCTCAAGAAGGGCCCATTGCATGACAAGACTGTAAGACCATCAGTAGGGTGTGAGCAAGGGGGACTAGTTAGCTAGTTCTTCTGAGGTGGGATTCAGTTCAGTGCAGTGTTAGGAAGGTAGCGAGTGGCAAAGTGTCTGAAGACCATGTGTCACAGTTTTTCAGAGGAACAGAACCAATAGTGTAGAAGCAGAATCATAGTGTAGAACAAATAGGGTGCTCATATATATATATACAGAGAGAGAGAGAGAGAGAGAGAGAGAGAGAGAGAGAGAGAGAGAGAGAGATCTATTTTAGGAATTGGCTTATGCAGTTGTGGGGGTTAGTAATTCTGAATCCTGCAGGGCAGCCTGGCAGGCTGGAAGCCCAGGGAAGAGCTGATTACAGCTCGACTCTGAAGGCCATCTGGAGGCAAACTTCTTGGAGGGACTCGAGTCTCTTCTCCTAAGGTCTTCAGCTGACTGGATGAGGCTCACCTTCCTCATGGAGCATAATCTACTTTCCGTAAAGTCTACTGATTTAATGGTCAATCCTATCTAAAATATATCTTCACAGTGACATCTAGACTTGTGTTTGAACAGACATCTGGGGGCCATAACCTACCCAATGAAGTGAATGATACATGAAATTAACTATCTTGCCACGTTATGAAAAGAATGGAGGAAAGAGGCTAAGAACATTAAACTGTAAAGTCAGCCAGGCCTCAGATCAGGACTAATTTTCTTCACGTTTGTTTGAAGAATGCCTTAGGAATTAGTTTTATGCTGTGGGCCCAGTGAGGGGCAACTTTAGGATGCAGATTTTAGTCTGACATAAGGCGGAACTAGTTGTCCTGTTCACCGGGACGTAGGATCTCCCATCTCCAGCAGCTTTCCAGAAGGAGTGAGAATGACCCTGGGCTTTGTGGAGAAAACGATTTCTGGCTCTGGCTTATTCTGATCCAGTTCTACTGTTAAGGAATGTTTAACCTAAGATACTGTGATCATCAAAAACTCTATGATGGCTTTCCAAAGCAAATTTGAGGAATATGCCACAAATGCTAATAAAAGAATAAGTCAAACCTGAACTTGAAAGTGGGGAGGTGGAGTAGGATAGGGACAGGCATCTCCAAGTGTGATGTAAATGTATAATAGACATCATGTCATATAGCAATATGCTGGACCAGAGCAGAGCAAAATGCTAATATGTATGTGTGAATTCTCAGGAGCAGGTGAGTGTGATTCTCACTGCTTTATTCTGAAGGTCCAGGAAGGGTATTTTAGAAAAGTAGGTGTCAGCCAGTGCTTATTCAATGGATTTGAATGAAATGTCCAAGATTTCAGTGGACAGTGTAGCTGCATTGCTCTGTGAGTGAGGGGTTTAGAAGCTATTACCTCAGGGCAAGGGAACTTCCCCATACAAAATTGTTTATATCTTAAGTTTTTTGTTATTGTTACTTAAATTGTGTAACAAGACCAATAATCTACACCCCGTGTCCGGTACGGTATGATTGAAGTGTTAGTTTCATTACCTGTGATATAGACAGTGTCAGTGCCAGGTGGGGATGAATGCCGGGGGTCTTCACATGGGTTTCTGGTCTCTTGTTCCCACAGATCTGCATGCAGGCTGCTCAGGGAGACCCTGCCTATGGGCCTCCCCTGCTCTACCTCCAAATTTGGTGGTTGTATCGACTTCAGGTCTGAGCCCTAGAATTCAGTCAAGTGCATAAATAGCATAGCCAAGGCTAAAGAATGGTCAGGAGAAGGCTGGCGTTCTTGGCTTCCTGCATTTTCTCTCTCCCGAATCACCAGCTTTTGAGCAAAAGCTCTGATTAATTCAATCTCAGAGACAGGAGTGAGTGAGAAGATTCAAAAGCTATGGGTTGTGAACAAATGAGCACTCTTTGTATCATGTCCTCTGCAGATATTTGCAGTTGAATAGTCCATGTTAGAAGCAAGCGGAAGGAGTGGTGCTCTAACTGGGGAACTGGGCATCTCTCACCTAACTGGGAGCACAGTGAGGACAGAGCTGCCTTTCTAGCTCTGAAACCAAAGCTATTTTCAGATCTGCTCTTTTGAATGAAAGGATTTAACTTTTAGATGCTTTAGGTGAGGCCGAAGGAAGAAAGTAATGTGTAAGTCAAGAGAGGCAACTGGAGCAAAACTCACCAATGTTGTTCTGTGTGTGGCTGTGAAAATGAGAGAAGAGGTCTTCCCAGCACTGAGCTGAGGCTTTCATGCCCCTGCACTCAAGGAGGCAAGCCTAAAACCTATAGGCCTGAGCCACTTCCAGGTAATATCACTTCCTGAAACGTATCTTTAACCAAAGTCACTGTATACATTTTAAAAATTCTAAAAGAAAAAAAATTATTGAAAGAAAACGTATTTGAGTACAGTATCTGGTATCATGGAATTTTTTTTTTTTTTACTTTTTTTTCTGTGTAAAAACACTAGTATCATTTATTCTTTTTGTAACTGCAACAATTGGCAGGAAAGGTTTGTCTTAGTGCAAACCAGGTGAGAATTTTGAACTTTTTAATTTTAATGATGTGGAATACAATTCAGGGTTAGGTATACAAATGCTCATTATGTAGGTACACTTGTTGATGATGCCTGTCCCCTGGCAGTTTCTTAATCATTTATTTTATCTTGAAGTTATTATCTGATTAATACCAGTCATGCTGAGGTCTATTTTTAGGAAAAGAGAATGTGAAGTAAATGATGACATTTACAAGATTCATTTATGATTGTTTGTCTTAAGCCTGTTGGAGATGTTTAAGCAAAGAGAATTTAGGAGAGTAGGTCTAAAAATTGAAACCGAAGATAGCAAGATAGAATAGCTCACCAAGTCCAGGTCTTCTTGTTTTAGTAGGTTGAACTGAAGACTCATTTCTAGTGAGGAACTGAACACGTATAGGAAATGGCAGGTCTGCCTGTGTGCGTGTGTGCACATATGGGCATGTGCTTTCATGTGTGCACACACAGGTACAGGTTTCAAGTCTCCATGATCTGTGTAAGTGGCAGCTTTAGTCTCACCTGGTCTGTTTGGTGCCAGGAAATCTTACTCTTGTCAGTCCACTCTCATCTCACAGAAAGACAGACAATGCCCTGAGCTACCACCACCTTCCACCACCATGGGCTTGCCAGGGTCAGAGTCAGAAGTGAAAAGAGGACAGAAAAAGCTGAGGGTAGCTTTAGAAATAGGATTTAGTGTAATACAGTTATGTACTAGTCATGCAGAGAAGTAAAGGTCTATTGAAATAAAATAGATTTTTGCAAGTAGTTGCTGAGTATTTGCTGCTTAATAACTCAGATCGGCTGAAAGATGTGTTCTGTGTTTATGTAAGCAAAGACAGAGGGTCTGATGGTGACTACTGAAGTGGGACAGTTCTTTTCTTAAAGATGTTTTCATACTGTGTCAGGTCTGCTGACACAGAGTCTCTCCTTGACCAAACTCTGGTCAGACTCCTCTGAGCACTCTTCCCCCGACTTTTTTGAGCTTCAGTGTTCATCTCTGGATTGTCCAAGTTTAGGAAACCCTGAAAAGTCATTTTAATCAGTATGTTCACCCTTGATACTTGCTCATCTTAGATATCTGATCAAGTTCCTCATTCACCATCCCTCAGGTAATGTCACCCTGGACTGTCTTCAGCAAGAATCCTGTTAGGTCAGTTAAACCAGAATCCCCTCTCACCCCTGATATTACTTCTTAGTAATTTTCCCATCCATTGACACCCCCCCACTCTGCTCTTTTGCTATAATTTCCCACTTTTCCCAGTTGTATTGGGAAATAAGCTGAATCATTTTCCCCACAGAAAAATCCCACTGCAGTGGTTCCTATACCTATTGCAATGGTCCTGAATAAAATCATCTACCCCTCATAACACATACACGTGCACACATGCATGCACACTCACACTCACACTCATGCACAAGGTTAGTCATGTTCAGAATCCCCCAGTCTTTAAGCTGGCTCCTGGCTGGGCTATGTCCCTTGGAGGAGCCCTAGGATGGAAATTAAATGGAGATCGTGTAGCCCAGCACCCTGTCTTGAGCCAGTGCATTGCTCTCCAGGAGAACAGGGCACTGATCAGAGATAAAGCATTGGTTTTATAAACTGCAGAAGATCTTTAATATTTTTGTTGTTGTTCAGAAAATTGGGAAAAAGAAATAGCTGTACCATGAGAAATCAACTCCTCCATTTCGACTGAACCCAAGGCTCTCAAGTGTAATTTAATATTCAATGCCTCATTAAGAGACTTAGGGATACCTGAGACTTTTGAAACCACAAGTAATTATTTCACAAGAAGACCCGCTAGCGAGATCGGTTTGATCCACCTTCTCAGTAAGAAGAAAGGCAGGCAGGCGCCTGCCTGGACCATACAAGGCTAACGCTTTGTGGTATTTTGCTTCCATTTGAAATGTTATTCCCTTGGCCTCAAAGAGTAAACATTATACCTAAAATCGAGCCAACCCTTCCATTTTTGCAAAAGACTGATATTGGTCCTGTCAGCCTGACTCTTCTCGAAGCTGGTGATCTTCTGTTGAAATCTTTGGCTGTAACTCAGCCGCCGCTCTCAGTTCTAATTCACTACTTCAGCTGGCACTGGGCACATGCCCTGAGGCCCCTGCTCCCTGGCTCCCCGGAGGCCACGCTGCCTCACTCTCCATCCCTTCCTACGGCTCTGCTTTTACTCATATCACCGACCAGTCCGCATCAAGACATCATGTGCGTAAGTTATCTGTTCACTGTCTTTTCTAGAGCTCCAGTGCCACAACAGCAGAGTGTGATACTCTGCTATGCCTACAGTGCCTAAACCAAGGTCTCAGGAAATACAACAAAATCGGGAGGAGTGGTTGACTTCATTCCTACATTAAGGTGCCCACTCCAGGAACTCAATTTGACTTTTGCTGCTGGATAACAGGTTTAGAGATTAATGGTGTTAGGTAGATATGCCTTTAAGAAAGGACTTGCAAAAATACTGCTAAGGTGAAAGATAAAAATAGAAAAAGAAATCTGCTTTAATGCAGAGTTTTCTCTATAATGGGTCATTAATGCACTTGTCACATTCTAACTTTATTCCACCCCAAGAATAAAAACTTTGGAGAGAACTTCTTAACACTGTGGTGCATTTCTAGATTTTCCCCTATGCGCTGGGCATCTGCTGTGACAAGTGACTGCGTGGGGCTGACCCCTGCCTCCGGGTCCCTTGTCTTGGTGTGATGTATGTGCCTGTCTGATTTGCTCTGAAGGAGGCTGCTTCTGGTGCCTTTCACAGTCCCTACTTGCAGGGACCTCCTGGGTGGAGTCTTCTGTTCTTGCTCTGTGTCTAAGAATTGAAGAGGAATTCCCTTCTGTGGTGGTATTAGATGGTCAGAATTTGGGGGTGCTCTTACAGCTCATGAATCCAGGTGCCTTGGAGGGGAGGTGAAGCAGAATTGTAGGTGAGCCAGTATGGTTGCGGACATTGTTCTATAAATAGCAGAGCTAAATGCAGTAACCGCAAGAATCCACTTCCCTGAGAGAGGAGGTGGAACCAGACAGGCTGAAGTGGGAACTCAGCCTCTCAGTTCACTCCTCCAGAGTTTAGAATAGCTTGGTCAAGAAGTCTTGTCACTAGTCAGCCTGTATTTGCCTTGAGAGAGAGAGAGAGAGAGAGAAAGAGAGAGAGAGAGATAATCCAAATGTGAATTTTTTTCTAACAGTATTAATGAATGTTGAGTTTCAGAAGTTACCTGAGTTTCAGGAAATGCCTACATTCTGTGCCCAGCTTGTTTTTCTTCCAAATGAGTTAGAATTTCATCTCAGCAAGAATGGTCCCAGGAAGACACCATGGGAGGTCAATTTGTAGCTCCATTATGGCACACCTTGATTTTTGCTTAAAATGCAAATTCTTCCATTTGTGTGTTGGCTTTAGATATGTAAATATGGAAGGCACTTTTAATTTTTTTATGAACTAGAGTTTAAGAGTCCATGAAATAACTAGTTATTGAATCCTAAGAGGAACTTTTTCTTTCTTCTTATTTCTCTTGGTGTTTTTCTCTCTTTAATGACATTTTATCATCCTTCTCCCATCACAGCTTTTCTGTCTTTCTTTGTAAACACCATGTATCCATTCCTATACCATGCTGTTTGAGATCCAGGGATGTTTCATCCATGTGAGTCAATGGAGAGTTATGCAAAGAAACATTTAAATAGTCTGAACAGTTTGGTGGAAAAAAAAAACAAACTTTTTTTCACCCACTTAGGTTCAGGGGCTTGAATTAAAGTGACGCCCGACAGAGGAACAGAGGAAATGGCACAGAAAATTATTAATTTTTAAATAGGGGGCATGGGAGAATCACAGAAGTGAATACCCAAAGGGTAGCTGAGATTTGAGAGCTTATATCCCATCTTCATAGAGGAAAGAAAGAGGGGAAAAGGCCACTCACAGGAGAGAAAATGATTTTTAGGGAAGATAAATGGGCCTTAGGAGAGTAGACAGGGCATATGATGGTTTGTAACAGTGTCTGGGTATAGTGACAATGTCTTCTCTCCTGCAATAAAACTGTCTTCTCCAGTTGATGAAGCTCCTGCATAGGGGATTTATGACAGTAGAGTTCTAAGACTCCAAAGAAAAGGGGGGAAGGGGGGAGGGAAAAGAAAACTATAAAAAAGCAGAAAAAATTAAGAAAAAATCAACCAAAAGACAGGGTAATCAGTCTAAATATTTATTGGTATGACCCTCCCTACAGTGAGCAAATTTATAGACATGAAAATGAAAAATAACTTTTTGTCTTGGATAAAATAAGATCAAACTCTTCTAGACAGTGACTAGGAAGGAAAACAATGTCTGCGTATAATCTGCTTGGTAGGCTTGGAAACCTCACCCCCATCCCTGTGGCACTGGGTGTGGGAGGGCTGAGCATCTACTTCCCAAATCTCATTTCAGTTTCTTAATAGTAAAAAGTAAATTGAAAACATGTCAACCATAAAATTGATGAAGCCCAATAAAATCATTCTGAGATCCTGGCAGTAAAATCTACCTAAATTAATCAAATAAGAAATTTATAATTCTTTAATACGACTCATCCATAAAGCACCCCAGCATTTATGAAGCATACAACTCCATTACAAATTCGGTTGGTCGCTTGATGAATGTTTAAAGCACTCTCAAAACAGCAAAGAAAGGTGCAGCCCTCACTGAGATTCTTCTGCAGCACGTCGGTTCCTCTGTGAGCTTGGAGGACCGTGTGCCTGACCCCGCCTGACCTGGTCTTTCTTCCCTCCCTGTATAACCACAGCATAGCTAAGGGCAACTCGACCCTCCCTCTTGTATGTATTTCGAAAATAAATTCGAACTGTTACACATTTGTGAGCTATTTGGAAAGTATGAGTTTCATGTATTTATTTCAAACCACTTAGTGATGGAAATCTCCTCTAATTTATTTTTTATGGAAAATATTTAAAATAAATCAAGAACCTGAAAGAAAAATGATCAGCTATTTGGATTGTGGTGTGGGGACACTTTTGGAAATAAAGCCCCTTATGTGTCTTCTTGATTGACATAATGTTGGTGAGATCTCTTTTCTTTATCTATCATGACATTTCTTACTTCATTATGTGTCCATGGTCTTAGTCCTCAGCAGACAAGTATCTCATGAGTAGCTGCCTGCTAAGAGTGCTCAGTAATGAAAGTCTTTGGAGGAAAAGCAATTATAATGCAAACACTTACAGTTCTGGGTGTGACTTGTGTATCCCTATAAGAACTTTATCAAATTACTCAGAATACAGTTACTCTTCATTATTCCTCAGTATCAATAGCATCATCCTCCGAAATACCTGACTTGTAATTTTCCTACGTCTATATTGATTGAGAAAGCTGAAACCCCATGTAGGAAGCACAGCCACAGTCAGTTCTTGTTATGACCACAGGGCTGGGGAGGGTCAGACCTTTGCCCCTGTGATCTCTCACCACCCTCCCCCTCCCACCCCCCCCTTGTCTGCTGTGGCCAGCCTGGCCTTACTGATGTCAGACCTGCTCCTGGGCTTCTAGCACCTTCCAAACAGGAACCACACTTCCCACCTGACCTGCTCCTGCTGCTGGGACTCTGTCCCCAGGGGCTCCCGTCTCCCACCTACCCTTGCCTCGTCTGCATTTCCTCTTCCTCCTGGAAGTTTTGCCCACTACATTGTGGACAACGCTGCCTCGGCTTTCTCCTACTCCCCTGCCTGCCATTCCTGACCACTTCTCCTCCCAGCTGGGCTTCTGCCCTTGTTGCACTTGGTACCCAGTACAGTGCCATGCATGCCCAGTGGACACGACCACCTGAAGCCTCCTGCAACGCCTCCCAGGTGAGGGTCTCAGGAGCCCCTGCTGCTCCTCTAAGCAGAGCACCTTCTCTGTGGCCAGACCCAACACATGAATGAACATGAAACCGTCTTAATTATTTTTTTAAAAGATGATCATTCTCATTTTACTTTATTTTATTTCGGCTTAGGCTGGAATGCAGTGGCAATCATAGCTGTCTGCAGCCTTGCACTCTTGGGCTCAAGTGATCCTTCTGCCTTGTTCTCCCGAATAGCTTGGACTACAGGGGCACCACCACCCCTGACCGTTTTTAAGCTTTTTGTAGAGATTGGGTCTCTTATGTTGCCCAGACTGGCATCAAATTCCTGGCCTCAAGTGATCCTCCTACCTTGGCCTCCCAGGATTAGCTGGGATTACAGGCCTGAGCTACTGCACCCAACCAAAGTGATCATTCTTGACTGAGACTTTTTTGAATATTTGTTCGTGCAAGTGTTGTCCCTGCTAGCACCTGCAAGTGTTGCCCCTGCTAGCACCCAGTTAGCACCTGCTAAATAATGTCCAATAAGGCTAAAAGAAGCGAATTATCAAGTCTTTACCCAGGGCACTTAGAATCAGTTTAGATCACCCTCAGTTGCACCCAAGCATGCAGGGAAGTTTTACTTGCAGAAAACCTCTGGTATCAGCAATGACTAAAACCATTTATGTTCAAGACTTCAGTGTTGACAAATGCATGTGAGTCTTATTTATTTTTGTTTGTATAATTAACTTACTTTTCTTTTTCTAGATGCTTTAGAATAAGTTACCACCGTTAAGCTAGAAGTTTATGAAAGTTGGTAGCATTATCTCAAATCTGTATGTGAAAAATCAACACAAATTTAACCTTTCAGCCCTAATTAAAATATTTTAAGAAAGACTCGGCATTTAAGAGTGAGGCCATATTAGGCTGGAAGTTTTAAATTGAGTTTTATGATAAACTGCAGAGGTCTACTTAAATAGACTTGATTTAGATAGCTTGGACGTATTTCAAGCTTAGGTGCATCCCACCTGCGGCTTCTCTCTAAGTGAAGGGAGCTTTAGACTATGGTAACACAGTTTAGAAAAGTGGAAACTTTATTTTATCCATCTTTCAAAGGTAACACAGAAGCTCTAATAATGTGTTGAATTGTGTAAGCTTGCTTCAGTCCACTGGTGTCTTTGTTGGAGTAAAAGACAAATGCTTCTCTTATTTCCTGCTTCTCTCACACCAGTTGTCAGTTGTCAACCTTGGGCAGGTTCCTTTGTTTCTATGTGCCTTGGATTCCTCTAGCACAGAATGAGGGGATGAATTGTGTTGGACCGGATCCCTCTGGAAGTGATGCTGTGAGTTCCACAGACACACCTACAGTATAATGTACTGTGTCCAGAGAGCCCTCGAAGGAGAACGGCAGACAGATCGGAAACGCAAGTCATGAGAAAGGCAACTAGTCCCAAAGGGGAGATGGGATCAGGACCAAGGAAGGGGAATCACGGGACAACTCAGAACTCTTGGAGGAATGGAGTGATGTGGGGTGTAAAAAAAGTGGCAAAGACAGTGTAAAAACAGAAAGGTAATCTGAGACCAATATTTAAGTAGGTGAGAGAAAATGAGAAGGAGAGGGGCATTTTCATGTCAGAATAGGAGCCCTGAGGGAATACAAGCAAGGGGAGAGAGAGAGTCTTGAAAAGAGGCTGCGGGTGATGAGAACGCGGTGGACCACCCATTTGTTGGGGGAAAAGCCACTTGTGGCATTGACCATTAAACATTAAGAGCCAACGGCTGGTCTAGGAGGCTTGTGCCTGTATTCCCAGAACTTTGGGAGGCGGAGGCGGGAGGAGTGCTTGAGCCCAGGCATTCAAGACCATAGCTAACACAGGGAGACCTTGTCTCTAAAAAAATTTTTTAAAAACTAGCCAAGTGTGTTGGTGTGTGCTTGTAGTCCCAGCTACTCAGGAGGCTGAGGCAGAGGATAGCCTGAACCCAGGGGGTCGAGGCTGCAATCAGTTGGGATCTGTGCCACTGCTCTCCAGCCTGGGTGACAGAGTAAGACCCCACATTTTTTTAAAAAGGAGGAGGAGGAGGAAGAGAAAGAGGTGAATTGTTATTATTATTATTATTGAAGTAACATGATAATAACTGATATTTATTGAACGCTTGACCTACAGCTGACAATATGCTAGGGGCTCGGATGGGCTGTGACTCAACACTCACAGCAAATCAATGAGGACGATACAGGTGTGATCCTCTGAGGAAAATGATGCTTCACTAAGTCACACACTTAGTATAACTGCAGCTAAGATTTGAATCCAGGCTGAGCTAGGGAGGTGCTTCCCTAAGTAGTGAGGACAGTTGGGAGTTGAAGAGCATTCCTGTGAAGAGGAAAGGGCAGCATTCTGTGGATCACGGAGCACCTGCCTGGGGGCTGGAAAGTGAGGGGAGAGATAAAGAAACTGAAAAGAGGAGACAGAGCAAGAAGCGGAGACAGACACAGCAGGGCCTGTTAACGGAGAAGCGATGGCCTTGCCATGGGGAATCTGACAGTTTGACAGCAGGACTTCAGAGCTGCATCATGGAGAGATGGATGCAGGGTGGCCTGGGTCCACACCTGTCCTTACTGTGCTTGACACGGCTAGATCCATTCTCTTGGCCTTGCTTTTCACCCAAGGGTGCTCTGATGAGGATACACTCACTTGTGAATTAGTCAGTCATACGTTCATCTAAACTTCGTGTTAGTTACTTAGTTGTTAGTCTTGTACAACTTGGGGCAATATCAGCTTTTATATTTGGAGGACATGATGTGTAAAGTTTTTGCATAGAAGGGATTTGTTGCTGACTTCCTTAGATGCTAGGATCTTGTAAGTCACCGCCTTTGATTTTGGAGCTTTATTTACATATAATTTAATCTTATCTATGTATTTGCCAAATAAATATTAGTCCTTCAACAGCACCGTCAAAGAACTAGCTCAAGAAGAGTCCTGGTATTGGGGGTGTTTAGAGACTATATGCCCTTAGCGAGAGCTGATATTCCGATTCTCATGGAATGGTATCCAACATGTGAGAAAATCCTCATGTGTGGGACTGTGGGCTCTCCAAAGGAGAGCTAACCAAAGCAGGTATGTGACCTGGGTGTGATAGCATCAGCTCTCTGCCCACTGGTCCTGAGTGGGGGTTGCAGGCACACCTGGGACTCTGTGGTGTGTTTCTGCACATCTCCCTGCTGCTCCAGCTTCTCACCTGTGGCCCTCCTCTGCTTGCCACCTTTTTACCTGTCCTTCAGCTTTCCTCCAAGGACTGGAGCTCAGACACACCCTTGGTCCTCGGGATTCAGTGGAAGACTGCTTGCCAAAGTTCCTTCCCTTGGAACCAACAGAGTTGAATGCCACCTGAAATGGAATTCAGTTATCAGAAGAGGATATAACCTTTATTTTGTTTATTTTATTTTATTTTTTTGAGTTGGAGTCTCACTGTGTCACCCAGACTGGAGTGCAGTGGCACGTTCCCGGCTACCGCAGCCTCAACCTGCTGGGCTCTGGCGATCCTTCCGCCTCAGCCTTCCAAGTAGCTGGAACTACAGATGCCGCTACCACGCCTGGCTATTTTTTTATTTATTGTAGAGATGAGGTCTTGTCAAGTTGTCCAGGCAGATTTCGAACCTTCAGGCTCAGGCAGTCCATTCACCTCAGCCTCCCAAAGCATGGGATTACAGACTGAGCCACCGAGCCCAGTTCATAACCTTTATTTTAAAGCATTGGAGGGGAAAATAAGAGAAGCCCACTGCAATACAAAGTAAATACTCAATCACCTGTGGCAATTACTGTGGTATCAGAATGAAAACCTTGCCTTTAGAACAACACCACCACCAACAACAAGAAAAAACATTTCATAGAATAAGACCTAATTTTGCTCATAAAATATTTGCTTTCTACCAATAATGACGTCAAATATTATTTTCATATTTTCCATAGCACATTAGACAATAAAATATCTAACAATGTTTACTTTAGGATATCTTGATTCAAATTTGCTTTGCTAAGTAAATTGCATTTATTTTGAGGAGGTATATCCTTCACCTCCTTGCTTACCCTGTGAGGTAGGTCCCATCACCATTCCCATTTTACAAGCAAGAAGGTTGAGGCTCATGGACAGCTGCATAGCAAGGAACGGCAAAGCTGAGACCTTGACCCTTGTCTGGGTGATTCCAGCAACTGTGGTCTTAGAATTGTTCTTAAGCAAGGAGTCTTGGCTCTTTCTTTCTTAAGTCTCATTTTGATTATTCCACTTCTTCAATGAAGATGACCACAGTGCCTTCCATGTGAGTGGCCTGCCGCTACGAGCCTGCACCTGACTTTTACCTCCCACTGCATCCTCCAGACCCAGGTTCTCAAGCTGCCTCAGAGTCAGGCTTGTGCAGACACAGCTGCTGCCATCCACCCCTAGGGTTTCCATATAAACCAGTTTGGAAAAGAAGGGCCTGCGAATGTGCATTTCTAACAAGTACCCAAGTGATGGGCTGCTGGTCTGGAGATACCACTTTTGAGAATCACTGCCTTAGATCATGGCATAAACAAGTAAAGCAAGACTGTTTCAGCGCCATGGACAGTGGAGGTCACACCACTGTCAACACCAAAGAAAGCATATTATGAATTTAATTGTTAAACTCAATGAAAGCACACCTGCTGTAGGGGACAGACACAGTTGAAATCAGCCAATGCTAGCACCCAGTCTTGAGTCTGTTTGTTGTGGTGGAATGGTGTCACGCCTCAGGAGTTACCACCCTACACTACTCCATCTAGTGGCCGTGTTAGCAGCTGTGATGAAAGGAAGCAGGTGAAAGTGTCCTAGGGTGTATCATACCCGGATCCTACTAGAAACAGGAAAACCCCAATGACATCACTTGCAGTTCCCAGGAAGCTCCACTGCTTAGTGGCTCACTCCTCAGACTTTGGCCTCGGAGACTCTGGCTCGAATTCCCACTCTGCTATAACCCTGCTGTGAAACCTGCAACATTGACCCTCTGTTTTTCTCCATTGTGAAGCTCAAGGTTGAAGTAACATCATGTCTATGCATCCCAGGGTGGTGTGCCCTCAGTAATAATTGTTCCTTTATTTTCACCCCCAGAGCATCTGATACCCACAAATGATGTGCATGGGGGAGAAGCACAGGCCTGTGTTCCTTGACTGAGATCATTTTCAAAGGAGATGAATGACTCTAGGCCTCCCGGGGAAAGGCCAAATATGAGTGTTCATCAAACCTGGAGGTGACTGTCGTGGAAATAGCCCTGATCCTTCTTGCCCAATGCTTTCTGGGCAGTGACATAACTGGCTCTATGTGTCTTCTTCCTGACACATCTTCTCTTTCAGGGCAACTTCCACTGACTCAGCTTTTTAAGGGCCACAGAGCACTGCCTCTGTGCACACTCTTCCTCCTTCAGTGGAGGGAGGCGCCTTAGGCCTCCAGTCCTGTGGATGTCCCGAGACCTGTAGGTGACACTGTCCTGTAGGTGTCTTGGTAATCCCCAAGGAGACACCAGATTGCCTTCCAACTTCCTGCTCACGGCACCGCATTTGACATGTACTAGTAAGTAATGATAGGAGTGACAACTGTCAGGCTCTCTATGGCTTGCAGACCATTCCCTAGCCTTCCATGATCACCTGCTGTTTCTGACTGCTCAGGGAGAGCATTTGATGGCCTGTGACAAGCCTGGCAGGATGACTGCAACCCTCAGCCTTCCCCTGCTCTGCAACCCTGAGCGACTTTAGTCCTGCATGCTCAAGAAGCTGAGTCGGTAGCTGGTGAGAGGAAAATGCATTACCTCTGACAAATTACTTTTCAGAAAGAGTCGCAATAAAAATATTCAGTCCTCACTTCCCATCTGCCAAGTAATAGAAATACACTACTCAGTTGGTGCCTTAAAAATTGTTTGACCATAAGTAATATGGTACTTGGGTAGAATGAAAGAGTAATGCTTTCATTTGAACAATTCATTTCCCCTGAAACCTAAAAATAGTATCACACTTGGCTAGATTATTGAGGAGCTTCACAGAGGCCATTTTTCAGTGCTGTTGTACTTATATAAGCATGCTTCCTTTTAGACAGTGGCTTCAGGCTGAAAAGCAAGTCTGTGTACGTGTGTGCATGGTAAAATGACATTCTAAGGTTAGAGGATTTCAACTTTGAATTATGGGAGGTAGAGAAAGGTTTTATTTTTGTAAACCTGCTTGTCTCAGTGGCTTACCATGTGTGGCATTTCAACACAAACCCATGACTTCTATTTCTGTCACCTATTGAAAACAATCGTGGTTGTACTTTTTATTGCACACAATTTTATTGCTAGCATATAAAGTAGCTCATCAAAAGAAACGCAGAGACCTGTATGGCAGTCAGAGGAGGTTTTATCATTTCCATGTTGAAGATTAGGAAACTGTGGCCCAGAAGCATGAAGTGCCTTGTCAGATATCCTCAGTCCTTCCAACATGGGTGCTGGCATAAACATTTAGAGTCTCCTTTTATCTGACACCAGCCCCTTCTTCCACCAGCTTTCATATTCCTCCCCTTGCTGTATATGAGAAGCAGAGGGTCACTTTAGAAGGAACGGGGGTAAATATAAAAAGAAAACATTCCCTTCCTATTATTGCTACCATTATTACTACTATTGCTACTACTATTTAAAATATATTTTTAGTCCTTTAATCCTTGTTTTTTAGTTTTATATTTATATCCAGCCTGTCGTACCACTTTGATAACCTATGCTACCTTTGTTAACTTATCTTAGGATTCTGTTTTGCATGTATGAAAGAGGATTTAATTCTATGATCTTTAAGATTTCTTCCCACAATGAAAGTTACACTGTCAAAATTGAATGAATTTGTGGGTGAAGACTAGACTTCCAATTCTGACCAATATGTAGTAACATTTTTCCTCCCATACCCTGTCTCTTACAACTAAAACATCCTGGACACCATGCAACAAAGCACAGGAAGAGTCTGATAGGTGAGAAAAGAAGGAAAGAAGACTGCTTTTGACTTTAGACTGAGGAGCTCCTTGAGATTTTTGTTGCCTCCTAAAGATTCCACACACGGTGCTAGAGAAGGCCGCAACCTGGAAGCACCAACAAAGAGTACCAACCAAAGCTTCGTTCCCTAGGCAGAGGGCCAGGAAAAAGGATGGCCTAGTAAGACAGAAAACATTTTTGACCATATCTGCCTCTGTCCAGCCAAACACCAACAAAAAAACCACCTCTTCTTTCCACCCCCATGGTTACACTGGGGATTAACTGGAAACTAATCACCCACCTGTCCCTACTGTGGCAGAAACTGCAGCAAAACTCAGATTCCCCTGCCCAGTAGTGTCAATGAACTGATCAGGAAGCTGCTCTCCCGTTCCTCATCCATCTGGCTGAGCAGATGCTGATGGGCCTTGGTAGGGATTTGATCTTCCATCTAATTCCTCCAGTAGGAGAGAATCAGTAAAGTGAGATAGGGAGCTAAAATTCATCCTGACTCAGCAGCAAAAATGATAATCAAACAAGATTGTAGCATTTCCATCACCAGAGACCTAGAAAAAAGGAGTATCGGTCTGGAAAAAAAATCAAAGAGGTAATAGTTGAAAAACTCTCCAAATTTGAAAAGAGGCATAAACCTAAAGATTGAAGAAGCTGAGTAAATACATCAGGATATACACAAAAGATTCTATACCAGAAATTATCACCACCAAACTTTAGAAATGAAAAAATATTAAAAGCAGCCAGAAAAAAATGAAACTTTACCTATAGAGGAAAAATAAATTGAATGATGGTGAATTTCTCATTCAAAACCATGACAAACATAAAGAAGGAGGCACAACGTTTTCTAAGTGCTGAAATAAAATAAATGTTATCTTTGAATTTTATACCCAGCAAAATATCTTTCAGGAATGAAGGAGAAATACAGATATTTTAAGATGAAGAAAATATAATAAAATTTATCCCCAGTACACCCACCTATAAGTAATGTCTAAAAGAATTTCTGTAAACAGAAAGAAAGAAATGCAAGCAGAGGGGACGGACACGTCATAAAGGAAGACAGATAAATGGGACAAGGAAATGCATGGAAAATACAATAGGCTACCCTTCTTCTCATGAGCTTTAGAAAATTATGTGTGAAGGTTGCAGCAAAAATTAATAATACCATCTGATGCAGTGCTCAGTGAATGGAGGAAATTCTGAAGACCTTTCTATTCTAGAAGATGGGTGAGTAAAATGACTTAATAAAAATAAGATTTTATATTTTATTCAAAGTGCTAATATGCTGACACCAGTAGATTCTGGTATGTTATTTATGTATGTTAACATTCAATCACTAAACAAACAAGATATGATTGAAAACACTATAGATTAAAAAAAAAAAAGACTTCTAAAAGATATTCATGTGACCCATAAGAAGGCAAGAAAAAAGAGGCAGAGGTATGGAAAACAGAACAGACAAACAGAAAACAAGAAATAAATTGGCAGTTGAGTGTTGTGGCTATGCCTGTAATCCTAACACTTTGGGAGGCTGAGATAGGGCGATCGCTCAAGGCCAGGAGTTCAAGACAAGCCTGAGCAACATAGCGAGACTCCGTCTCTACAAAAAATGAAAGAAACCAAAGGAAGGAAGAAGGAAGGAAGGAAAGAAAGAAAGTAAGAAATTGGCAGGCTTTAGCCCTAATCTGTCAATATTTTCTTTAAATATAAAAGGCACAAACATAACAATTAAAAGACAGGGATTGTTGGAGTAGATAAAAGGCATGATCCTAATACAGTGTATGCTTTTTAATAAACTTACTTCAAAAATAGCAGCAAAGATAGACTGATAGTCAAATAATGAAAAAATATGTCATGCAGGCATTAACTTTTTAAAAAGCATGCATGAATCCACTATGTTAGATAAAGACAATTAAAGAGCAAAGAAAAGAGAGACGTTACATAAAGATTCAAAAAATCAATCTACCATAGCAATCCCAAATGTGCATGCACCAATAATCATGAAATTCATGAAGCCAAAACTAGAGCTGAAAGAAGAAACAGACAAATCCATAATTATAGCTGGAGACTTCAACACCCCACTCTTAGTAATTTGTAGAGCTATTAGACAGAAAATCATGATGCTCTTAAAGATAACCAGATTGCAAATTTGGAGGACACATGAGTTACTGCAGGGTTAGGAATTGAGCGGAGGGAGGCTGGCGTGGCTGTGAAAGGTCATGAGGGAGACCTGTCACGACAGAACACTTCTGTATCTTGATTATGGTGGTAGTTGCACCAATCTACACTCAACAAGATTGTACAGAGCTGCACACGCAACTGTTTGTAAAGTTGATGACATCTGAATAAGGCTGTGGATTGACCCAAGGTAAATTTCCTGGTTTTGATATTGTACTAGAGTTATTCCAGTTATAATATGGAATATTGGTAGCATTAGAGGACACTGGACCTAGAGTATGTGGGATCTCCTTGTGCTTTTTTTCGTGTGTGCAACTTTATGTTAAAGCCCAGTTAAAGTTATTTAAAAACAAGCAAACAATGGAAAGATGCTAACACTGTAGGATGCTGGTGGGTTTGTGGGAGTTGCCACTGTATTTGTGGTAATGCTTTTCCTGCCCTCACATAAGTGTATCCCATTCTTGACCTGATTTGGGTTGGAGTTATGACACGGCCCCAAGCTGTGTGCCTCTGCACCGTCAGTTAGAAGTGAGGGCCTTTTTCTGGAGATTGCAGGGTGAGACATGCACATGGGATTGGGGTCACGGGCACCTAGAGTCTGAGGCCAAACCCTCCCTTGTTTATCTATGGGGTGACACCATGGCCGTGGACCTGCTCACGGGAATGGGGCCTGACTGTCATGGGGTTTTACGCAAAATAGTGGAAGCTAAAGATAGGGCATTTATTCCTGATGCAGGTGTGACAGCTGTGGATATACCCCCAGCTGTGAAAGGGGCAGTGTGGCCCAGGGAGAGAGACAGGGATGGACATGACTCATGACGGGGGACTATGGCTTAACGTCCCCATTTGGAAAAAAACGTATGTGCCCACAGAATGGAAGTTAACCATTTACATCTGGTCGGCACTCTTAGAACTATCTTTGAAAACAGAGAAACTTTGAACATTGTACCTTTATGCTTTTCTGTGGTAACAAATGCCTACTTTCCTTGCATGAAATGGGGACAAAGATGAAAGCGAGTAAGTAGATCAACTGCGGGTATATTTCTGGGAAGCATGCATTGTGTGCATGTACTTCACATGTTCTAAAGACTGCTCTTTCTGCTGGATTGTGTTTTGATAATCATTTAAGATGGCATCTGATGAAAGTTAAGAAACACAATGGCGATAAGTCACTACGTGGGTTATATTTTAATTTGACTATCCTGGCTGAACTTAATTGAATACTTAGTGTCTATTATATAACAACATTTTTACATGTGTTTTGTGACAATATTAAGAGTCAATGCTAGTGTGGTCAAATGCTCTCCCAAGACAATACTTTGGACTGAGAGCCAGGAGGATGCTGCTCTGTGCTGGTTCAGTGTCACATCTCAGCTTCCTTTCCCCCTGTGGACCCTCCTCTGTTGGGTCTCCTGAGCTCCTATTCTGTGAGTGTCCCCTCTCTCATGCCCACCCTCATCTGCTCTGTGCCCCGTGTGCAATTCTTGCTCCACACCTGACGTGCCCGACTGCTCTGCGTGTGTGAGCCTTCCCTGTTCATGGCTGTGCCTGCTCTGGAGCACAGAGGTGCTGCTGGAGCACAGATGTTCCAGCACCCTGCAGTGGGCCTGAGCCAGAATCAGTGCTCAGTGAAAGTTTGCTAACTGTCAGTGACTATAGTGACTCAGTGGGATGCTCCATGCAGGTGTCTGGCTGGGGTCATGTATGTGGGTGCTCTAAGTGAACTGGGAGTCAACTGGGCTTGATTCTTAGGTGCTATTTTTCTCAGTGTCTCACTTAGAGTTTGCAAATGAGTAGGTTTTAGGCAAAGTATTGTGTGCATGCATTTGCATGTACACATGTGTTTGGGTGCACACACGTGTGTGGGGGGGAATATTGCAGTTTTCTCTTGCAAGTAGTGCTGTGGAGGATTCCATTGGTATTAGGAACCATGAGTCTCCTTCACTGTGATACCCTCAAACTACTCAATCTAACTGTTTCACCTGCACTGTCAGTGAGGAAATATTTCTTTAAATATTTCTATGATTCTTTGCTATTTACCAAGGGTGGGCACTTTGGCATTTCATTTTCCTGTCATAACAGATTTGTGTGTTGGGCCTAGCAGGTTCTGTCTCACTTTTCAGGTGAAGAAACGGAGGCCCCCAGGAGTTATGACCAGAAAAGGCCACATCAGCTCTAGAACCCAAGTCGTCTGCATCTGGGTGCTTTCCTCAAAATACCCCACAGAATTTGTCAGCTGTGTGGTGGTTGTTCTGTGTCTGATAAACAGGCCTGGACTTTTGCCAGATTTGGGGGATAGTCCTTACTATCAAAGCATTGGGCAGTTGCCAGTAGATTTTCATTCTAAATTGGGCAACTGTTAACTCTGATGTTTTCATCCTCTATATATGGAAGTTTAGAGGAGAGAAACGAGGAAGTTGACTTAGGATTTCAAGCCTGCCTCACCATCTGAGGTCGGGTGGTTTTAACTACAATATGACAAAACTGTTTATGAGCAATCTTTGGTTCCTGTGGAAACAGTTGTCATGCCCGTGATAAACTAGCTATTTGGAGGGTCCTAGCGCCACGTGTCTATTTGCGTGTACATTTTCCTTTCTGGTAGTCAGGGCTCCTGTTGGCTCCTCTCCCTGAAGTGCACTCTTTAAGGGGATTCTTCCATCTTTCCAAACAAGATCCTTTCAGGATGTATCTTTCTGTGTGTCCCTCCCCATGGATCACTCAGTGCAGGCTGGTGTCCGTGGTGGGTGGTACTTGCTCTCAGAGAGTTCCGAGTTAGGCTTATGTGCTCTTTTCTTGACAAAGAGGATGTTTATTCCTCGTTACACCCTCCTCTTTCCTCTCACTCTATTCAGACTATGAGGTGAACATATTTGGAAGATGTGATACTTGAGTCAAGTTGGTGGAAAATAAAGTCCTAAAATTGTCAGCTTTTCGTTTTGACATCATCATATTTGAATTGATCTTAATAAATTATTGGTTTCATTTTTCAAACAGAAAATGAAACTTAAGCAAAAGACCAGTGTGTGTCCTGAAACCTGGAGCAGCGGGCCCAAGGCTGCATCCAAAGTGTCCCTGTCTTCCTCCCAAACTGCCACAGGCTTTGAGGGCACTAGAATCCCCCAGGTCTCAAGGGCAAAAGAGAGTAGACATAACCTCTGTATCCATGTGGCTAAATGAAAGTGAAAATAAATTCTGAACCGAAATGGACTTGCTTGTGGGAACAATTTATTTTAGTGTAGTCATTATCACCTATAATCTTTGTTCAAATGGGTATCCTATGTCTTCCTCTGTTGCTGAATTCTAGTTTTGAGTGTTCCATTTTATTGACAACATGGCAGTCCTGGGTATGTTTGAGATCAAAATGGCCAATTTCTCTTTAAATGTCAGTTTCCATTCAAATAGATATGGGTAAGGAAGTCTTAGCATTATGTCACAACTGTGTGTCAAAGCTTGCATATGCCAGACAGTCAGCATCATGCAGTACGAAGTGTGTAGACTTTGGGAGTCCAGGGCAGAGACTGCTTGAGGCAGGAGTTTGAAATAAGCCTGAGCAACATAGTGAGATCCTATTTCTAAAAAAAGAATTAATTTAATTTAATTTAAAAATTAGGCCATGGTGGTGCACACCTGCAGTATCAGCTACTTGGGATGCTGAGGTGGAAGGATCACTTGAGGTCAGAAGATCAAGGCTGCAGTGAGTTATTATCATGCTACTGCATGCCAGTCTGGGAGACAGAGTGAGAAAAAAATATGGGCTATATAATTGTTTTTCATGTACTTATTAGTGTCATTCTTAAGTTAATAAAACTCTTTGAATTTCAGATACCTATGAACTGGAGATAATACCCCTGTTCCTCATGTCTGCTATGAGAATTTAACAAGACCATCCACATAAAGTACCTAACACAGTGTCTGGGGTATACCATGTTCTCATTAATATTCCCTTTTCTGGTCTTTAGTTTACTGTCTTTAATTTTGGGGATTGTATTCACACTTGGGTATATTGGGTGACTAGCCTATCACCTAACGTCCATCCCTAAATTTGCCCATAGAGCTGTCCCTGTACCACACTGCCTCTTAGAAGGAGCAAGTTGAAGCATGTTGCTGTATGTGATAGCTATTAAAACACGCATGCCCAAAAGTTGCAAAGAGAAAGGAAGGTAACACAGATGGAACACTGACTTGACAAAACATGTTCATCAAATATCCTCAATACACAGAGAATGTTATGATAAGAATAACCCAAATCTCAGGAGAAATCTAGGCAAAGCAAGCCTTTTGTCTACTCACAGAAGAGGACGTACAGCAGTACAGATTACCTGTCCTTGGTAATCAGAAAAGAAAATGCAAATGAAAACAATAACAAGCTTTTCAGGTCTGTCTAATGAACAGACTAACACTGCGGAAGCCCAAGTGGCAAGGCCAGGCTTTGTGCTCCTACAGGTCCACTGGCACCACACTGGGAGGGCATTTTCACCCCATCTGGGCCATAAAATGCTCATTCACTTCTCGTGCACATCCCACAAAATAATCAATTGTGTGGAAACCTATCTTTATATCGGTGAAAGTATTTCTCACTATGTTATTCACAATTGTGGAGAGGGGTGGGGCTAAATAAACTGTGATACATTTGTATAATAGATTTGTGCATAGTGAAGTGAGTATTAAAGAATTTTGAACATGGAAAGATGCTCAGAATGCAACTACATGCTGTGAAACACATAGCACAAAATTCGATATAAGCGTGATCTCCACTACATTAAACTAGTTCATGTGTACAACAAAAATATAAGGCAATTACAAGTATGTATAGAACTTATCTCAAGATAGTGGGGGGTTGGTTTTCTTAATAAAGAAACTTTCTACACGAAATAGTAATTATTTTATAATGAGAAAAAGGAATATAGTATTCAAAAGTCATTTACAAAGTTAGATTAAATTAAGCCCAATTTTAAAAGTACCTTGATTTGTCACAGATTTAAAAATTTTGAAGTCATTGAGCTCCATATGTTCATAGCATATCTTCTGCAGATCCCAGGAAATAGCTATCTCATTCCTCATAATGGCATTACTATCTCGTATTTTTTGCATTTGGGATTTATTGTTTTGGCATTCAAGCAGTTTATTAGTCCTAATAAACATTATAGTCATGATCCAAATGTGTACTTTTCCAAGCTGCTTCCCAAATTTTCCATGAGCCTTGAAAAGAGGAACTTATGTAAATATTCAAATACTGTGATTTATTCCTTCTCAGCTTCTACATACTTTCTGTTTTTTAAAAAAGGGTAATTACAACATTTGTTTGACATGCTAAGAACTGTACATGTGCAGCTTAGTGTAGTATCCATAGTAAGCCACTGAAGTGGGCATTCATGCTACCCGATTTTGAAGACAAGGTTAGGGAGGTGCCATCTTCAGTCTGCCTGCCCTCTCCTCCCTGTATACCACACTACTCTCATTTCCAGTTTCTGTATTTTGGACACAGAATAAATCAGTGTGAATAAATATTTTCAATGTTGCCACACAAAGAACTAGATTTACCCTTTCTTTAGGATCAAACTCAGTGGTCTAGGAGATTGCAAAGCCCCATGCCCTGATTTTTGAACCCAGAGATTGGCGGTGATTAAGAGTTTTCATCTAGGCTAATGTTTAGCTTTCTGTTGACTGCTGCAAATAAATGAGTATGGGTTCTAGTTATATTTCTATATGTATGTTTCATTGTTAATGTATTTATATTAAGCACACATTTGCATTTTCATGAGGTTATGTATCCATCTACTTCTATTGCATCACACAATTAAAATTCTGGTGATTTTTCTTTGGTTGTTGTTGTCATCTTTGCCCCAGGTCAGGTGTCAGCCTCAAGAGCAGTCACTGTGTGTAAGAATGATGTCCCTTTTTCATCTTCTTACCACGATCTCTCTCAGCATTTATGAATGGTCTCTACCCACTGATGTTGCCTCAGTTGGAAACCCCCAATAAAAGGGATGTTTAAACATGAGTTTTATATTTTCGAATATGTGTGAATGTTCCTGCAAGTCAATACACCCTCTAATTTTTATCAGCAAGCAGCTGAATGCAGAAGATGATGCAAACACTGAAATTAAAGGAACAATATTCATTCACTTCTGAAGACAGAGGGATTCTCTGAAAAAGTTCTCCTCTTTCCATAACATTCAATCTTATATTAACATTATACAAATATTAGTAAAGTTGGGTGGAGTACAGTTTTCTTTGCTATATATATATATATATTTTAATTAAATGGACTGATTATAGAACAATATGTTCACATCAGTCCCGTGGGTTGGTGGATTTGGGGAAGAAGTTTTTGTGGAGCAGCTTTCCTCTCCAAGTCAGATCCATATCTTACTAATTTTTTCTTTTGTGGCTGCAGCTTCCTCCTCAAATGTCCTAAAAATTGATACCCACCCCTCTACAGGACTGACTTTTATGTAGAATTGATGATAGTACTGAGAAAAATGTACTTACCCCCTTTCTTAGGTTAACTGCTTGATAGTACTCTTGAAATTATCTCCTTTGTGTTATAAGATTTGACCTGCTGCAGTCATTGAAGATGTGATTTATCAGAAAGTGTAAGAAAATAACACCTGTAAGAAATGTCAAAGAGTGTCCAGTGGGATTTAGGAAAATTGTCAAGGGTGGGAGTTGGGAGGGAACAGAGCTAAGGAGGATAAGGGAGGTCAGCAGCGCTAAGGAGGGGGCTTCTGATGGGGTGTGGATGGCCTGTTGCCTGTGTGTGGCCATGGGTGGAGGCCTGGCCAGGGGTGGCTGCTGAGCCCCAGTGGGGAAGGGTCAGACAGGCTGAGGTCCTTGCCCCGTGCAGGTGGCCGGACCTAGGAGCCCAACCCCTGGTATGCAGCCTTGGGAGAAGGACAGCTGGAGAGTACTAGTCCAAAATAGTCAGGCTAACAGATTCCTCCAGGATGAAAATTATGAAGTGACGAAAAGGAAAACAAAAGTGGCTGTAGGGAAAGCACGTATAAGGAACAAGTGACTGTTTTCACACTTGGACCTGATTTATCAGACATATATTTGGTTTGTCTCAAGTCCTCGGGCTCTCTGCTGGGATTGTGAAACTCCTTTGCTGAATGCCTCCTTGTAAGCAAATTTGCCAGTCTCCCCTGACAAACTCCTGGGAGCTCACTGTGTTCTCCTGAAAGAGGCTTCCTCTGCAAGGTGGATCCTCACTGAAGGCTTTGTGAAAGGTCCTGGGGCTGGAACCAGAACTGGGGTCCAAACAGAAAGTGGTCCATGGACCCCAGTTTCCCCAGAATGCAGAATGAGAACATTGAATAAGATACTAAGACCAATGCCGACCTAAAGGAAGAAACTGAGGCAACATTGATATAGGTAGAGAGCTCATTTGGGCCAAGTTTGAGGACTGCAGCCCTGGAGACATAGATTCAAGTTGTCCTGAGTTTATGCTCCCATTAGCGCAGCGGGGGGGGGGGGGCGGGGAGGGATCAGGGGTACCAGGAGAAAAGAAGGGACAGTTCTTAAGTTGTTTACCAATAATTTACATTGATTCACTAAAATAACATGAGCTACTGATTGACTATACAAATACATCTTTGTATCACAAATTTCAGAAACGTGAAGATATAATGGGTGAGAATCATATTGTGCAACTTGTGATAACATTTTAGGAAATTTGTCAGCTTGTCTGAAAACTAGGGAAAGAAAGAAAAAACAAAATCACTTTAAACAATTAATCCCAGGCAAGGGTTCAGGATTGAAGGTAGGACTTGACTAAAGTCTCACGTTCTTGTCTCTCTGGGCTTGATATATTTTATATACCTCACATTCTTCATATGCTCTGAGACATTTTTTTCCTCTCCAATTATAGTTGTAATGGTGTGAATGCTATTACTGGGAAATGATCAAATCATTTCAAATATTTTGATTTTTGTTGCAAGCATATTGCGGGAAAAACACCAGTATTCACCATGCAGAGCTAAGGAAAATGGTTCTTGTGTTCTGTTTTTTGTTTTTGTTTTAAACTTCTGCAAAATTCTTTTAGAATTCTGGTGTTACAGGAGCCAGTATTGGGAAAAGGTATGCAAGTGTGTTTAAGAACAATTCTGTTAAGTTATACTTGTCTGAAGAATGTTAGTTTTAAAATGGAATAATCATTATTTGCTTTTTACCTGCATGTTCTAATTGGGCATACTGAATATGGTTCTTCTTTGAGAATGCTTATTCTCAAAGGATTTTGACAACTCAGTAATTTTCCTATAAATTGCTGAAGCAAAGGATCTTTTTGTTCTGAAGGTCTTCATCTTTGTTAAATATAAAATGCTTAGCAATTAAACAGTTGCGCTGTTGAATAAAACTTTGAGAAGGTGTAATGTTGCCTCCCATTGTTGAAGTTATTCAAATTATTATCCTGAAGGGAAAGAAAGGGATGTTTCCTAGCTCTATTTGGTATTCTTTGTTATTTAGAATACATTATTAAATATTGTTATTATGACCACACCTTCATAGTTTCTTGGTAGGGAAATTTCAAAACTGTTTAGTCCCATCACCACATACTTTTTTAAAAAAACAGTATCCCAGGCTCTGGTAAGAAAAATGATATAATCAAATAATGCTTGAGTAAGAATCTAGGGTGATTGAGTGCTGGGTCTAATGGAACAAGATCATACTTCCTAGCCAAGTATGGGTTGGTATGAGGGCTGTCCAAGACATTCTGTCATTCCCTTGCTGACTCTGCAGGGATTCAGGGAAGGCAGGGGTGCTTCACAGGTGCTAGCCCCAGGGCTGGGCAGGATGGCAGAGATGCTCGCAGATCAGGACTGGCTGCAGGGGGCAATGAGGAGCACACACTCAGGCAGAAAGAGGCTAGAGTTTGGATCCCTGCCAGTGTCCCCTCGCTGTGTTCTGATTTCCTTCCCGGAGGAGATGGCCTGTGATGTTCCATAGATATCCTATGGTGAGTCTGCCTTCGCCTTGTCCTGTGTCATGGAGAAAATCCATGCACAATATGCACAATCCTCAAGATACTGCATAGCTCTTGCTGGCTCTCATGGCGTTGGGGACTTGCCTTGACTCTGCTTAGTCTTCATTTTCTTTCCAATGACTTTTCTTCATTATGCAGAAATTTCATCTTCAGGCCATGCTATGTACCTTGAGGACTCAAAGCCAGGACCATCAGCTTCTCTTCTCAGGCCCTGCAGTCCCTAACGCTCCTGGTCCCTAGCCCCTTGCTCTGTTCCTTAGGGATTTCCAGCTCACTCCGAGTCAAATCCAGAATCTTTGGCATGACTTTCAAAGCCTTCTGTGATCTGTCTCATTCTATTGTATCCCCCGCCTCTTGCTCTCTCATCAGCCCTATTGATTCTTATCTTCTTGATTCATCGAACACATTGGAGTATGCGTCAGCCTTAGCACCTCCCCCTATTCTCTGCTCCTGGTCTAGAACATTTCTCCTCTGTATCAACCTGAGGGCCCGTCGTCACATCTTTCTGGTCTGGGCTCAACTGCTGTCTTTTCAAGGGCCTTTCTCTGCCCAATTCATCAAAAATTGCATTCTTCTGCACCACCACTCTCTGTTCTTCCAATTTACTTTTTAAAGAAGCACCTGACATATTCTGTGGTTCTTTGAGTTTTACTTGTCTGTACACCCCAGACAAGGGTCTCTATTGTGTTTGGTCTGTTTGTGCACCTCCTACCGCAGTGCCCCGCCAGTTGGGCATCTCAATAGGCAAACAATTACATGAATTTTGACAGTTTCCTTTACATTAAGCATCATCACTTTTCTTGAAAAAAAAAACTGCATTTATACCTTCTCCTTAGCTCATCTCTGTTTTTCCTGGATGTAAGTAATTAGAGTTGACCTTTGACTAACACTACATGAACTTCAGAGATCCACTTATATGAGCACTCACTTTGCCTCTGATGCTAAGACAGCAAAACCAACCCCAGCTCCTCCTCCTCCTCTTCCTCACCTACTTAACGTGCGTATGACAAGGATGAAGACCTTTACAATGATCCATTCCCATTAGCTGAATAATAAATATATTTTCTCTTTGTTATGGTTTTCTTAATAACATTTTCTTTTCTCTAGCTCCCTTTATTGTGAGAATATAGTATGTAACACATATAACATATAAAATATCTCAAACTGTTTATGTGATCAGTAAGGCTTCCAGTCAATAGTAGGCTGTTATAGTTAAGTTTTTGAGAGTCAAAAGTTTTATGTGAATTTTGAACTGCTCAGGGGGTCGATGTCCCATCCCCCATGTTGCTCAAGGGTCAACTATCCTTCCTTTTTTTGCCATCTTGTTCCCTTTTCTCTGACTCACAGGTTCCACAAAAGGCTAGTGAAGTGGCTTATGACATTTCATTTGGTTTAGTGGTCTCTATTTCTTCAAAGTTCACACTGTCTGACTGGACCATTTCCTCATCCTTGTCTCTGTTACAAGCAAGGCCAGAACACTTTCCTGCACTGATACAGAACCAGTTCCCCACTGTCCACTTCCTCCTGTCCTAATTGTGTTAGCAGATGAACACTGGAGCTCCAGGCGTGACTGCACAAGTCACTTCACCAGTATTCCTGCTCCATTGCAGAACTGTGCAGCTGTGTCCCATGCTAAGCCCCTGGCAGAGCTCATTCCTGTATTTATTCATCTGGAAACAGAGGCCAACCCTGGGCTGGCAGTTGAGGAATCACAAGAGCTTTTGATGGGCAGCCAGTGTCCCTTAAGGTGCTCCTGTGACAACAGGGGAAACACAGAAGTAGATGATTGTCAGTGATGAAACTCTGTGCAGGATGCGAGCAGAGGGCTGGAGAGGCTTTGGTGATCTTCCTGCACCATCACTCTCTATTGGGATTCGAGGAGAGTGGTGGAGCTCAACTGGTCTTCAGGGGACAGCCATAGAGTGGGGACACAGGGGCCTCCATAGAGCCTGTTGAAATATGGCTTTAGGGACCCCCCTCCACAGATCCTGGTTAAGTGGGTTTAGGTCAGGGCATGGGTATTGACTTTTTAATATGGAAACAGAAGACCCTGGGCATGACATAAGCATGCAGTTCGCCAACCCACCAGTGACAGCTCCTGACACCATGTACCATGTCAATTCTTTATTCATGAAAGACTGTCCTGAGTCATTTTTAGGAAGAGGATGTTGGGTAGGCGGCTCACCTGGACTGTTGAACTGGATTCATTGCTTTTTGTTAAAAGCAAAAATAATTTTATAATATAGAATCAGAGGTATAATCTTCTTTTTGAGAACAGAAATAGGGAATTATATATGTCATGTTTTCTCTCTATAATCAGATATAGACATATAGCTCTCTGTTGAGCCTTGATAAAAAATTAATTATAGGCTATAAATTAGTATGATCTGGGTATTCCCCCCCACAAAAAAAGGCAGGAGGACCAGGGATATGAAGTACTTATGAGGAGGAGAATAGAACACAGGGTATCCATTGGGCAGGATGAAGCTTCCCAAGGTTCTGGTCTGATGCTGCCTACCATTTGTGTCTCCTGATATTCCTGGTTAAAGGGTAAGGCTTTGAGTGCTAAATTCAGAGTTCCAATTATTAATTTTTAAATACAGTTTCTTACCCCGAGGCTTATGTTAGCAAAAATGGTTATAAAACACCTTTTAGAGAGTTGCATGAAGTCAGAAAACATCTCAAGTTTTGGAAAGAACATTTATAAAAATGGGGGTTTTTTCCCACTAAAATTCTAAATGAAAGCATTGAGCTTGCCTTTCCTTTCTCTCATTCCTTTGTTATATATGTATAGCTATTCCTCTTAAGATGGGGATCATCCTGATAAACTCATAAAAGCTCAAAATATTATAAGTTGAAAATACATTTAATACAGGTAAGTTACTGAACAGCATAGCTTAGCCTGGCCTACCTCAGACATGCTTAAAACACTTACATGAGCCTACGGTTGGGAAAAATCATCTAACACAAAGTGTTAAATATCCCACGCAATTTGCTGAAAAGATCAAAATTCAAAATTTGAAGTACATTTTCGACGTCATCATATGTTGAACCATTGGAAGTTGGAGAACATCTGGATATATGTGTAAATGTATGTCATCTACTTTATATGCCTTCTGTATTGCACCTAATGTATGTATGCATACTATTTTGCACACATTCACTGAGATATGACTGATGGGAAAAAAGCAGTTCATCTGTGCTCTGCAGCTGCTCACATTAAAGCCGGTTCTGGCATTCTCTGATCCAAACACAAATATGTGTCTCTTCCACATATACTATATCAAATATAAAATTCATGAAAGTAATATTTTACTCCCAAATATGGGGATCACACTCTTTTGAATGTGCCTCACCAAACGATGTTTGGCCAGTGAGGCAAGTCATGTGCTACCTCTTGATGTGTGGCTAGGAGGGATACACACAACCTCCCCACCCAGCTCAGTGGCCAAAGCAAGTCATGGCGGTCACACACTGGCTATATCTAATGACCAGGACAGCCAGATCAGGTGCTGCTCCTGTGATACATGGAGGAGGGTGCCAGATTTTATTTTTGAACGGAAGGAGTTGAGTATGTTTGTAAGTAGAAGGAAAGAAGCCTGCAGAAAGGAGAGATCAAAGCTACAAGTAGAAGGCATGGCGGGAGAGGCAGAAGCAGAGAGGAAGTGTCTTCCTCTCCCTGCCACCACATCTTAGCAGGCTCCCACTTCTCCTTTGCTCTTCACTATTATATTAAATGTGAACATAAATGACTTGCAGATGACCCAGCATTGCCTACATTTTTGGTCCCAATGTTCTGTGTCTACACCAGTCTCCATCTGCTGTCTGCCAAAGTACTCACAGTTCTTCAAAGGTCAGCCTTTGTTGCCTTTGGAAGGCTTCCTGATGCCAATACCCAGATCCACCCTCTTCTTGGACCTCATCACCCTTCAGCCTGTTTCCCTCTCTCAGGCAATTTTTCCTTCCTGCCTTTTATAATTTTGTGTGTCTTCCACAGAAGAGCAACTTGATGATGAAGCTAATAAACTGATGTTTACTTAAAAACCTAGCTTGGTTTCCGCCTTCTCTCTGGAGTGTTCTGAACGATCCATGTCCACATTGTTTTTATCTTTTTCTGATCTTTTAAAACTCATTAAAATAATGAATTACTCCGCTCTTCAAGCATGAACTGCAAGCTGTCTTAAGTACTTCGGATATTTAAGACAGCAGACCCACAAACATCTGGACTCAAGGATGAATCTCAGTAACTGACAGCACTTGTTCAAATAATGCTTTCAAAGATCACCTTATTTATAGTGTGTGTCTATTGTTCCAGAAAGAATAGTAAGCAACTTCCAGAACCAGATATTTTAGTTATGAGATATGATTTTTAAAATCTACTGCAATGCTAGATTAAGTGATTAAAAGCAATCAACAATGATAGAAGCCTAGGACATGTTAGCGTTTAGTTGACAATGTCTGTGTATAGTATATAACCAGTCATATCATGAACAAAGAAATCATCTATAAAGTGATTTTCTATGAAGTAGTGCTCTTGTGTTTGAGAGGCAAGAATGTACATTTGAGGAGGTAAAGGGCTATACATTTCTACTCAAATAAGTAGCTCTGAGATTCTATAAAGAAGTTTGGAAAACAAACAAAGCTACCCCTTGTGATTTATAATCTCTGGAATTTATCGGCACTCCTGAGCATGGTTCCACTGCTAACCTGCAATAAGGATTCTATTTGGAACTTAATTTTATCAAGGGAACATGATTTTTTTCACCATTATCTGGTGAAAGAGATGTGACTCTCTTTCTCTTTTGAAGAATTTGAATAGATTGTCTCTATATTGCAGGTGCTTGTTTTGCCCATTCTGTCCAGTGTCTAAAATGGCAGAACACTCCACTTTAAACTCAGGAGTTTTTAGTTAAACTTGTGGAAGCAGAGTATAAGCCTGGTTGCTAGGGGCTAAGGAAGTAGAAAGGTATTAGATGTTGGTCAAAGGCAGCAAACCTTCATTATCAGATGAAGATGCTCTGGGGATCTAATGACTACAGTACAATCTAATAGCTACAGTACAATGACTATAGCTATTAATAGTGTGTCGTAAGCCAGGCTTGGTGGCTCAGTCTGTAATCCCGCGCTTTAGGAGGCTAAGGTGAGTGGATTGCCTGAGCCTGCGGGTTCGAGACCAGCCTGGGCAACTTGGTGAGACCTCATCTCTACAACAAATCAAAAAATTAGCCGGGCGTGGTAGCGCACACCTGTAGTTCCAGTTACTTGGAAGGCTGAGGCAGAAGGATCGCCGGAGCCCAGCAGGTAGAGGCTGCAGTTGCTGGGAGCAGCCACTGCACTCCAGTCTGGGCAACAGAGTGAGACTCCAACTCAAAAAAAAAAAATAATGTGCTGTATCCTTGAAATTTACTAAGACAGTAGATATTTGTACCACACACAATAAAAGATAACTTTGTGAGGTGATGGATGTGTCAGTTAGCTTGACTGTGGTAATCATTGCACAGTGTATATGTATATCAAAACATCATGCTATACACTTTTAATGTGTGCAATTTTATTTGTTACTTGTACTCAATAATGCTACAGAAAATGAATTCAATACATTTCCTTAAAAACTTTTTTGAGAGATGGAGTCTCTTGATGTTGCTCAGGCTGGCCTCAAATTCCTGGACTCAAGTTATGCTCCCACTTCAGTCTCCTGAGTAGCTGAGACAACAGGCTTGAAATTCAGTATTCTTTCATACATTTGTGGATTCTTTGCTCTCTTGAATTTCCTCTTAATAACACTTGAATGTCTGTTTTAGTTTAAATATAATGATCTTCAATCTCCCAAAACATTGCAGTATTTTTTTAGTTTCACAAAAGACTTTAAATACCTGCAAAAATATTTTGGATTAAAATGAATAGATGAGCATGATTATATGAAAGTCCTTAAAATATTATGTGCATCGTGACTCAATTAACTTACTCTTTTATGCATGCAGAGGGAAGGGAATATGTCCCACTGTGCTGAAAAAAGATCGATTTTGATTTGCATAGGCTCAGATATTTCCTAATTTCTCTTTTCTTCCTAATAGTGTCTCATGCCTGGTGCTTTGAGTGGCAACTAAGATGTCTGACAGGAATGGTGCTAGGATTTCCTATGTCACTGAAAGCTTGATACCAGGACCTGACAGGGCGCTAGCCACAAGCTCAGTGGAAGGGAATGCTTTCTCATGAAAGACGCAAATGAGGTTTACTACTTGGGAAAGGCTTACAATGAAGGCACAGGTCAGGAGCTTCGGTACCTTCACAATACATAGGGGAGAGACTGACAGGTGCATACAGGTACCACTTACTGGGTGTGATACCTCACCCTCCTCCTACCAGATGCCGGGGCCAGGCAGGAAACTCAGAACCCCACGTCTCAGCTCCCTGGCCACCCTGTGTTTGCATACTCTTGATCAGTGTGGTCCCAGGCCTGGGACATGGACAGCAGTCATCTGTTCTCACTACCGAGGTGCTGGGCAAGATTGGCCATCCTCTTGAAGGAACCTGTGTCCAAATCTTAAAATATTTTTCTTCAAACATTATTTACCAAGTCAATCCACAGTAGTTAAGTGGCGATCTACAGAAACCAGAGGAAGATGTGCCTGGGGAGCCTGAATGGCTGTGCCTCAGGGTGGCTGTGACATCACTGGAGGACACCGAAAAGGGCTGATGTGGGAGCCGGGGATGAGGGAATGAGGGAAGGAGAGGAGGAGCCTCTCTGAAGTGGGGCTTCTCCACTCTGTGAGAACACCAGCAAGCATGCAGCACCAGACCCTGTCGCTGGAGGTGGTGTGATGGTTAATATCAGGGATCACAGTGACTGGATTGAGGTATGCCTAGACGACTGGTGAAGCATGTTTCTGGGTGTGTCTGTGAGGGTGCTTCCAGGGGACGGTCCTATGAGTCAGCGGACTGGGGGAGCAAGACCCCTTCCAATGTGGTGGCACCATCCATGGGTTGCCAGCGTGACTACAACAAGGTAGGAGGAGGAAGGGAGCTCACTGAGTCTCCACGTCTCTCTTCCCCTCCCCGATGGGACACTTTGCTTCCTCTCTTCCTGCCCTTGGACATCAGACTCCAGGTTCTATGGCTTTTGGACTCTGGGACTTGCACCAGCGGCCCTAGGGACCTGCCGGACCTTTGGCCCCAGACAGAGGTTGCAGTGTCAGCTTCCCTGGTTCTGAGGCTTTAGGACATGGACCAAGCTTCGCTACCGGCTTTTCTCATCACCCAGTTTGCAGTCGGCACACAGTGGGACTTCAGCTTGTAATAGTGTGAGCCAATCCTCCCTAGTGAAGTCTCTTTTATATATACATATATCCTCGTGGTTCTGTCTCTCTGGAGAACCCTGACTAATACACTCAGACTCGGCAAAGAAGGGTCTTATGTCCCCTTACAGCCTCTTGCAGTGACTCCTGGCACCAGAATGGCTGGTGCTCTGGAGCCCGGAACCAGCAATGCTTTGGTGAGGAGTGGGCAAGTCCTTGCCTTGCCCGCTCCACACACATACACTTCTACCTATTTACAAGGAAAACAAAAACTGGAATCTGTGCTTTACTGACTGAATATCTAGCTGGGCCCAGAAAAGTGGCTGAGCACATCAGTCCTGTGACCATTTCAGGCGCGCATCTTTCTCTGGCTTTCAGAGCACACTTGTTTGGCTTTCTCAGACTTTGTTTGACTACTTACTATCTGGTTGTTCACCGTGTTGATTTCAGAAAGACTGATGATGTGATTCTAGAATTGGTGGTGTGATAACTACCTTTATGTGTCAACTCAACTGGGCCACAGGCATCAAGATTTTTGGTCAAATATTATTTTGGGTGTGTTTGTGAGGGGGTTTCTGGTTGAAATTGACATTTGAATTTGTACTGATGCTTGTCCATGTGGGTGGTGCTTGTCCATGTGGGTGGGCCTCTTCCAATCAGATGAACACCTGCATGCAATGAAAGGATGAGTAAGAGGGAACTCCTACTGTCTGACTGCTTGATCTGAGACATTGGTCTTTTCTGACCTTTGGATCTTCTTCAATCTTGTGCCTGCTGGCTTTTAGATTGTAACTAACATCATTGACTTTCCTGGTTCTTTTGGTCTCAAACTAGAACTACACATTGGGTTTCTCTTTCTCTCTCAGGAGAGAGGACTCTCTCTCTCTCTCTCTATATATATATATGTGTGTGTGTGTGTGTAAGAAAGACAGTTTCAATGTCATTTTTGGACATTATCTGTTACATCAGAATATTTAAAAATTGAAAACGATCATTTCAAAAAAAGCTGAGGAAGTTTGTGTTTATTCAGCTTTCCCATTAATAGAGTAGTAGTTTTTCAAAGACTGATGACCTGGAATGAATATCACAAATTCAAAATTCAAGAGATAGTATAAATTTTAGGCCTACTGTAAATTGACAGGTAATAAATATTTTGAATAAGCAGGTCAGATGACTTCAGATCACTGACGCTGAGCACAACATTAAACAACATGTCTTGCTGAAGTTAACACAGGTAGCTACCAAACTATTTCCTGGGAGCATCTGAACATAAGGTAAACGGAGAAACTCCCTCTGGACTCTTCTCTTCTAGTGAGGCTTAGTTCTCTAGTTCCTTCTAAACAAGGTGATCTCCACACCTGGAAGTACAGGCCTTTACTGTATAAAGTGCCTTTTGGTTGTTCATCTATAATACATACTTGAAAGAAGAAATGAATGCAACAAATACTCATATGTGCCCAGTAGGATAAACTAAGAGTGGGTCATCTGGTGGCATCTTGGAGACATCAAGCAGTCAGATGACAGAGAAAAGGTACACACCTGTGCACTCAGTTACATAACCTTCACACACACGCATCCCATCGCCAGCACTGGTGATGACTCGGCTTGGCAAGGGCCCGGCAGCTACACCCTCGTGACTGAAGCTGGGGCAAGACACTTCCCCAGGAACTGTTTCTAGGAGTCATTCGTAAAGCACTCACTCGCCTAGTCAACCTCACAGGTTGATAATGAGAATCAAATCAGATAGAAAATATAGAAGTGCTGGAAAAACACAGAATCTACTAAAAATAGAAAGAACTTAATTAAATTGTAGTGATTCTTGTAACAGACAAGATGGAGTAACAAGGACGGGATTGACTGTTCCCTTGAAACTTTTTTTGTTTTTTTTTTTATAACTACTAAAACCCTAAAATAAAATATATAAAATGATAACATCCAAGGTAGTGAAATCAGACAACAAAGGATTATGATCCTAAGAGCTAAGACACAAATGAGTGTGCCCTATCACGGCTCCAGCTCAGTGCAGTGAGGGGGTTTCCAGGATGAGGGGCAGGGAGAGGAACTCAGGCAGACCCTCGTGGTCTCGCCAAGTGAGGAAGGCAGAGCTGAGAGTCTGGGGAGACAAAAACAGCTAGAGTTCATAAGACAGAGCACCAGAGAGAAGAGAGCTGCTCAGAGATGCCCAGAGCTTTGCAGAGGATACACCTCAGTTATTCAACAGTGTATTCAGATCAGTGCATGCATGTGAGGAAACTACCTGAGGCCAGGGAAGGAACAATCGAAAAGGAACCTGCCACCTCATACAGGGCTGGAAGCTGCCTGGTTCTATTAGCCAGAATGGAAACTTCATGGCTTATGGGACATTGGGTAGAGAAGGGGTTTATTTACCTCAATCATAGGAAATAATTAGCCATGAACTGAGTCCAACCCTAGTCCCATCTAATCTTTCTTCTAAATTTTATCTTTCAGTGACAGCAACTAAACATTTTTTAAAAGATTTTAAAAGATCAAGCCTTTCCAAATAAATAAACTGTATCTCAGAACAAATTTCAAGAATATTTATAGGAAAAGAAAAATATCTGGCACCCAGCAAGGCAAAATTTATGATGTCTAGAATCTAATCAGACTTTACTAGGCATACACAGAAACCTTAAAAATGAGACAAAATTAGAAAAAAATTCAGCCAAAATTGACCCAAGATTGTCACAAACGTTAGGGTTAGTAAACAAGTGTATTAAAGCAATTATTAAAGGACTTCTTGTTCTGGCAAAGACGGAGCTGCCTCCGTCCTCCCCGGTTCCCTTCCTCACAACTTAAAAAACACCCCTGGATTCAATACAGTGAACACACATAGGAAGGTTCTGAAAGGGAGAAGGAAGAAGGTGGGCTGCCAAGGGAGCATCAGTGAGGCAGAGCAAGATAGCTGCTGCTCTGCTTCCTGTACTCCCCATATTGAGTCAGTGGGGCCTACTGGGGGGCCTTGTGTCCACTCCCATCCTACAGCAATAAGCAGTGTGAGTAGCTCTCTGCCCCCCCCTGCCTGGCATCATTTAGGTAGAGAAGGACTATCATCATATACTCCAACTCAGAGGTGATGTGGAATGAATTCGTCTTTTTTCCCCAAGAAGATTTCAGCAGAACCAAGAATGTAGCTGAACTTCCCCCTTGACCCATTCTCAATGTGATCGTGTGACTCAATGACCCACTTTTGTTTGGATGACACTGGTAGGACTCAGTAGAAAACCAAACGTTTACATCTACTTGGACCTTCAACTGTTACTCAACATGGCGACAACCTGGTACAAAAGGAGATTAAGTGGGATTCAGTGTGTCACAGAAAATGCCCTAAATATACAAGATGTAATAGAAACATCTCTGGACAATCGCAGCTTGAGTCACAGCGATCAACTGATACCAATACTGAGATGAATTTGATGGCAGAATTTTCTGACAAGGAATTTAAAGCGGTTTTAAGAGTGTTTCAAGGAGCAACTGCAGATATTCTTGAGACAAATGAGAAAATAGAAAATCTAATTAAAGAAACATAAACTTAAAAAAGGGAATTTATAGATCTGAAAAATGTAATAACTGAAATAACAAATAAAACCCTGCTGTATAGACTGAACAGTGGAATGGGGACGATATAAATAAAATCAGTGAACTTGAAGACAATTCAACAAAATTTACCCAATCTGAGCAACAAGGAGAAAATATATTGGAAGAAAAAAAATGAACAGTTTATCAGAAACCCATGGACTAACAAAGGAGCCAACGTTCATATTACAGGAGATCCAGAAGAGGAAAGCAGATGATTGTGGTCATGCATTTGAAGATATGATTGCTGCAACTTTCTAAATTTAGCAAAAGGTAAAGAAGCTAAACCATTTCCAAATAGGATAATCTCAGAGATATCTATAGCAAGATACATCATAATTAAACTTCTGAAAACTAGAGATAAAAGAATGAGCCTTGAAAGCAGCCCGAGGGAAATTACATGTTATTTATAAGGAAAGCACCAGTTCTAATGACAGCAAATTTCTCATATCAAACCACATAGGCTAGTAGAAAGTGGTGCAATCATTTTCAAGTACTAAAAAGCTATCAACTGTGAATTCTGTGCTTGTTGAAAATATTCTTCAGGAATAAACGAGAAATACATTCTAAGACAAAGAAAATCAAAAGAAAATTTGTTGCTAGTAAACCAACCCTTCAAGAGTGATTAAGTATAGTTCTCTAGGTAAAAAGAAAATGATAACAAATGTCTTGGAAATTCAGAAGAAAAGGAGCATAGGAATAGGTTAAAAATAAACATAATACTTGATTTTGCTTGTCTTAACTTATATTAGGCGGTCTTAAATCATATCACATGGTTGAAGCAAAAAAAATTATAGCATCACTTGATATGATACTCAATGTATATAAAAGGAATATTTAAGAAAATTGTATTCTGAAGGTAGGAAGACAGAGGCCCCTAAGTGAAAGTAAGGTTACTAAATTCCATTTGAGGTGATATAATGGTGACACTAGTACACTATAACAAGTTACATCTGTATATTGTAATATCTAGAACAACTAATAATAAAACTGTAAAATGTGATTTGCTCAAAAAATATTATAAATTAATCAGCATAGAATTCTAAAAAAATTTTAAATGACTCAAAAGTTAGTAAAATAAAAAAGAGAAAAACAGAGGAAACATGAAAAAAATAAAATACTAGACTTAAGTTCTAACATATTAATAATTCCTTTAAAAGTAAATAGTCTAAATGAATTAAAAGATAAAAATTGGAAGACTAAATTTAACAAGAAAACATAATCTAATAATGTGTTCTATATAGGAAATTAACTTAAAATATAATTACATCGATAGGTTGAAAATAAAACAGATGGAAAAAGATGTGCCATGGAAACATTAATAAGGAAAGCAGAGTTGACCATACTAATATGGTGTCAAGTCGATTTTTAAATGAAAGAAAACTACTTGGGATAAAGACATTATTACATAAGCAACCCACCAGCAGAATACAACAGTCCTATATGTAAGCACCCCAAAATAAATGTAGCAAAAACTGATAGAGCTATAAAGGAAAGTAGACAAATCCATAGTTATAGTTGAAAATTTTAACACCCCATTCTCAGTGATTGAAAAAACTACTGGATAGAAAATAACTGAAGATATATATGAGTTGAACAAAACAATTATGATTTTTAGCATACATACAACTCCATCAAAAAAGAGTGGTATATACACTTTTTTCAATGTCCACAGAACATTCACCAAGATAGACCATATCCTGTGTCATAAAACAAACCATAACAAAACCAAAAGTATTGAAATCATTCAGAGTGCCGGGTGTAGTGGCTCAAGCCTGTAATCCCACCACTTTGGGAGGCAGAGGCGAGAGGATTGCCTGAGCTCAGGGATTGCCTGACCAGCCTAAGCAACAGGGCAAGACTTCGTCTCTACAATAAATCAGAAAAATTAGTTGGGCATGGTGGCACATGCCTGTGGTTCCAGCTACTTGGAAAGTTAAGGCAGAAGGATCACTTGAGCCCATTAGGTAGAGGCTGCAGTGGCCGTGAGCATGTCACTGCACTCCAACCTGGGTGACAGAGTGAGACTCCGACTCAAAAAAAAAAGAAAAGAAAAGAAATCATGCAAATATATTGTCTGACTACAATGGAATCAAACTAGATATCAATAACAAAACAAAAATGAAAAATTCTCCAAATACTTGTAAATATGTTAACATACTTTTAAATAATCCATGGGTGAAAAGGAATTCTCAGAAAAATAAAAATAAAAAATGCATAAAGCACAAATAAAATTTGCAGAATGCAGCTAAATCAGTGCTGAGAGGACAAATTGTAACACTAAATGTTTACATCTGAAAAGAGGAAAGGTCTCAAATTAATCATGCAGGTTTCTACCTTAGGAAATTAAAAAGAAGAACAGCAAAATAAGCTCCAAACAAGCAGATGTGTAGAAATAATAAAAGCAGAAAGCAAAAAGCAATGAAATAGAGAACAGGAAATGGTGAAAATAATGAAATAAAAATATGGTATTTTGAGAAAAATCTATTAAACTGATAATCATTAAGCAAGACTGACAAAGATAAGAGAAGGCAAAACCATCAATATTATAAATAAAACAGGAGATATCACTACAGATCTTACAGTTATTGAAAGGAAAATAAGAGAATAATGCAAATGACTTTGCATGCCTTGAAAACTGGAAACTACCAAAACTCAATCATAAAAGCTGTGGAAGGGTTCTAAGTGAGGGATATAAGTGGGGGGAGGGAGGAAGACTGCTCAAATTATGTCTGTAAGTGCTCTCACTGACATGCTGTGGAGGGTGGATGTGTGTTTCAGGCAGGGAATGGGATGCTCTTGGGATAGTCTGGCTAAAAATGCCAGGAGCCTCCACTGAGGAAGTACGGGAAGGAATAAATCAATTGGAGAAAACGAGGATGGGGAAACTCATGAGAACTAGTAGTTGTTTGAAGTGTGGTTGAAGCAAGAGAGTAACCAGTGATCCTTTCCAGGGTTTTTAGTTTATATGAATGGGAAGATGACACTGAGTGTGATAGTGAACTCAGGAGTGCAAGCTGGTTTAGGAAGGACAATACTTCCTTTATGACAGGGTACATTTTAAAACAGGAAGCTGAGGACTGGGAAAGGGTCAGTGTGGACTTAATACAAGTGTCTATTTACACTGGGTAGCTTAGAGTCATGAGTGGGTTACCCAAGAGCAGCAATGGAGTGGGCAGAGCAGAGACTGCAGTATGTCCAAGCATCATACCTTTTTAAGGGAATCCCTAGAAGAGCCTGGGATAAAAGGCTGTGAGTGAGATCATAGAGCCTGAAGAGGAGCAGATACCATGGAGCTTGTGGGCACCAGTAAACCTTATCTGAGAGAACCTGCGAGGTCAGGAGGGGCATTTATCTTCTGGATTTCACATTGTGAAGCTCATGGTTTCTGTACAGGAAAGGAGCGGGGGCCAGACTAAGAAGTGCAGTGAAGAAGGTGCAGGGGCTGCTTGGCTGATTGAAAGGCAAAGGCCTTTCTGTTCTTCAGTAACTGTGGAGGAGGTTCGTGCTTTCTCCTGCCTTGGTAAGCAGAACACGGCTGCAGGGATGAAGCCACATGGCATGTACCTTTGATGATAACTCCAGACGTGGCCTGTTCTGAGTCACAGCTGGGAAACTGCCCCTCTGAACCTAGTTTTCACTGTCTTTGTGTAGATCATCTGGGACTGCTGATGCCTCACAATGTCAGGCGCATTCAGCGTGGGTCAGTTGATTTCTCCCAATCACCCCAACGCGACTTGCCCGGGCAGGCCGTGCTGGACCAGCCTCCCTCCTGTGTGCAGCCTCAGCACTCTCCCCGAGACTCTGCAGCCAGAAGTTCTCTCCACGTGGGCAGCTTTCTCCCTTCCCCTGGTGTTCCTTTTCTCCAGTATCTTGTACGTTGTGCTCTCACCGCGCTCTCTGCACACCCCTTTCCACTTCTGGCCCCTTCTTCCCACCACGTGAGAGCACTTCCTGGGGAACCTCCTCCAAGCAATGATCTTGCTCTGTGGGAGTCTGCATAGCATCTTCCCCTGTGACTTAAGAATTCGCCTGGAGACATACTGAGCAGGAGGAGGCCAGACGTGTTTTAATTAATTAAGTCGGGTTGGACTAATTGGACCTTCCTCCACATCTTGCATGTTGATGCGCTCTGTGCCCTGGAGTTTGTTTGCTGACTTGCTCAGGGTGAAGGGGATTTGTCTTCGCTGCAGACAAGGGAGATGGTGAATGAGAAGGAGATTCCTACATGATTGTTAAATTAAACTGTTAGGAGAACAGCTGCTCATAGAAGAGTCTTTTTTTTTTCCTTTTGCCCTGGGGCCTTACTTCTTCACCAGTATGACAAATAAATGAGCAGCTAATGATACTGACTTCATGCTTAGATCTTTGAGAATCATCAATGAATGGCAGAATTAAACATCAATTAACCTCTTTAATTACTTCAGCTGTGAAACTGAGGAATCTTCCAAAGCAACCTGTAACAAGCTTTTTAAAAAAACTGAATATGTACACACACACATATATTCAGTTAACTGTGGTGCAGACCCACACAGGACAGCTTTTTTATTGTTGTTATTATTTTTTATTTTAAAGACATGGGGTACAATTCAGGGTTAGGTGCATAAGTGGTCATTGTACAGGTATAGTTTGGTACCCTTATTGATGTCATGGACCCTCCCTCTGCGGCAATGTCCCACTACTGCCAATCTCTTTCTTTAATATTATGATAAATATTCAGGGTCTGCTTAAGAGTGAGTACATGTAGTACTCAGATCTTTGTTTCTATGATAAATCACTGAGTATTATAGACCCTAAATCCATTCAAGTTGCTGTGAAGTTCCTAATTTTGTTTTTCTTTATGGCTGCATAATATTCCGTCATGTAAACGTACTACATTTTCTTTACCCAGTCCACTTTTCATAGACAGTACAGTTGGTTCCATGTTTTTCTATTGTGAATAATGCTGCAATAAGCATGAGTGTGCAGGTATCATTTTCATAGAGTGATTTGAGTTCCTTCAGATATATTCCCAGAAGGGGGATTGCTGGGTCGTATGAAGGGTCAATTTTTAGATCTTTTAGAAATCACCACACTATCTTCCACAGAGGTTGAACTAGTTTACATTCCCATCAACAGTGTAGAAGTGTTCCCTTTTCCTCACATCTTCTTCAGCGCCTGTCATTTTTTGAGTTATTGATGATGACCATCCTGACTAGAGTTAGGTGGTATCTCAGTGTGGTTTTAATTTGCATTTCTTTTTTTTTTTTTTTTTTTGAGTTGGAGTCTCACTCTTGTCGCCAGACTGGAGTGCAGTGGCTGCTCCTGGCCACCGCAGCCTCAGCCTGCTGGGCTCTGGTGATCTTTCTGCCTCAGCCTTCTGAGTAGCTGGAACTACAGACGCGCGCTACCATGCCCGGCTAATTTTTTGATTTATTGTGGAGATGGGGTCTCGCCAAGTTGCCCAGGCGGGTCTCGAACCCGTGGGTTCAGGCAATCCACTCACCTCAGCCTCCCAAAGCATGGGATTACAGGCTGAGCCACTGAGCCAGGCTTAATTTGCATTTCTTTGATGATTAGTGAGGCTGAGCATTTTTTCATGTATCTATTGGCTGTTCCTAAGACTTCTTCTGAGAAATGTTTATTCATATCTTTTGTCCATTTTTAAATAGCTTTTTTTCCCCTTTCAGCACGTTTGAGTTCCTTATAGATCCTGGATGCTAGACCTTTGTCAGATATACAGTTTGCAAATATTTTTTCCCATTCTGTGTGCTGTCTCCCCACTCTCTTGATGGTTTCTTTTGCTTTGCAGAAGCTTTTCAGTTTGATGAAGTCCTACTTGTCTATCTTATCTTTTATGGCATTCGCTTTTGGAGAGTTGCCTATTCTGATTTCCGTAACAGTGTTTCCTATGTTTTCTTCTAGGATTCTTATGTTTCTGTCTCCTGCACGTGGTCAGTCAATTTTCCCAGCACCATTTACTGAACAGGTTCTTCTCTCTCCAGTGGTTGCTAGTGGAAGCTTTGTCAAAGATTAGTTGCTTTAGAAATTGAGGTTTTTCTTCCAGACTTTCTATCCTGTTCCGTTGTCTGTATGCCTGTTCTTGTACCAATACCAAACTGTTTTGATTATGGTAGCTTTATAGTAGAGTTTGAAGTCGGAAATGTTATACTTCCTGCTTTGTTTCTTTTGCTAAGGATTATTTTGGGTATTCATGGTTGTTTATTTTTCCATATGAATTTCTGTATTGTTGTTTTCAGGTCTGAGAAGAATGATGTTGGTAGTTTAGTGGGTACTGCATTAAATCTGAAGATTGTCTTTGGTAGGATGGACATCTTAACAGTGTTCATTCTTTCAATCCATGAGCATGGAATATTTTTCCATATGTTTGTATCTTCTTTGATTTCTTTGAGCAGCGTTTTGTTGTTTTCATTGCAAAGGTCTTTCACGTCTCTGGTTAGGAAGATGCCTAGCTATTTCATTTTTTTTTAATGGCTATTGTGAATGGGACTTTGCTTTTTATTTGGGTTTCTGTCTGCTTATTGTTGGTGTATAGGAATGCGTCTGTCTTGTGTGTGTTTATTTTATGCTCAGACTTGCTCAAGTCCTTGATCAGTGCAAGGAGGTTTTGACAGAATCTCGTATTTTCAAGGTATAGAGTCATGTCTTCCTTAAAGAGGTATAACTTAACTTACTCTTTTCTTATTTGGATATCCCTGATTTCTTTCTCTTGTCTGATTGCTCTATCTAGTACTTTCCGCACAATGTTGAACAGGAGAGGTGAGAGTGGGCAACATTGTCTTGTTCTGGTTTTCAAGGGAAAAGTTTTCAATTTCTGTCTGTTTAGCAGTGTGTTGGCTGTGGGTTTATCAAAGATGGCTCTTACTATTTTGATGATCCATCTATGCCTAGGTTTTCAAGGGTTTTTATGAAGATAGGATGCTGGCTTTTATTGATAGTTTTTCCTGCATATAATTATATAATCATGTGGTTCTTGTTTTTACATCTGTTGATGTATTTAATTACGTTTGTGGTCTTGCAGATGTTGAAGCCACCCTGCATCCTGTGGAATGAAGTCTACTTGGTCATGGTGGATGATTTTTGAGATGTGTTGTTGCATCTGGTTGACTAGAATCTTGTTGAGAATGTTTGTATCTATGCTCATCAAGGATATTGGCATGTAGTTCTCATTCTTTGTTGGATCTCTACCTGGTTTGAGTATTAATTTTAGCTTCCTAAAATGATTTGGGGAGAGTTCTGTTTTTCTTAACTGCCTAGAATACTTTCAATAGGATTGATATTTGCTCTTTTTTTGTATGTTTTATAGAATGCAAAGCTGTCTTGTCTGGTCCAGGACCTTTTTTTTTCTTTTTCTTTTTTTTGTAAGTAGTTTTCTTATGATGAAGTCAATTCCCTGGGTTGTTTTTGGTCTATTTCAGGTTTCAATTTCTTTTTGTTAAACCTTGGAAAGTTGTATGATGTCAAAAAGCCCTCCATTTCATTTATATTTTCGAGCTTGTTTTCATACAAGTGTACATAGTAATCTCTGATAATCCTTTGTATTTCTTTGGGGTCAGTTGTGACTTTATCTTTTACATTTCATATTGTGTTTATTTGGGTGTTTTCTCTCTTTTTCTTCCTCAGTCTGGCTAGGGGGTCCAACAATCTTGTTTATCCTTTCAAAGAACCAGCTTTTTGTTTCATCAATTTTTTTTATTATATTTTTGTCTTCTATGTCCCATATTTTGGTTTTTATTTTGGTAATCTGGATTCTTCTGCTGAAGTTAGAGTTTTGGTGGTCTTGTTTTTCCAGCTCCCTTAGGTGATTTATTAGACTGTTTACTTGTCATCTTTCTTTCAATTTTCTTCATGTGTGTTCATAGAGATATGAACTCTACTCAAGATGTTTTTTTTGTTTCCATTATCTTTTAATTTCTGTGTTGACCCAGGAGTTGTTCAGCATCATGGTGTTTATTGTCCATGTCTTTGTGAATTTGGGGGAACTTTGTTGGTGTTGATATTTATTTTTATTCCACCATGGTCTGAGAAGGTGCATGGCAGTATTTCGATCTTATGAAAATTGTTTATGCTTGATTTATGGCTAAGGATGTGATCGATCTTGGAGTACATTCCATGTGGTGATGAGTAGAATGCATATTCTGTGGTTGTTAGATGGAGTGATCTGTAGGTATCTATTAAGTCCATTTGGTCAAGTGATAAGTTGAGGCTCCATATCCCTTGTTGATTTTTTGTCTCGATGATATATCTAGGGCTGTTAGTGGGTTTTTTAAGTAGCCAGCTATGATAGTGTTAGAATCAATATTTTTTTTAGTTTACCTAGAAGTTGCTTTATAAAAGTTGTTGCTCCTATGTTAAGTGCATATATGTCTAGAATGGATATTTTTTGCTGATGGATTGAACCTTTTGTCAATACTTAGTGACCTTCCATATTTTTTTAAGTTTTTGATAGCTTAAAGGATATTTTGTCTAACATTAAGATCGCAACTTCTGCTTTCTTTTGTGTTCCATTTGCCTGAAAAATTTTTTTCCATACTCTTATCTTTAAGTCTGTGAGTGTCCTTTCTGGTGAGATGAGTCTCCTGGAAACTGCAATAGTTGTGTCATGTTTTTAAAATCTAGTTTGTCATTCTTTGTCTTTTCAGTGGTGCATTTAGTCCATTCACGTTCAGGCTAATTATTGAGATGTGAAAATTTATCCCTGTTGTGATGTTCTTAGAGTTTGTTGTTTGTTTATTTGTTGGTATTCTTTTGATTTGGGGGTTGATATATTTCCGTGTTTTTAATCTTTTTCCTGCATTCTTGGGAAAGTATGGTTGTTCTTTATTTTTTCTTTCTCTGTGTTTAATACTTTCTTAAGTGTTTCTTGTAGAGCTGATCTGGAGGTGGTGTAAACTCAGGGATTGAATGTCTGGGAAGGATTTTAATTCTCAGTCCCTGATGAAGCTTAGCTTAGCTGGGTAGGAAATTCTTGGTTGGAATTGTTTATCTTTGAGAACTTTGAAGATTGGACTTCAGTCTCTTTTAGCCTATAGTGTTTTCTATAGATAAGTCTGCTGCTATTCTAATTGGTCTTCCCTGGTAGTTAGCTTGACCTTTATCTCTTGCTGCCTTTAGGATTTTTTCTTTTATTCCTACTTTGTGTAAGTAAATTACTATGTGTCTAGGAGTTGGTCTTCTCATTTGATGTCCTTGCAGGGCTTCTCTGAATTTCTTGTGTTTGATTGGTCACATCTCCAATGAGATAAGGGAAATTTTCTTGAATAATTTCATGGAATGTTTGTTCCAGGGTGGTCTCTGTCTCTCTGTCTGCCTCAGGAATGCCAATCAACCATAGGTTCAGCCTCTTGATATAATCATTCATCTCTAGGAGGCTTTTTCCATCTTTGTAACCTTTTTTCTATGTCTTTAACATTTTGGTCCTCAAGCTCTGAGATTCTTTCTTCTGGTTGATTAATTCTGCTTTCCATACTTCAGACAGCTTTTTAATGCATTAATTCCCTGATACTTTGTGGATCTGTATTATATTTGAAAGTGCTAAGTCTAACTCTGTCAGGCAACTGGTTGCAGAGGCTGGTAGTGTGACTCCAGGATGACACAACTCTCTTGCCCATCACAACTCCTTTATTATTTGTCTAGCCTTTTCCAGACTTTCCTATCTCATATTTTATTATTGGAATCAACAGATGGAGTAAAAACAGCTTGGAGTATGAGCTGACTCCGAGGAACCATCCTTTCTAAGCACTTTGTATGAAGTATTCACACAACTTCCATCTGAAGAGTTAGGCAGTCAGTGTTGGCTTGTAGCCAACTTTATCTTCCTTCTCTTATAATTTGCTCATAGAATCCCACTTGTTCATTTATTACTCTCAGGTGAGCAAACCCTACCTTTGCCTTAGTTTCAAATTCTAGGTAATCATGGCACCCTGCTCCCCTTACCAGTGATTTGGTTAGATCATAACTACACAATCCAGTTTTAGCCAGAGATATGAGCAGTCTAATGGGTTACCTATGAAACCTATCTGTCTTTTTATCACAAGTCATGAGGAACACATGGTACCATCTGAAGCTGTGATATGTAGATGGGAGGTCTTGCTACCTCTGGTCATATTTTAATCAAATTGTATGGTAACCTAAGGAATAACACAACTTCTGGGAAAGAAGAAGGCATAATCATCCTTGGGATTTGATTTGATGACATCTCTGAGCCTCTGAATGAATTAGTTCTGAAGCTTTCCTGCTTTAAGACTTTTTATAGGAGATGCGTCAGTCAACTACTGTCATAATGATGCTGCATAGCAATTTGTCTAAAACACAGTCACTTTAAACCATAAATATTTCTTCAACTCCACATGTCTGTAGGTTGGCTGGGGGTTAAATGATATATACTGAACTCAGGTGGACGTGGATCCCAGCAATAAATTAGTTCCAGATTTGTCTATGTGTCTTTCATCCCCTGGGCTAGTAAGCTTGATGGGAGCAGAGTGCAAGACGAGGAACCCATCTATACAGGAACGTGAAAGGCTCTACAGTGTCACATTTCCTAATATTACACCAGCCAAACTAGCATCAACTGGAAGACAACATCCCTGGTATAAGTTCCTACAGTCATGTGATGATGAATGTGGATGAGAGGGAATCAAAAAGTTAGGAACAATAATGCAGTTTACCAAAAAATATCATATTTCTTATTGTTTAAACCAATAGACACAGGCTTTACAGTGGCTTGCAGCTGGAGGAATGCAAATAGAGGCAGGTGTTCCAAGTTTCCCAATTTATTTCTGAGGAAATTATGGCATACACTGTAACTTCAGAGCCTGTGCATTTGGTGCTACACCAAGTAAATTCAGGATTATGATTTCCAGGGCAGTTGCCAAGAGTTCTTTGGGACTACGTATGGAGCCCAGTTGTGTTGATTTGCTCCCCTCCCCTGCCATTGACTTCTTACATATTACTTGGGACAATAAGAGAAAAGACATATTTTATGAAGAAGAAGAAATGGGGGAGAGAAAGTAACAATGAGAATGAGTGAAGCACACACTCACCCTGAGGGGTGATGCAAGAAACTCTGTAAGAAGAGCTAAATTGGTGGTTCCCACATCATTGTTAGATTGACAGATCAGTAAAACACCCTCTTTTCCCTCTTAGAACCAACTGAGGAACAAAGCCAACTGAGTAGAACTCCAGCTGTTTATACCTGGTGGACTCTGGATGGGAGCACGTGCCTTGGACTTGCTGCTGGACATCGAGGTCTCCTCACACCCATTTGAAGCTCCCCGCCATGGCAGCACTGGGAACCCACAGGCTTTAGGAGCTGGCATCAAAGCAGGGAGGGAAAGGGTCCATAGGGGATAGCCCACGTGTTTTCTGCCCTGATCCACATGCAAATGAGTTACCGTGTTTACCATAGAGAGGGGTGATGCCCACAATGCGAAGGCTGATGGTAAAAATACAACTCAACAGTGTGAGGTCTGAAAGTGCAAATCTGGAACAGAAATTAATGAAGAACTGCAGGCCCAATCCAAACCTGTGTGTGGCTTTAAAGTGATTTGGATATGATAAGCTATAGGAATGATTTTAGGAAGTCATGTAATAAAGATAGTATTTAAGAAAATGAAACAGAAATGTATAACTTAGGCATAAAATATATGTAAAAATGTTATAGTTCATTTGGGGCCATGAGAGCAATCACAGGAGCCAGCACCTCAGGGTTTTGCTTGGGAATTCCAGCTTCTCTGACTGTAGTCTCCATTCCCTTCACCCTCTCTCCCGTCATGCTACTGGGTCTTCAGCCTGACCTCTCCCTCCTTCTAAGATCAGTCTCTCTCTTGGTGTCACCTTCTCCAGCCTGGTTTTCCAGGTCTCAGAGTCCTGTCCAGGTAAGGCTAAAGGTTTGCCCGGGACTACATTAGACCTCCTTGACTCCGCTTTGAACTGCTGTGAAATCCCAAGGGAGTTCACTACCCAATATTCAGTTTTCTCCCTGAAAATTGTCGTGATAACAACATAAATCTTGGAAGGCAGTGGGAGTGATGGGTATGAAGTGCATGTCATGACTCTGGACATGAGTGAAGCATCTCAGGGACCAACAGCCCTGGCACAGTGCTCATTCCAAGCTCATTATGCCTGGGCTGCTGAGGGTAGCTGGAAAAAGCTGTGCAGACTTGCTGACTGGCCTCACTACAAATGCAGTCACAGTCTCTGTTGGACACTCAGAACTGCTCAGCATTTTGTTTTGGTTATGTGCTCAATTATCTCTAAACATAGAATTGGACTGTTTTATCTCACAATAAAATAACCCCTTTGCAGAAAATTCAGAAATTGCAAAACATTATTAAAGACTAAAATTAAAAACCCATGATTCCACCCCCTAGAGATTGCTATAATTCTATATTTTCATATTTTCATATATTTTCATATCTATTGCTCTATAGCTATCCTCTGTGCATCAATTTATATATCCATCCCTTTATCCATCTATCTATCCCTTCTTTCCTATATCTGTAATTTCATGTGCACACACAGCCTTGGATTGGTCCTGCTTTCTTCTATGGACTCAGAAATTTTTTCTTTTCTCCTTATTAGCTCACTTTTCCTAAAGCAGCTGTTAAGAAGCTAGCATATCTCCTTAAGCTACCTCCATTCATGCTTGTCTTATTTAATTCCTGCTTTGTAACAAAATACCACAGACTGGGTAATTTATAAACAATAGACATGCATTTCTTATAGCCCTAGAGACTGTGAAGTCCAAGATCAAGTTGCTAGCAGGTTCTGTGTCTGTTGAGGGTTTCTCCTTACTTTCTAGATGCTGCCTTGTTGCTGAGTCCCTGCTTGGTGGAGGGGAAGAGAGAAGAATCCTGTGTCATCTCATGGCAAAAGAGACACAGGGGCAAAACAAAACCTCAGCTGGTTCCCTCAGCCCTCTTATAAGGGCACTAATCCCATTCATGAGTGCAGAACTTTCATGACCTAACCACTTCCCAAAGGCCCCACTGCAGTGATGAGGCTTCCACGTGTGACTTTTGGAGAACTGACCCTCGCCTTGCCAAAAGACCCAGCTTCTGGATCTGCCAAGAACATACAGGGAGAGAAGCAGATGGTTCTGTCACCTTCACATCTCTCCAGACCCTCTGTATTTTCCCTCACCTCTTAGCTTGTTCATCCTGCTCTGTTTTCACACCCACATCTTGTGCCTTCTCCAGGACTCATCTCCTTCCACTACCCCTCCCCAGCACCACTAGCTCTGGTCCCTCTCTGGCATCCTGTCCCTCATTTTCATTCTGAAGTTTCTTCCTTCTGTCAACCCACCTGCTGTTCAAAATTCCAGCCACTGTCAGTTCTTTCCTTCCCCCAAGGAAGGAAACATGTTTTCCATATTTGAAATGTTCTCTCCCTTGTAGTCCTGCCAGTGTACACTTGGGTTCAGTCTCCTGGGTCCCCAAGTCTAGGACCTCTTTCCACACACCTTGTCTCAAGTTTTCTGCCACATAAACTCTTGGCTCTCCAAGATTTCTGCTGCATGGTTTTCCTGTTGCTTCCTCATAGTTCTTCCTCAGTATTTTGAATTGATGAAGCTTCCTCTGCCCTTTTTGTGGGATCATAGGGTTCTCACTCTACACCCACCCCACTGTTATGTCATCCATACCAAAATCACCACCTATTTTAATTTTGGAGCTTTAGACTTTCTTCTTACACATGCACAGCAACTACTCCTCACTGCCTTGTCCTGGAGGCATCTCTAAATCTCTGTGTAGACAGCAGAGCATTCCTATAATAAATCATTATTGAGCTTTGAAAAGAAAGGAGATTTTTGGCTCATGCTACAACATGGATGAGCCTTGAGGACATGATGCTGAGTTGAATAAGTCACAAAAGGATACGTCCTGTGTGATGCCACCCAAATGAGGAACCTAGAGCAATCAAATTCAGAGAGACAGAAAGTAGAATGGTAGTTGCTGGAGACTAGGGGGAGGGGGAAAATGGAGACTTGGGGTTTAATGGAAACAGAGTTTCAATCTGGGATGATGGAAAGAGTTCTAGAGATGAATGGTGGTAATTGCACAGCAATGTGGATGTACTTAAGGCCTCTGAATGGTCCACTTAAAGATGGTCAGGCTCATAAATCTTGTTGTCTTGTTTTATTTTGTTTTACCACAATTGGGGGAAAAAGAACTCAGCACATTTTTTCTTCTCTTTGGATTCGTCAACTTCTGGACCAGTGTAGCCTCTATACTAGTCTCCGTTCTGAGGAAGCCACTGGCACTGCTTGGTCTTCCTGACTAGGAGCCGGGGAGACAGGTGTGCACTCGGCTTCCTTTCCATCATCTGAGCAGCACTTCTCTGGGATCTTGCCCTTCTTCACTGCAATATAGCTCTTGCCTCAGCCTGAGTTCTTCCATCTCTTGCTGACGACTGCCTCTTCAGTTCACTCTATAGACTGCATCCCAATTTTTCTTCCTACAAATTGAAGCAAAAAAAAAAAAAATCAAATCATACCTACTTCTGTCAAATGCCTGCTCTTGACACATGCTTATCTCTTTACCAGGAAGTAATATACTTTCTTCTTTCTATGACAGCAAATTTAGATACATGATCTGCACACAGAAGAAAACTAAAAATGGATTCTATACCTAAAAGTGAAAGCTAAAACTATGAAACTTTAGAGAAACAAATTCCAGGATGAAATCTTCCTGATCTTGGGCTCAGCAAAGATTTCTTGGATATGACATCAAAAGCCCAAGTGATAAAAGGAAACATTGATAATTTGGACTTCATCAAAATTTAAAACTTCAGCTCTTTGAAATACTGTAAAGAGACTGAAAAACAATTTGGGGGAAAATATTTGCAAAGCATATAATTGACAAGGGATTTATATTCAGACTACATAAATAACTCTTATAACTTAATAATAAGAAAATCAAATTTAAAAATATATTTGCAAAGGATCTGACTACACATTTCTCCAAAGAAGTTATATGAATGACCGATAAGCAAAATAAAAGAGTTAACATCATTAGTCATTAGGGAAATGCAACTTAAAACCACAGTGAGATACAATTTCATACCTGCTAAAATGGCAGTAATAAAAACAAAATGGAAAATAGCAAGTGTTGGTGAGACTGTGTAGAAATTAGAAACCTCATGTATTGCTGGGAAGAATGCAAAATGATGCAGCTACTTTGGAAAAACAGTTTGTCAGTTTCTTATGCTATTGACCATATGAGCCAGTGATTCCATCCATAGGTATATACCCGAGAAAAATGAAAACATTTATCCACTAGGTACAAAATGCCACGTGTTGTAGGATTTCATTGATCTGAATTGTCTAAAAGCAGGAAATCTATCGTGGCAAAGGGGATTAGTGGTTGTGTAGGAGGACAGTGTGAACAGAGTCACTGTAAATGGGTGAGTGGTGATGGATGTGCTCTAAAATTAGACTCTGGTGTTGGATGCACAACTTTGCAAATTTGCTAAAAGATGTACTTGTATCCTTAACAACAATCAAAATATTTGGTGTATAAATTATACCTCACTGAAGTTGTTAAAGGATAGATCTTATTATTTATTAAGACATTATTGAAATGTGGAAGGAATTTTTCAGTATATTCTTAATTTCGGCATCAAGCTTGTAAGATAGTTCTGTTTCTGTTAACAAGCCACTATCTCTAGGAACACACATCCATACACACACCATCATGCTGAAGGTACAGGAGCAAGGTTAGGTTTTCATGGGAGATGTTAGAGGTGATTTTAATTTTCTCCATTTAGCTTATTCTTAAATGATCCTGCAAATCCATAGATTGATACTTTCTGGGAGGCTCTATCACGTGTTGACATGTTTCTGAGATGGACTTGTTCTCGCTGTTGACCTGTGGAGTGCGTGAGTCTTCTGTTCCTCAGCCTTGTTGAAGGCTTTCTCACTTGACTCCCCAGTTCCCCACACACAGTCTCGTCTCACTGTTGCCTCACCATCCCTCATGGGCTGTAGCAGTATGTTAGTCTGTCTGGGTTGCCATAGCAGTCCACCACAAACTGGGTGGCTTAAACAATAGAAAGTCATTAGCTCAGTTCTGGAGCCTGCAAATCCTAAATTAAGGTGTTGGCAGGGTTGGGTCCTTCTGGGAACCCTGAGGGAGAACCTGCTCCAGACCTCTCTCTTCTTCTGGTGCTTTGCTGGCAATCTTTGGTGTTCGTTAGCTTGTAGAAACATCACCCATCTCTACCTTCTTCTTCACATGGCGCTCTCCCTATGTGCTCTCCCCAAGACGTCTGTCTTGAAATGTCTCCTTTTTATAAAGACATCAGTTGTTTTGGATGAGGGCTCACTCTAGCGACTTTATTTCAACTTAATCATCTCCATAAACACTTTATGGCCAAATAAGGTCACGTTCTCTGAGGTGCCAGGAGTTAGGACTTCAACATATGAATTTGTAGAGAAGGCAATTTAACTTGTAGCAGGTGGCTACCTCCATTTTCCATGTGATAGCAAGACAGATTTTCAGTGCAGACCCTCAAATGTGCAATAGCTTCTCAATGCTTTCTAAAAACAAATTTAGAGCCTTTAATCCAAGAGTGACTGATACTGCCCTTCTCTCTGGTCAGAATACCCATCTCTCCTCCCACCCGGTGAGCCCATTGGCCTAGAATTCCCTTCCCTTACTGCTTGCCCTGGGTATCCTCAACCATAACTGCTCCAGAAAACCGCCTGCCTCCTTACCAAGTCTCCTTCTATGATAGTCCTACAGAGGCCACTCAGTGTCTGCCTCTCACTGGATTCCAGGAAGCCCTGCTAAGGCAGACATTGCCCACTGTCAGCAACATAGGAAATGCTCCATAAATACTTGATGAGTGAGCAGAAAATAAAGGATTTGCATCTTGGGCTCTGAACATTCTTTTGTGGGACTATGATCAAGATCCTGGCAGGGTCTGTTCTCTTTGCCCGTGTATTGACCATGGTATGTAGTAGGTCATCAATAATGTTTGTTGAATGAATAAATGAAAAAGTAACAGAAGAGCGAGAAAGTTTACACCTTGGATTTCATACTAAGGTCTTCTATGTGGCTACTTCCTTGTCAGAACCAGTGGAGTGAACTTCCACCACAACACACACACAAACACACACACACACACACACACACACACACACACCATCATTACATTGACAGAATGTGCTAGGTTGCATGTTGTTTCTATCATGTCCCCTGTTCAGGGAAATGCAGATGACAGTGGCATTGACCGCAGTAGAAGCATTGCTCCTGCTCAGAGTTGAAGACTGAACTTTGCCTGATGTCCACAGCTTCTCTTTGTGGAGCTTTTTCTGGGCAAAGTGGTTCTGTCCTAGAGGACCGAGGCTGCCTGACAGCTGAGCTCAAAATAGGCTGTGAGGTCTCTGATGGCTCCTAGTCTCTCTGTCTTGGTGGCTCTTCTGTTTTGTGGCATCTCCCAAGCCTGAGGCTGTATTTCAATGGCATTGGAGTCAGACTCCCACAGCCCGGGTCAGGTGCATGGCTCAGTTCATGAGAAAAATGGAGAACAGCCGCTTGGTAGACTGCTGCACAGGGCCTGCACATTTTGGAAAAATATAGTCTTAGGTAGAGAAAAATTGTGCTGGTCCTCGGGTTAACCTTCGTATTTGGGGTGAGGAACTGATCGAATGGGTCTTGGAGGCAGAGTGCAAGAAGGCTTGAGGGTGGAGGTGTCATCTGAGGGCTCTCTGTGGTGAGACAGTACAGATGGAAAAGGACTGTAAGATGATGAAGATGTGAGGAAGGCTAAGCAAGCAGAGGAACCGACAGATCCAGAGGAACCTGGACAGATGGACTGAATTAGTGGAGTGGAGAAGTCAGCCCAAAGCTGGAGTGGGGTGCGCCAGCCACTGTTCGTGGTTTACATGATGGGGCTGTTTGAGGAGAACAGGTCTTCAGCTCTGGAAATGATGTGCTCCATGCCAGGTGATTTGCAGGTGCAGGACAGGTCACTGTCAGGAACCTAGGAGGTGCAGAGTGAGGGGTTCTGGGAAGCCCCCAGGCATGGAGGGACCATCTAAGGGGAGGAAAGCCTGCCACTGGGCTGTGCACACGTTCCTCTGTCCTGCCTCAGATATGAGCTCAGAAAGAGGTGGGCTGACCTGCAAGGACTAGACATTGTCCCAACAAAGTGACGTGAGGCAGGAGGGCGGCTGTAGGCCGCCTAACCTGGCATGAGGTAGCAAGGACACCGGCCAGGCGAGGGTAAGGGAAGAAAGGAGAAGATGGACCTCAGAAAGATTTTGATGAGAGAAAAGATGGGCCCCAAGTGACGCCTGTATATAAACGTGTGCTACCTTGTGGATGGAGTCCATAGCACATATTTTCTTTGGCGAGGCAAATGACATGGATAAACAAAAAGAAAATGTGAAAATGTTGAGCAAGTAAGCACAATAATTGAATGAGGTGATAAATAAGTACATTTATTTAATGAATGCTTGCCCATCGATGGTAATCGATCTGGCAATTAACACACTGTTTACAAGTCCTGCAGTGTACCTATGTGTGGCTGCTGTGGTGTGTGTGTCTACATACGTATACACATCCACGGATGCAGATAGATGAAAGCTGAAGATACATGCAGGACTGCAGCCAGACTATTTTTAGTGTGAGAACAATAATTCAAAGTGCTCTTTCCATTTCTCATTTCTTATCAGGCTGTGCAGGAACATCACAGCTAGGAGTCAGCTGCCGTGCAGCTAACTCCGCTTGGAGATTGGTTGTTTCCTGTCTGTGAGTTTGGAACCGTCTGTGAGTGTGTTCCAGCACCCTTGCACATACAAAGTCTACCTGGACCCAAGCCCCAAAGTCAGCTCTGTGGAACCTGCATATATGAAAAGTCAGGCCTCCGTATTCTTTGGTTTTGAATGCTGTACTTTGGTTGTAGATGCAGAAACCATGGATTTAGAGGGCTAACTTTATTTGTTTTAAAAAATTGTTTATGTGAGGACCCATGAAGTTCCAACTCATGTTGCATTTCCTCCCATTCCTCATTTTTGATGCCACTTCATTGCTGCATGACACTCTACGTTTTGCTGTCAGTTGTCCTCTGTCACAGCCAGGGAGGCCAAATGGCACCTGGCACTGGCCCTGCCATGACCTGGTGGGCTGGTGTCAGTGCTCTGTGTGGCTCACAGGCACTGTTGACGAAACTGACTGGAGTAGATATGATCACCCTGTTGGGTCCAGAGGCTTCAGTCAGGGACAGTTGAGGGGCAAACGTAGGATGCTGGAAACCTACATTCTGACCAGGAGTGTGCATTCCACAGGAGCATCGACCCTTGTGCTTCAGTGTCCTTGCCCCTGGGTGTAATCTTGGAACCTCAGCTCCACCAGTCAGTTCCCGTTCCTCTCCTCTCCCTCTCCTGCCCTGTACTGGCCAGTCCCAGATGGAAGGCATCCCAGAGAAGGCGAGGCAGAAGTGTGAGTGGCCCTGTCAGCAGCACCTCCAACATGAGCTCCTGCTCTGGGAGGTCACAGCAGAAGCAAGCAAGGTCTGAGTGCTGTCTCTCAGGTTCATGCTCTGCATGGAAAGTTGATCAGATCATTCGGGAAGGTGCATTTGAGAACAGGCAGGGTGCTAGGGCTCTTTACAGATGTCTGCCACTTCCCATACTGTTCTGTTTAACCTTGTTCATGGACAAGCCTGGGGCACGGTGTTGACTTTAGGCAGAGCAAAGAAGAGACAGCCAAAAGGATTGTAGGCTTGTGGTATCACATCCTATATGTTTTAAGTGACAAGAGCTTCACAGCTTTAAAGGTGAATGCAAAGCATGTGAATCATGACTGATTAAATTACCAGCCATTAATTAGATTGCCAGTTATAAATTATAAACTCTCATTCTGATTAACACAGCCCCTAATGAATTGACCTCTCTGCTTATGTTACAGCTGAATCTGGCATGCACACTTCCATACTCAGGGGAAGGAGGGAGTGGATCTGCAGATTCAGGCATCAGCTTCACAGTGGTTGGATCTTGGCTATGTGGTTCCTGCAAAGGAGTGAGAAATATAAAGGACACTGAATTATGGTTCCCACACTCAACATAGCCTCGCTGCTGTCCAGCTGGAGGCAGCTTACATGTAGAAAGAAGATCTGTATTTTAATATCCAACGTGAGCACAGAATCAGGAAAATGTGCAATTAACTTGATAGTTGATGCTTTAACAAGAGCCTTGGTGAAGAGAGACATTTTGCTACTTCAAATAGCCATCTGGGTGCTACGTAGCCAAGCCCACAGTTCTGGTCATCATTCCTTTGAGCTCATTTGAATATGAATAGTGTCTGATACTATGTTAAAGTTTAATAGTACCACAGCGCCCAACCAAGGGAATGCCCTTGCTTTATTAAAAGAAATGTTCTTCCTTTTGAGTAATTTTATAATCCTTGTTCATTTACCAACTTCCAAACCAAAATATGACATTGTTACAACCAAATTCATCCATTCACGACTCCTGTTGGCACTGTAGACGTTTTACCTTCTCTTCATGAAACCTAAATCCTTCATCTGCTGCATGATATTTGCGCATCAGCACTGAGAGGGATAAGTAGAAACATCTGCTTACATTTACGAGGAGCAGATATTAGAAGAATTAAAATAAGCATAACCATCATCCAGCAGCGTAAATAAATGGAATGTATGAGAATGTCTGACTACTGTAAGAATAATGGATTTCTGTATGCATATACTATCTGAGCACACCACTAAATGAACAAGCTGTATGATATTAAAGTATCTTTTATGAAATTATATAAATAAGCAAGCACAGTTAGAGTATACAGAATACATCAGTGACCCCTCAGCATCCTCAGGGAACTGGCTCCAGGACCTCCTGTAAATACCACAATCCAAGGATGCTCAAGTCTCTTATAAAAAATGGTATATCATTTGCATATAACCTATACTTATCCTCTTATATACTCTATATTATCGCTAGATTACTTATAACACCTAGCACAATGCATATACTATGTCAATAGTTGTTATACTGTACTGTTCAGAGAATAATGACAAGGGAAAAAAAGTCAGTACATGTTTAGTATGACACACCATCCCTTTTGTTGCAAATATTTTTTATCTGAAGTTGGTTGAATCCATGAATGCAGAAGCCACGAATATGGAGGGCCGACAGTATTTTGATATATTTTTTTCTACTTGCAATGTTTTGGAAACAGCTAGTCAGTTTGGAGTTAATAGCGCACATTGGGTTGATGGCCATGATTATTTATAGCATCAGGCCCTGGATGGAGGCAGGTGCCTGTTCTGAGGTCATCCTCAGGCACCTATGAGCAGCATGCCATCTGAAAGCTAGTGATGCTAGAGCCGTGACCTAAGTCTTCCTTCTGTCATGTCAGACATTGACATGGAGTTGGTGGATTTTGTTGAGACCCTTTTGGTTTGTAGCAAGACTGTATTGGCATCTGCTAGGTCCTGGAAACAGTGGAAGACTGTGTTCTTGTACCTCACCCAGAACAGACTCTCCCAGTCCCTAACAGAGCATGGTTGGGCTGTTCCTATGTCTGCCTCCAGCACAAGTGTGGATGTTATCTAAATACAGATGGTGGAATTTAGGAAATACTTTCCTGATTTTGATGAAGTTGAAAGGTTTAAATCAAAACAGTGACCAGAATATGCACTAATAGCACAAAAACTGATTACAGGCAAAAATCAGAACTGCAAATAGAGGTTTTAAAAAAGACCAGTGCTGGCCTTGCTTAGCTCCTGGGATTCTTACTCAATAGAACTGGGGTGTGTTTTGGAACTGGATTAGGGAACAAAGAAAGAGAAGGCTAAAGATGACAAAGAGACTACAAAATAGAGCTGTCAAGAGAACAGTTGGTTAAAACATCTGCACTCACAGAGGCCTCTGGCCCTCAGATCGAAGTGGAGTCACCAGCTGTGGATTTTATTAAACATCTTAGGAATGAGCAAGAGCACCTTGGAAGAAAGGAAGGAGGAAAGAAGCAGGGCTCACTCTGAGGCAGTCTGACACCTAGATCTTTATGGGTGGTGCCCACCAGCCTGGAGCCCCCAGTGGAGCAGGCAGTGGAGCAGAAAGGCAAGAATAGTGGGTGTCCCAGAGGCTGAGCAGAATCCTTAGAATAGGCTCCCAACCCTGAGACATCTGCCTGCATATTGAGTCAGATGAGGACACAAGAGTGCCCCTTGAAGGTCACCGTGTGTCTTTGTTGGGAACAGGCTGGAGAACAGGCAAGCCCCTGGTGGGCTGAGGAGGGATGGGGACATCGGTCCAGAAAGATGGCTGACTCCAATTCTGAAGAGCTCTCTATATAAAGGCACTAGAGATGGCAGATAAACTATAATGCACATCATTTAAACGCATCACTTTCACAGAAAAATAAGAGAAGGCCCCAGGAGCCACAAAAAAGGGAAGAGATTCATTCAGAGAAAAGGCTAAAAATGGAAGCGTTGTAAGCGACATTTGGAGGTTGGGAGGTCTAGGGTCATTTGCCCTTAGTAACCAGATGGAAGCAGGAGACTAGGAAACCAGGGAAGTCCAAAAAGCAGAAGGCTGAATTTGAGTCTCCCTAGGGCTGGCACACTCAAAGGGCTAGTCAGTGGAAGGATGCTGTAGTATAAAAATCCCCAACCATGAAAGAGAGATAACAAGGGAATGTATCTGTCTCACCCAGGCTTCAGATAGCCAAGATGTCTGCCCTGAGAATTTGTGTCTTATCCCTTTATTAATCTGCATTTAAGGTTTGACTTTAAGCTACAGAGAATTTTTCACTGGAATTGATCCAAGTTATCAACCACTCTGGAACATCTATGAGCACACACAGATCTTTTCTGAAGGGATACGTGAACAACCCAGGTTACATGGAACCACTACTCCCTTATTCAGCAGACATTTATGCACCTCCTCATCTGTTCTAGGCATTTCTGCTGCGGACACATTTGTGAACTAAAGAAACAGATATCCCTGCACTCATGCAGCTGATGTTCTAGCAAAGGAGAAAGGAAAGAAAGCATAATAAATAAATCTGTCAACTAGAGTAGGATCAGGGTGAAAAGGATGATAGGGTGCAGTGACTGCCACTGCCAAGAAAGTCTTGTGGAAAAGTGAATTTGAGCAAAGATTGCTCAAAGCGAGGAAGTCAGCCAGAAGGTTGTTAAGACAGAGGAGTTTGTGACAGAAGGAGCCGCAAATGCAAGGTAGGGGCTTGTCTGGGTTGTGTGAGGAGCAGTAAAGAGAATGTTGTCACCTGAATTAAGTTAGCAAAGGTGACAGTATCAGATGAGGTCCAAGAGGTGGTAAATGGGTAAGAAAATGTCAACTTGGGCTTTAATTTCTGTGAAGTGGGGAGCCATTGTACAGTTTTGCACAGCGGAGCAAATGCTCTGGCTTATGCTGTTAAAGAATCTCTCCCGCAGCTCTGATGAGAACAGGACCCTGGATGAAGAGGAGTGCAAGGGACCCGTGAGGAGACACCTAGAGTGTGGATGGGGAGAGAAGGTGGGATTGGTAAGGGTTGTAACCATACCAGTGATGAGGGGTGGGAAGACCTGGGTCGATGTTTAATATGGACCAACAGAATTTCAGACAGATTCGTGGAGGAGAGATAAGTGAAAAATGACTCTGAGAATGCCATCGCTTGGCGTGGGAAGACTGCAAGTGGACCAGTTTTGAGGGTGACATCAGCAGTTCCATTTGGATGTGTTGAGCTGATTCTGGAGTTTGATTTAAAAAATTGGTTGGAGATAAAATTTGGAGATGCTAAGCATGTAGATGGAATGTAAAGCCATGAAGCTTGAGGGGGTTACCAAAGGAGTGAGGACAGATGGAGAGGAGACCTAGGTTTGGGTGAGTGAATTGGTAGATGCTGGTACAGATGAGGAGCCCTGGGGTTCTTCAACATTAGGAAGCAAAGAAAGAACTGGCAGGAGCAGCAAATAAGATGGACCCGTTAGATAGAAAGTAAAGCAGGAGAGTGTGTGGCAAGAATGGTGGAGAGTCTGAGATTTTGCCCTGCTTGCAAGCTAACTTCTTGCCACAGTTTCATGAATGCTGGAAGAAGACATAAATCTCATGGGTCAGAGACATAGAACAGTTTACTACTCATAACTAGCCACAGAATTTGTGGGGCTCAGTACAAAAGGAAAGCACAGGGCCCCTTGTTCAAAATGTAGGAATAAAGTGCCATTACTCTCCAATTTTGTGGTTAACACTTTTGTCTCTCCCTTCCTTGGCACTGTGCTTGATTCGGTGTAGGAAAGCTTCTGCTGTAGGATCATTTTGGCTACGTAGGCTTTGATTACAGCGTCACAGAAGATAGGACTGCTTTATGCAATTCGATGCAGAGAATGTCCATCCTTTTTTTTTGCCGGGATTAATAGTAATTCAGAAAACAACTATCAAAAGAATATTTTTCAGTGATAGGCAGTACACTATTGTTAATGTTGTCATTTGTCTAACAGCAATAATCTAAGAAGTTCTGGGTAGAAACCAAAAATAGAAATGATCTCAGAAATGAATGAGCTTGCTGTCTAAAAATAGCACATCTTCTCAGACACTGAAAGTATTTTAAAATGTGTGGCATCACTAATTCACATGATTTGTCTTTGAGGTGAGGAAATCCATTGATAAATCCTGATCTAGAAGCATTTATATATACACTCAAAGGGCAATTGGATTCTTACAGTTTAAGTGTATAGGAGGGTTCTTAATTTGAAACAGAAATATTCTTCCTGTAAATGAAAGGGAGTCAAAGCAATGACATTAAGAGAGACTGCTACTGTACTGACCCTCACTTATGCCAAATTTCAAAAATGATTCGTTCTGATAAATAAATGCCCTTGTTTCTGTTTAAGCATTTTTGCCTTGTCTGCTTTCTTGAAGGGATCCAGAGAGAAGTAATTTTAAGTGATACTGAAATTCCACATGAATTTCAAGAGCTGATTGTCATTGTTTACTTTGTAGCCATCTGCAGGCACTGTGCTCTAGCAAGGGAAGAGGATGGATGCCTGGATTCTAAACCTGGACAAATGCTGCACAGCCAGACTGTGGACACATCACTCACCAGAGGCCAATGTCACGTTCTCCTAGCTGTTCAAGTACTTTCAAATATAAAGAGGTGGACGGTGCTTTGTCCAAGTAGTATGGATGTTTTCCACAGCCAGTTCTCAGGGCACCTGTGGAAGAATAGTATATTTTGGAGCTATTACGTTCCCTTTTGGAAGCCTCTTCTTTGAAGATAGCTGCAGGAAAATAAAACTATGGATCTGATTAGACACACACACACACACACACACACACACACACACACACACACATACACATTTGCCTGCAACATATAGGGTCTACGGTATTTATTGAGTATTTCTCAGATAAGCACTCATTTAAAATAAAGGAGAATATGCAATGACTTCCCTGTTTACCTGCACAGTCTGGAAATTCATTCGTGCAGTATTGTGTAGATTTGGAACCTCTGTAAGACAAATGATCATTCCCTGTATTCTTCTATTTAAAAAAAAATTTTTTTTAAAGATGGGTACAATTCAGGGTTAGGTATACAAATGGTCATTGTGCATGTAAAGTTTGGGGCTCACTTTGGTCCCTACTTCACCTGCTTGGATATCAGGTACACTTATTGATGAAGTGTGCCCACCCCTCCCCTGGCATTTTCCCACTATACCAATCCCTTTCTTACAGTATTATGGTAAATGTTCAGGGTCCGCTTATGAGTGGAACGTGTGGTACTCAGTTTTTTGTTTCTGTAATAGATCACTGAGTATTATAGACACTAAATCCATCCAAGTTGCTGTGAAGTTCATAATTTTGTCCTTCTGTATGGTTGTGTAATACTCCAACATATATATGTACCACATTTTAAAAATATAGTCCACTTTTGATCGACAGCACAGTTGGTTCCACGTTCTTGCAATTGTGAATAATGCTGCAATACATATGTGTGCAGGTATCTTTTTCATAGAGTGATTTGAGTTGCTCCAGGTATATTCTCAGAAGGGGGATTGCTGGGTAGTATGAAAGGTCGATTTTTAGATCTTTTAGAAATTGCCACACTGTTTTCCACAGAGGCTGTACTAGTTTACACTGCCACCAACAGTGTAGAAATATTCCCTTTTCCCAGCATCCTCTCTAGCATCTGTTGTTTTTGAGTTATTGATGATGGCCATCCTGACTGGCATGAGATGGTATTTCAGTGTGGTTTTAATTTACATTTCTTTGGTGATCAGTGAAGCTGAGCATTTTTTTTTGTGTATCTGTTGGCTGCTCATGTGTCTTCTTTTGAGAAGTGTCTATTCATATTTTTAATAGGGCTATTTGAACTTTTCCTTTTGGCACATGTGAGTTCCATGCAGATCCTGAATGTTAGGCCTTTGCCAGATATACAGTTAGTAAATATTTTTTCCCATTCTGTGGGCTGTCTCCCCACTCTTACGATGGTCACTTGCGCTTTGCAGAAGATTTTCAGTTTAATGAGGTCTCACTTGCCTATCTTATCTTATGGTATGGGCATTTAGTGTTTTTATAAGGAATTGGTTGCCAGTTCCAATTTCCATAAGGGTGTCTTCTACATTTTCTAAGGTTCTTATAGTTTGAGGTTTTCCATTTAGAACCTTGATCCATTTAGAGTTGAGTTTTGTATATGGTGATAGGTAGGGGTCTTGTTTTTGTTGTTTTTTTTTTTTTTTTTTTTTTTGAGTTGGAGTCTCACTCTGTCGCCCAGACTGGAGTGCAGCGGCAGCTCCCGGCCACCGCAGCCTCGACCTGCTGGGCCCCAGCGATCCTTCCGCCTCAGCCTTCCGAGAAGCCGGAATTACAGGCATGTGCTACCACACCCGGCTGATTTTTTTATTTATTGTAGAGAGGAGGTCTCGCTGCCCAGGAGGGTCTTGAATCCGCGGGCTCAGGCAATCCACTCACCTCAGCCTCCCAAAGGCGTGGGATTACAGGCTGAGCCACCGATCCTGGCGGGGTCTTGTTTTAATCTTCTGCATGTGATCAGCCAATTTTCCCAGCACCATTTTCTGAATAAGTAATGGTTCTTCTCTCCCCAATGGTTGTTAGTAGAGGCTTTGTCAAAGATGAGTTGGTTAAGAAATTGAAGTTTTGCTTCTGGAATCTCTAACCTTTTCCATTGGTCTATATGCCTGTTCTTGAACCAATACCAGGCTATTTTGATTATTGTAGCTTTATTTTAGAGTTTGAAGTCTGAAATTGTGATACCTCCCGCTTTGTTTCTCTTGCTGAGGATTGCTTTAGCTATCCGTGTTTGTTTATATTTCCACATGAATTTCTGTATTGTCGCTTCCAGGTCTGAGAAGAATGATGTTGGCAATTTAATGGGTGTTGTGTTAAATCTGTAGATTGTCTTGGGTAGGACAGGCATCTTAATGATGTTGATTTTTCCAGTCCATGAGCATGGAATATTTTTCCATTTGTTTGTGTCATCTTTGATTTCTTTGAGCAGTGTTTTGTAGTTTTTGTTGTAAAAGTCTTTCCTGTCTCTAGTTAGAAAGATACCAAGGTATTTCATTTTTGTGTGACTATTTTGAATGGGATTATGCTTTTTACTTTGGTGTCTGCCTGTTTGTTGTTAGTGTATAATAATGTGACTGTCTTTTGCACGTTGATTTTGTACCCTGAGACTTGGCAAAGTCCTTTATCAATGCAAGCAGGTTTTGACAGATTCTCTTGATTTTCGAGATATAAAATCATATTGTCAGCAAAGCAGGATAACTTGACTTCCTCTTTTCCTGTTTGGATACCTCTGATTTCCTTCTCTAGTCTGAGTGCTCTAGCTAGGACTTCTAAATTATGTTGAACAGAAAGGATGAGCGTGGGCAGCCTTGTCTTGTTCTGGTTTTCAGGGGAAATGTTTCCAATTTTTGTCTATTTAGCAATATGTTGGCTGTGGGTTTATTGTAGATGGCTCTTATTATTTTGAGGTATTTTTCCTCTATGCCTAGGTGCTTAAGAGTTTTTTATCAAGAAGGGGTGCTAGATTTTTACCAAAAGCTTTTTCTGCATCTAATGATATAATCATGTGATTTCTATTTTTCATCTATTGATGTATTTAATTACATTTATGGTCTAGTGGTTATTGAACCAGCCCTGCATCCTAGGGATGAAGCCTATTTGATCATTGTGGATGATTTTTGGGGTGTATTGTTGGATCTGATTGGTTAGACTCTTATTGAGTATTTTTTCATCTATGTTCATCAGTGATGTCGGCCTGTAGCCCTCTTTTTTTTGTTGGATCTTTACCTGGTTTGGGTATCAGTGTGATGACAGCTTCATAAAATGATTTGGGGAGAATTCTTTCTCGATTGCTCAGAATACTTTCAATAGGATTGTAGAATTCTGTTGGAAAGTAGTCCAGGACTTTTTTTTTGGTACTGTATTCTTCTATTTAACCCACAGCATGCCTGAGGTCTGGACTTAGACCCCACACGCTCTAGAGACCATGGGTAAGCATTTTTCTGGAATGCAGTTAGGCAGTCCAGCTCATCCTCTACTTCATGGTCATGGCAACATCACTGAACACACTCCAGCCCTCACTGCTGCTGCTACTGCTGACCTCACGATCCGCTTCTAGACATGGAAGATTTTTAGAAAATAGTATCAACAGGGCACTGTGACTGAATGAATGTTGGCATTTAGGGTGAGAACGAAAGCAGAGTCTGCTATGTCATGTCTACTTCTGATTTGGTTGAGTGAGTGGGTAGACGGGGTGGGGAGCAGACTTGGGGTAGGGAGATAATGAGTCAATTTTGGACATGCTGATCTTGGGTTGCATGTGGGTGTTTGTATGGAAAGCCTCAGTTGGCAGCTGGATTCACTCGTCAGAATCTTAGGAAAGTGGATTGGAGGCACTGACCGAGGAATAAATACCTGGAGTCTGCTCAGAAAGGGAAAGGGAAGATGCTTCTCTCCCTCAGCTCCCTGGCGCCTGGCCTGGAAGAATAAGAGACCTCCCCCAAAGAAGACAACAATAGAGTACCAACCTATAATTAAAGGAGGTTGTAGAGGAGACATATAGTAAAAAGCTCCTTACATGAAGGGGCCATCAGAAAAAAAGTTTTATGAAATGAATCAAGTGACCTGATACATTTCAGGAAACAGGCTGTGTCTGTGTTGCACTTAGACACTGAGTAGAAGATGGAACTCAGGCTTTGAGAGGCCCAGGGTAAACCCTGCTTCAGATAGCACTGAGGTTTCTGCACTCAAGTATGAGGCGTGTTTCTTCTACCTGTGTTTTAGACGAATAGGGCACATTTTTCTCTGTGGTCTGGTGTGTGTTGGCTGTGCAACAGTGAGTTTGGGACCAACTGATAAAGAGGGTCCTCCCACTGGGTGCTGGAGGGGCTTCTTTCAGGAATGACTCGCACTGCTTTGGGGTAAGGGAAAAAAAAGTAGAATTTTCCAAATGCCTGCTGTTAAGTCCAACACTGTGCTAAGCATTGTTTGTTCGATGAATGGCTACAGCACTTTTGCAAAATGAGCATTTTTAGTCTGACTTTTACACAAGAGGTTGCTGAAACTCAGAGTAATTAGGTGAGTTTCCCAAGTAAGGCACACGGCAAGGGAGCCGGCCTGGTGAGGCTGATGCATTCCGTTCCACCATACCCTGCGACACTGGCCGACCAGCATCTGTGTGGAGAGCTTATGAACCAAGGGCATCTCTCTTACATCCCCCTGGCTCTCCTAGGCTTAGGTTGATTTCTCCCATTTCTTTTGATGCTACCTCTGACTGAAGGTCAGGGCAATCATTTTGCTTTTCAAACTTGCTGAACTCCAGAAAAGAATCTTCTCATACTTATGAAAAAAAATGTATTTTCAAAATGATTCCTATCCTAGGCACAATTTTCAGAGGACTTCCGGGACTCGTGAGACTTCATATCTAGTTTTCACCACCACTTCTGGGTTGCATACAGAGATGACTGGCTCATCTTCCGAATATGTTTAGCATCTAGGTGGCTAAATGCAAAGCCCAGACTCGTCCTTTTGGCAGGTGTAAAGGCTGTGAGAAGACTGGAAAATCTCAGTGGCCTGCCTCCCTGTTGGGACATGAGCCTCCTCTCCTGCCAGCATTAGACTTACTGAGATGACTCTTAAATATACACTTTTGCACTGTTGTGTACTTGATTCGGCATGTCGCTCTCTTCCCAGTGCCTTGTGCTGAGGACTTCAGAATGTGTACCAGGTCGTTGTCACAGGTGCAGTGGCCACATGTAAGAAAGACCCTGAGGTGGCTCCCATGCTTGCCAGGCCAGTAGGAGGCCGTCTTCAGACTTAGGCATGTTTCATTCCACAGCTCCTTCTCTTAATTACTCTGATTATTTTGGTTGATTTTCTTTCACCCATAGATTGTGAGCTACTTAAAGGTACTCATTCTGTCTTCCCTCTCTGTGGCTCCCTAGCACCCAGCCTGGTTCTTGGCCTCTGGTGGATACCCAATGACTCCTTGAAGCAAAAGGGAGGGAGGAAGAGAGGAAAGGAGAAAGAGGTGGATCATGCTTTATGATTAAACATCACCTTATAGATTCAACCAATGGAAACTCAGATATCATCCAAGATTGTTGTGGGAAGAGAGATGGTTTTCCTGCCATATATTTATTTTTAAGTTACTGAATAGAATAGACCAGAATTTTCTAAGTAAATATTGTTAGTAGAAGTGCCAAGATTCCCTCACTAAAACCTTCATTTTAGAAATGTCTGCAAAGGAAGTCACCATCACCTAGGGTTTATGTAAGCTTCTCATAACAATTTTCCATCTTCCCTGACCTGAGGACAACTTACCTGCAAGGTTTTCTATCATAAACTTGCTGAACCAGATGCAAATACAGGTTTCCTGTGGTTTTCACAGCTGCAGTTAAATATTTAAATTTAGTTTAGAGATTGCACCTCTTTCTTAGGGATAGTAAATTTTTTCTTCATTTCCTGTGCTGAGGAATCTACTCAATTACTTAATTGTAGAATAATGAGCAATATTTTCACTTTCAAATATGTATTCTTGTCATTTTAATGCGATAAATGCCCAGAGATTTGCTCAAGCAGGAGGAAGCTTTATATATATATACTGAAGTGCAATCTAGCTGAGCAGCTTGAATTATGCACCTACAAATGAACTGAGGTTTCATTTTGTCTTGTTGTTGCTACTGTCTGTAATTTATGTATAGTGACTTGCAGGTGGCTCATATTCTGGAATGCCTGCTCCCCGCTTCTAGCACTCAGGGCTTCTCCTAGGCCTATGGGGGCCAGCAGTACTTTCTCCAGTTCCTGCATGTCTCACCTAGGATCCAAGGCTTCCAGCCTTCTCATGAAAGAACTTCAAAATCTGGGCTAAAACATAGCAACCTTATTCGTCATGTTAATTTTATTGGGAAAATATTATGACTTACAAGTTTATGGAACTCCATCCACTACTGTTGCTTCCACCTCATAAAGACAGTTTGAAGCCTTTGTGTAAGAACAAGCACCCCAGTGAACCTCGGTGTTTCATGCTGACTGATGTTTAGCTTTTAATTTAAAGTGAGAGACGTGTGACTCTTCCTTTCACTTGAACATTTAGAAGTCATTGTAGAGTTATTAATTTGTCTAATTTCAATCTTGCTGGGTCTCAGAGGATAGGAAGGCTCAAGAAAAAGGTGTGAGGTATGGGAATGGCCAATCAGGGTAGCAGTCAGAACACACAACATTTATCAATTAAGTCTGCAAACTGTCTCCTTGGGGCTGTGCTCTGCACTTTGGTTCAAGCCACATCATGCCAAATGAGAATCGACAACCTTTCTGGGGTCTTCTGGAGAAAAGCATACTTTTACATGCTCTTCCCAGTGCCCTGTGCTGAGGACTTCAGACTGTGCACCAGGTAGTCGTCACAGGTGCAGTGGCCACATGTAAGAAAGACCCTGAGGTGGCCCCCATGTTTGCCAGGCCAGTAGGAGGCCGTCTTCAGACTTGGGCATGTTTCATTCCATAGCTCCTTCTCTTAATTACTCTGATTTTGTTTTGGTTGATTTTCTTTCTCCCCATAGATTGTGAGCTGCTTAAAGGTACTCATTCTGTCTTCCTTCTCTGGAGGCTTGGATGATGCCATATTTCCTGCTACTCCGGGTGAAAAACATCTCTTCATGACCTGACTCTCAACATTCAGAGATATCCTTTCAGACCACCTCCTGCCAAGCTCACTCCACTTCATGATACAGAACTGTTCTCTCCCTCCAGTAGAGCTTTCATGTGGAGAGCCAGACTCAGGTGGAGGTGGCCCAGACTTCACAGTTTAGGGGTTTAAGTGGGTGGAGAAAGCAGAGGAGGAGCAAATAACTCCAGCTTTTTGCACTTTTGTTTCTTCATCAGTGTGGAACAATAATAACAATAACTCTATCTTGCATTTAAATGAGATGAGTGGCAGCATGAGGCCCAGTGTGTGCTGAGAGCTCACTGCTGCATGTCACACGGCAGCAGTGTGGCTCCCCCAGCAGTAAAGTCCTCCATCAGCTGCACAAGAGAACGAAGGGAGCCTTGGGCTTTTCCCCCATCCCTTTCCCTTCTCCCTCAGTTAGTTAGTTTCTCTCCCTAGAAAAGAAGCGGGATGTTGATTTGTGTCTCCAGTGATGTCACTGCCGTACAAGGCAGATCAGGTGCAGTGAGTTTGGGTTTAAAGACTATTTTTTCTCTCTCTGTGACTTAAACTCTTCCCCTCAATCCACTGGATTCACCACAACAAACACCAAGACCCAAACTAAGAGGTGCTGCTGATGGCATAGGGAGTGACACAGTCCAAAGTAAGACCTCAATCCTGAGCTTTCAGGCTGTGAATGGTAGACGACCTTCCAGGGCCCACTGAGAAGGGTGCTAGACTTCACGACTTGGGCAGAAGGATGCGGGGGAAAGGAATTAAAGAAACAGGTGAAACTATTTTATTTCAATAAGTGTGTAATTCGGAGGATGATATTTTGATACATCTTTAGTTGCTACTGCTAATGCACCCTTCTACTGGGCACCACAGCTTTGTGGGTTTCTAATGCTGTGGTCACCATCAATACAAGTCCCTGGTGATGGAGGGGCTGGGTTTGTGCACTGTGAAGGCGCATTCTCATCCTAAAGTTATGCATGAACTTTGGACCCAAGGGCTTGTCAGACTTTCGTCTCACCCACCCACAAGTGTTCTCTACTCCACAGAGGCCCTGTGTGCCATCCATCTACCCATTTAACTCACCATTGCTAAACTGAGCTTCCTCACACATCGTTTGGGGTTTTTTAATACAGGTTTAGTCATGATTCAGGTTTTTCAAGGGCAATATATCAAAAGATGGCTGCCATTGAAAGGATAGTTTGTTCCTCATGGTTCCCCAGAGAAGAGTGGGTATGCACACCATGGTAGAGGGGCCGCAGAGGGAGGAGGGTAGCTGTGGGTGAAGGTCTTTATTGTAGTTGCCATAGGAAGGAATGGCAAGGCAGGACGAGTAGACTCAAGACTGGCTAGTTTAAATGCTTTCAGGGCTCTGTGCCATAGGGTGCGTTTCTAGTTGTTGAATACCCAGACCTGGGGTAGTGCCGGTAGATAGTGGCCTCCAAATGTGAGAGTCCAATAAAAGAGGTGTTTGGAGTGTGGATATTGGTTTGGTTGGTTTGCATATGAAGGGTGCACTCCCAGGAGAGGTGTTTGCTCTCATTAGGAATAATGGCTAGCCCTGGGAGGAGCCGTCCCTCCTGGGTCTGCAAGGCCCCAGATGTCATAGCATCAGAAAACAGTACTAAACGACACCATGAATGCACTTGATCATGTCTCTCTGCTACATGAAACTGTCAGTGGCTTTCATTGGCTGTGAAACTGGCATTCAAGTTTCCACCTTCCAACCAATGCTGTGGGATCCAGCCTTGCCCACCACTCCACACTTTCCCCCCATGAATCCTGCATTCTAGCAAAGATGCATTCTGCAAGATTTCCCAACAGTCCTATGAAAGCTACGCCCTGTGAGTTTTTTGATGTCCTCTACCTGCTAGCTAGTTAACCAAGCCCCATGTTTAGTGCCACCTGCTTTGTGAGAATCTTTCATTGACGGTGGTGAAGATGCCCATGGGGAAAACTAAGCACAGAGCTCTGCCCAGGGAGATGCTGAGAAAAAAAAATTCTGTTTTTTCTCATCTATTCAAATGCTATCTCTCCTTCCAGTCGCAGGTAGAACCTTTCTAAAGGTCCTCCAGATCTCTGGACCTTTAGAAAGGTTCTACCTGCGACTGGAAGGAGAGAAAGCATTTGCCTTTCCCTCTCTTCTGATTTTTATGGGCTTTACAGTTCAAAAACTTACATTGCTTATGGTCATTTAGTATGTATTGGTTTTATCACTCCCTTCTGCAGTAAACACCTGAAGACAAGTTCATGTCCTCAGTTTGTCAATCCTCAAGTCTCTGTTCTAGCACTCTCAAGAGAAGTAGTAAATAGGCATTGTTGGCTTAGCAACACCGAGAACTGCCCTGTGAGGTGGCCAAGGATGAGCTGTCAGAAGATCTGTGTCCAGGGTGGGCTCCTCAATTGATTCGCCATGCACCTCTCTCCACCCACAAAGTGAAGACTCTTGCAGACAGACAGGATCTTAGAGTGTGTAAACTGAGAAAGTGCCTGTGGGGACCGTGGCAATTGTTTCCTTCCCTGGTTGGAAAATCTACCTCCTAATCTTTGGTTTTTCAGCTTGGATTCTTCTACAGTGGGCTTCAGAATGTCCTGTGACTATCACCATGTTTTTAGACTTAATCATTCTAGAATTGAATATTGACTATTCCTCAAAATTGAATTTCTTTTTTTTTATGCCCAGCCTCTGATTTGCCTTTTCTCCACTTTCTTCTCATTGAACTACTTTGCAAAAAAATGTAAAAAGTAGAATCACCTGCCCAGATATTTGCTTATTTTGCTGGCAACCCCGTGAGCAGCACCATGGCTCTTCCTTCTCCCACCTCCCACATCCTCCTTTGGCTCCAGGCTCCCATTTTCCCCAGACTAATATGTCATCATCTCCAAGCAATTTTATGGCCCAGTTAATGAGGAAATCACCATGGCAAGCTGGAAGGAAAATAAATTGTGACGGATAGGGCAGAGAGGCCTCCCGATGGGCCATTGAGTCTCCAGTGGACATTGTGGAAGTCTTGTGTTTACAGCCCTCACAGAGGGCAGAACCAGAGGAAAGTGGCTTAAGTGGCAGTGAGAGAGAGAGTCTACAGATAGACCTCCTCTGTTGTGGGGGTTGAAGTGCCTGTCTGCCTGGTGGGAGATGGAGGATCACCTGGGAGTACAATCAAGATGCCTGCCGGCAACCTAGCTTTACGATGCCTTTATTTTAATGTAGTTATCTCTTCAATGGCAATTTGTCTGATCTTCTTACCAAAGTAAAGCAGGATTTGTACACATGACACATCGATTTATATGCGTTCAAAAGCTAGTATTTGCATTCACAAGAAAGCATGCACTTCTTCATTCTCTGTGTAAAAATGGCGTCCTTTCTCGGGGATAGTCACTGTAGAGTGTAGAGTTCAACCTGAATGTGGCCATTCATTGAGGAAACACACCTTGTGGTTGAGCACAAACTAATGTTCTTTCTTTCTTTTTTTCCCCTCCCAGGATTATACCTTAACCATGTATTTTCAACAATATTGGAGAGATAAAAGGCTCGCCTATTCGGGGATCCCTCTCAACCTCACGCTTGACAATCGAGTGGCTGACCAGCTGTGGGTGCCTGACACATATTTCTTGAATGACAAAAAGTCGTTTGTGCATGGAGTGACAGTGAAAAACCGCATGATCCGCCTCCACCCTGACGGGACGGTGCTGTACGGGCTCAGGTCTGTGTGCCTCTCCAGGGCCAATTTTGCAGTTGCATGGTGCATTGGTGTTGAACTTGCTACTTGAGCAGGCTACAGTAAGTGAGGCCTTGTCTTCAGACTAATTAGGAGCCATCTGCGAAACACTTGGAGCTTTGCAGGAAAAAAATCTCATAACCATAAGATTTGGGGCATTCCTGTGACTATAAATAGTCCCCGAACTGTTAAAAAGCAGCCTCCTTTGGACTGACGGTGTAACTGGGTTGCCATATCTGAGCAACACCGTGAGCCATATCTGAGAACACAGATTCCCTCAGGATGGATTTCCCATATATGGATTTCCCATATTATAGCCACAGAGGCCTGTAATTAATATTGCCCTGACATCGCAGTGGCTTTAATAAAGTTTTTTCTAAGCTTTTTGCACAGTTGAAAAAATGTCTTTTGTGCACATTTTTAGGTATAGTCTCTACAGAGCTTTACTGAGGCAGTGCCACAGATATTGATGGAATGACTAAGAGAGAGGCCCTGATGAGGAATATCTCTCCCAGGTCTCACAATGTAATTACTCAAATCAGGAAACCAAGCTGCCTTCCTGAGCCCAGAGGAGGAAACCCAGGGCTTCCCTGGCTGCCCTGGAAACCTCTAGACCTTCCCATGCTCTCTCACTGCTGGTGGTCAATTATTTTGAATATCCCTCTGCCCTTCTATGTCTTGCACTGATTTTGCACTGATTTCTTTTTGTTTCATTTTAGAATAATGGAGTGTGTGTGTGTGTCTCGATTTCCTGGCCTAAAAGCACTTTGAGATTTGCTAGTAGTGACCCATAGTTTCGAGAAGGACACATGGATTACTTGGAAAAAAAGATTTACCTCAAAATGTTGTGAGTCCAGAGCCTCTGAACTAAGACTCCAATAGCTATAAGTAAAATCATAGCAGTATATATTTAAATTTATGCCACTGTGACTTTTTGTGCCTCAAAATGAGTAAAGGGAATTATTCAACATAAAATGTTGAGTGACTTTCTCAAAACCATAGTTCATAGAAAGAAAGTTGGGATTTTTGCAAAATCAGATGTTTTTAACCATAAGACCAAAATAGGTCATGCATGCCATGGCGTTCCTTTAAAAAGAGTCTAGCCTGGAATTTATATTTGAGCCTGCAAGTGAGAGATGTGGTTGTGAATTCTAGAGGGTCTGTCAAGTCCATCAGCTTACAAAAGATCACTCAGAAGTCTTGTGGATCTGGAATGAGGAGGCTTCAACTACCCCCACCCGAAAAAAACTGGAGCAGAAGAAGCTTGATACGTGTGCATGTTTGTGTATGTTTGTGTGGTGCATGGTGTGTAAGTGGTGGTGGTGCATGGTATGTGTGTGGTGTGGTGTGTGTGTAGTATGTGGTGTGTACATTTATGTGCATGTGTGTGGTGTGTGTATGCTTGTGTGTGTATAATGGAGGGAAAGCAAAAAGAGGCAAATATCAAACAAAAATTAATCTAGTACTTTTTGGTTGCATAGTCAAAGCTTGTTACTTGAGTTTTCTCCATTTTTATTATTTCATTCTTCATTTTCCTGCCAGGAGTAAAATGTGCCACTATGTCTCTGTTAAAAGCAAAGAGCTTTAATTCTGTTAGGACAGAATTAAATCACACATATAAAAGCTCTGTAATAAATTTCCAATCTCTATTTGAAAGTGTTAGACTTCAGGTAAGAGTAAGAGAAACCAGGGAAATAAAAAAAATGTACAACTTTTACTAACAGTTGGCCTCTAAGTTTATATGTAAAAGTTAAATAATAAAATAATAAGCAAGGGGAAACTTTTAGTAATAAAATTTTCAAGTGTGGTATCAATACACTGCTTAGCTCTTTTTTTGAATGTCATATATTTGAAATAATTCTTCAGATTTACATAAACTTGGATGAACTGTCATAAGGCAAACCTGCAAACTACAGACTGACTCCCATATTCTGTATATGCTTGGCAACTATGCTGTGTCTTCTGACTCCTTACCAACTTACTTTTCTAGACATTTTTGCTTTTAAAGTGTGAGCTTTGGGACAAAAAGCACATTAAAAATTCAAAATGTTGATAATTTTGTTAAACTCATGTTCACACATACTCCTTGCTATTCTGTGTAAACTGAAGTACCATTTATGTACTCTATATTGTTGTCTTAGGTAAAAATGCAGTGTGAGGTTCACATGGGTCAGCCAGCCTCCATTCCTCTCAGACCCATGCCCCACCTCCCTCCTCTGTGTTTTTAAACATTGTGCCTGCTGGATTATGTTCGTGACATTGCAAGCCAGGGATGGGCCGGCGTTATGTAGCCCTAGCAATGCATGGTGTCCTTTGGTGAACAGGTACTATGGTCTGAGCCTACAGGAGGCCTAGCACAGCTAATAACACGAAAGTCAAGTTCCGCGAGGTGAAAGGTTTGCAGAGAGCTGGGAGTGTTCCTGCTCTCCTGCTTGTAAGACACTGCTAAAGAAGGTCCCACCCAACAGAGATTACGTTCTTACTACCTGTGTGCTTTAGATACGGGTTGGACTGGCCCAAGACCTTCAGATTAGATTCTCTCACCTCTGGACCCTGGGACTGGCTCTCACCAGTCTACCCAGCAGTAGCCTAAGCTGGTAGATCAGTACCACGTAGCTCCTCTGGTCTTCTTTTCTTATTCAAGCCCAGTCATTGCAGGAACAGCATCCATGAGGGTTTTTGCTTTCTCTAGGAGAGATGTAGACCTTTGGCTGGAGATGAGCTGTCTATGACACAGATTTGTATGTCAAATCAGCCTTGTTCTGGGAAATCATTAATCCTTAACTCTGATGATTCTGCAAAAGGAGTCGATGACTTCTCACAGAGATGCTTGAGAGATAAAAGGTCATCTAAGTCATGAACCATTTTTATATGACTCTTGTAGTCCTTTGAGCTTGAAACTTGAGTCAATGCTAGCTTGTGCTCATCAGCTTGAGTTCAACTGAGAACAGCAGTGACCTGAGCCCCTTGCCCAGGCTCCAGTTAAGCATGTGATGGGAGAGACTGCTCTGGATACGGTGTGCAAACCATCCTAAAATAAAACATGAGTTCTTTAAGTGTTCTTTGGGAAATCAAATGTTAAGGAACTAGGAAAATTATGGCTGAGAGACTCACAGGCCTTAGTTTTATCGCATTCACTGCTTTTCTGTTTTCTTTGATGCCCTGAAGTGTTCTTCTGTCTGTGGCAAGGTGGCATAATCATCCCTCTTCCTGACTTTCTCTTTTCCTTTCCTGGCCCTCACTGAGCATCTCACCTAGCACCAGCAAGTATACTTTGTCACGTGGTCTTTTTTCAGGCCATGCATTTTGTATCTCTGGGCCATTTATCTGATGCTAAGAAATGGTAAGGTGAGAGTCACATAATATTATTCAATTTGCTCCAAAAAGCACTTGGAAGTCTTAGGCTGAGTCATCAAAACAAAGTAATTCATATATTGTTTGAGAAGCTTATTGTAAAGTCTGTCGGAAAATATACTGTAATGTTCCCACTTGTGGCTAAAATTTGCTTACAATTGTCATAGTTGTCATTCTTAGACCTAAAAGATTGAATGCAGTATTAACACACAGCTAGACCTTCGTTCAGAAGACTCAAACTAAGTCATTTAATTGGTTTGCCTACCATTTATTCTGAAATTGTATTTTATACAGTGGTTCTGCTCAAATACTCACTCCCCCAGAAGAAATGCAAACACACAGACGTATGAGAGCCCACATGCTTTCCATGCCTAACTCACAAACTCTCGTTTGTCTCTATCTCCAAACACGTCTTATGTAACTAAATAACATATTGATAAATTGCTTTCCAGATGAGATTATGCCAATTTATGCTCCAACAATAAAGTATATATTATCTTTAGAACTGTGATACCTGCTTTGAATTTTATCATGATTCAGGCTACTGTAAATATTCTATTTTCTTCATCTTTCAAGGTTAGTGAAAATCACGTCTCACTTTACTTCTGGCTCATACATTCCTCTACAACCCCCAGCATGTTCATTCTCCTCATCCTCAGGAGAACTTTTCACTTCTCAAACTTCTCCTGCACACTCTCATTTGATGAAGCTACCTCATACTTTAATTGAAAACACAGTAATGTCTCCATTTTTTTCATTATGAAGAGACCATCCGAGCTGTTTGTTGCTCACTCTTGGCTCCTCATTCAGAATGGAGAACAGGTCCCTGACCATTCCAAGCATCAGGGTCTCCTTGGCATCCCCTCACTCCTCAAGGACTTGGCCCCGTCGTTCTAACCCTCCCTTCTGCTTCTACTCTCCTTTTTCAGTATGCTTCAGTGTGCGAAGTTTTCTTCTGCTCTTCAGGAATATCAGGAATGTCAGTTTCTTAGGGCCTTTGCACATGCTCTTTACTGGACATTGAATACTCTGTCTCTAGATATTCATGTTTTTGTCATCATTATAATGTAATTATGCGCTTGAGGACAGTTCACCTTTCACCCTCACAAAAAGAGCCCTTCTGATCATTCACTCACTCTATTATATCACCTGATCTGATTTTTACCATAGCACTTACTCAGATCTGATATTATCTCATCATTTTATTGCATTTCATATTTGTTGATTTGCTGCTCCCATATATGATGATAGGGAAGCCATCATGAGACTATAAACTCTAAGAAAAGAACTGTTTCTGTTCCTTTTCCATCCCCAAAATCCAGATTAGTCCTTGGTGAAAAATATGTATACATTTTGCTGAAGGTTAAATTTGGCTTCCAATTTGCCTTTTTATAACATTTCTGTTTTCACATTTTCCATTTAGATTTCCATTAAAACTTATCTTGATGTAGGATGTGAGGTAGCGATCTAATTTTTGTTCTTAAATGCTTAGCTATTTGTCCCAATACTTACTAGTTAATTCTTCCACATTAACTTTAGAATCATTTATTTTACCATATTCCTAAAAATTTAGCTCATGGTATTTGTTAGAATTATGCTCATTAAATATTACTTTAGGATAAACAAAAGATATGTATATTCGGTTTTTTCCAACATAAACATGGCATGTCTGCATTTGTTCTTGTCTTTGTTTATGACTTTTAGTAAAATGTCATTTTCTCCATTGGCTTCTCACTCATTTCTTGCCAAGTTTAGTTCTATTTTATAAAAGTGCAATGCTGTTAGGAATGAGATCAATTTTCCATTATTTTTCTAGCTGACTTTCTCTGGTATGTGAGAAAGCTAGTAAGCTATTTATGTATAACTATCTTTATGCATGCATCTATCCAAAATCATATCCTGCCAGGCTACTGTCTTATTTTTTCCAAAAGTTCAGTTAATCTTCCTGAGGATTTTAGTTTTACAATCATATTGCGTATAATGATGATTTTTGTTCTCATTTTCAATGGATTTTATTCTTATTTCTGTTTCCTGTTTTATTGCAGTGACTTCAAGATTCAGAACGATGATAAGCCACAGGGCTAACAGTGTATATTGTCAGTTCGTTTTTCATTATGATAGGGGTGCTTTTTGTGCCCCACCATGAAGGATGGTTTGCATTTCTAGTTTAATGTACTTATCACTTATTTTTTAAATTCTATTTTGTGCGTGTGTGTATGTATATATATTTGCTATAATACAATGGTGAATAAAACAGGTGTCACAGATTTATGGCATTTACTCATGTATTCAACAGTTAATTATAAATAAGATGACAGACCCTAGGCCATTTTCTAAAATGTAAGAAATAGAAATCAATTTTATTAATTCATCTCTATGTAATGTTTCTAACCTGTAGTTGTGGTATATTAATTTTGTACCTTGATCCATTGTTTTATTGATTTTTATTTTCTACTGTAAATTTACAATTTATAGTAGTGTATATTTTTGTGTTTATGGAATACAAAGTGATGTTATAATTTATGAATACAGTGCAGAATAATTAAGTCAAATGAGTTATCATATTCATCACCTCAAATACTAACATTTTTGTGGTGAAAACATGAAATTTACTCTCTGAGCAATTTTGAAATGTCCAGTATTCTATTACTAACTATATTCATTATGCTCTGCAATAGATCTCAAAAAGAACAGATTCCTCCTGTCTGTCTGAGCTTTTCTACCATCTGACCATCATTTCCTCCCACCCCCTGGCATCTGTAACCACCATTCTACTTTCTGCTTCTATGAGTTCACTTGTTTTAGATTCCACATATAAGTGAGAACACATGAGATTTTTTTTTTTTTTTTTTTTTTTTTTTTTTGAGTTGGTGTCTCACTCTGTCGCCCAGACTGGAGTGCAGTGGCCGCTTCCGGCCACCGCAACCTCGACCTGCTGGGCTCCGGCGATCCTTTTTATCTGTCAGACTTAAGTCACTTAGCATAATGTTCTCTAACTCATTCATGTTGTAAGTGACAGAATCTCTTTTTTTGTTTTTTGTTTTTGTTTTGTTTTGTTTTGTTTTGTTTTGAGTTGGAGTCTCACTCGGTCGCCCAGACTGGAGTACAGTGGCCGCTCCCGGCCACTACAGCCTCGACCTGCTGGGCTCCAACGATCCTTCCACCTCAGCCTTCCAAGTAGCCAGAATTACAAGCATGCGCTACCACTCCTGGCTGATTTTTTGATTTATTGTAGAGATGAGGTCTCGCTGCCCAGGCAGGTCTCGAACCCGCGGGCTCAGGCAATCCACTCACCTCGGCCTCCCAAAGGCACGGGATTACAGACTGAGCCACCGAACCCGGCTAGAATCTCTTTTTTAAAGTTGAATAGTATTCCACTGTGTGTGCATACCACGTTTTCTTTCTCCATCCTTTAATGGACACTTAGGATAATTCCATAACTTGGTTATTGTTAATAATGCTTCAGTTGAACATGAGAGTGTAGGTATCTCTTCAATAAACTGATTTTAAGTCTTTTAGGTAAATACCCAGAAAAAGAATCGCTGGATCATATGATAATTCTATTTTTAGTTTTTGGGGAACCTCCATATAGTTTTCCATAGTGGCTACACTAATTTACATTCGTTTTTCTCTACATTATCGCTGATACTTGTTATCTTTCATCTTTTTTATAAGAGCCATTGGGAGATGCCAGAATTATATCTCACTGTTTTTAATTTGCATTTCCCTAATAATTAGTGACGTTAAGCATTTTTTCCCATATATCTTGTTAACCATTTTATGTTTTCCTCTGAGAAGTGTCTTTTTAGGTCCTTTGTTCACTTTTGAATAGAGTTTTTTTTTTCAGGGGGGGTTGCTATTGAGTTGTTTGATTTCTGTTTATATCTGGGATATTAGTCTCTTTTTGGATGTATGTCTTGCAACAATTTATCCCAATCTACAGGTTGTCTTTGTACATTATTGTTTTGTTTGCTATGCAGAAGCTTCACAGTTTGATGTAATCCCATTTGTCCCATTTTTGCTTTTGTTGCATATGATTTTAGGGTGAAATTTGAAAAATCATTGTCCAAATCAATGTCATGCAGTCTTCCCCATTTTTTTCTAGTAGTTTTACAGTTTCTGGTCTTGCATTTACGTTTAAGTCAATTTTGAGTTGGCTTTTTTATGTAGTGAGCAATAAGGGTCTAATTTCATTTTTCTGCATGTGGATACTTACCTACCTCAACATAATTTATGGAAGAGATTATCTTTTTCTCATTATGTATTCTTGACACCTTTGTCAAAAATCAGTTGACTATACATGCATGGGTTTATATCTGGGCTCTCTAGCCTGTTCCATTGGCCAATGTGTGTGTGTGTGTGTGTGTGTGTGTGTGTGTGTGTGTGTGTGTGTGTTTATTTATTTGCCAGTACTTTGCCATTTTAATGTCTACCATTTTGTGGTATAGTTTGAAATCAGGTAGTATAATGTCTCCAGCTTTGTTCCCTTTGCTCACAATTACTTTGGATATTTGGGAGGGCTGTGGTTCGTGTGAAATTTAAGAGTACTTTTTTCTATTTCTAAATAATTTCCAAAAAATTACATTAAAATTTTGATAGTGATTTCATTGAATTTTTTTGTTCTCTTTGAGCAGTATGGACATTTTAACAAAATAATTCTAACCAATGCACATGGATATATTTCTATTTAATCATGTGTCCTTCAGCCTTCAGTTTCTTTCATCAGTGTTTTATAATTTTCTGTGTACAGGTCTTTCACCTCATTGGTTAAATTTGTTCCTAAATATTTTTATTTTCTTTATTTTCAGCTATTATAAATAGTTTTTTCAGATAGTTCATTGTCAGTTTACGGAAACAATACTGGTTTTCATGTATTAATTTTAGATCCTTTTACTTTTCTACATTTTTGAGTTAGTTCTAACAGTTTTTTTGATGATGTCTGTCTCTATATACATGTATATATGATCATACTGTCAACAGATAGTGACAATTTCAATTCTTTCTTTTCTGTTTAGAACATTTTATTTTTTTTTCTCTTGCTTAATTGCTCTGGCAAGGACTTACAATACTATATTGAATGGTAGAGGTGAAAGTGGTTATTCTGGGCTTGTTCTGTAACTTTGAGGAAAGCATTTAAATTTTTCATCATTGAGTATAATCTTAGCTGTGGACTTGTCATATATGACCTCTTAAAAACTGTAGTACATTTTTTATGTTTTTAATTTGTTTAGTTGTATCATGAAAAAATGTTGATTTTTGTCAAACACTTGATTATGTAATTTTTGTACTTGGTTTTGTTAATATGGCATATTGCACTTACTGATTTTCATATATTGAACCATCCTTGCATTCGTGAATGAATCCCATTTGATCATAGTGAATGAACTTTTAAATGTGTTGCTTAATTCAGTTTGCTAGTATTTTATTGTGGACCTTTGTATTTATGTTCTTCAAAAATATTGGCCTATAATTTCCTTTTCATGTAATGTCCAAGTCTGGCTTTGGTATCGGTGTAATGGTGACTTTGTAAAATAGTTTAATAATATTTCCTCCTTATTTATTTATTTAGTCATTTTTGAAAGAGTTTGAGAAGGATTGATATTAGTTCTTTCTTAAATGTTTGGTAGAATTCAGCAGTGAAGTTTTGATGGATGACAACTACTGATTGAATCTTCTTACTCATTATTGGTTTATTCAGATTTTCTGTTCTTTCATGATTTAATTTTGGTAGGTTGTACATGTCCAGAAATTCACTTGTTTCTTCTAGGTTATAAATTTTTTTGCATATAATTGTTCATAGTCATCTCTTGTGATCTTTTTTATTTCTGTGGTATCAATAGCAATGTCTTCTCTTTCATTTCTGATTTTATTTATTTGAGTCTTCTCTCTTTTTTTCTTAGTGTTGTGAAAAGTTTATTAATTTTATTTGTTTGTTTGTTTGTTTATTTATTTGAGTTAGAGTCTCACTCTGTCACCCAGGCTGGAGGGCAGTGGCATGCTCCCGGTCACTGAAGCCTCAACCTGTTGTGCTCCTGCAATCCTTCTGCCTCAGCCTTCCAAGTAGCCAGAACTATAAGCGCATGCTACCACACCTGGCTAATTTTTGATTTATTGTAGAGACGAGGTCTCGCCAAGTTGCCAAGTGGGTCTTGAACCTGTGGGCTCAGGCAATTCCCTAGCCTCAGCCTCCCAAAGAGGTGGGATTACAGGCTGAGCCACTGAACCCGACGTTTTTACTTATCTTTTAAAAAATCCAACTCCCAGTTTTGTTGATTTTTTTTGTTTCTTTTCGGGTCTCCATTTATTTTTGTTCTGATCTTTATTACTTCCTTTTTTTTCTGCAAACTTTGGTCTTATTCTTTCTTTTCTAGTTACTTGAGTTGTAACATTAGGTTGTGTATTTGAGATCCTCTTTCTATTTTGATATAGGTGTTCATTGCTATAAACTTTCCTCTGGAAACTGATTTTGCTGTATCGCCCAAGTTTTGATATGCTGTGTTTCCATTTACACTTGTCTCAAGATGTTTATTAATCTATTCTTTAATTTCTTCATTGACACATTGGTTGTTCAGAAGTATGTGTTTTAACGTCTGTGTTTTTGCAAATTTTCTGAAATTCTTTGTTATTGATTTTTAGTTTCATAGCATTGTGATTGGAAAAGATACCTGATACATAATTTTAGTTCCTTAAACTTTGCTGAGGTTTTTATGTGTGTCATAGTTTGCAATCTATCCTGAAAAAATGTCCTGTGTGTGCTTGAGAAGAATGTATTCTGTTTCTGTTTGATGGAATGTTCTATAAATGTCTGCTAGGTATGTTTGGTTTAAAGCATTGTTCAAGGTCAGTGTTTCGTTATAATTGTTTTGTCTGATTGATTGTCCATTTTTGAAAATGAGGTATTAAAGTCTCCTACTATTATTGTATTTTAATATACGTCTCCTTTCATATCTTTAATTTTTGTTTTATATATTTACTTGCTTTCATATTGGATCCATATATATTTACAATTGTTATATCATCTCAGTGAATTTACCTCTTTATCATTGTAAAATATTCTTTTTGTCTTCTTACAGTTTTTAAAAAAATTTAAAGTCTATTTGTTCTGATGCAAGTATAGCTATCCTTGTTCACTTTTGGTTTCCGTTTTCTGGAATATTTTTTTTATTCCCTTACTTTTAGTCTATATGTGCCCTTAAAAGTGATGTGGGTCTCTTATAGGCAGCATGCAGTTGAATCTTGTTTTTTTGTCCAGTCACTGTGTGCCTTTTTATTGGACAATTAATCAGCTTGCATTCAAGGTAATTATTGATTGGTCAGGCTTTACTACCACCATTTTATTAGTTGTTTTCTGAACTTTTGTAGGAAATGTACTTTATTGTTGTCTTCCTCTGTGGTTTGATGAGTTTCTGTACAGGTATGCTTTGATCCTTTCTATTTTTGTTTATGCTTCTTATATAGTTTCTATTTTGTGGTTAACAGGAGGCTTACCCAAAACATCTTACACTTACATCTTACTCCTATTTCAAACTGACAGCAACTTAACTGATTGCATGCAGCAGCTCAACACTCTTACTCCCCCACACCACATTTTATGTTTTTGATGTCAGAATTTGCATTATTTTATAATTTTTTTCCTTGACAATTTATGGTAGCTATAGCTGTTGTCAATAGTTTGGTGATTTAACCCTTTTTCCTAGGTATAAAATTACTTACACACCATCATTACTGTCCTAGAGTATTATAAATGTGGCAATATCTTATTTGTATAATTGAGTTTTGTGCTTTTGTATGTTTCGTGGCATTTTTAGTGACTTTTTTTTCAGTTTAAATAGCTTTCGATGGTATTCATGTAAGACTTATATTGGAGTAATGAACTCTTTTACTTTTGTTTGTAAAAGTAAAGAAAAAACTGTCTATAAAATACTTTCTAAAAGACAAATTTGCTGGAGAAAGTATGCTTAGTTAATAGTTATTTTCTTTAGTTACTTTGAATACAACATCTCACTCTCTTCTGGCTTGCAGAATTTCTTTGAGAAATTTGCTGATAGTTGTATTGGTACTCCTTTGTATGTGATGTATTTCTTATTTTTTGGTTTTCTAACTTTTTTTTGTCTTTAGTATTTGGTTATTTTATTATTGTATGTCTTGGTGTTCTGTGCTTCCATTACCTGGGTGTTGGCATCTATCCCTGGATTAGAATAGTTTTCAGCCATTATTTTTTAAAACATGTTTTCTGGCTGTTTCTCTCTCTTCTACTACAATCCTATTATGTGAATGTTATAGTCTCCTGACAGTATTCTGTAATCTTCATAGGTTTTTCTCACTCTTTTTTATTCCTTTGTCTTTTTATTTCTCTGACTTGGTAATTTCAGTGGTCTGTTTTCCCGCTCACTGATTTGCTCTTCTTAATATCATCTGCTGTTGAAGCTTTCTAATAAATTTTTCAGTTTCATAATTGTATTCTTTAGCTTTAGGATCTCTATCTGCTTATTTTTTTTCAATTTCTTCAGCAAATTTCTCATTTTATGTATTGTTTTCCAAATTTCTCTATCTATCTATCTATCTATAGTTCACTGAATTCTTTGTGTATATTATTCTAACTTGTTTGTCAATCATTTTGGGGGCTTTTTTTTTTTGAAGTGTCATAATTCCCTGATTCTTCATAGCCCTTGTGCCCATCCTTACATTGCTGTCTGCACATGTGAGGAGACAGAGTCACTTTTGACCTTTACAGGTGTTTTGTGGCATTCATGGACCTTCACTATTTAGTATACTCTAAATCGACTGATTCTGGAAAAGTCAGCTGGTGACAATGCTGGAGAGGCAGAACTTGTGAATTCTTTAGTTACTCTTCTTTGCTCTAATGTATGATAGAGCTACCAGATGTGCTCCACTATCTGGTAAGACCATTGATTGGAATCTACTATCAAATGGAGCTGCTAGTTGGGTACTACATTGGTTCCTGGTCAGGCTGGTCACAGAATGTATTTTCTGGCTGGGAAATTTTATTATTTGAGATTGTAGTTGGGCAGGGCTTCAGGCTGTTTGATCTGCTGGGTCAATCAAGTTTAGACCCTGCATCTCTTGGATGCATGAAGGTTGAGGATTTGTTGCCTGGATGTGGTCTTTGAGTGGGCTTTTGACTGAATGCAGCTGCTGCTCGATTTTACTGGTCAAGTTAGTCTAGCCTCTTCACTTTTCTAAAATGCACAGAAATGGCTGTCTCCCTGTCTGGAAAGGTCATTGCACAGGCTTTTTGGATAAATGGAGTCTGCTGGACTTCTTGGGTCTAGTGGTCTAATCTCTCCCCACTCCTACTCCATTTCTTCTAAATGAGCAAAAGTGGAAGTCTTCCTGCCTGTGTGAGGTCTTGAATGGGCTATGAAATTAAGCATGGAGACTAGCCATTTAGAGATTCAAGCTAGGATGAACTCCTCACTCTGCTTCTGATGGAAAGCAACTCAAGTTTGTGGGTAGGATATGAGATTAGCTAGTATCTTCAAACTGGAGCCACAGCTAGCAGAAACACAGAAGTACCATTCACATCTGTGTGCTGGTTGCTATGATCTCTGCCTCCTTTCTTTGTTTCTGACCTGGGTAGTCTAGCCATGCCATTTTCCCTTGTGTTTCCTGTGAGGTGAAATCAAGTGAGTTTCCTGGGAAGCTTATCGGAATGCTAAAGAAGCTGAATGACTGCCTCCAGCTTCTTTTCCTCTTGTGTGCTCAGGCAGATCCTCTCCACCTGGCATTGTGCTGACTTTGTGGAGGGGAAGGGGCAGTGCAGTCAGAGTAAGACCATTCTTCTTACCCTTCTAATTTGGATGCGGTCAGTTCTACAGACCACATGGGTGTCTCAGGCTTGTTTACAAATATTGGAATTTTGTAAAGAATGTTCTGGTCTGTGACTGGTGGCTAGTTGTACTTTCTGTGGAAAGGGGGAAGTGGAGCCTGAGACTTCCCATTTCACCATCTTGGTGACATCATACTCTGACACAATCCATTCTTCAATTCCTGGGATATATCTTATTTTATCCTGGTGGGTAATTCTCTTGGAAAATTATCAAGTTTGCTTGCCCTAGGTAAATTCATAATTGTTTTCTTAAAAATCCTTATTTAATCATTTTATTGGTAACAGAAAACTTGTGATCTAGTCATAATGCAGTTGTACCCTACTACTTCAGCTTTGTTCAGGGAGGTATGAAGTTTCTTTATCCTGATGAAATTTGGGTAGATCTCATGGTTTGCTGCCAATGTTTTTAGTAACAGCTCTTCTTTATCTTTATGTTATACAAGCATTTCCAGTGAGTGTTTAATACTAAATTCATATTCAGCATTAACATTTTCCCTTTTCACAGCCCAGTACTATTTTGGGCTGGAAACAGACAGTAGCAAAGGAAGGGGAATTAGCTTCTCAACCTCTCTACCTTCTACTTCTCTTTTCCCTACAATACCCAGCTTGATAGTTTACAGGTAACTTCTTTAATTTTGAAGTTTTATCTTTGTGGGTAATAGAGATAAATAGATAAAATGTTTTACATTAACTGGTACAATTTTCTGGTGGCTTCATATTTCTTGACCTGTAGAATCTTGAAAATTGATTGTTCTCAGAGATTCCTACCACTGGACACCTATCTCTAAAAATTTTTTTTAAAATTTCATTGGGTATTAGTGGTAAGAAGAGTAGACTATTTTTCTATTCCATGGAGCTTCTTGGGACTCTTGTCTTAGCTCTAGTGGTCTATAGTCATCTTTCATTTTTTCACTCATTGAGGCCTCCCAATTGTAGAGGATCAACAACAGATCCAGGTCCTCCATTTCTTCCATGTAACACATGTGTGTTTGACAGAAAATATGCCTGTATTATTAGTCTAAAAGGCCAGTGTTTTTTTCTTTTTCTCCTAATGTAGGTCTTCTCACATGTGATCAGTACCATATAGATTATGTTAAATATGTTAACAGATTATTTATTTCTTCTATTTATTTCTTGCCATCTTAAGACTAGTTTTCTCAGATATGAGGCAGTTATCGTTACTCCTTGTGTCCCACTTGGAAGGTGCCTACCTTCCCTAATGCTGAGTGCAAACGCTTCCAAGAAGTGTGTTCCAAAACTCTCTCTCTCATTAATTTGATCCCTGTTAACATCATGGCTTGACTGAAGTTTCCAAGAGACACGAACTAATTCAATTCACTAGAATTTCTTAGGTTAATTATCTAATATAAAGGTGTGAAGTAGTATGAGGCTCTGCTATGATTTGAATGCCCCGTTCAAAACCAAAACCATGATGAAACTAAATTCACAGTGTGGCACTGTTGAGAGCTGGGACCTTTAAGAGATGATTGGATCATGAAGGCTTGGCGCTCATGAGTGGATTGATCCATTTATGGATTCATAAATTCATGAATCCTCATGGGAGGGGAATTGGTGGCTTCATAAGAAAAGGAAGAGAAGCTGTGCTAGCACATGAGCATACTTGGCCACTTTGCCATGTGCTGCCTTGGGACTTTTCAGATTCCCCATGACCAACAGGGCTCTCACCTTCTTCAGAAGCACTCCCTTAACTTTGGATCTCCTGACTTTCATAATTGCAAGAAAAAATTTCATTCCTTATAAGTTATCTAATTTAAGATATTCTGCTAAATGCAGCAGAAAATGAACTAATGCAGGCCCTCTCACATGTGAATACATACAGTATAGATTCTGTCAAATGTATTAATAACTTATACATGTCTTTATATTTCTTTTGTGTTTTGTATTAACTTGAATCTATTAGATTCCTCTTTTATATGTTCTGTAATATATTATATTATATGAAAAATATCTATTGCTAAAAGGATTGATGTTTCTTTAAATATTTAAATATAAAAATATATACTTCAAATGAAATATTTTTGGAGAGGTTTTATAAATGTGTGTTACTTTGGCTACTTTGAAAGAGGTCTTGAATAACACTTTCCACTCCAGCACACACTACTTCCATTTCTGCAATACTTCTGGATCTCTTTAGGTTTTCTTCTTAAGAATTATTGGGTGAACCCGCGGGCTCAGCCTGTAATCCCATGCCTTGGGAGGCTGAGGTGAGTGGATTGCCTGAGCCCGCGGGTTCAAGACCCGCCTGGGCAACTTGGTGAGACCTCATCTCTACAATAAATCGAAAAATTAGCCGGGGGTGGTAGCGCGTGCCTGTAGTTCCAGCTACTTGGAAGGCTGAGGTGGAAGGATTGCCGGAGCCCAGCAGGTCGAGGCTGCGGTGGCCGGGAGTGGCCACTGCACTCCAGTCTGGGTGACAGACTGAGACTCCAACTCAAAAAAAAAAAAAAGAATTCTTGGTTTTCAGGAAAGCATCCTTTTTATCTGGACTTTATCATCATTAGCATACAAATGTATATTGCTTTCTCTCATACTTTTAATCTTTTAAGAGCATATTGTGATACACTTCTTCATTTATTATTGTGTTCGTTAGCATATATTTATTTTATATACACTTTTAGAAGGCTGGCCTTTGATTTTATATCACAACTATATTAATTAATTTTTACTCTATTTTTATCAACACCTTCCTTCTCTTTCTTGTAAAGGTCTCTATATTGGGAAGTAACGTGAGGAAAATGACTGGCTAAAAAAACTCCCACAGAAACTTTTTAAAAAACTATAAGCTATCTGAACCAACTTTGCAGAAGCTTTAGAAAATAGTCCAGTAGTCACAGTTACCAACCAAATGCCTAATAGCAAAAAAGCCATATTCAAAACCACAGGACAGTTTGTGGTGTTTTCACTTGCCATTCTTCCTGGTCACTTCCCATGACAGGGCAGTTTTAGTCATGAAGAGGCAGCTGGGAAGTTCCCAGTTTTCTCCCTTCTACCAGAGGGAACAGAGCAGACATTCTTTGTAAATTATTGTCCATATATGTTGCAAACTGCCTGGAGGATACTTGAGGAGCCAAAGCAATATATTCATCTCTGTTTTGCATAAATTTTGCATAACACAAAATGCACACAAGAAAAGAAGTGGTCAGTGCTCATAAAGGCTACAAGATAAGAAAAGGCCTATAGATATGTGGGCAGAGATCTTGAGCCTATAGAGACATAGCACAGATCATCTAAGTCCCAGTGGAAAAACCAGATGAGACTCAAAAGCAGCCACACATCCAGGGAAACTTAGAAAGTCTTGCACATACCTTGGCAAGACATATGCTCAGAGAAGTCTTGGGGCTTAAGTCTTAAGGCTCAGAGGGCCTTAAGTCTTTGTGTTTTGCTCATCCCTAGGCTCAGAGCAAGATTATTTAAGTGGGTGCAAAATGCCTTAGCATATAACCTATCTACAGAGACTGAGAGAGGTGGCTGCTCTCTTTATTGTTTGTGTGTTTGTTTCAGCTCTTGACACTCAAAGAAATACCATTAAAACATTAGCTGAACATTAACTAAAGGAACAGAGATTTTGCTGATCACACTTGACAAGGCGTAATGTTTTCAAAAAAAGTTTAGAAATGTCCCAAAACAAATGGACTACTAAATGTAGAAACAGGGAATCCAAGGGAAAGGGAAGGATCTTATTTACTACCTATATTAGTCAAATACTCAGTTTTCAGGAAAAACATTATAAAGTATACAAAGAAATAGGAAAACATGGCTTATTCAAGGGATCAAAATAAATTGGCAAAAACCCAGACATTGGACTTACTGGATAAAGACTTTAAATAATCTGTCTTAACTACAAAAAGAGGTCAGAAAAAACATGGGTGAAGAAATAAAATGGAAAAAATGATATATGAATAAAAATGAACAAAAGGAAATAAACAATAATTATCATAAGGAGCTTAACAGAAATTCTGAAATTAAAATTACAGTAACAGAAGTAAATAATTCATTAGTGGGATTCAGCAGTAGATTTGAGTAGGCAAAAGAAATAATCTACAAACTTGAAGACAGAATAATTAAAATTGTTGAGTCTGAGAAACAGAGTTAAAAAAAAAAGAATGAAAAAATTAAACAGCACCTAAAAGGATGTGTGAGAAATTGTCAAGTAGATCAGAATTGCAGAGTACAAAAACAACACTTAGAATTCAGTTGCATTTTGTTTATTAAGAATAAACAATATAAAAAGGAAAACAAGACATTTTAAATTTTATTTATAAATCTAAAAGAACATCTAAAAGAATGAAAAATTTAGGAATAAATTTAACAATTAAGTCAAAAGACTTGTAAAGTAAAAACTATAAAATACTGTTAAAAGAATGTGAAGAAGACATAGATGGATGAAAAGATACCCTGTGTTCAAGGATTGGATGACTTAATATTGTTAAACTAACACTGCTACCCAAAGCAATCTACATAATTAATGCAATCTTTATTTAATGCAATCTCTGATGTCATTTTTTTTTTTTTTGTAGAAATGGAAAAATCCACCTTTAAATTTATGTGGACTCTCAAGGGACCCCAAATATTCAAAACAATCTTGAATAAGAACAAAGTTGAAGGTCTCAAATTTTCTGATTTCAAAACTTACTATCAAAACATTGATACTGACATGAAGGCCAATGAAATAAAATAGCCCAGAAATAAATTATGACAATATGGGCAAATGATTTTTTGACAAGAATGCCAGTAGTACTCAGTGGGTGATGGGCAGTCTTTTCAATAAATGGTGCTAAGAAAAACTAGATTTACACATGTAAAATATTGGAGTTAGCGCACTACTTTATACCACTTACAAAACTTAACTCAAAATGAATCAAAGACCTAACCAAAGAGCTAAAACGATAAAACTCTCAGGAAAAAAAAACATAGGAGACAAGCTGGATTTGTCAATAATTTTTGGATCTGATACTAAAAGCACAAGCAAGAAAAGAATAAATAGGTCACTTAGACTACATCAAAATTAAAGACTTTTGTGCATCAACTAAAACAATCAATAGAGTGAAAAAGCAAAGCACTCAGTGAGAGAAAATATTTGAAAGTAATATATCTAATAAGGGCTTAATTACATATTATATAAAAACTTCCTATTAGCAAAAATAAAAAACAGCCAAATAAAAGATGAACAAAAGACTTTAACAGATTTTTTTTTCTAAATAGAATATACAAATGGCCAATATGCACAAAAAAAGATGTCCAACATTATTAGCTGTTAGGGAAATGCAAATCAAAACCACAATGAGATACTACTTCCCAAACATTAGGATGGCTATATTTATTCTTTAATAAAAATGAACAAATTCTGGCAAGGTTAAAAAAAAACATGGGGCCATTAGGATTACTGTTGAAAATCTAAAATGGTTCAGTCACTGTGGAAAGCAATATGATGGTTCCTCAAAATTTAAATGCAGAATTGACCTGTGATTAAGCAATTCTATCTCTAGGCATATACCACAAGGAACAGAAGTGTTCAAACAAATGCTTGTACACCAGTGTCTATTTGGCTTTATGCTCAATAGCCAAAAATTAGAAACAATCCAAATGTTCAAATGTTCACCAACAGATAACTGGATAAACAAAATGTGGCACATAAATATATTACAAAAATAAAATATATTTTCAGTATTAAAAAAAGAGTGATGGTGGCTCATGCCTGTAATCCCAGCACTTTGGGGAGCCAAGAAAGGAGGACCACTTGACCAGGGGTTTGAGTCCGGTCTGGGCAACATAGCGAAATCCAGTCTTTAAAAAAATTTTTTAATTAAAAAAATAATAAAAAATTAGCCAGGCATAGTGGTGCATACCTTTAGTCCCAACTACTTGGAAAGCTTAGGTGGGAGGATCTCTTGAACTCAGGCGATTGAGACTTCAGTGAGCCTCGATTGTGCCACTGCACTCTGGCCTGAGTAACAGAGTGAGACATTGCCTTAAAAAAATTAACTAATACATTACACATTTAAAAATTGAAAATTTGATGCCTGCTGTAATATGGAAGATCTTTGAAAATAATATGGGAAGTGAACTAAGCCAGGTAAAAAAGGACAAATATTGTATTATTTCACTTATATGAGGCATCTAGAATAGGTCAGTTCATACAGCCAGAGTGGAGTAGAAATTACCAGGAACCAGGAACAGAGAGTGGTTGTTATAATTTTCTAAAGAGGACAGAGTTTCTGTTTGAGATGATGAAGTTATGGAAATGGACAGCAGTGATGGTGGCACATCAATGTAAATACACTTTTAAAAATTTTTAATTTTAAAGATATGGGATACAATTCAGAGTTAGGTATACAAGTGTTCATTATGCAGCCACCCTTGTTGATAAGGTGGTGTGTCCCCCACCCCCGGCAGATTCCACTACTGCCAATCTTTTTCTTTTAGTATTACAATAATTGTTCAAGGTCCGGTTATGATACTGAGTTCTTTGTTTATGTGATAGAACACTCAGTATTATAGTCCCTAAGTCCATCCAAGTTGCTGTGAAGATCATAATTTTGTCCTTCTTTAAGGCTGCATAATATTCCATCATGTATATGTACCACATTTTTTTTATTCACTTCTTTTTCAATGGGCAGGTTAGTTGGGTAAAGTCACTAAGTTATGCACATAAAAATGGTTAAAATGATACATTTTCTATTATGTACACTTTAATCCAGTTAAAAAATACTTATTGTTTAATATTTAATTTAAATTTTATTTGAATGCTGTTTGTTTTGCTTTGGCTAATAAAACTCAGTTACATATCCATTTGGTCTCCTCATTATCTGTAGTCTTCCCTCTGTTTTGAGAACTTTGTTTTCTGCCTCCATGTTTCCAAAGGTTTCATAAGTTTTCCTTCTCCTTTCTTCTCAAGGTTAGATCACCAAACCAGCAGCAACATGACTTAAGGACATTATCTAGCAAATTCAGAATTATAGATCCATCTCACACATTCTAGGAATCTGAATTTTAACACAATCCCTTAGTAACTTGTGAGCCCATTAAAATTTAAGAAGCCTTTCATGACTTTCACTGATTTTCAGTCATATCAGTTCTACTGTCTTAGTCTTTTCTTTTTTCTTTTTTTTAAATAAAGATATGTGGTACAATTCAGGGTTAGTTATACAAACGTTGATTATGCAGTTACCCTTGTTGATGAGGTGTGCCCCTCCATCCCCTAGCAGTTTCCCTCAACTGCCAAACCCACCTCTCTTCCCCTGACAGTTTCCTACTACTGCTAATCTCTTTCCTATAGTATTATAATTGTTCAAGGTCTGCTTATGAGTGTGAAAATATGGTGCTCTGTTCTTTGTTTCTGTGATAGATCACTGAGAATGATGGTCTCTAATTCCATCCAAGTTGCTGCAAAGTCCATATGTTTATCCTTCTTTATGGCTGTGTAATATTTCATTGTTTATATGTACCACATTTTATTTAATCCAGTCCAGCTTCGATGGGCAACATTGGTGGTTTCATGTTTTTGCTATTGTGAATAGAACTGCAACAAACATACGTGTGCAGGTATCTTTTTTGCAGAATGATTTGAGTTCCTTCAGGTATATTCCCAATAGGGGAATTGCTGGGTCATATGGAAGGTCAATTTTTAGTTCTTTCAGAAATCACCACACTGTCTTCCAAGAGGATGCACTAGTTTGCATTCCCACCAGCAGTGTAGAAGCGTTCCTTTTTCTCTGCATCCTTGCCAGCATCTGTTGTTGTTTGTTTTATTTAATTATGACAATTCTTACTGGGATTAGGTGGTATCTCAATGTGGTTTTGATTTGCATTTCTCTGATGATGAGTGAGGCAGAGCACTTTTTCATGTGTCTGTTGGCTGCCCGTATGTCTTCTTTTTTGAGAAGTGTCTATTAATGTCTTTTGACCACTTTTTAATGGGGCTGTTTATTTTTTCCCTTTCAGCGTGTTTGAGTTCCTTGTAGATCCTAGATGTTAGGCTTTTGTCAGATATACAGTTGGCAAATATTTTTTCCCATTCTGTGGGCTGTCTCCTTGCTAACTTGATGGTTTCTTTTGCTTTGCAGAAACTCGTCAGTTTGATGAGGTCCCACTTCTCTATCTTATTTCTTAAGGTATGGGCATTTGGTGTTGTGAAAAGGAACTGGTTGCCAGTTCCAGTTTCCATAAGGGTGTCTCCTGTGCTTTCTAAGATTTTAGTTTGAGGTTTTATGTTTAGGTCTTTGATCCATTTAGAGTTGATTTTTGTGTATGGTGATATGTAGGGGTCATGTTTCAATCTTCTGCATGTGGTTAGCCAGTTTTTCCAGCACCACTTACTGAACAGGTTCTCCTCTTCCCAGTGGTTGTTGTTGGAGGCTTCGTCAAAGATGAATTGGTTGAGAAATTGAGGCTTTGCTTCCAGAATCTCTGTCCTGTTCCATTGGTCTATATGCCTGTTCTTGTACCAATACCAGGCTGTTTTGATTACTGCTGCTTTATAGTAAAGTTTGAAGTCTGTAAGTGTGATGCCTCCGCTTTGTTTCTTGTGTTAAGGATTGTTTTGTTTATTCGTGGTCATTTATGTTTCCATATGAATTTCTGTATTGTCCTTTCCAGGTCTGAGAAGAATGATGTTGGTAACTTAATGGGTAGAATCTGTGGATTGCCTTTGGTAGGATGGACATTTTAACAATGTTGATTCTCTCTATCCATGAGCATGGAATATTTTTCCATTTGTTTGTGTCTTCTTGGATTTCTTTGAACAGTGTTTTTTAGTTCTCATTGTAAAGGTCTTTCACTTCTCTGGTTAGGAAGATGCCGAGGTATTTCACTTTTTTGCGGCTATTTTGAATGTCATTATGCTTTTATTTGGGTCTCTGCCTGCTTGTTTTTGGTGTATAGGAATGCAACTGTCTTTTGCACATTTATTTTGTACCCTGAGACTTTGCCAAAGTCCTTTATCAGAGCAAGCAGATTTTTGACAGATTCTCTTGGATTTTCAAAGTATAGAATTATATTATCAGCAAAGAGGGAAAATTGACTTCCTCTTTTCCTATTTGGATACCTTTGATTTTCTTCTCTTATCTAATTGCCCAAGCTAGGACTTCCAACACAATATAGAACAAGAGGGTTGAAGAGTGGGCAGTCTTGTCTTGTTCCAGTTTTCAGGGGAAATGTTTCCAGCTTCTGCCCATTTAGCAATATGTTAGCTGTGGGCTCATCATAGATGGCACTTAATATTTTGAGGTATGTTCCTTCTATACCTAGGTGTTGAGGGTTTTTATCAAGGTAGGGATGCTAGATTTTATCAAAAGGTTTTTCTGCATCTAATGATATAATAATGTTGTTCTTGTTTTTATTTCTGTTGATGTATTTGATTATATTTATGGTCTTGCTAGTGTTGAGCCAGCCCTGCATCCTGGGGATAAAATTTACTTGGTCATGGTGGAAGATTTTTGAGATGTGTTTTGGATCCGATTTGCTAGAATCTTGCTGAGGATTTTTGCATGTATGTTCATAAAAGATATTGGTCTGATATTCTCTTTTTTTGTTGTTGGCTCTTTACCTGGTTTGGGTATCAGTGTGATGTTAGCTTTGTAAAATGATTTGGGGAGAATTCCATCTTTCTCAATTGCCTGAAATACTTTCAATAGGATTTGTATCAGCTCCTCCTTGTACATTTTGTAGAATTCTGCTGGAGAGCCATCCTGTTAGGGATTTATTTTGTAATAGTTTTCATTGACAGAGTCAATTTTCTGGCTTGTTTTTGGTCTATTTAGTGCCTCAATGTCTTCTTGTTTCAACCTGTGGAGGTTGTGTGATGTCAGAAAGTCCTCCATTTCCTTTGGTTAGCAAGTTTGTTTCCATATAGGTGTACATAATACTCTCTGATAATCATTTGTATGTCTTCAGGATCAGTTTTGATTTGATTTTTTGCATTTCTGATTGTGTTTATTTGGGTTTGTTTTCTCTTTTTCTTGGTCATTCTGGCTAGGGATATATCAATCTTGTTAATTCTTTCAAAGAACCAGCCTGTTGTTTTGGCTATGATATTTTTGTCTTCTAAGTTCCATATTTGGGTTCTGATTTTAGTGATTTGGATACTTCTACTAAAGTTGGGGTTTTGGTGGTTTTCCCTTTCCAGCTCCCTCAGGTGATTTGTTAGGCTCTCCACTTGTGATCTTTCTGTTTTCTTGATGTGTGCTCATAGAGATATAAATTCCTCTCTTAGAGCTGTTTTCATGGCATCCCAGAAGTTTTGGTAAGATGTTTCTTCATTTTCATTTGTTTCCATGAATCGTTTAATTTCTGCTTTGATTTCAGTGTTAACCCAGTAGTTGTTCAGCCTCATGCTGTTTAGTGTCCATGTCTTTGTGGGCTTTGGGGAAATTTAGTTGGTATTGATATTTATTTTTATTCCACTGTGGTTTGAGAAGATGCATGGCAAGTTTTCAACCTTATGGAATTTGTTTGTGCTTGATTTATGGCCAAGGATTTGATCAATCTTGGCGTACGTTCCATGTGGTGATGAGTAGAATGTATATTCTAAAATATAATAAAAATAATTTGTAGATGACTGTTAAGTCCATTTGATTGAGTGTCAAGTTTAGGTTCTGGATCTCCTTGTTGACTTTCTGCCTCGATGATCTATTGAGGGCTGTTAGTGGGGTATTCAAGTTTCCTGCTACAATAGTGTTAGAATCAATATCATTTTTTAGTTTACTTAGTAGTTGCTTTATAAATGCTGGTGCTCCTGTGTTGTGTGCATATATGTTTGGGTTGGATATTTCTTTTTGATAGATTGAACCTTTTATCATGAGGTAGTGTCCTTTTGCATCTTTTTAAATTTTTGATAGCTTAAAAGTTGTTTTGCCTGATATTAAGATCACAACTTCTGCCTTCTTTTGTGATCTATTTGCCTGGTAACTCGTTTGCCATCCTTTGCCTTTGGGTCTGTGTGCATCCCTTGTGGTGAGATAAGTTTTCTGAATGCAGCAAATAATTTGGTCATGGTTTCTTATCCACTCTGTCATTCTGTGTCTTTTCAGTGGTGCATTTAGTCCATTCACATTCAGGCTGATTATTGAAATGTGATTGTTTATCCCTCTCATGAGGCTCATATAACGTTTTTTCTTTGTTTGCTTATTTTCTTTTGGCTTGGGGGTTGATGTATGTGTGTGTTTTTAAGTTTCTTGTTGTGCTATATTCTCTGTTGATTCTGTGTCCTGCTGTTCTCTTGGAAATTATGTGGTCATTCTTTTTTCCTTTCTTCTGTGCCTAATACCTTTTTAAGTGTCTCCTGTTGAGTTGGTCTGGAAGCTGCTTAATCTCTTTGGGATTGGATGTCTGGGAAGGATTTTAATTTTCTATCACTGATGGAACTGAGCTTGGCTAGGTAGTAAATTCTTGGTTGAAATTGTTTATCTTTGAGGACTTTGAATATAGGACCTCAGTTCCTTCTTGCTTGTAGTGTTTCGGCCAATAGGTCTGCTGCTATTCTGACTGGTTTTCCCTGGTAGGTACTCTGACCTTTCTCTCTTGCTGCCTTTAGGATTTTTTCTTTTGTGATTACTGTTGTAGGTAAATTACTATGTGTCTAGGGGTTGGTCTTCTCATTTGATGTCTTGCGGACATCTGTTTCTCTTGTGCTTGGCTGGTCACATTCCCAGTGAGATGGGGAAAATTTTCTTGGATTATTTCCTGGAATACTTGCTCCAAGTTGTTTTCCATTTTCCTTTCTTCTCTGGGATACCAATCAGGTGTAGGTTTGGCCTCTTGAAAAATCACACATCTCCTGTAGGCTTCATTCTTTCTTTCTGAGTCTTCTTTCTATTTTTTTTTTTTTTACAGATCAGGTTAATTCCATGTTCTGGTCTTCAAGTTCTGAGATTCTTTCGTTAGCTAGATTCATTCTGCTTTCTATGCTTGTTATCTTGTTACTTATTTCCTGAATGAAATCATTTATTGCTAAAATCTCTGTTAGAAGTTATTTCAGGGTTGCAGCTTGTCTTTCTTAAGTCTCATTCACTCTTTCCATTAATTCCCTAATCCCAGTTGTATTTTGGGGACAGTCGTTGGTGACTTCCATTCTTTGGGCACCAAGGTTGATTTTTGGGGAGTTTTATCTTTGTTACACTTGAAATTGCCTGTGGTCTTCCTTTGCTTTTTCATCAATTGTGACAGATCTCTTGTTTTTCTCATTAATTCTGTTATTCAGTGTCAGTGGGAGAGTCTTTCCCTTCTGATGTTTGCTCAGCCCACTATTCTTACCTGATCCATGTTCTGGATTTGTTTTATTTTGAAATAGGACCATGGGTGGGAAGCTTTGCTGTCTCTTGTAGATTTTTAAAGTTAAATAAAGTAGGGCATGGGGCGCTAGAAACTACTTGCAAATTACAATATTCACTTATTGTGGTATGTGTTCCCTGAGCCCAGCTCCCCATTACCACTCTATATGATGATGCAAAACAGAAACCAACACAAAAAACAATTGAACACACACATACTCAGATATACACACAAACTTCAAAATAAGCTGGAATAACAACGAAGTGAACCAAAACAAACCGCAACAACAACAACAAAAACTAAGAAAACTGAACCCACACAGATACTCCTAGCACAAAGTGAATGGAGAAGAAAAACAAAAAGACTGAAAAAAGAGAAAAGAGAAGGAATTCACATCAAACCCTCACACACATATTGGCACACACCTAAATTTTCATTAAAAAAATGAAAATTAAAAAAAAGAAGAAGAAAAGAGCAAAAGCAAACCAACAACAACAAAATTGAGAGATGAACACTCAATCATTCACAAACACACATAAACAAAAAAACAACAAATAAAAGAAGAAAGAAATAGAAAAAGAAGAGATCAGAGAAAAAAAATTGGAGGGATGCAGATCAATCCCTCACATACACATTCATGCACAAAGGAAATATATTTATAAAATAGAGGCGGAACGATCGCCAGAGCCCAGCAGGTCAAGACTGCAGTGGCCGGGAGCGGCTACTGCACTCCAGTCTGGGTGACAGAGTGAGACTCCAACTCAAAAAAAATAAAATAAAAAATAAATAAACAAATAAATAATAAAAAAATGAACTCCAGCACTTTGGGAGACTGAGGTGGGTGGATTGCCTGAGCCTGCGACTTTGAGACCTTCCCCGGGCAACTTGGCAAGGCTTCGTCTCTACAATAAATAAAAAACTAGCCAGACATGGAAGCGTGCACCTGTAGTTCTGGCTACTTGGAAGGCTGAGGTGGAAGGATTGCCGGAGTCCAGCAGGTTGAGCCTGCGGTGGCCGGGAGCGTGACCCTACACTCCAGTCTGGGCAATGGAGTGAGACTCCAACTAAAAAAAAAAAAAAAATAGATGAGCTAACAAACGGTCAAAAAAATTTTTTTTAATTAAAAATTAAAAACAAAACCCTGCCCTCTAATCAGGTCTCTCCTGCAGAGCCACTTCTTTCACTTTCTCTTCAGTTTCTGGAGCAGAGGAGGAGGAGGAGTAGTGGAGGGGGTGTGGCTGTGGTCCTCCCCTCTCACTCTTGCATGGTCAGGGAGAACTCCTCTGGTGGGAAAGTGCGGGATTGTCTCTTCCCCAGGTATGTACTGGTTGTGGATTACCTAGCCAGGCCTATCCTGGACTGGAGTTCTCCTATTGTGACTGACGTCCAGGCGCTGCATGGATGTCTCTCTCAGTCATGGCCCAGCTCTGTAGGTCTGACTTTCAGATGATTGCTGGGGAAGAGTGGGCTTGGATCAGCCACAGACTCACCACTGATCTCTTTGGAGTCCTTCCTAGTCCCTTTCTGTCCACACACTTTGTCCCACAGCTGGATCAGAGTAGGGGTGGGGCAAGTGGGACTCTGAGTTGGTCAGGTCCTCTGAAGTCTATGCTTTCAGGATATTCCCTCTGCGTCATGATCAATCCCTGAGTAGTTGATCCGCCAGTCACAGAGATAAGGTCTGTTGCACCACGGTGAGCAAGTCGGAGCACATTCCTTCCCAGCCTTCAAGATAGTGGTGGGGTGCCTCTCTTTCCCTTTTCCGTGGGACTTTGCCTCTGGACTACCTCCACAGACCCGGCTGCCAGTGCCCTGCCAGTCGCTGAAGTGGTGAGGCAAAGTCAAGAGCTGGCAGTCTCTCCTGCCGCAGTGGTGAGGCAGAGCCTTGGGTAGTAGTCTCTTCCAGCTGCTTCTTCACAGGAAAATTTTGTCCATTAAAAAAAAAATGGCACTTGGCTTCTGAAACCTGGGAAGAGCCAGGGACCAAGAGAGAAGCTGCAGCACCAGATGTTGCACCAGGGCCCTGGCCACTTGCTCACACACCCCCACTTAATCAATCTCTCCCAGCATTTTCTGGCACCAGCTGCTGCACCAGGAAAGCCCTGGCCCCTGGCTTCCTAGCCCTCACTCAGTCAGCCACTCACACGCCCACTTGCTCACTAGCATGTACACTAAATTTTCCATATACTCACTCATTTACACCAGTACTCGCTTAGTCTGGTTGACTCAGCTGCTATCTTTCCGACTTCCTGTCTTTAGGCTTTACACAAGATTTAATTCAGCACTGAGGCTGAAATTTCTTGCATTCTTCTCCCAGGGTTGCAGCTTCTCCTTGTCTATGCCTTCATTTCAGGCTGTTCTCTCCTCATGTCTCCTTGCTCTTGTTTTAAAGAAGCAGTATCCATTCAAAACTTCTGGTAACCAGACATATGTCTCCCAAAGTTTTCAACTTTCGTTTTCTGTGCTTTCATCACGTTTTATAGAACACCCCTTTGTTTTATTCAGAATGTGTGCCCTTAGGTGGGACAGAGTCATCAAATCAAAGTGATTTTCTAGTGACAGTTTGGATATGATAAACTTGACCCTTTCAGTTTCACTCTTACATTGCATACTTTAGCCTCTACAGTATAAAGGTGAAGATCAGATTAAGGTGCTCCATTTGTTATGTTTAATTGCCATTTCATTAAGGTATATCTTTCTCTCTGGCCATGAAGTCAGATATGCCATGTGGTACTCTGAGTAGAGTCTTGAGTGACACTTTCCATGCTGGTATGCATGGCTTCCTCTAGTTCTGCTATCTTTCCTTCAAGTGTCTGGGTCCCCTGCATTTGACTATGTCCCCTAATCACTGTTATCCAGGGAGTTGTTTTCTCTAAAGCTAGAGAGACAGAGAGAAAATTGTCATCTTAGTCCTGTGCAATGGAACTTTCTGTGGTGATAGAAATACTCCATAATCTGCACAGTACAATAGGTCTCAGCAGTATAAACGGCTATGGAGCACTTGAAATGGGATGAGTATCTCGTAGGAACTAAATTTTAACATCATTTTATTTAATTAATTTAAAATTTAAGTATGAGTAGTTCCACATGGCTAGAGGCTACTGTTTTGAACAATGCCGCTCTAAATTATGAAATCCCTACATGCCATAACTAGATCCAAACAAGTGGAATGATTCAATGCACTTTCTTAATTGTTTCAAACTTTTTCCTCTCTTCCTCTTCAGAAATCTGTGATGTTTTCCTTGAGAACTTCTCAATCCACCCACCTGGACAGTTTGTCTCCTGGCTGGTACTCTAGGATTCAGCATACACTTTTCTCTTAGTTTTGGTTTTCAGCACTATTGCCACTTTGGACCTTTGTGTGACTTTATCATCATATTGTTTGAAAATCAAGAGGAAGTGCATCGTGCCTGTCTCATCTGTCTGATGTCACTATTCATTTCACAAAGATTAGTATTCCCAAATGATACTGGAGTTATGCTTATAGATATATCTTCTCATTTTAGAAAAATGCTGCCTTCTAAGGGTTTTGCTATCTTATGACATCCCTCAGAAATATCAAGTTATGATTCCTATTTATTTATAAAATGATTTATGCTTTTCTTTGTATGCAGTTTACCTGTTTTGACTATTGTATCAGATATCTAATGCCACAAGAGTGCTGCATAACAACAGCTAGAAAACCTCAATGCATACAATAAGTGCTCATTGCTCATGTGTTTAGGTAGTTAGTGAACATCTCTGCTAATCCTGACTGGATCACTTATAAGCTGGGTGTGGATGACCCATTAGCTCTCTAAAGAGATAAGTGGGTACCTCAGTCCTACTCCCTGTATCTGTTCTCTTCCTGGGACCAGCAGACTGAACTGAGTATGACTTTCTCACAGCAGAGGAAGAAGCAGAAGAATAAACTAGAAACTCAGAAATGCCTCTTGGAGTCAAAGCCTGGGACTGGCCCACCATCACTTCAGCCCATTGTATCAGATAAAGCAAGACACAAAGTTGGTTCGCAGTCAAGAGGTGGACACACAGATAGCTTCTCTTTGTTGAGAAGAGTTGCCGATGACATGACTGACACAGTGGATCCTGGGAAGGAAGAAAGAATGGGCTGATAATTCATTCAACTTACCACAATAAATTTTTCAGCAACCATATAGAAGGCCTTTAGGCAGTTCTGTGAATATGTATTTGTATATCTTTTGTGAGCAAAGCAAAAATTGTGATAACTGAAATGTTGATTTATGCCCTGTGACTACTCCACATCACATAATAAGCACTTGCTCAAGAAAAATGGTCGGTCCTTAGTTCTAACATCTGCATTCCTATTCCTGGAAAAATGATGGCTGCCTCCACCATGCGGTGCACCCAGCATCTGGGAAATGAGAAATGAAAATGAGTATGAGTTGCCAGAGGTTGCAAAGGGCCAAATGACTACCTGTAAAGAAATTCCCTATAAAGAGAGTGGTGGGGCTCTCCTCTGGCCATAGATACGGCTCTTGGCCAGAGTTCTTGAATCTTTGGGCCTTCCAGCACAAGCCAGAAGTCAGAATTGTTATCAGAGAGCCAGAACCCCACCAAAGGCAGCATTTCATTGTGATCTTGACTGCACCGGAGCCATAAAGCTCCTGCATGTGGACACTGGATTCAGCTCTGCAGGGTGGAATTCTGCAGGTCAGGACTAATTTCTGCAGCATAAGGATTAACAGAATCCACTCAACCATAAGAACAGGGAGGTCTCATCCGAGCATCTTGACCAGTGAATCCCTGGAGGCTCCCAGAGGGTCAGTAGCAATGGATGACAAGAGCTCCAACTAAGAGTGTTTGTTAGAGGACAGGTTTCCTCACTGAATCTTACATCTGGGACAGTAATACTGAGAAGGGACAAGCTGCCTCTCTCTTTCCATATTTTTCTTGAATTCCATACTTCCTGCGTATGCCTGTTTTTCATATCTCCAAAGTCATTTGCTCAGTAAGTATTTACAGGACACCTGCTATGTGGGGGAGTGCTGTTCTAGGGACTGGGGCGAGGGCCCGTGGACAGAAAAGACAAGGTTCTGCTCTCATGGGCTCACCTGGGGGCACGTGGAGGGGAATCAGCAAGTTCACAAATAACGTATGCTCTAATTTACAGATGGCGCTAAATGTACTGAAAACATTAAAATGGGATAGGGTTAGGAGAAATAACTGAAGACCAGGATACTTTAGTTCTAGAGGCATCTCTGTGAAAGCTGGTTAAGGATCCTGCCATCCAAGGATAAGCCAGGTACATCAGAATCAACACACGTTGGACATTTTAATCTGTCCTCTCCAGGACTTACAGTGACTATGAAGAGTCATACAAATGGGGAAAGAGATTGTGCACATTGCTGGACTCTCTAGCAGCATGAATCCCAGACGGCTGCCCATATTCAGCCTTTCCCAGAAACACTGATAAGGAGGACTTTTGTACCTAGGCCAATGAATGGACATTTCAGACAGATGTTTGCAGTAGTTAGCATGTTCCTGACTAGTCAACAGCGACATTTCTGCAACAGCTCCTACCAGGTGGTCTGTAGGGAAATTTGTATGTTCAGTTACCTGAAGAGTTTGCATCTGCCCTTATTATGATTCATAAATTGATGGATATTTAAAAGTAGAAGTGTTGATGCCAAAGTATATTTCACAAACTTAAAACAATCCAGACAAAATGAAAACTACTCAACACACTGCAATCCATGGACCCTGACCTCCTGACCTTCTTGAGTGAGTTTTCCTCACTCAGCAGTGCAGGGAGAGGACTCCAAGGATAGTCTGGAGACAGTGTCCAAAGATGGTACATCATCAAGTATTTCAAAATATTTACTTAAATTTACTGGAGGTAATGCTCTTTTTATAACTTGTATGCTTATAACTTTAACTTTTAAACAGATTTTTAGGCGTGTATTATTTATAAAAGCAGGATGATCCAATAAACTTTCCTATTCCACAATGGGTGGGAAATTGTTTGGATTATATGTCACTACAGTTACTGCAGAAATAGCATATAGAATACCTATCTTCTCCATTATCTTATTGTATTTTCAACTCGTCACATACACAATTAAAATAAAATGAGTAGCTGGGCTCGGTGGCTCAGCCTGTAATCCCACGCTTTGGGAGGCTGAGGTGAGTGGATTGCCTGAGCCCCTGGGTTCGAGACCTGCCTGGGCAGGGAGACCTCATCTCTACAATAAATCAAAAAATCAGCCGGGCGTGGTAGCGCACGTCTGTAATTCCGGCTACTTGGAAGGCTGAGGCGGAAGGATCGCCAGAGCCCAGCAGGTCGAGGCTGCGGTGGCTGGAAGTGGCCACTGCACTCCAGTCTGGGCTACAGAGTGAGACTCCAACTCAAAAATAAAATAAAATAAAATAAAACGAGTATATATATGCATATGATCTGTGTGTATCTATACTTATATCTCTATTTATATACGTTTAATCTCACTTTTCTCTTCAATCAGAACAAGAACTCACTTCCTGAGTAGGTTTTTAAAGTTGAATGTGATTTGTACTTTTTAAGGTAAAAGAGTGATAAGAACACAGTAGAGTGCAAGGTTCGCCTGCCTGGATCTTAATGCTGCATCTGCAGTGGTAAGAATGTTCTTAGTGGCATCATGAAACAGTGCTAAGCTACTTAATTTTTCTAAACCTTGGCTTGTTCATCTGAAAAATGAGAATAATAATACCCCTATCATGTGATTGTTGTGCAATTAAACACGTGTGTATTAAAGTGCATGGCACAGAGCTGGGCACTAGGAGCTCAAACTATGTCACATGAAATACAGATACACTTGGTGGCTGTCTTGGGCACCAGTGATGATGAATCAGCACCCATCCCTGGACATTGTCCAGTTTCCTAGTCCTCACTTCTCTGTCTCTTCATTGATACTGTTTTTGTTTATTTGTTTGTTTCTACTTTCAGCACTCTCAAAATATGGCAATTTGTAAAGAAAGAACATACTGAACACACCTTTTCTGTCACATGACCACCATCTTTCCCTGCTTCCCTATCAGAAGCATGCCTTATAACCATTGGGAGTCTAAGCATGTTGCCTCCCAGTCATAAAATAAACAACTAAAAGGATAAAAAAGGGATCTTCTGATGAGTAATACGGCAGAGATCCTCACCCAGCCATACTGAATTCTGATTGGTTGGTTTCTCAACTATTCCTTAAGAATAAGAGTGGAATTCTCAGATTACAGGTGGTTGGGGAGGTGGAACTAAATGTTAGCTAAATTCTCCTCTCAGGACAAAAAATATATATATATATTTATTAAGGGGAAATATGAAAAGATGTACGCAAGGGTTGAGGATCACACAAATGGAACCCAGCTGTCTGCGTGGCACATCTGCTCTTGGTCGATCTCCATTCACATTCTTTAGTCTGTGAAATTCTTCAATCCTCCTACAATTTCTGCAAAGTCCTAGAGGTGCAAAATTTGGTTGATTCACTCAAAAATCCACTTGCCAAGCCTGTGACGTGTTTAGCCAACTTGGATGCGAGCACAGCCTATGTCATCTCTCTTTCTGCTCCCACCCTCCACACTTTCCTTCTTTGTGCCTTGTGTCCTGGCAGGTCCATGACTTCTTCCATTTGTCATCTTTATGCTTAACTTTTGTAGCATGAGCAGCCTCCTGTGTCTCACTCTCCACCCCGAGAGGGTTTTTTGAGTATTTCTTCCAAATGAAGAAGAGCTGTGAATAGATTTTTCTACCTTATCCCTCAAGTAAAAAGAAAATAGGCTCAATTTTATAGTCAACATTATACCAAAACGGGAAGACCTGGATAACTACTGTATGTGGAAACAACATAGTAGTTGCCTTGGCAGAAAGAAAGGCCTACCTTCACCAATTCTAGCCTCATATTCTCCTTTTCCTTCCAATAGCTCCCTGGAAACACTACCCACGTGTCTTTGATTACCAGAATTCCCCTCTGTCTTTGATTATCCAAAGTCAGCACGAGGCAGTAAATAATTTTATAGGATTTAAAGTTTTTGGTGCAACATGGTGACTATAGTTAATAACAACGTATTGTGTACTGGAAAATTGCTAAAACATACCCATGTGTGACTGCTGCATATGGTACCTCCAGTTTGGGCATGTATGTCTGTATGTGCGTGTTAGGAGTAATTTGGGGAATGGAACAGAAAACAAATGATAAGATAGTGATCTCAATTACTGACTCTGTTCAGGTGAATAGGTACAAAACATGTAGGAAAATGTTAACATTGCCAGTAAAAAACGTCTTCTTCTCTTCTTCATAAAGATTTATAATTTTAGCAGAACTTTATTCTAGTTTCACCTTATAGGCGTCTTGTGTGGATGTTGGGTTGTCAATCTGCCATAAAACATGCTAAAAATGTAAAGTGTGAGGCTGAACTTCAGTTGACTAGACAGTCTGATGCTGTAGGAAAATATACCAAAGAGCCACATGTTGATTTTCAATTATAGAATGCAATCTATTCCTTAATTGCAAGGATAATTGGAAGTGTACTGACACTTTCACCATTGGTATGGATCTATAGTGTATGTCTGCAGGGCACATACATGCTGCTTATTTAGGAAATTTAGCCTTTGTTTGCCAAATATGTTGACATTTTCCCTCACTGCTTCTCTTACCCACTGAGAAAGAGAACTTTTCTTTTTGACTTGCTTGGCCAGATGCTAACAGAAGGACACACTTTACTCCATTAGTCCCCGAGCACCTGCGTTTAGGGTGAATGAGACAAGCCTCCATTATTGGTACATGCCTGGTGTTTTACAGGTGTTTAGGGTAGGATCTGTTGGTAGGCACAGGGCTTGCTCATGTTACCTGAAGTATTCGACGGTTTGTTATAAAAATTCAGAATTAAATACATTCAGAGGGCTCCAAGAAGAATATTGGGCTTCAAGAAGAAAGAGGAAACCTGGAGAATACTTGGGGATTCAAAGTGACTCTTAGGATCTCAGGAGAAAGCATTCTTTCTTCTTCATGCTATGGTCTATCACTGAATGGGCATAGCCAGGGCTGCTGGTTTTATAGCTCCTGCATACACTTTGGGAATCTTCACCCTGGAGATGTGGGGTGCACAGCCAGCAAGGCCATGTGCTGAGGCATTCTCTCCTCTGCTGTCGACTGTTGCGTCTTCTCAACCTCCTATTACACTTTCTCATTCTTTGCTCTCCAGTTTGGAAATAGCATCACAAACCTATAAAGCATGACTTTGCAGATTCACTTCCACTCTTATATTTACAGTTTAATTCATGCCCATGAAAGAGAATCCCTTCAACTCTATGTCATTGGTCTCTGGCCAGCTAATGGTCAGCTGTTCTTGACCTACCCCGGTTCAGCCAGCTTTGGCAGTGGTGGGGTTCTAGAGAAATATAGCGTAAAACATAGCGGCCTAATAGGTGCATTTTCAGCAGTGACTTTGAGTAGGCTGGTTTTCCTGAGTGGAAGCTGTAGAAAGAGAAGGAAATGGACTTAATATTTCTAGAACTATTGTTTCTCAGTGTGTGGTTGCTGTAACCATTGCAGTGTGGAGGCTTAAATGCCTTGGGGCAGAAGTTCTTTCCATGGTTGTAGCTGGCCTTGAGGGAAGTTAGCACACCCCATTTTGATTTATAATCAGTAACATAAAAACCAAATATTCTCTTCAAAAATATAGATAATCACCTGGTGAAAATTCTAGACTATTAGAATCCAGGCCAATGGACAACTATACTAAAATAGTAATAAGCAGAAGTGTGGTTTAGAGTTCCAGCATGCATCTGTAGCTGCTTTGACACTTCACATGAAGAGTGCAAGACCCCAAAGACCTTATCAGTGCGTTCCCACACATAATCTCTTTCTATGCGAGAGAGGTTGGTGAGCTGATAGACTGAATACAAGCTGAAGGTAAGAACTTCCTTAGAAACCCCATTCTCTGTCTTTGAGTATCCAAAGTCAACAAGAGGCAGTGCATAATTTTATGGGATTTAAATTTTTGGGTGCAACACGGTGACTGTAGTCAATAACAAAGTATTGTATACTAGAAAATTGCCAACAGGGTGGAGTTTGTGTTCTCATAACAAAAACATGATAAATGTGTCATGTAATGCATGTTAATTACCTTGATGTAGCCATTCCACAGTGTATACATATTTTAAAACATCATGTTGTACATCACAAATATATACAATTTTTATTGTATATTCCATTACAAACTAAATAACTTTTTTAAAGGAAGTTTTGTGGAGTTTTTGATAAATCTGGTCTATAGTATGCTGAAAAGAGTTTCTTAATGATGCAAATTTCTCAATATATTTTGTGAAAGATGTTTAGTCAGGTGTGTTTTGGGGAAGTGGTACAACAACGGGTGGGGGGAGTACTTGCTATCATTCAAGAAGCAATTTCCCTGCTAGATTTCTCACACCCTCTTTAACATCTGCCTCATCCTGTGTATTTCAGAATCACCACGACAGCAGCGTGCATGATGGACTTGAGGAGGTACCCCCTGGATGAGCAGAACTGCACTCTGGAGATCGAAAGCTGTGAGTATCTATCTCTGTGTTTCTTTTTCATTTGCTTTATGTCTGAGATATTTTTGTCATTATTTGGCATCTTCTCAAAGCACTCATAATTTTACCTACTTTAAAAGGTAGAGATTTAATTCTCCAATTGGCAAATTTTACTGTGAGAAAGAGACAGAGAGAGAATAAAAGAGTTATTCGCCCTAATCTGATTAAGGGAGTCTGTTTGTGCTGAAATATTAAAAATCAAATACCCTTCATTTTGGGCCATTCACTGAGAAGACAGAAAATACCAAGATGCAATTTTCTCACAACGTGCTTCATCACACCTGAGTGGCTGTGCTGCTGGGACCCTAGGCAGTCAGAGTAAAACTCATTTCCCGTCAGGATCTCAGCTTTGCAAGCAGACTATTTCTGTATCATGGCAATTTTCTTCAATTTGAGTAGTGCTCAGCTGCTTTATTGATAATGCAGCTTTGAGTAATTCTGTGTGCGGGACAAGAGCTGCATCATAACATCTAACAATGTCCCTGCTGCTACCTAAACTTTATCTCTTGGCATATCGGGCTGCTGTTTCTGTTGTTGCTTTCTTGTCCTATTATAGATTGGCTTTAACTAGTTTCAGTTGGATTTAGCTTGTCAATATTTACACTGAATTTTTGGTGGATAAATGACATTGACATTGCAGCACACTTGATGCAGTTGTGGCGGGAAGTGAGTGTCTTTGTGAATGAATATATTGAGAGATTGCACTGGTGGTAGGCAAGGATCCAGATCCGGGTGGGGTTGGCCCCACTGTGCCTCACACCTCCACCATACATCACTGTCTTGTTTTCTGAGTGCTGTATTTTCAGAGAAGAGGAGGCTCATGAAGTCATGTCAAGGGATGCATTGTTGAATTGGCTGGTGATACTTACCATAGAGGACACAAGGATCAGTAGAAAGATGATGGTTTTCCAGTAGTTGAAGGGCTATCTTAGGAAGTCAAATGGATTCCGTGTGTCCGGAGAGCACAGCTCCAGTGATTCAGTGGAATTTTCAGGAAGGCAAATTTAGAATCTAAGTAGGAAGCAGCCGCTATTTCAGCTGGCTATTATGTAGTAAGTGGCTTCTGAGAGTGTGGACTCTGTGACTCAATGCAATGAGCAAGGTCAGCTGTAAAAGAGATTCTCCCTCAGAGCTTGTAGTCTCTCCCCAGCAGAGAATCCATAATGTCAGCAATTGAAATGGAAGATGGCATTCTGCCGATTTTCTGACGGCCTGACCGCACACATCTCTGTATAAGGAATAGACAAACGAAAGATGGGTCTTTATTTCCAAACTTGAAAGCAAATTCTTTTTTATTGACCCATAAATTCATCCAACAAATCTTTAGTGGACATCTCGGCACTATAGTCAGCACAGTAATATGTAGAGATGACAGAAAAAAAAAAACCTGCCTTCATGAGGTTTCTATTCCCAAAAAGCCAGGAGACAACTGAACAAAAAAAAGGTGATAAATGCTTTGAAGAAAATAAAATCTGATAAAAAGATAGTGAGTGGTTGTGAGGTGGCTGCTTGTGAGATGGGTGTCAGGGAGGGATTCGGCAAGAAAGTTTTGTTTAAGTCAGTATGCAAACTTGGGGAAGAATGTGCTGTGTGACGATCTGGAAGTGTGTCCCTGCAGGGGCACAGGAGCTTTGGGCACAGCCTGTTGGTCTCAGCTGCAATAGAAGACCAGTGAAGCTGGGCGAGATGAGCAAGGGAGTGGGCTAGACACGCATAGGGGCCAACTCTGTAGGTTCCTGGGGTTCTTGTAAGGAGTTTGGACTTATTTTGTTAATTCCATAGGGAAACTTGAGGGTTTTAAGCAGAGGAGTGGCATGGTATCACACAGAAATGAAGATATGTGTTTGATTAAAGAGAGGACAGCAGATGGGGCTAGGGAGATGGCACTCATTCCCACTCTCTGGTCCACTAGTTTGACTAACATCACATATTGAGTGGATACCTTTTTTGCGATATTATATTTTCAAATTAAAAGTCTGTTTTACTGAGATAATTTTTTTCTTCAGATCTGTGTTTTAATTGATCTTGTTGACAAAATTGAGTTAATCTTTTAGGAGACTCCTGGATGTTACAAGTAACATCAGGCTGCATTGCCCTATTTACTCATTCTCAGGAAGCCATTATTAATCACTAGTTGAACACAAGCACTGTGCTAAGGGCTGAATTTGGAGCTACAGTCCAGCTAGTGACCACTCCTCTTTCTGACGAGACCGCCTTTGCCAATTTCGGAGGGTCAGAATTCTCCGAAAAGGCATTCCTAAAGTTAGCAAACCTCGTGGCCAAGAAAAGCTGACGAAACCACCCAAAATGCCAGGGAGAACACTACTTTTGCTCTGAGTGTCCCTCACATGATCAGTCATTGGTTGGCAAAACCCACCTTCAGTCTTTGAATTTTGAAATAGCTCTTGAGAGGAGTTTGCCTTTCCAGACGCCTTCATACTTGAGTTCTCTTTTTCGCCTACAACTGTCTTTTTCATTGCAGCTAAGATGCATTTCAAATTCATTTCTGTGTGATGCTTAGGCTACCTCTAAAAGTTATACTTTGTAAACAGAACTCTAGGGAGAGCACCCAGTCTCCCCCTCTTCTCGACTTTTCAATACCAGCCTGGGACCAATGAAACAGCAGAGGTAACATAACACTGGAAAGTGAGTTCTTCCTGGCACTTCTCATAGACAAACACATTAAGCAACTCTACGTCAAATACGGCAAAGCCATTATTCTCATTTTATTAATTATTGTTTGTTTAGCCATGTATTTGTAGAACATGTTGCTTCATATCCAGCATCTTCCTGCTTCCCTCTATTGGCAGATGGCTACACCACGGATGACATTGAATTTTACTGGCGCGGTGGGGACAAGGCTGTTACTGGAGTAGAAAGGATTGAGCTGCCACAGTTCTCCATTGTGGAGCATCGTTTGGTCTCGAGGAATGTTGTCTTTGCCACAGGTAAGTCCTGTGTCCACTCCCTTCGGGGACACCAGCTGCATTGGCATGACTGGTGTGATGAAATACGCTGCAGCTGACCCACAGCACCAGGTCATCCAAGAAGAAACATTATGAGTTCTTCATCATCATACCTTCCCCTGTTCTCCATATCTAAAGGAAATGATAAGTTTTGATGGGAAGGAAGGATCACCTAAGAAGAAAAAGCTCTCTGAGTCTGGTTACTGAGAAGTTAAAAGACTGAGGGTGCATTTCACCGATAAATGTTGATCACGTAAGAATCACTCATCCTTGGGCAGATACGAGGCCCTGATGACCTTGGAGGCAGGAAGGAAGAGGAAGGAGGAAGAGGATGTGGATGCTGTTCTTCTCCTGGGAGCGAGACACCTTCTTCCCACTCTGGGCCAGCAGTTGCCTTGGCAGTTTGGGAACTTTGCTACATGCTGTTAGTCTTGCCTTGTTAGATGTGGGCAACTCCTGATACTATCTTGTGAGGGTTTCCCTGGCCTGGATTTCATTGTCGTCTTTATATCAACTGTTCAAAGATAGAGATGGTATTTTCTGCTCTATATCCTTTTTTTTTCCTTTGAGATGGAGTTTTACTCTGTGGCTCAGGCTGGAGTACAATGACATACTCATGGCTACCACAGCCTCAACCTGCTGGACTCACACGATCCTTTCATTTTAGTCTTCCAAGTAGCTGAAACTATAGGCACACGTCACCATGCCCAGCTAATTTTTTGACTTATTTTAGAGATAAGGTAATCTCGCCAAGATGCCCAGGTTGGTCTGGATCTCATGGGCTCAGATAATCCTCTCACTTCTGCCTCCCAAAGTACTGGGATTATACCTCAGTCTATTCTTACTGAGGTTTTACTAAATTATAGCCATGTATATTCTTTTATTTTTATTTTTGGGGTCAGGGTCTCACTATCTTACTCTGTTGCCCAGGTTAGAGTACTGTGGCATGATCATAGCTCAACAACTCCAACTTCTAGGCTCAAGTTATCTACCTCCTGAGTTGCTGGGAGTACAGGCACATGTCACTACACTCAGCCAATTTCTTCCTTTCCTTTCCTTTCCTTTCCTTTCCTTTCCTTTCCTTTCCTTTCCTTCCCCTTCCCTTCCCTTCCCTTCCTTTCCCTTCCTTTCCCCTTCCCCTTCCCCTTCCTCTTTCCCTTTCCCCTCCCTTCCTTTCCTTCTTACTTTCTTTCTACATGATGAAGTCTTGCTATGTTGCCCAGACTGGTCTTGAACTCCTGGACTTAAGCGATCCTCCCACTACCTCCTCCCAAAGTGCTGGGATACAGGCATAAGCCACTGTGCCTAGCCACAACCATGCATATTCTACAGCATGCAGCACTGTCAGTAGCTTTGTACTTAATGAATGTTGTGCATTGTAACTGAGATAATAAATGAAAGTGCTCTGTAAACTGTAATGCAATGCAAAGACCATAAACTCTGGGTTGGAAATACTAAATGAATGCAGAGCAGTTCATATAGCTTGAACAACAATGAGCGGATAGAACAATGAGCAGGTGGGAATCAGCCTGGTCTTCTGTCGACATTTAGAAGCCAACAAGTGGGTTGGGTGTCCCTGGTAGCCACCCGCCTTCCCAGCTCTGACTCATTCTTTAGCTTCATCTTGATGCTGCTTCATCCAGGAAGCCTTTTTGACCTGCTTGGTCTGCCACACTACCACTCCAGGCTAGGTCAGGTGGTTGTTGTGCATGTCAAAGTGCTGTGTTTACCATCTAGCTTTGCCCACAGCTCACAGTGCCTGTCCGCAAAGGCACTTCTCTCTTAGGGGTGACCTGGCCCAGTCATGGCTTACCCCTCCCCAACCCCATTTAGAGTAATGTCTTGGCTATGTGTCTGTGTTCATTAAGTGCACAAAGAGTCATGATCATCACCAGTGGCCCTCCTCCCAACCCCAGACCCGAAGAGACAACATAACTGGTAAGTAGATATTCAAGCCTGAAATTTTATGACACCAAGCAAGTCAATTTGTATGCAGTGCCACTTTGTCCTCTGTCTCAAGAGGGCCTACAAATGTCCCATAGTCTCCTTGATAGAGGACATATGGAGGTCTCACTACGTGTGTAGTTAAAGTCAGTAGGAATGTGGGCTTATCACTAAGGAATAGTGTCCACAACCAAGAAAATTGCCCTATGATACACTGAATAAAATGACTTTATTTTACTTCTAAAACTGGGATTCAAATAGTTCCCTGCTCCAAATGGTATGAGTAAAAGTCCTGTTCAGAACACAGGACAGTATTCCATAGTGGAATAATCCTACCCACACCTGCCTTTGCCTGGAAGATTGCAGTGATGGCTGTGAGGGCTTTGCTGTGAGGATTTCTGATTAGGTATTTGTGGTCAGGCAGGGAAAGTTCACCTGCAGAATAAACATGGTTGGTGCCTGCCACCAGCATCTGCCACCAGCAACCCCCCTCCCCATCAGGAAGGATCACCTGCCAGCTCCGCTTAACAGAGGGCAGATCTCCCTGTGGCAGTGCACTTGCTTCTTTCAAGTGCTGAATACGAACTTGAGTGGGGAGGGAGTGAATAAGGAGCGACATGAAAAACACTTCAAGTCTTGCCCAGTGGGTAGATTTCTGTGCTGCAAAGCACGACCAACAGACAGGGGGCCTGCCCCCCACCTAGAGTATTTGCAACAGTATCTGAAAACCAACTAGACTGGACTAACCATGGAAAAAACTCTGCAGTAGAGGGGCCTTTTGCAGGGTGGGGCACCAACCAGAAGTGAGTGCCCCTGTCTCTCTCACTGAGTGATCTATCTTGAATGACAGTAAGGGCCCGAGAACACAGGACACTGGCTAGCTTCCGAGCTGCAATACCAAAGAGGAAAGACAGAGAGGGAAGAGCTGCTTTTCACAAATGAGGAAGAATCAGTGAAAAGACATAGGGAATCCTCAGCATCTTAAAGAGACAGCACCTGAAAAAACAGCTATCCATGTACAATGGCAGTCCCCTAGAATGACCTACCCCAGAAGATAGCCACAGAACTTAAAGACTGGATGGTGAAAATGAATAAAGAAAACCGCAGGAAAGTAGGAGCATAACTCATCACAGTTGTACAGGAAGTAAAAGCAGAGTGGGCCAATTTCAGAAAGACCCATTCTGAAATACTGGAAATGAAGAACTTCATCCTGGAATTTAGAAACACATTAACAGGCATAGGGAGTAGGAACAATTAGGCAGAGGAAAGAATCTCAGTGCTTGTATACCAAATATGGAATTAACCCAGTCTGTCAACAACATAGAAAAAGGGCTCAAAAAGAATGAGCAAAGCCCCCAAGAGATGTGAGATGATGTTAACAAGCCAAATCTATGACTGATTGTTATCCCTGAAGCAGAAAGAGAAACTGAGAACATCATGAAACAAGCATTCCATTAGATCATCCAAGAAAACCTCCCATATTTCACTAGAAGATGACCATTCAAGAGCAAGAGATTCAGCAATCCCCTCCAAGGTATCATATGAGTAGACCTTCCCCAAGACACATAGTAATCTGCTTCCACAAAGTAAACATGAAAGAAAAATTCCTAAAGGCAGCAAGAGAGAAAATTCAGACCACTTACTAGGGAAGACCCATCAGAATTGTTTCAAACATATCTGCAGAAACACTACAAGGCAAAAGGATTGGAGTTCCATTTCTAACATTCTCAAAGATAAGCAATTCCTACCAAGAATGTCCTAGCCTGCCAAGTTAAGCTTCATCAATGATGGAGAATTAAAACTTTTCCCAGACATCCAATCTCTAATAAAATATGCTACCCCAGATCAGCCCTTCAGGAGATAATTAAAAAGGTGAACACAGAAAAAAAAGAACAGTTATACCCGTCACAAAAGTACAGGCAAGCACAGAGTTAATGGAGGATGCAGAGCATTCACAAAAATGAAAATATACACATACATAAATAAAAAGTAAAAAGGAAGTAAAGCAATGCCCTACAACCCTTATGACAGGGAAAAACTCTCACATTTCAATAATTAATTTGAACATGAATGGGCTGAATGCACCACTGAAGAAGCATAGAGTGCCAAACTAGATAAAGAAACATGATCCAACATTCTGCTGCCTCCAGGTAACTCATCCAATGCAAAGGATACCCACAGGCTCAAAGTTAAAGGCTGGTAAATGACCTTTCAGGTAAATAGAAAGCAGGAAAGAACAAGGGTAGCTATTCTGATATCAGACAGAACAGATTTTAAGACTTCAAATGATCAAAAGTTAAAAAGAACACTACATAATGATAGAAGGATTAATCCACCAGCAAGAAATAGACATCTTAAACATATATGCACCCAACACAGGAGCACCAGGTTTTATAAAACTACTACTAAGTAAACTAAGAGAGTGCATTGATACTCACACAGTTATAGTTGGTGACCTCAGTATCTCATTAGGCAAAAACCAACAAGGAGATCCAGAGCCTTAACTCAACATTTGATCAAATGGATTTGATAGATATCTACAGAACACTCCACCCAATCACTAAAGAGTATACTTTCTACTCATCAACACATGGAGTATACGCCAAGTTCAGTCACATTCTCGGACATAAATTAAGTATGAAAAAATACCAAATGACTGAGATAATACCATGCATCTTCTCAGATCACAATGGAATAAAAATAAATATCACCACCACCAAGAGCCCCCCAAAGCACAAAAAGACATGGGTGCTAAACGACATGTTGCAGAATGACTTCTGGGTCAACAAAGAAATCAAGACAGTAGTAAAAAGATTCCTAGAAACAAACAAAAGCAAAGACACATCTTATCAGAATCTCTGGGATGCCATGAAAGCAGAGTTAAGAGGGAAATTCTTAGCATTGCATGCACACCTCAAGAAAATAGAAAGATCACAAGTAAACAGCATAATGTCACATCTCAAGGAACTAGAAAGGCAAAATCATCTAAATTTTAATTTTAGTAGAAAAATTCAGATCACTAAGATAAAGTCACAATTGCAGGGTATAAAAGGCAAAAATATCATAGAAAGGATCAACAAGACAAAAACCTGATTCTTTGAAAGGATAAATAAGATTGATGGATGCTTGGTCAGATTGACTAAAAAAAGAGAGAAAGTCCAAATAATCACAGTTGGAAATGAAAAAGGCAATGTCATCACTGACCCTGAAGAAATTCAAAAGATTATCAGAGATTATTATGAACATCTGTATGCAAATATTCTAGAAAATTGAAAGAAAATGTAGAATTTTCTGGCATCACACAACCTCCCAAGGTTGAAACAAGAAGAATTTGAAACACTATACAGGCCAGTAACAAGCCAGAAAATTGACTCAGTCATAAGAAAACTCCCCACCAGAAAAGCCCTGGATCATATAACTTCCCAGCTGAATTCTACAAGACATACAAGGAGAAGCTGATACCAACCTTATTGAAAGAATTTCAGGCAATTGAGAATAGTGGAATTCTCCCTGACTCATTTGATGAAGCTAACATCATATTGATACCCAATCCTGGCAAAGACCCAACAAAGAAAGAGAATTACTGGTCAATCTCCTTGATGAACATAGATGCAAAAACTCTCAACAAAATTCAATCAAATAAGTTCCAACTACACATCTCAAGGATCACCCACTATGACAAGGTGGGCTTTATCCCCAGGATGTAGGACTAGTTCAATATTCAAAAAAACTATAAATATAATTCAGCACACTAATGGATATAAAACCATAAACCACACTATTATCTCATTAGACACAGAAAAAGCATTCGACAAAATCCAGCATCCCTTGTTGATAAAAGCCCTTGAACACCTAGATGCAGAAGTAACATTCCTGAAAGCAGTAAGAGCTATCTATGATAAACCTGCAGACAGTATTTTGCTTAATGGGAAGAAGATGGAAGTATTCCCCTAAGAATCGGAACAAGACAAGAATGCCCTCTCTCACCCCTCCTATTCAACATAGTGCTGAAAGTCTTAGCCAGAGCAATCAAGCAAGAGAAGGAAATCAGGAATATCCAAATGGGAAAAGAGGAAGATAAGCTATCCCTCTTTGTGGACAATATGATTCTATACCTAGAAATTCCTACACAGTCTTTCAAAAGCCTCCTCTCGCTGGTAAATGACTTTGGCAAAGTCTTGATTTATAAAATCAACATGCATTTATATACACCAGCAAAAATCAGGTGGAGAACCAAGTAAAAAATCCCATTCTCAATAGACACACACACACACACACACACACACACACACACACAAACACACACACACACACAAAACACACACACACACACACACACACACACACACACACACACACACACACACACGAAGTATCTTGGCATTGCATTTAACCAGAGAAGTGAAAGACCTTTACAACAAGCACTATAAAATGCTGCTCCAAGAAATCAAGGATGGTTCAAACAAATGGGGAAGCATCCCATACTCATGGATTGGAAGAATCAATATTATCAAGATGTCCACCTTACCCAAGGCAAACTATAGATTCAATGCAATACCCAGCAAATTACCGGCATCATTTTTCTCAGACCTGGAAAAAACAATACAGAAATTCATATGGAAGCAAAAAAGAGCACAAATAACCAAAACAATCCTCAGCAAAAGAGGACATATCACACTTCCAGACGTTAAACTTTATTCAAAGCTATAGTAGCCAAGGCATCATGGTATTGGTACAGGAATAGAAACATAAACCAATGGAACAGGACAGAGATTTTGGAAGTAGAAACATGGTCTCTCAACCAACTCATCTTTGACATAGCCACCAATAATAATCACTGGGGAAAGGAGATCATATTTAGCAAATTGTGCTTGGAAAACTGGCTAACCACTTGCAAAAGAATGAAACTGGACTCCTACCTATTACCATATACAAAAATCAACTCAAAGTGGATCAAGGACCTAAACAAAAAACCTCATACTATCAGAATATTAGAAGAAAATGTAGGGAACACCCTTCTGGACATGGGAGTGGGCAATGGTTTTATGATCAAGTCCTCAAAAATGAATGCCGTAAAAGCTAAGATAGACAGGGGGAGACCTCACCAAACTGAAAAGCTTTTGCACAACAAGAGAAAATATCAAGAGAGTTAGGAGGCAACTCAAAGAATAGGAAAAAATACTAATGTCTGCAAATTATGTATCTGACAAATTAAGTCCTAACATCCAGGATCTTAAAGGAACTCAAATGAAGTAAAAGGAAAATAATTCTATAAAAAGTGGGGAAAGGACATGAACCGATACTTCTTAAGAGATGACATACAAGCAACAACAGACACATGAAAAAATGCTCAGCTTCACTAATCATCAGAGAAATGAAAATCATAACTAAAATGAGATACCACCTAACTGTTGTAAGAATGACTGTCATCAATAAGTCAAAAAAACAAAAACTGGTGCTGGTGTGGCTGCAGAGAAAAGGGAGTACTTCTATACTCTTGGTGAGAATGTAAGCTAGCTCAGTCTCTATCGAAAGCAGTGTGGTGATTCCTAAAATAACTAAAATTTCATCTTCTGTGCTATCCAACAGTCCCTCTCATGGGAATATACCTGGAGGAACATAAATTGTTCTATGAAAAAGATACCTGCACACGCATGTTTATTGCTGCTCAATTCATGATAGCAAAATCATGGAACCAAACCTGCTGCCCATTGAGAATGGACTGGATAAAGAAACTGTGGTGCATATACACAATGGGATATTACATAGCCATAGGGAAAAACAAAAGCATGCCCTTTGCAGCAACTTGGATGCAGTTGGAAACCATCATACTAAGTGAACTATCACAGAAATAAAGAACTGAATACCTTCATAAGTGAGCCCCGACCACTAGTTACAGTAGCACAGGGGTGAGATCAGCAGTTGCTGGACACTGCTAGGGGAGAGAGGAAGGGAGGAGGATGAGAAACATGTAACAACACAATGGCTACCTGGTCCACTACCAGGGCAATGAGGGCCAGTTAGAAGTTCAGAGTTCACCTGCATGCAGCCTACTTATGTAGTTAATCTTTATTTATACCCGAGAATTTTTAAAGAATAAATACATTATTCTTTAAAATATTGTAATATTAAATATTGTCCTAACTCATTTTCCTGTCTCCAAGTGTTCTGAATTAACAATATTTCAATCACTAAACAGGATTTCAGGACTTTCTGTCCTGAGAGAGAATTCTCAGAAAAGGGCGTAGAAAAGAATAAACATTTTGAAAGTTTATTGGGACCAGACGATGACATCACTAGGTGATAAGGGATTGTTCGGCTCCCTTGTAATCTTACAGGACTGCAATGGCTTGCGGTTCATTGCTGACTGAAATGTCTTCATACCACACCTGACTGTAATCTGTTTTCCTCCCCTTCTAGATTACAATGCTTTTCCTTGTCTTCAGCTTTCATTGGCATCATTATGATGTTCTGAGTTGTAGTTTTCTCTGTAGGTGTTCTTTCCAGAGTTTATGGATCTTCTCGAATCTTTGAGGTCTCTCGCAGTTTTGGAGTATTGTCAGCCACCATCTCTTTAAATGCTGCTTTTACTCCAGTCTTTCTCTTCTTCTAGAATCCCAGTGACACATAAATCAGGTCTCATCATATCTTCTCTGTATCCCACGCTTCTTTCCATATTTTGCATTTTGTGTTCTCCTCAGCCTTCATGCTGGAAATTCTCTTTTGAAGAATTTATCTTTTGGAGAGGATCTATGCTTGCGACTGCTAGGCAACTGGAGGTATCAGCAACCTAGGAGAAGCTTTATCTACTTTCTGGGATGTGGGTAATTTTGAGTGCTGATTCAGTGTTTGAGCACATGTGAGTCCTTCTGGTTTATCTTTACACCTTGAGCAAAACTCTTGGTCTGTGTCTCCAGTTCTTGCCCCCTTATTCCCATGAGCCTATCAGATGGTCTAGTTAGCCTTTCATCTATCTCTTGTAAAAGCTGCAGCTACCTGGAACATGGGGCTCTCCTCTCTGTTTCCTTTTTTGCCTAGATTTGGGTCTAGAGTTTTCTGGCTTATTAACCCTCCATTGCCTTCAAGGAGATATATTTAAATTTTGCCCATATTTCCCCCAGCCATTTCAAGTATATGGCTTACTGTGCCCAAATGCCATGGTTTATTTTTTCATAAAAGCTTACAATTGTTTCACTGTCTAATTCATATTTAGTTTGGGCTATTAATATGTGGGAATAAAAAATAAGACAATTTAGGAAACATTTTTCATAATTACAGTTCAGAAAATACAAACCACTTAATTTTGCATTTTTCTGGTAATACAAAGGAAACACCACAAGTAGTGTGGTACTGAGGAAAATACTTTAAAGCTCCAAGTCAGGATATCTGAATCTTTGGTTGTGATAGTAACATGCTGTGAATATGTGAGCAAAGCACTTGAATAACAGACAGGAGGCAGGTAAAGGGATCAGGTTAAAGCAAAGGCTGAATTAAAGTTATTTCAACAAATATATTCAACTCAAAATCAAGGAGCTCCTTAAATATCACATATCACCCTGGACACACAGGTCACCAGATCAAGACTTCAGCTTTTGCATTGGTCTTGAATATGTGTCTTGCTGAGTTGCCAAATTTAGGAAGCATAGATTTCGCCAAATCTGAAATTCATTCTAACTTTTTAGTTTTCTTTCTGTTGAGAGATTGAGATTTTTGCAAGCTACATGGAGAACAGATTATTTCATAAGCTTCTTTAATTATGTGATGTTTTTATTTTTCTTCCTTTTTTCTGTGGTACATTTGGAGAGTGATATATTCTGACAGTGACATATTTCAAAACACTTCAGCCAACATTGGAAAGAAGAAAAAGGGAAGAATCCAAAATGAATGATGATGAAACATTTCAGTTAAGATACGTGAATTCTCTATTCTTCAAAAATCAGTTTTAAAAAATTGCTTTGCTTCTTTGTTAATAATTATGACAAATTACAAAATTTTAGAAGTCCACATGTCCCACTGTTCATACTGCATTATCTGAGGAATGGGCCGCCTAAGTCCCAATCTCCACCCCTACGCAATATGTCTATGTAGCTAATACACATTGTATACCCGGAATCTAAATTTTTTTTAAAGAGTCCATTTCTGAGCTCCAAGCATTAGTCTTTACTAAACTAAGGCCTTATGAGAAAATGTCCTTTGGGACTAAGAATATCATCAACTAACGATATAGAGAAGATACATGAAATACTAAAAGACCTAATTATCATCAATCTTTTATTAATAATTTCATTTAACCTTAAATTCCAGAGACAAATTTCCATTTTTCTCCCCATTGACTTTTGGTTGGAAGGATCTTTAAAGAGGCAATTCACCTGTGCTTCCTAGCCAGGTACCACCATTAATCCCTCAGTCCAAAATGGCAGACCAGAGCATGTTCTGGACCAAAGAATAGCTTAACTATCTTAACTTGTTGCTGTGGCATCACCTTTTTTAAAGGACCTCTGGCATACAAAAATTATCTTGCTCCAGAAGCCAAGTTTCTTCAGAAATTCATTGTTCTATATCTCCTTCACAAAAGAACTCTTGTCTATCTTTGTCCTTTAAAATTACCTTTTAGGCCTTTAGCAAAATTTTAAAAATATGCTTAATGGTGAAAAGTCTTTGATTACAGAATCATGAGCAGAGAACACATGGGAGAAAAAGGAACGGAAAGGAACTTGCATCTACTGGCTGTGTATTTTGTGTCAGATAGTAGGTTTTGTATTAGAGGTGAATGAAGCCATTTAATTGTAAGCAAAATTCAAGTAGATATTTTTTTCTTTATAGCAGATTAATTGAGCTATAATTCACATACACAATTCACCCATTTAAAGTGTACAATTGATGATATTTAGTATATATACAAAGTTGTACACCATGACCAAAATCAACCCTAAAATATATGCATATTTTTTTTGAGTTGGAGTCTCACTCAGTCGCCCAGACTGGAGTGCAGTGGCCACTCCCGGTCACTGCAACCTCAACCTGCTGGGCTTTGGTGACCCTTCCCCCTCAGCCTTCCGAGTAGCCGGAACTACAGGGGCTTGCTACCACACCCGGCTGATTTTTTGATTTACTGTAGAGATGAGGTCTCACCAAGTTGGCCAGGTGGGTCTCGAACCCGCAGGCTCAGGCAATTCACTCACCTCGGCCTCACAAAGCGTGGGATTACAGGCTGAGCCACCGAGCCTGGCCATTCCTAGAATATTTTTATCACCCCAAATAGAAACCCTATACACATTAGTAGTGACTCCCTCATTTCCCCTAAGCTGCCTTCTCTAACCTTTTGCAACCATTAATCCACTTCCTGTCATATAAATGGAATCATGTAATATGTGGTCCTTTGTGACTGTCTTCTTTCACTTAACATGATGTTCTCAAGGTTCATCCATGTTGTGGCCTACATCAGGACTTTATTTCTTTTTATTGCCAAATAATATTCCATTGTATTTTTATATCACATTATGTTTAGTCATCCGTTGTTGAACAATTAGTGTTGTTTTTATTTTTAAGAATAAGGCTGCTATGAGCATTCAGGTGTAACATGAACATGTTTTCATTTCTCTTAAGAAATGAACCAATGAACTTGGCAGTGGAATTTCTGGGTTATATGATGACTCTGCTTAAGCTTTTAAAGAATGTCAGACTGTTTTTTAAGGTGGTGGCACAACACTACATTCCTACCTGAAGTATATGATGGTTTAGGTTTCTCCACATCCTCATCAACTCTTATTATTGCCTGCCCTTTTTTTTTTTTTGAGTTGGAGTCTCACTCTGTCACCCAGGCTGGAGTGCAGTGGCAATCTCATGGCCACTGCAGCCTAGACCTGCCGGGCTCAGGTAATCCTTCTGCTTCAGCCTTCCAAGTAGCTGGAACTACAGGCACACACCCCCATGCCTGGCTAACTTTTTGATTTATTGTAGAGATGAGGTCTCGTCAAGTTGCCCAGGTTGGTCTTGAACCTGTGGGCTCAGTCAATCCTCTCACCTCAGCCTCCCAAAGTGCTGGGATTATAAGCGTGAGCCACTGCACCCGGCTTTGTCTGTTCTCTTTGACTGTAGCCATCCTAGAGGGTAGGATGTGGTATTTCATAGTGGTCTTGATTTGTACTTCCCTAATGACTAATGATGTTGAGCATCTCTTCATGTGCTTTTTGGGGCATTTAACTATCTTTGGAAAAATATTTATTCAAAACCTTTTCCCATTTTTAAATCCAGTTATTTGCATTTTTTGGTAAGAAATCTTTATTTATTTTGGATTCAAGTTTCTTATCAGATATATGATTTGCAAAGATTGTCTCCCATTCTGTGGGTTGTCTTTTCACTTTCTTGATGGTGTCCTTTGCAGCATAATAGTTTTTAATTTTGATGAAGTATAATTATCTAATTTTTTTCTTTTGTCATTCATGATATTTTTTGTCCTTGATTTTACATTCAAAAAAACAGAGGATCTGAAAGGATAGTCAGCTTCCCCAGAAGAAATATTCCAAATAAACTGAAAGACTGGATTGTTCAAACATTCCTGTTCTTTTCTACAATTCCATGTGATTCAATACTCACAGACTTTAACTGTGGAAGATCAGAAAAGAGTCATTGCCTGGTTGAAACAATATTTGAAACAGATTTGTTTTTTTTAGCTTCAATCCTGTGTGACCTCTCCTTTTTTCTATTTCATGTATTTCCTTTCCTATGAAATTTCCCAACATATTTATAATAAGATAACTCGTATTGGGAATGAGAATTAGTAACACAATTTTTAATTTTAGGCTGTATTAGCAGAGTAAACGATAGATTATAGATGCATAGGGAAGCATGATAAAGGGTCAAAGAGCAGCACTAAGTGGCTCACAAAGCTTTTTAAGCCATGGTGAGAGGGCCCCTCCTTGGCTGCCTTGATGGGATGAGGATGTGTGCATAGATGAGCTATGCTTCAGTTGTTAAAATATCAGCTTATTACTTTACAGATATATTTGTGGCTGTTAGCACTCTACAAAGCTGGCATGACCCTCTATCTCTATATTTTAATGAGTTCTTCAAAAATATTAATGCCTAGAGAGTGATATAAATCAAGACTGGATTAGAGCTCTTATAATGCATCTGGAGAGAAAAGGTTAGGATCAGCATCTTCACTAAATAATTTTGCCAAGGAAGCCCTGAATTGGAAAGATGCACTTGTGTTTGGGGACTGTGCCTCTGTCTGTTGGCTCAGCATCTACTCAGAGACCTGACTTCATCTGCATTGGCACACAGGTTTTAGGGCTTCAGTGCATTTCAGTTGTAATTTTAAAGCTTCTGTTGCCATTTGGAAGAGGATGTCTTGGTGCAGCTGACTCACTACTTCTCGGCTTTAAGTTATTGGCCACTAGCTAAGATCACTTGGGAGTTTTCCTCAAAGATACAGCATATATTATGGCTTTCTGTCCTACCAGTGTAAGGACTTTGTCTAACAGAGCTACAAAAAGACTTTCATGTGTTCTTTAAGATACGCATCAAACTGCAAAAAACTTTGCCTAGCAGAATAGATCTACTATCTCTGATAATTCTGTTTACAACATTCTGAGGCCTCTGTCTTTTGATATCCTAAAGGGCTGTGCTGGATTTGTTACCTTGCTTGAAGGAATCCTATTCAACCATAAGTGTCTCAGTTCAGATACCATGAAATCTTTCCTAAATCACTAAATCATGTATCCTAGAATATTTGTGTATCTCCAGTAGAGTGCACTGTCATTACCGGGGTCAGTTGTGATTAGTCTCTCTGACATGGGTTGGGAGTTTGTTGAGAGCATAGACAATACTTTTATTCACCTTTGTTGTTTTCCCCATTTGCCATTCCCACGTCAGAGCCTGGGATGTGTGAGAATATGCTGAATGACTAAAAATTTTGTTGCTTTGAAGTGTCATTTCACTTTTAACAAATAGAATGAATGTGCTAAACAAATACATAAGAAAATGGTGTATTTTCTTACAAACTCTGTGTCAATAAGTATCTTGGAGAATTTCCAGATATTAGGACATTTTTGAAATTAGTTTAGTATTCTCTTCCTCACGTCCCTAATGATCTTTTGAGCGTTTGACTATACATACAAGTCATTGGTTCCTCACATTATAAGAGTGAGTGTCCTCAAGATAGTGCCATCATATTTCATTGTATGGGTGTAGGTGTCAATATCAGCTTCTACTGGGAACAGCTTCCCTGAAGATGTACTTTGAAAAATGTTAAGAAAGTTGACTTGAAAAATTGAAAGTTGGCAAATATGGTAAATGACATTACCATTCAAACATATTTATTGCTCGTCTCTTAGAGAAGATTAAACATTCTCACTCTGCTGACTTAAGGTTTGGCAATAAGACTTGCTCTGACCAATAAAATGTGACAGGAAGTATGTGTGGTACTCCTCCCACAATGTACAACAGTGTTATAGACATAGGGAGTGAAGCAGATTTATAGCCAAGGAAAAAAATCTTTTTTATAAACTACTGATATTTGGGGGTTATTTGTTACTGCAGCATAAGGCAACTAACTTATCCTGACTGATCCAAAGACTATTACAAAGTATGGTGGATATAGTGAGATTTATCTGAAGCAAGGAGAAGCAAATAGTAAGTGATAAGAAAGGCCAGAGATTGCCTTGAAATTACAAACTAAGAGCTAATATTGAAGTTCCTTCAATAAAGTTATCAAAATTGCCATGGAATCTCAAACTAAGATTCATTAAAGATATTGAATGTTTTGTGCATTACACTCAACAAAAGAGTCATATGAATACACTAATTACTCCTATTTTCATTCATTCAGCATACAGATGTACTTATTTATAGCCTGTGATGATTTGGACATTTACCTAGGCTTTACAGTATATAAAAAATACATTATTTTTCACAAACTCTGCTTTGAGTACTGTACAAATTACTAAGAAAGATCTTATCTTAGTAAATATTAACAATTATACTTTTAATGAAAAAGCAATTCAAAAGGGTGAATTTGGAGGAAGAAGAAGAAAAGAGTGATGAAAGATGTGCATTTGACCAAACCCTTGAAGTGTGAATAAAGAATGACATGCCTTAAGAACAGTGATTGTGAATCAGCAGAGGCAGGAAATATGCACAATTATTTTGTGGCACCATGGTCCTCTTTCACTAAAAAGTCTTATGCTTAATGCAGAAACATGGTGGAAAATAAAGCTGAAGTTACTGTGGGAAAGCATGGAAAATCTAAAATGACTGGATGAGTTTTTTATGTTTACAGGAAGCCATGAGCCATAGAAGATGTTGAGTATTGCACAACAGTGATTGTCAGTGCTGTGCTTCCTAAGGTACCAATGGAGCAAAGGGCTGGGCACCAAGAGGACAAGGCGCGTGAAGAGGTTCTGACCCACCTCCATGGCACATCGGGTCCATGATCCACATTTACATGGAGTGGAATCCAAAAAAACAAAGCTGTATCAAATCTATGTGAAGGGAGGCTTCATTCCACTGACGGTGTAGGAGAAATTGATTAGCTGCTTGTGGAACAAAAGTCAATGTACTTTTCTACCTTACGTCAAATGCAGAAATAATTCCCAACCCTCCAAATAAGCTTGTGGGTAGATCTCTATCATGAACACGAACTTATATAAGCCTAACACAAGTTTTAACAATCACAAGAAAAAAATGAAATGGATAGATGCAATTACATACAAAAATTTAAGTATCTATGTGTCTCCCACTCAAAACCAATACAAGTTTTAAAGCAGAAAACTGGAAAAATGCTGGCAGAGAATACAGGAATTAGTACATAAATAAGTGCAAAGGCAAACCAGTAAGAGGAAAGAGAGATGAGGAAAATGAATGTGTGGTATAATCAATTAATTCATAAATTTAAATGCAAAAAGCAAACATATAAGAAGTATTCAATTAAAGAAAGCAATTGAAAGGACAAATTTTTCCCAAAAGAACTAGCAAAAGTTATTTATAAGAGCTATTATATTATAATATTGTAATGTTTGGAAAGTGAGATAAGTACTTACAAACTGCTGGTAGTGGCAGTATGCATTGGTGTGATTTTTTTGCAAAGCAGTTTGACTATATGTATCAAAAGTCTTAAACACTGGCCTACCAAATCCTTCTTTGGCATATTCATCCTAAGGAATTAAGTCTAAATATAGCAAAAGGGCTCTGCTCTAAGAATTTCTTAAGACTACTATTTGTAGTTTTATAAAAATGGAAAGCACCCAAATCGACAGCATTCAGGAATCTGTACTTACACAGTCCATGTGTCTATATTTGATGGAGAATTAGAAAGCACTTAAAACTGTGTTTACAAATAATTTGCAGCAACTATGATAATTTTGATGGTGCGATGACAATATACATGCATTTCATCAGAGCTGCGTAAAAGAGACTACACACACACAGACTGGAGGAGATTTTTCAGATTGTCAGTCTTTAAGTGCTGGGTTTGTTAGGTGATTTCTTTTCTCTTTTATATAATCCTGGCTGAAAATGTGCTTGATGCTAAAGTAGGAGGCCTGGAGATCAAATCATTCGTCTTCCACATGGTGGTAATAGTTATATGAGTCAACCAGACCACAAAAGGAAAGAATGCAGAAAGAAACACAGAAATGGACGTGGAATAAAGGCTGGGAAATGTATATTTTGGGGGCAATAGGAGGAGAGGAGCTAATCAGGCTTGGAGCAGAAAGAGATCAAGAAAGGTAGGGTCTCCTGAAGCTTAGGGTGTAGGCATCAGGAAGACAGAACCATCTGTCTGTGAAGGTGGGAGGGGAGGAATCAGGGGAGTTCATGATTAGGGAAGGTCTTTAGGTTTTCACCAGCTGACCTTCAAGCAGTGTAATCAGAATCCAGAACAAAGGGTGTGAGAGGAATGAACTGATAAAGTGGACTGTTAAAATGAGCAGGAGGAAATGAAGGCCACACTTGCCTTGCTCCAAGAAAAACAAAATGAAGCAGAAAAGGCAAATATAACATAAAAGTGGCATCATGCCAGGCTCGGTGTCTCAGCCTGTAATCCTGCACCTTTGGGAGGCTGAGGTGAATGGATTGCCTGAGTTTGTGGGTGCGAGACCCGCCTGGGCAGCAAGACCTCATCTCTACAATAAATCAAAACATTAGCCGGGCGTGGTAGCGCGTGCCTGTAGTTCCAGCTGCTTGGAAGGCTGAGGAAGAAGGATCGCTGGAGCCCAGCAGGTCGAGGCTGCGGTGGCCGGGAGCGGCCACTGAACTCCAGTCTGGGCGACAGAATGAGACTCCAACTCAAAAAAAAAAAAAAAAATGGCATCATGAGCAGGCTGTTTTCACACCATGTAATGGTGGTGATGGTAGGATTCCAAAGTCTGCTAAGTGGAATGTTTGTGTCCAAGGATTATCACGGGGATTCACATGCAAGAAAGCAGACATGTGCTTCTTCAAGGCTCTCCTTAATGCCTCTTCTGTGGCCAAAGCAGAACATCTCAGTGTGCACCACTGCTTTCTCTGGGACTGGACTTGCTTCTTTGCCTCTCCAGTTCTTTTTCTTTTTCTTTTTTTTTTTTTGAGTTGGAGTCTCACTCTGTTGCCCAGGCTGGAGTGCAGTGGCATGCCAACCGCCTCCGAAGTCTCGACCTGCTGGGCTCAGGTGATCCTTCCGCCTCAGCACTCCAAGTAGCTAGAACTACAGGCATGCGCCACCACACCTGGATACTCTCCAGTTCTTAGGGTACTCCTGAGCCATCCATCCCAGTCAGTCTAGGGGCAATGCCTCCAGCACTTGTGTTCAAAGTCATTTTGGACGGGCTAAAAAGATAACTGGTAAAAGTCTTTTTTGCCAAGTAAAGTCTTGAACCAAACCTCCCCTGTCTGCAACGAAGAAGGAACAGTCATTTATTAAAAAATAAACAAGGTATTTGACATTATTTTGTATTCTAAACTAAACATTTTCCCCAAAGTTTTCCTAGATACGGTTCTCAGCTGGACATTTAGTCTTAGAAGAGTATCCTCATTATTTTTCTTATAAATAGACTGACAAATGCTCTCCTTCTAATTCTCTTAAATACCATTGGCAGGCAGAAGTCAACTGCATAGTTGTGGATGGCCCCCTTGGCTCTCGGACTTTTCAAATGGGTGCTGTTGACGTGTGGAAGTCAAAGCACCCTTTTTCTTCAGCTGTCTCTTTTCTCCAACGTGACATCTTTGTCTGTTATCCATAGGTGCCTACCCACGACTCTCCCTAAGCTTTCGGTTGAAGAGGAACATTGGATACTTCATTCTTCAGACTTACATGCCCTCCATACTGATCACAATTCTGTCGTGGGTGTCCTTCTGGATCAATTATGATGCATCTGCTGCTAGAGTTGCCCTTGGTATGTGCTATTTTCAAGTGATATTTGGAATGTAAAATAACCCTTCATTATAGTATTAAGAGAGTTCAAAGACTATCGTTCAACTACCATTTCTGACATCATGACACATGCACTGCCCATATAGTCACTTTTTATCTGAAACACACATTTCACGCACGATTCCCTTGATGTGTTAATTTAATTACAAAGCTCAAATGTGAATTTTCATGCCCATGAAAGGGAAAATATGCTTGCAGAATATTTGCATAATAAAACTATTTTTGACACTAATTTTAAGGCAAGGATTAACATCTCCTGCTCAAAATTATTCCATGGCCCAGAAAGAAGACTTGGTTAATTGTGCACTCTTCTTTTTTTAAGTCAGAAAAATAGTAAAATATTACAGCATGTAATTGGAATTATGCAATTTTATGAGCATTAAAATATGCAGTTAGATTCTGAGTGATTTCCAAAAGCTCATATGATTCTTTCTGACCATTGGTTATTTGATAACTGGATTATTAGCCAGTACACAATATATACTATAGGTTCCAATATTATTTTTAATATTTTGATTATAAGGGAAGACTTTTATTTTCAGAATTATTGTTCTCTATTCAGCTAAAAAGTATGAAATTGTGTGGACAACAGAATCATTTAATTAAATACATTTAGGTAAATACAGAGCTGATGAGCAATCTTCAGTCCATCCTCTCTTTGGATAGGGTTGAATTTAATTACTGAAAGTAAATTTATCAATGGCATGTATAAAAATTGATAGGAAAGCATTATCAACACATTTGCTAGTAGGAAGCTTACAGAAAAACATAAGAATTAAGGATTACAGTTATCCCTGTTTTCTTCCTTTTTTCTGTTGCCGACTTTTCCCAGGTCTTTAGATTGACTATCATTTTTTTATTTCCTAACAGAATGTAAGTACATATGTGCATGTGGATGACAGATATGAGACTCATACTGTTGAAGTTAAGATCAGATTTTTCCCAGGAAATAATACAGATTTATGACTTGAGAAAAATCAGGTGGCTATTCCTAAAGGTGACAGGTGAAAAAAAAAGCACTTTGAGAAGAGTAAAGTATTCACATCTAAAGTGCTGTATTAATTATCATTTATTTCTAATAAGCATGATAAGTAAAATTCTCTTTAAAAATCTTCAAGATTTCTCTACTTCTTGCAGAGGTTATACTGGAATGTCAGTCTTTTTGTAGGGTTTGAAAAATATTACTATGCAACTCTGTTTAACTTTTTTCTTTTCAACTGAAAAATTCAGAGATGGAATGAATTTGTAGGGAAAATTCAAATTGTGGAGCTGTTAGCTTGTACAATTGCAGGTGCCTTTAAAAAATATATAGACTATACAAATACAAAATTGCTGGGATCCCCTCTCTGAGCCTGGAAGAGGCCTATGCAAGTGGAGACTTGAGGTTGAAACTTTGTGAACTTCAGAGTGAATCTGCTGTGGAAAATTTGCCATTACTGTGATAATTGGCAAGCTATGAGGACCAAAGAACCATGATTATCTGGCATTGCAAAGGGTGAGGTGTACTGGAAATGCAAATATCCATATTTACTAGCTAATACAAATTCTATCCTTAATTTGTAAAATATCATCATCCATAATATTAACCAAATACTCCTCCTGCAGTGGGCTACAAGGGGAAATCCCCCCAAAAAACTGAGCATTAAAATATGCAGTTAGATTCTGAGTGATTTCCAAACACTCCTATGATCCTTTCTGACCATTGGTTATCTGACAACTGGATTATTAGTCAGTATACAATAGATATTATAGGTTCCAGTATTATTTTTAGTATTTTGATTGTAAGGGAAGTCTTTTATTTTCAGATAAGTGTTCTAGGAACACATCTTCATCAATGTACCAGCTAGCTTTTCTGTGAGAGGCTGTGTTCAGGGTCAGTAAACTTTTTTTGAAATTCTTTCAACGTGTTTGTCCACTGTATGATGGGTGATTTGTAAACTCACCAACCCACACCACATTGAGTCTTCAGCAGTTTTTGACCCAAAATGGGATGCGCATCATGCCCTAGCTTCCCTATTCACCTGGTCTTGCCTGGGCAACATTTGTTCCCCTGGATGAAAAAAGTCTTCAAAGGGAAACATTTTGCTGACGTGGAACTGGTGAAACAAAAAACGGCAGAAGCCCTAAAAGATAGCAAAATTGATGAGTTCAATAACGGTTTTCAGCGGTAGAAAAAACATCAAAACAAGGTGTATTGCATCAAATGGAGAGCGCTTTGGAGCTGACTGAAGTTTAAATATGTAAGAATGAATACACAATTTTTAATAAATAAATTCCTGTTTTCTGCCCCTCCCCACCCCATATGTTCAACCCAACCTCACTGAGGTATATGGAAGTAGACCCCAGTCTTTCTTAGCAGCACAGCAGTAGTATTACAAGCTTAAATCCTGCCTCTGTGCCTCTGCTGCGATGAAGGAATAGTCTGGCCAGGGTTGCTGAGGTTTCACCACTGGAGGATTGAGCTCTGGGGGACAGGTGTGAGATGCAGAGTGGGTGGGTATTCACTACAGTCAGAGTGACCCTGAGGCCAAGAGGTCTAGAAGGCAGCTGCCATCATAGGGCTGTGAGGTCTGGCCAGGCAAGAGTCCAACACATCCAGCTGCTAGAGTATGACACCTGTCATACTCTACACTCATTCCCTCTGTCCCTGCTGCCAGGACATGTCTCTGAGTCTGGGTCTATAGTTATTGGGAAATGTAAGACTGACTAATACCAACAGGTTTAGGAAAAGTATGTCATAGAATTATGAATGCGGACTAACATTATAACCATCATCAAAACATCAGCAACAATGATAATAAAACCTAAAACTTACCAAATACTTAGGTGCCACATTTTCTTCTGAGGCCATTTGTGTGGCTGTCTAGATTGCAGAAGATTCATAGCAGAGTAGGCAGTGTTACTGCTCCCATTTTAACCAAGCAGGAAAACAAGGAATGAGAAGTCAAGCAACTGGTAGGAAGTCACATAATAACTGTGTCAGACGAAAGATTTCAATGTGGTTAATCCAATTGCCAGATCCTCCTCCTTAATCACTGCAGATAATTCCTAAACTGTCAATAGACACGACACAGAGGAGTTATTTGGTTTACTACAATGCAAAAAATAATAGACCAAAAACCAGAAAGTTAAGCAAGCCTTATTATTAATTCTTTTTATTGAGGTATCCCTCAGAAGCTTTAAGATGTTGCTGTGCTCTGTAACTCTTTAAGAGGATATGACTGTGGTTTTCAGTGGAGAAATCCTCCTTCTCCCAACCCCTCCCTGAGCGTCTGGTCTTGTGCCACATCCTTTGGCACTCTCAGAACTCTGTCTTCATCCTGAAGGGCTGCACTGTTATAAGGGCACCGTATGTCTCCATGGCTTCATAAAGGTGCCCATCTACACAGACAGAGGGGTACTTGACTAAGGCCTTTGTGGAGTGCTCTCCCTCCGACTTGGGTACTAATGGACCTAGACTTCATGGGGGGAAGAGATGGGCTTGTCGTGCTGCTGGGCTGTTTTGTGAGCTTCAGGGTTTTATGTCTCTGCTGCACAGGGTCTGACCCCCAGATACACTGACTGGTTAGCGTTAGCAGCCACCTGACTGCAAAATGGGGAGTTGTAAATCAGATGGTATTCCTTGAAACCCTGAGGGCCCGTTATCAGGGAATCAGGTTGAGCATCCATAATCCAAAAATCCGAAATCTAAAATGCTTCAGTGAGCGTCTCCTTTGAGTGTAATATAGGCCCTCGAAAGGTTTTGGATTTTGAAGTATTCCGAATTTTGGACATTCAGATTAGAGATGCTCAACCTGTAATCGTGTTAGCACTTCTAAAAGGGAAAATGTATACTAATGTAATTTAGGACAGATTGTTTTGATCATAAGAATGAGAAATAAAATATTTCTATCAAACAACACAAAAAAATTATATTTTAATTTCATAACCACTTCTATAAATACAATTGTCCAAGTACAATATTTTATTCACACAATCTAAATGAAAAATAAGTTTAGGCTAACAATGTGTACAAAGACTTAACAGCTTGGTGAATGTATAAAGAACATGAAGGGCACCACCCAGCCATCTTCCTTCTACTGCTGGATGACTTCCTACCAGAAAGCAGAGATTCAAGGCAGGGCCAGGAAACTAGAGGCTACCACATTCTGTAGTGATGATAGTAACATTTATTTGTTGTTGATTGTGTTACCAATGTCAGTTACCATTTACTGGCACATCACAGATGCTTTTCAGGTGTTGCCTTTAGTCCCAGCAACTCCAGAGACTGACAGTGGACCCATCAAGGCAGAACTGGGCTTTGGGTCTTGGCCGTGTGGCTCCACTCTCCAGCTGTGCACCACATTTCATCTGCAGTACCCTAGGCAGGAGAGGGCATGACAGAAGGAATTGGTAAAGGCTTATTCCTTCTAAGCTACTATCTTATGTGAGCCTAAACTAGAAAGTTGGGAGAACTTATTGCAAAGTTCTGTTGCTAAGGGACTCCTGAGCTTGTGTGGTTGTGCCTGGATCTGGGTTCTTGGCCCATGTCTCTCTGGGCCCCAACGACCACGCCAAAGGCCTATGAGATGTGCTGGCTGTATCTGTTCCAATGGGCCTTCAGCCCATTTCCTGAGACTTTCACTGAGATCTGTGTTCTACATGTCCATTCAAAAGAGTCAGCTGGAGAAGCAAGACAATGTCTACAGCAAAGCATTCAGGCTTCCCAAAGCTGTTTTTAAGGGGGGAATAAAGTAGTGGCAGCAGCATTATACAATTTTTGAATAATGGTGAGAACCCCGATTTTGTAGCATTTTCACGGTGTCTTCACATTTAGTTGTAAACTGTAATTATCCCATTGCCATTTTCAAATTTAAAAAGTCCCCAGGTGCCACGTGAATGTGATGTGAAGGGAGAATCTTAAAATATTCTGACATCTTGGATTTCCATACATTTCATAAGCAGCTGTGGTTTGTAGCTATGCATAAAAATAGTTTCTCAGGTCTTCATTTCTCTGCTCTTCTGTTTTCAGCTGTTCAGAGCTTGGTGGGGGGACAGCCTGTGTTGGAGACGGAAGACTGGGCTGTCTGGCCTGTTCTCCCGCTCAACCCTGGCTAGCTATGCTCTGTAGTCCTGGGGAACACTCTGTGGGACACAGAGGAGGAGGCTGCTGCCGCCTAGAATGGGATGGGAGTCATGAGGGGATCAGGCTATGACGTTTTGCAAATCCATATCCTGCGCTGAAGGCTTGGGCAGGGACAATGTGCAGAGTGGTCGGGCTCCTCCCCAGAGCCTGCCTCCTGGCAGTGCTGACCTATCGGGCTTGCACTGCCTTTCACCCTCAATTTTGTCATTTGTTTTTGGGATTGCTGGGGAGGAAGGACTGTGGTTAGACTCTTTCCTTGGAAAGTGTCCATTTTGAGGGAAGGCCTGACAGAAATTCAGAGGAAGTTGTTCTCTCCTTTTGGTCCTAAAGGACATATGCATCATCACATTCAGTGGCTCTAGTTGCATGGGTAGAAAAGAGCTGACACTTTGAAGAACTGTCTTGCTTCTTTAAGACTTCTTACTATTTCAGAAGTTCAGTTCCCAAAAGAGTGTGTCAACTTGCATTAGTTACCATCCCACCAACAAGTGAGCACTCCATGCTTTTCCTGCATGTGTGACAATCCAGTTCAACAAGCTCTAGTCATGTCTCCACCCAACCTGGTGGTCTCTGGTCTGTATGGCATCAGATTAAACAATGCAGAATTTTAGCATAGCAAGAACTGTGGCTACTGCTATGGGAGGGAAAATTGCAAAATATGGTGTTTACATGGTAAATTTACAGCATAAACTGAGCTCTGTTAGAAAAACAATAACATCATTCACACAATGCTAAGTAAACAATCCAACATAATGACATTTAAAAAAAAGGATCTGGCTAGTTGCTCCAGAGTGTGGTGAGATTCTTTAAACTGAATAAAATCATTAATTCTGGACTTGAGTAAACATTTCCTAAGCAGTTGATGCACAGACTCTTTCCTAGTTGAAGGGGAAAATCACTCTGTGAGATCATCTGCCCTCAGGTGCTTCACTAAACGATTCCTTTCTCTTTGAGCTCAAAACTGGATCTCATTGTTAATAATTAAAAAAAAAAACAAAAACAGTGCCCACTCCTCTTGCATTCAACAAGCACAGTATAAGAATTCTTTTCTTCCAATGGGTAGTCCCATGAGCTCACAGCCTTGCCTCTACGGCCACAGACAACCTCAAATTCACAGGTATTTTTTTTTGGAAGTTTCTTATCTAGACACACAAATTAAATTCCAGGTTTATTTTCATTTCTTCCAGCATTCATAAAAAGCACATTCTTCTTTTCTGTTCTACATACCTCTTCTTCCATTCTCAAAATTTCATCCCCCATATTAGCAAGGTGCAGAAAAGGGAATGGGTCTTTCATGGTCTTGCTTCCCTAGAGCAGAAGTGTCACTCGCTGTCCTGAATGTGACATGTTGACCACATGATACAGTGTGCTCTATTGCTTTACAATTGCCCAGTGGCATTCAGTGCTATATCTCCAACTATGCGAAGCTGTTTGAGGAAATACACAAGGCAAGTCAAAAGTGGCGACCAGCATGGCGAAGCTGCAGCCTCTCACCACTGTTTCTTTTCTAGGGATCACTACTGTGCTGACAATGACGACCATCAACACGCACTTGCGGGAGACATTGCCCAAGATCCCCTATGTCAAAGCCATCGACATGTACCTGATGGGCTGCTTTGTCTTTGTGTTCCTGGCCCTTCTGGAGTATGCCTTTGTCAACTACATTTTCTTTGGAAGAGGCCCTCAAAGGCAGAAGAAGCTTGCGGAAAAGACAGCCAAGGCAAAGAACGACCGTTCAAAGAGTGAAAGCAACAGGGTAGGCCCTCCCCTGCGTTGACGTCGCCTTGGCCAAGCCCAGCCCCTGCAGCTCTTCATTTACTTGCATGGCTCGAGTAGGACTTGAGCAAGCTTGTTGATCGTAATCTGAAATATTTCCTTGTGCAAGCCCCTGAGTTTCATACAAAACAAACATTAGTGCAAATGCTGGAGAAACCAAAATCTTCTGTAGTTTCCTGTCTAGATAATTGAAAGTGTGGGTCTGGAATGAATGAAACTGTGGGATTTTTTAAAAAATGTTCTAATATTTCTTTTGCTGTAAAATTATCAGTTTGATGGGCTGGCAAGCCACTGTTCTTTGCCCTGGAGTAGGCAGACTCGTGTTTCATTTACCTTCCCAAGCCAAGCCCTCTTGAATCCGTCCTTGCCCTGGGCCCTCCCAAGTGTGTCCTGCACAAAGCCTGGTCTGGGCCCTGTTGGGGGATGCCCCGGAACTTTACATTTCAGTAGTGAGCATGAATGCAGTCCACTCTTCCAGCCCAGGTCACCAGTGCCTCCACCACCTTCCAGTCACAGCCACGTTGTCTTTAGATGTAGTTTCAGCCTATTTTTAATAAAAGCAGTGTGTTGTTGCAGTTACAAACAATGTTTTAATGAATGCACATTACCATTCAAATATAATTTCTTGAATGTATCCTTCTACCTCTCTTATCCTCTCAAATCCTCGAGCGTATGTTTCTACCTGTTTATACACCAGGTTTTTTCGACATTTCCTTGTTTCTGTTCTTTAAATTCTTCTTGTTAAATGTTCTTATTTCTCAAGTCCATGGAGGCACCCTTGCTCTACCTTGTGCCCTGTGTGCCATCATGGGTCCATACCTCCTGTGCCCACAGGCCCAGGGCCGGCCCCAAGCAGGTCCATAGATGTTCCTGAATGGATGGCAGTGTGTGAGGTGAATGTCAATGGTTCCCTTCCTTTCAGCAAACAAAAATAGAGTTGGTCAGAAAAACCCAGGATCTGTGAATAAACCAGACTTTCCACAGGCAAAATTATCTTGAATTTCTCACTGGAAAATATACTTAGTATCATACTGCTATGTTTCTAAATAGGTCCGCATCCTACTATGAATACACAATATGCTTTGATCATGCTGTTTCCAAGGAAACTGGAATTCATCACATCATTACTGTTTCCATCCCAGAGGCACAGGACTCACACTTAGATGTCCAGTACTGTCTTTCCCTGTTAATTTAAATGGCTTATACATTTGTTTCCTTTCTTTTGAATGAGACTGTTTAGAACAATCAAATTGTTGTGCTGCAGAAATACCTTTTGGAATGTGAAGCTTAAAATTTAAAATAAAAACAAAAAGACAAAAACCTCTAATGTCCATAGGGGAAAAAAATTCAGTTCTTCTTGGTTTTGAATTACTTCTACTCTTTTTTTTTTAATTTTAAAGATGTGTGGAACAATTCAGGGTTAGGTACAGAAGTGGTCATTGTACCAAAATAAGTGTGGGTACTCTTATTGGTGTTATGTGTCCCCACTCCCCTGGCAGTGTCCCACTACTGCCAATCCCTTTCTTATGGTATTGTAATAATGTTCTGGGCCCGCTTATGAGTGAGTATGTGTGGTACTCAGATCTTTGTTTCTGTGATAAATCAGTGAGTATTATAGCCTCTAATTCCATCCAAGTTGCTATGAAGTTCATAATTTTTTTTTCTTTATGACTGCATAATATTGTATCTTATAAATGTATCCCATTTTCTTTATCCAGTTCACTTTTGATGAGCAGCATAGTTGGTTCCATGTTTTTGCTATGGTGAATAGTGGTGCAATAAACATGCATGTGCAGGAATCATTTCAATAGAGTGATTTGAGTTCCTCTGGGTATATTCCCAGAAGAAGGATTGCTGGGTTGTATGGAAGGCCAATTCCTAGATCTTTTAGAAATCGTCACACTGTTTTTCACAGAAGTTGTACTAGTTTATATTCCCACCAACAGTGTAGAAGTGTTCCCTTTTCCCCACATCCTCTCCAGCGTCTGTTGTATTTTAAGTTATTGATGATGTCCATCATCTCAGTGTGCTTTTAATTTTCATTTCTTTCATGATTTGTGAGGCTTAGCATTATTTCATGTATCTGTTGGCTGCTCATATGTCTTCTGAGAAGTGGTTATTCATATCTTTTGCCCATTTTTTAATAGGGCTGTTTGGTTGTTTTTCCTTTCAGCACGCTTGAGTTCCTTGTAGATCCTGGATGTTAGGCCTTTGTCAGATTAAAACTTGGCAAACATTTTTTTCTATTCTGTGGATTGTCTCCCCATTCTCTTGATGGTTTCTTTTGCTTTGCAGAAGCTTTTCAGTTTGATGAGGTCCCACTTGTCTAACTTATCTTTTATGGCATTCACTTTTGGAGAGTTGATAAGGAGTTGGTTGCCTATTCCAATTTCCATAAGAGTGTTTCCTACACTTTCTTCCAGGATTCCTACAGTTTGAGATTTTCACATTTAGGTCTTTGATCCATGTAGAGTTGGCTTTTGTGTATGGTGATATCTAGGGACCCTGTTTCATTCTTCTGCATGTGGCCAACCAGCTTTCCCAGCAACATTTACTGAATAGGTTCTCCTCTCCCCATGGGTTGTTGGTGGAGGCTTTGTCGAAGTTGAGTTGGTTGAGAAATTGAGGTTTTGCTTACAGAATCTCTATCCTGTTCCATTAGTCTATATGCCCGTTCTTGTACCAATACCAGGCTGCTTTTGATTATGGTACCTTTATAGTAGAGTTTGAAGTCTGGAAGTGTGTTATCTCTCACTTTGTTTCTTTTGCTACGGGTTGTTTTGGCTATTTGTGGACTGTTATGTTTTTATAAGAATTTCTGTATTGTTGTTTCCAGGTCTAAGAAGAATGATGTTGGTAATTTAATGGGTATCGCATTGAATCTGTAGATTGCCTTTGACAGAATGGTAGAATGGACATCTTAACAATATTAATTCTGTCGTGCTCGGTGGCTCAAACTGTAATACCGCGCCTTTGGGAGGCTGAGGTGAGTGAATTGCTTGAGCCCACGGGTTCGAGACCCGCCTGGGCAGCGAGACCTCATCTCTACAATAAAATCAAAAAATCAGCCAGGCGTGGTAGCGCATGCCTGTAATTCCGGCTACTCGGAAGGCTGAGGCGGAAGGATCGCCGGAGCCCAGCAGGCGAGGCTGCGGTGGCCAGGAGCGGCCACTGCACTCCAGTCTGGGTGACCGAGTGAGACTCCAACTCAAAAACAAACAAACAAAAAACCAATATTAATTCTTTTAGTCCATGAGCATGAGATATTTTTCCATTCGTTTTTGTTTTCTTTGATTTCTTCGAGCAGTGTTTTGTAGTTTTCTTTGTAAAGGTCTTTCACGTCTCTGATTAGGAAGATGCCAAGGTTTTTTTGTTTTGTTTTGTTTTGTTTTTGTTTTTTGGTCGCTACTGTGAATGAGATTATGTTTTTTATTTGGGTTTCTGTCTGTTTATTGTTGGTGTATAGGAATGCAACTATCTTTTGCATGTTTATTTTATACACTGAGACTTTGTCAAAGTCCTTTATTGGTGCAGGGGGGTTTTTGACAGATTCTCTTGGGTTTTCAATGTATGAGATTATGTTGTCAGCAAAGAAGGATAATTTAACTTCCTCTTTTCCTATCTGGATACCCCTGATTTCCTTCTCTTGTCTACTCTAGCTAGGACTTCCAACTCTATGTTGAACAAGAGAGTTGAGAGTGGGCAGCCTTGTCTTGTTCCGGTTTTCAAGGGAAACACTTCCAATTTCTGTCTGTTTAGTGATATGTTGACTGTGGCTTTACTGTAGATAGCTCTTACTGTTCTGAGGTATGTTCCATCCATGCCAAGGTGTTCAAGGTTTTTTATCAAGAAGGGATCCTGGATTTTATAAAAAACTTTTTCCGCATTTAATGATATAATCATGTGGTTCTTATTTTTACATTTGTTGACGTATTTAATTATGTTTATGATCTTGTGGATGTTGAACCAGCCCTGCAACCTGGAGAAGAAGCCTACTTGGTCATGGTGGATGATTTTTGAGATGTGTTTTTGAATGCAGTTTGCTATAATCTTTTTGAGAATTTTTGCATCTATCTTCATCGAGGATATTGGCCTGTAGTTTTCTTTCTTTGTTGGATCTTTACCCGGTTTGGGTATCAATGTGATATTAGCTTCATAAAATGATTTAATGGGAGTTCAGTCTTTCTCAATTGCCTGGAATACTTTCAATAGGATTGGTATCAGCTCCTCTTTGTATGCTTTGTAGAATTCTGCTGGAAAGCCGTCTAGCTGGGGCTTTTTTTGAGGGTGGTCTTCTTATGACAAAGTCAATTTCCTGGGTTGTTATTGGTCTATTTAGGGTCTCAATTTCTTCTTGTTTCAGCCTTGGGAAGTTGTGTGATGTCAGAAAGTCCTCCATTTCATTTAGGTTTTTTAGTTTGTTTCTGTACAAGTGTACACAGTAATCTTTGATAATCTTTTATATTTCTTCGGGGTCTGTTGTGACTTGATCTTTTGCATGTCATATATTCTCTTACTGTCTCCTCACACCACCAGTACCATGTAAGCCTTGATTTTAATTTATTTTGTGCACTCTGTTCCTGGGTTGTTTCTATACCCAAGAGTTTGTCTTTGCTTTCAGTACAGGCATCCTGGTTACAAGCCTTGTGATATTTTGTAGGTTGATCAATTGGTATTTGAATTTCATGAGGTAGCAGAAAGTCATAATTCTTGGCAAGGAATCAGAGCTGCAGATTCAATACCCTTCTCACTAAAGAGCAAGATTTCGTTCCTCACATGACAAATACCCTCTCATTCTTCTAAAACTAGAGTATCTTACTTAACTAGAAGCTGGGAGATAATTAGAGAATGAGATATCAACTGTGTGTCAATTTGATGACATATTTTAGGAAAAAACCAAAAATTCCTCTGTGTTATATTCTGAATGAGATTTTAAAAATTATTTTATTTTAAAAGTGTGGGGCATTTAGTATTCAAATGTTTACACTTGTCAAGGTTATAGAGCAGGATGAAAACCTACATTGAAATCAATGATTCTTATTATAGTAGATATGAGAAATATAAGAAATAAGGAGTATCTGTGAAAAGACTTAAAAATTACAAATCATCTGTCTTTCTATAAAGGCTATTTCAACCTTGCATTTAATCCATAATCACTTCTTTCTATTTTAAGACATAAATTCCAGAAAAGACTAGCATCTCCTCTTTTGGAAATATTTGTTTAAAATATTTCTAAGATTTCACAGATTTCAATAATCTTTTTGTTCTTTCAGAAAAAAATCTGCTAGTAATTTGGGTAATACATTTTCTACATGTTGGTCCATGGTTTAAATGAAATCCACGAAAATGTAAAACTATCAGTAAAGCAGCCAAACTATTTCACACTGAGATCTTATAACTTCAATATATATTCAAGTTTCTTTCCACACCGGAATGAGTGTTACCTGCATTGCTGTTTCCATTACACATGTTCACTTGCTCTGAAATAAGACTAATGTAAAACTGAATTGGTTGTTGTGTCATACGTCTTATGAGCTGTGTTCTGAGACCGCTACAAGCTAGTCACAATGTGAAAGCACCCAAGAGCACGACAGTTTTGCAAACTATTAGTGATATTGGCAGGGAGGCAGGTTTGGCTTCCCTCAGGCTAGGCTTCCTTCACTAGAGAGCACCAAAGCACAGACCTGGAGTTTCATCTTCATTATATCATTTCCCCAGCATATAACACTGGCCACAAAGGACTGGGGAAGACAGGACATTGATTCACACAGATTTGTCACTATATCTTGAAAAATCAATTTAGCATTCAATTGACTTCATTTCCCACATGTTGTGAGGTTCCTGAAGTCATGATGTATGTTATCACTTACTTGCTTTCCAGGGTCCCGTCCTCTCTACCTGAAAGGCCTTTCTTCTTAGTCCACGTCTTTCCCTCCTTCTAGATCTAAGCCAGATGTTCTTTTCCATGACATTTTTGTTGGTATTTACCCCCACTTCTTGTCTGCATTCTTCCCCCGTCACTACCAGCCCTAACCCTAACCCTAATTCTAACCATAACCAGTTGGTTTTGTCCCTGTTCTCCCAGCTTCTGGAGCACATGCTCTTTGCCTGTGAAATGGCAACTCTCTTATGTTCCATGTGCCCACCAAGCCTTCTCTCCTACACAGCATCCAACTCCTTGGATCTGCCAAAATGACTTGGACAGGGTGAATGCTCATGTAGCAGGAGTCCATGAATGAGTGGTATTTGTCAAGGACAAGGCTCACAAATATCATCTTTCTAAAACCAGATGAACTGTCAAAGTTGGTTAGAACCATCAAAATTTATCCAACTAAACGGATCACAAAATACTCCTCTCCCTTCTTTGATGGTATTTTAAAGTGAGTTTAAAGGGCAATAAGCAGTATTTTAAAAGTGCATTTGCTGATTATCTAAGATCTCACCTGTTAGACCTCTTAAGGTGAGGAACTTTTTGCATTCAATGTCGTGGTCCCATACCTAGCACAGGCACGCCAATGACATGCAGCAGGTGTGCAGGAATGTCTTGTGTGAATATTCTCGAGCAGCCCCAGATCCTTCCTGTGCATGTCTCCAGGGAGGTGTCTCTCCTTCTGAAGTAGACAACTGGGCTTTCTTCATTTCACAGTTTTGCGCTTTGAAATATTCCATAGGCTGTAGAGAAGGTTTTTTCTAAGCTAAATATTATTTTCTGTTTGTTTCTACTTTCAGGAAATAATTTCAATTTTCTGAGATTTTAATTAATATGTAATAAAGTGCTTATGATTATTGAAAAGAATAAATTCTACATTACTACTATTAGAGAAAACAAACAAGCATCTTCCACCTATTCTTTGACTCAACTTCAGATAAATTTTAAACATATAAACTCACCATTTTAGTAAATCTGTGTACAATGTTGGACATTGAAATAAAATCTAATTGAGCTTATTTGATAAATGACTTCAGTTTTTTTTTCTTTAACTGTTTTTTATTCTGAGCATTTTTTAAAAATTAAGGTTTACTCTTTTTTTATAATCAATATTTTTTATCATGATATTGTGGGATACAGTTAAGGGTTAGGTATACAAATATGCTTCATTCAGGCACCCTTGTTGATAAGAGGTGTCTCCCATCCCCAGACAGATATTTACTACTGTTAATCCCATCTCCCTTCCCCTCCCCCCCCATAGTTTCCCACCACTGTCAGTCATTTTCTTATAGTATTACGTTGGATGTTCAAGGTACACTATATGAGTGAGAACATGTGATACTCAGACTTTTGTTTCTGTGAGAGGTCACTCAGTATTATAGACTCTTGTTCCATCCAGGTTGCTGCGAAATTCATGATTTTGTTCTTTTTTATGGCTGTGTAGTATTCCATCGTGTATATGTACCACATTTTTTTAATCCAGTCCTCTTTTGATGGGCAGCATGGTTGCTTCCAGGTTCTTGCTATTGTGAACAATGCTGCGATAAACATACGTGTGCAGGTATCTTTTTTATAGAGTGATTTGAGTTCTTCAGGGTATACTCCCAGTAGGGGAATTGTGGGGTCATATGGGAGGTCAATATTTGGAGCTTTTAGGAATAGTCATACTGTTTTCCACAGAGGTTGCACTAGTTTGACTTCAGTTTATTAATTCTCTTTAAGTGGTGCCTGAATATATTTCCTCTCATTACTAAAAAAAGCGTCTATCTGGTGGAGGAGTGTTGTGTGTATTCATTGTGGTAAGTGGAATTAACAGGACACACGGAATGAACAGGATCTCGTTGTCTGATTTCCTCGCCCAGCTCCCCTAGGTCAAGACTCCTAGCATGAGCTGCTCATTCCCTCACCCACCAGTGCTCTCCTTTGTGGTACAAGTCATGATGGGGAATGCTGGAAAGAGGCAAAGAACAGTGGACAAGGTTCTCTCCTGGAGAATCTTGCTGTTGATTGTCCTTTGGTCAAAGACAAGCTCAGCTGTCCAGTCACACTCTCCTCCCTGCTGCATCCAAGGCAGGTTCGAATCACCCCCTTATTTGGGAGAGTGAGTGACTGCTCCCCCCTCCCCAGGATGGGGCCCCTGCGCTCCCACAACTGGTGGCCTGTACAGAGGAAGTACTGTTGCCACAAGCAACCATTTCAGCCACACCTAGATTTATCTGTTGGGCTTCTTTTCTCACATCCTCTTGGTACAGTGAGAGACTCAGTCTAACAAACCTTTGGATGTTTTCCTCATCCTGAAGACACACAAACAGATATCGTTGGAGGGGTTTTACTGCTGATCATTTCAGGGAAAAATAACAGAAATAACTGATATAGAATGGGAGTTTCAAAAATCTTACCAAGGTCTACATTCCAGGTACTTTTGAGATACATGCGTCTCTGCTGAATAAAAAAAAATAAGCAAACGTTAATATTTTTATGTCAATGCTCCCCAATCCCCTAAAGTGCCTCCATGAAGAACCTTCTCTCCAGCACAGGTACTGGTATCTTGTTCCAATTCCATCTCTGCACCCCAGCCTGGCTTCTTCCAGTCTAAGGCAACCACTATCTAGTCCATGGAGATCCCTGGGGTGAAATTCTGCATCTGATAGCTCACAGGCAGTATTGTTTAGAAAACCTACACCCGCCCAGGCTAATGACATGCTTGTTGCAGGGTGGGTGTCCCTGTTGAGAGCACAGAAGGGGCAAGAGTCCATGGCCCTGGGTAGGACCAGAGGTGGGAGCAACTCTCTCTGCTTCCTCCCTTCTCGGCAAACTTCCAAGATCCGGAACTGAGCAGGTGGTGGCCAAGCACTGCCCCTGCAGATAAACAGCATGTGCGGTGCCCCTTGGAGGAAAAGCTGAGATTCATTGCAGTGGCTGGAGGGAGCAATTATTCACTAGCTCTTGGAAATTTTTTTTCCAGAAACGGAACACAAGTGGGATGTGTGCTCACTGGGGTCCCGCTACACTCTCTCCTCTCAAGTGCAACTTTTCCTCTTCCTGCAGCTTGAGTTGTGTTTCAGAAATCAGTCACTTTTCTACCTAGAAATCACTCTTCCTGTCACCTAGAGCAAAGTTGAAATTCTTCAATGTGACATATGAAATGCCATACTGGCCTGACTCTAGTCTGAGCTCTCATTCAGCACTGGGTCTAAGTTCCTATTACGATAAGATACAAAATTGATAGTGACAGTGATGATAATGTCAGGGCTTCATCTGGTACATGCTTAACATGGTTCACCTTTCTCAAAACACTTCAGGTACTAGTATTTCTCCTGCTTTCTGCCCAAAAAACTTTTACTCATTCTTTGGGGCCCAATGGAAATGCATGTTCCCTTCACCTCCTGTAGTAATTTTGATTGCTGCTGTAATAGATTGCCAAACATTTAGCACCGTAAAATAACACTTTTTTTTAAATCTCACAGTTCTGTTAGGTCAGAAGTGCAGGTACAGTGGGACTTGGCTGGGTTTTCCACTGAAGGCTCACAGGGCTGAAAGCAAAGTCTCCGCAGATCTGTGATCATTTTCCAAAGCTCTAGGGGGTTAAATGTGCCTCCATGCTCATTCAGGCAGTTGGCCAAATACAGTTCCCTGTGGTAGTGGGACTGAGTTCCCAGTCCTTGGACTTTCTGTGGCGCCAGGGATCTCCTATTCCCTCTTATGTTTCCCTGTGTCCCTTTCCATCAAGATGATGAAGTCCTTCTCAGGCTTTGAATCCCTCTGCTTTTATCTCTCTCACTTTGTCTCCTGCTTCCAGCTGGAGAAAGTTTTCTACTTTTGAAAATGCCTGTGATTAGATAGGTACCACCCAGACAATCAAGAATAATCCCCTTGATGTTGGATCTACACTTGTAATTCCATGTACAAAGTTCCTTTTGCACATAGGGTAGCATACTGGTAATTAAGGTGTTACCTTGTTACCTAGCAATCCACGGGCTCACTGACCAACAAACATCGAGTTCAACACCAGGGCACCACTTTTGAGAAAATAAAAGCTTTATTATAAATTGACTGACAAGAAAACAAGAGAAAACACTCAAACCTGTTTCCTAGAGCTGAGAGCTTGGAATTTATAGGCTTACGATCATGACGCATGATCTGATTGGATCTTACAATGAGGTGACACCGGAAGGTAAGCCCTTTGTGTGGATTAGCCCTTGATGTCTCGGGACTATCCCACCTGGGATCCTAGCCCTGCTCAGAGTGCCACGTGGGCCTGAGCCCTTCTCAGTCAGAAGTCTTCTCTCCCCACTTTACCTCCTGTCCATCCCACTGGATGCTAATAATGAAATTAAGTGTCATGTAGAAGGTAAGGCACAAATTGACACAGCAACAGATTATTCCTCTACAAATTGGTTTTTGAGCACTTCATGGAGGAAACCACAGACAATTAATATAGTGCTAGAAGAGGAGGTAGGCTTTGTACAGACGAAGGAGGTGGCCTTCTGGGCAAAGGAATGGGAGAGGGCGGGAATTGTGGGCCTGTTGGAAAGAGTGCCTGCGAGATCGCAGAATGACCTGCAAGGTAGTGGCAGGGACATGGACTGCTCAGAGAGGAGATGGCCTCCTCTCAGAAAGGGCTTCACTCGGAACTCTGGCCCCAAGGCGTCCTGGTGGAGGTTGAGAGTCTCACGGCAAATCAACCAACAAACAAATGGACCACCATGTTGTCATGAAAGGTCTGAAGCTGGTTATAGCACAAAGTAGAAGGTTATCATTTTAAAGTGACTTTATTGTGGGAAGGGACTTTAGTCAATTTTAAGGAAACCCTTTAAAAAGAGGCCTCCTGCCAGGACCAGGACTTGGCAAGGAGAGGCCATGTGGGAGGGGGGAGTCTGTATCTACCCCACCAGAGTGACCAGTAGTGTCCTTCAGTCACAGAACTGTTTGCTTGTTTCTCCGTGGGAATGTGGGTGTTTTATATCATTATCATCAGAAAAGGAGACAAGCTGATTTCCGAAGAAGAATGGGAGAGTATAGTTTCTACCCAGTGTATAGTTGTGAAAATGGTCATAACACCAGGCTAGCATCTTGAAAGTCATTGTACTTTGTTTCTTCAGTCAGGGCTTGTATCCATAATGCAAAATTTGTGCTAGCTGTCTAACAATGTGCATTTTGCTTCCAATTAGGTGGATGCGCACGGAAATATTCTGTTAACATCACTGGAGGTTCACAATGAAATGAATGAGGTTGCAGGCAGCGTGGGTGATACCAGGAATTCAGCAATATCCTTTGACAACTCAGGAATCCAGTACAGGAAACAGAGCATGCCTAGGGAAGGGCATGGGCGATTCATGGGGGACAGAAGCCTCCCGCACAAGAAGACCCATCTACGGAGGAGGTCTTCGCAGCTCAAAATTAAAATTCCTGATCTAACCGATGTGAATGCCATAGACAGATGGTCCAGGATCGTGTTTCCATTCACTTTTTCTCTTTTCAACTTAGTTTACTGGCTGTACTATGTTAACTGAGTGACTGTACTTGATTTTTCAAAGACTTCATTTAACACTGAGTGAAATATTACTCTGCCTGTCAAGTTTTTATACCTGTACACACACAGACACACACACGCAGACACACACATATATACATACGCAATTGTATATATATGTGAACTTTCTCAGCATATATATAAAATACACATGTATATGAGGATGTATGAGTATATGTTTATACACATAGGTCTCAGTACCCATGTGTATGGAAAACAAATACACATACGTATATGCATTTTACAGCTATGGTCAATTGAACACAGGATGCATATTAAGGAAAGTCATAGATTTTTTTCTTTTTTAATTGAAAGGGACAATTATCATCTAAGTATTATGCCTTGAGAATGAGGGCGTGAAACACAATATCATTCCAAAATGTGTCTTTTATTCTCATAAAGTAGATATTTTAGTTTAAGAATCAGAAAGGCATTCTTAATTAACTTTTGAAAATCATACAGTGGTATTGCTAGCTTAAAATGAGTCACATATTTCATACCCTCTCTTTGAGTTTACTAAGTGAAGGCTTTTTGGCTTTTCTGATGATGGGGTCTGTTTCATCAGGCATACTATTTTGGTAATGGGCTAGCAAATGAGGTGAGTTGCTGGCAGTGCACTCACCTGTCATTTTAAACACAGATAGATCCCACGTTGGTTTATGAACGACCATCTTTTAAAAACCCATCAGGAGTGAATGGCCTCCCATTGTAAGGACTCTAATATACAGTGTGTGGGTTTTTTGTTCACTTGGAGTGGATCCAGCTTAACTGCCATGTGGGAACACAGTGGCACATTTTGGCAATGGCATTTCAATCACTGAAAATGTGCTCTACAGGCCTGATATCTAACAGAAAGCATAGACGTCTCAGGTTATTTGTTACTCTAAGGTAAAACCATCTAGGGTGATTTTTCCCCCTTGCAGTTATGTCATCAACCATTCTTATAACATTGTATGTTAATAGGAAATATATTTGCATAATATGCATCTATATGTATATTTACCAAGATTTTGTTTCTTACGCTTGCTATCATGGCAGCATGCGATGTCATATTTTCCTTTAAGTGATGTAACTACTTTTTGTTGTCTAGAAATTAGGATTGAAGCTGAATCACTTCTACTGTTCAATTTCAGAAACTAAGAAACATCCTCATGCCTTTATTTCTGTATCTGACATATCGCATAAGCACATCAAACTACTCCTAGACTGACTAGGATTCTGCAGGAACACGACTCGTACACACCACACATCACCCAACGACCCACGACAGTTCTCTGAGGCGAAGGAGGGCAACCTGACAACAAACACACACACTTTGGGTTCCTTCTGATCCACGGCCTCATCAGTATTTGGACTTTTTAAAGCTCGCAGAAACAAGACAAGGTGCACCGGTTTCATAGACGCAACCTTAACTTACTATTTAGATGAGATCTTTCTAAAGAAAAAAAAGAGATGATATATTTTTTGTAAACAATATTTCTATCACAGGCATCCATAAACTGAAATGACTACAGTTTTGCAAACAGGTGTCACAGTGACGTTGAGCATTTGGAGAAAAAAACAAAAAGCAAAATATGTAGGAAGAACTGCTAAATTAATCCTTTATCCCAAAATGCCACACGTCTCACCCTCTGTGTTTTATGCAAAGCTAAGGACCATAATCTAGTCCAGTACTCTAACACCTGGCCCCAGTTTTCTCCATGTAGGTAGAGGCACCACCCTCCCTAAGGATGTGTGTGGTGTGAACTACCGCCATGAGCTGACCGCTACTTGATTTTTCTTTGGTGGCTGTAACAACCTTTAATTTGTGGGCATCTCTAACGTTCAAAACTCACCATAAACATAATCCACAAAATCTCATGCTGGAGGCAACTTCCAATTTGTATACCCCTTTTCCTCTTTCATTTGTATCGTTCTTCTCCCAACTGCTGCCCTCTGGTTTTATTTCTCTCTGGAGACTAGCCGGTGATTTATTTGGCTTTGGCTTTTCTCTGACATTTTTTTCATGGGTAACAATGGGGGATCCTAAAGGTTAAACAGCTTGGGAAAAACCTTGTAAGTGGCCTTATCATTGTTAACATGCTAAAGAAAAAAGACATTTGCAAAGACCTTATCCCTTTCAATACTTCAGGTGTCTTTTTCTGCATCCAGTAATTCAAAGTGTGAGCTCCACATGCAGAAGAGGGACCCCAAAATGCCAATGAACGTGGAAAAAAGCAGTCAATGGTCTATTTAAATGTATAATTTATACTATCTAGAACTGTGACATTAATTCTTTCTGGGAGAAAAGTGATTTAGAACTTTTTTGATGCATAGTTGAGGTACCCAAATATCAAAGGCGGAGATCCCCTTAGGGGGCGCAGAAGAGCTGCAGTCTACTTCCCAAGGTTTTCTGGATATAAATTTGCATGGTATAGTCATAATAGCTTTTGAGCTTTTTATATGCATTTGGCACCAAGACTGGGATCCACCACTTTGTAGACACTGCGATGAAGTTAACATACTAGCTATACTATAAATAGTGTTTGTAACTACACACACACATGCAAACACACACACAGATACATACATATATTCTGTAAAAAAAACAAAAAAAAGGAAACTTTTCAAGATCCTTGGGTATGTGTTTGCTTTACTCCATTTCGGAAGAAAATTGCTTTCTTCTAACAAAATTATTTTATAGCTTCTCCATTTTTAAAAGTTGTGAGGAGTATTGAGAAGAGAACTCTGTGCTGATAGAAGATAGTTGAATTTGATTCTCTGTTCTGTTAAAATGACCTCTCATTACTCCACAGTAGTTATTTGAGCCAGTGAGTGAGCCATGCTGAGAAATTCTGAACCTCTGACATTATTGTGCAGTGGCTGTTACCCACACCCAGACCTCTTGAGTAAGGAGAGAAATCTATAATTGGGGATATAATGAGATTTTGTTCTCAACAACTGAAAAAAAGTTGATCTTCTAAGTAGCCCTGTCTTTCCAAAATGCTTTCATGGGGGTTCAAATTGTACAGAAGAATCTTGCTATGACAGTTTGTTATATATGACAGTTACTCATGTTCAGATATGCTTGAGACAATTCAAGAGCCCTGCTACATAACTAACTCCCTACAGAAAAAGACTGATAAGACATGAGTTGTCTTTAAAACAAGTGTTATTCCTATTCACCAACCCCAGGACTGTAGAGGGGTTTCACTGTCTATACCATGAGACCTTCAATTACCCCTGAATTTCAAATGAACTAGATAGTATGTCATAATAATGCTTCCATTGAGTTTGAGAGTTACATGTACATCTGCAATGTCATGTGTTTTTAATGCCAGCACCCAGAACTTTGACATGTTCAGTCACTCCCATCAAAGGTACTTCTCTCCTATCCAAACATGACATTGACATTTTCACCAAGGAGATCATCTCAAAGGTGATGCCAACAAGTTTGGGACTGGTTTGAATGGGACAGGCACATTGCAGTTGTAGGTATTCATTTCAGCATCTAATAGATCATCCACTGATGTTTGTACCACAATGGTGTGTTCCAAAAAAAGAATGTGTCTAACTTTGAATCTCCTGGCTTGAAAGTATAAACCTTTCCATAACTCTTGCTTTAATGCCCAACTTGAAAACAACCAGTTCATATTTCTGGCCATTTTATGTAAGCAAAACTGAGCAATTGGTGAAATATTGTGTTGCTCTTAGAATTGACTCTGGCTCTTATCTTAGTGTGAGCCATTGGTCAGAGTAAGATTGAATCTTGGGGCAAAGAGCTGCCCAGGTGGACTAAATTTTTTCCAGGACACTAGCTAGTGTGCCTTGGATTGATTACCTCTTCTATTGCATTGAAAGGTGCCATGTTTTCCTAAAATACTAAATTTCCAACACCTGGGTAAACAATGACCTCCCAGAGAGTGGTTCACATAGGCCTCTCCCTCAGGCCAGCCCCATGAATATGTTTTGTCATTCTCGTCTCAAGTTTCTACTTCACAAGTCAGTGAGTGTGTTTAAGGTAAGTACAGGATTATTCTAGTAGGAATAGGCGATTGCTGTCATGATCAATTTCCATGTTGATTTCGTTTTATTGTAAAGATAAATTTAAACACAGTTTTGCTTAAGCACATTGATGTAACTTTTTGGTATTATTTGACATGAAAAAAAAAACAGCAAAATTGAGTGATAGATACAATATGAAACTTGTTGATGAATGAATTCAAATTTATTAAAAAAGGACTAACTGACTTAAATGTGAAGACTGATTTTTTTTCTTCCTTGGTTATTTTAATTTCAGTCATTTTTAGTAGCACATGCCCATCTGTGTTATTCTGATAGTTTTTTTAAAAAGTCCTAAATTGACTGCATGTGAGATCAATTGAACTATGACTTTAAAAAAAATCACAATTCTGAAATTCAAATGGCAACTAAGCACACAGAGATCTAACTTGTCCCTTCAAATAAATGTTTTAAGAAAGAAATATTTTTGTAATAAAGGTCAGGAAAACTTTTAATACATAAGCTCTGGCCAAAGTAGTATTGATCCTTATCTTTAGTTCTTCAGTATTAGAAGACAAATTCTCTTGTTTTCTCACTGGAGGTGAGAAAGTACCAAGTGGTGTCTCACAATGAATGAATGAATAAGTAAATGAATGAATGAATGAGTGAATTAGTGAAACCAGATCCTTGGACACCTAATATCAGACAGAACTTTCATAGAGAAATATATCTCTAGGCATCCAGGGAAGCTGTTGGCTCACCTGGAAACCCCTTAAAAGGGAAGCTCCCCAATCATAAGTCTTACAAAATGCCCTCATCTAGCTAGTGTTTTACAGCAAGTTTACCTCCAAATTTCCTTAAAAGTTATTCAGCAATTCTTTATGGGTCCTGTTTTCATTCTTTTTCCCTGTAATATAGACACTTTTTTATATTCTTAGTCTACTTTGGGACCTGGCTTGGAAAAATTCCACACTAATTTTTTTGTCTAAGACTAGAACATCACCATGGGAACATTTCTCACCTACTTCAGTAGGCTGAAACTGTCCATCCCAGGGGACAAATTTAAATGATCAATAACTGCGGAAGAGAGAAATTTTGGTTGAATTCTGATTGAATTATTAAAGGATTTTTTTCAAAAAGCCCCTTGTTTCTGATTGACCAAGGAAGCCTCCCTTATTGCGGTGTCCAGGGAATCTGCACCGTCCACTCACTCCCGACCTGCAGCTTGCCTGCCTGCATCCACACGTGGCGCCATCTTGCAATTCTTGCTCTAACTTCTGTTATACCAGCTTCTAAAGGATAGAGACGTTCAACACTCTTCTGAATGGGGACATTATCTTTAAAAAAATGGACTCTTTGGAACCCATGATAACACTTTTAAGGTAGGACATTTTGCTCCATGCTGCAAAACTGCAAAACCAGCAGCGGTTATTAGCTGAGGTACTCCTGCATTAGATAAGAGATTTGCGCTCTATGGCTTTTGCTCTTTATAGGAACAGATCCTATTTAGAATCAATATATAAGCACTGTAGAGGACACTTATAAGTAAGATGTAATGAACTGAAATGGCATGCTGGGTGTGGGTGTGAGTGTGTGCATTTTGAATCCAGATAGGAAACTAGTTAGTGGCTCTCGGAGCCAGATGCCATAAGAAAATAACTTCACACCTTACATCTATTTCTTATTTCAGTAGGTACAGCACTTGTCTTTTGACTCTGTTTCTTAGATAAAAGCATGAACACCATATCCTTCCAGCATTTCTCCTCCTCCTTTTTCATTTCCCATCCTGTTGGCTGCAGCTACAATGTTACATTATCAAGGTTGAAAACATTTACACTCTGTCTACAATCATGAAATTATATTTCAGCATTTAGTATTGTCTTCACAGACTGATTCTAAAAGTTGAAAACTAATGAGCAACCCATGTTATTGAGCTTTACTATTTAAGTATGGTTCAAGGTTGAGTATTTTGTTCAAATGTATAAAGATAAACGTTAGCAGAAGAAAAGAAAAAAGCAAAAATACTATAGGCTTTGTTGTTGTTTTTGCCTGGAAAGTGGAATCAGTGGATATCATGTGAGAAAAGAGATGTGTCCTGTCAGCTGTTACTGCATTGTTGAGATTGAGAGGTTTTACATCTGGCACTCTAGCTTCAGCCTTGAGGATTTTACTTATAAGTAAATTCTAAAAGTTGAAAACAAATTCACAACTTGAGGATTTTACTTATAAGTAAATTCTAAAAGTTGAAAACAAATTCACAACTTTAGTGTTGTTAAGATTGTATAAATATGATTCAAAGCGGAGCTAAGCAGTTTGCTTGAGTTTCTTTGCTAACTTTAGAAGTCCAGTGTCTCAACTTTGAACTATTTGAAAGAGACTATCCCTAATGTTCCAGTCAAATGAATTACTTTTCTAACATTTCTTCATTTCTAACATTTCTTCAGTTGATTCAAACCACATAACTTTATGTGTGCATTTAGACTTTATTAGGTTTAATTTCACTCACAAATACCTACGCCCATATCATCACCCACAAGTACCCTTTCTGGGGTTTCTAATTTGCTTTTTTTTTCTTTTTTCTTTTTTCTTTTTTTTTATAGAGACAAAAAAAATTGTAGGGGCTGGCTATGTTGCTTTGGCTGGTTGCTAGCTCCTGACTTCAGCAATCCTCCCACCCCCCAGCCTCCCAAAGCACTGGGATTACAAAGTGTGAGCCACCACACCTGTTGCATTCTTTTATCTTAGTGAGGAGAGAATGATATGCTTTCTTAACCAAGTGCCTAATATTATCCACCACATTAGTCATTAAATTTACTGTCGGGAGTCTTTTCCATTTTTCTTCATGAAGATATTCTTCTTGGCCCTGAGTGACTTCCTGTACAAATTAAGACTGCTGCAAAACTGCAAAAACTGTCATTTATTTACATTGGCCTCCTATATTTCCATGATTTTTTAATAGTCCATGCCTTCCCCTTATCCTCATTTTACCTTTGTTCATGCTCAGTTAATGTCCCAGAAAGGGTGGAAGTTACAGAAGATTTTTAAGGCTCTGTGCATATCTTAATTCTTTCTTTGGTCCTCCATGTTTAATTGGTTAGCTAGGCATTCACTTGTGCGTTGAAAGGTAATTTCCATAGAATTTTGAAACCATTGTACCATTGTATTTTATCACCCAAAAATGCTGATAAGAACCGTGATGTCATAGGATCTTATTTCTTTATAGGTGGCTCCCAGTTCCTTGTTTCCCTACCCTCTACCCAAGGGACCCTGGTTGAATGATGTTCTGCTGGTATTTCATAAAGGTGAATTTAGTGTGAATCTTTTTTCCTTATGGTATTGGATCCTGGATGAATCTCTCAGTCTAATGATCTATATCTCTTGACAATAAACATGTTTCTTGTATTATTTTTCAGAAAAGTTATCCTGCATTTTTTCCTGTACTTTTGCTAGTCAAATCTTGCATTTAATGGCTTGATCCTTAGTATGTAATCTTTCTGTCCTGTTCTAGTTTTCTTGTCTGTTATGAATGTGTCCTGGGAGACGTTTTTGTCTTTTACAATATGATTTCATTTTCTAAATAGCATTTTTGAGTTATGAATGACATACAAGAAATGCGCATATTTAAATGTATCATTAATAAATTTTAGCATGGTGAAACTATCATCACAATTAAAATAGTGAATATATTCTTCCCCTCAAAAAATTTTACTAACAGCACTTTGTAATATTTTCACTTTACTCTAAGATTCCCAAACCTGTCTCCAAGCAACAACGAAATTGCTTTCAACAATTGTTGCACTAAAGATCAGTTTGCATTTTCTGAAATCGTATATAAATAGAATCAAATAGTGTGCACACTTTTTTCTCTTTCACTCAGAATAATTATTTAAGGTTCATCTATGTTGTCGTAGGTACCAATAGCTCACTATATTTCATTAGTGAGTCATATCTTATTTATGGATGCACCACAGCTCATTTATCTATTCATCTGTTGATCAACATTTGGGTTTTGACTCTTGTATATAGAGCTTCCCATGAACCGGGCTCGGTGGCTCAGCCTGTAATCCTGCGCTTTGGGAGGCTGAGGTGAGCAGATTGCCTGAGACCGCGGGTTCGAGACCCACCTGGGCAACTTGGCGAGACCTCATCTCTACAATAAATCAAAAAATTAGCCAGGCGTGGTAGTGCGTGCCTGTAGTTCCAGCTACTTGGAAGCCTGAGGCGGAAGAATCGCCGGAGCCCAGCAGGTTGAGGCTGCGGTGGCCTGGAGCAGCCACTGCACTCCAGTCTGGGCGACAGAGTGAGACTCCAACTCAAAAAAAAAAAAGGCTTCCCATGAACATTCTTATACAATTTTTTTTTTTTTTTTTTTTTTTTATTCTGATGTACTTTCAAAAAATGTCAGTAGCTTTAAGAGGTACAAGTCTTTTTTGGTCACATGGATGCATTGCATAGTGGTGAAGAAGCCTGGGCTTTAGGCGTCCCTGTCACCCTCACTGGTGTACGTTGTCCCTGAGAAGTGACTTTCCATCCCTCACTTCCTTCCCACCATTCACCTTCTGAGTCCCCAGGGTCCTTTACACCATCCTGTAGGCCTTTGCACACGTGGAGCTTAGCTCCGACTTATAAGTAGGAGCGTGCAGCATGTGGTTTTCCACTCCAGCATTGCTTCACTTAGGGTAATGAGTTCCAACTCCATCCGAGTTGTTGCAAAATACATTGTTTAATCCTTTTTTATGGCTGAACAGTATATATCATATTTTCTTTATCCACTGATCAGTTGATGGGAATTTAGGTTAATTCCACATACTTACAGTTGTGAATTGTACTGCAATAAACATTCAAGTGCAGGTGTCTTTTTTGTATAATGGCCTCTGCTCATTTGAGTAGATACCAAGTAGTGAGATTGCTAGATCAAATGGTAGATTTACTTTTAGGTTTTGAGAAATCACCATTCTGATCTCCATAGAGGTTGTACCAATTTACAGTCCCACCGACAGCATAGAAGTATTCCTTTTTCACTACATCTGTGCAAACATCTATTGTTTTTAGATTTTTTTAATGGTGGCCCTTCTGATTGGTGTAAGGTGATACTTTATTGTGGTTTTAATTTGCATTTCCCTGATGATTTGTGATGTTGAGAATTTTTTTCATATGTTTGTGGGACAATTGTATATCTTCTTTTGAGAAATATCTGTTTATGTCTTTTGCTCACTTTTTAATGTGCTTTTTTTTTGCTTTTTTTGAGTTCTTAGTAGATTCTGAATATTTGCTCTTTGTTGTATATATAGTTTGCAAATATTTTCTCTCATTCTGTAGGCTGCCTATTTTCTCTGTTGATTATTTATTTTGCTGTGAAGAAGATTTTTAGTTTAATTAAGTCCCACTTACTCATTTTTGTTTTTGTTACGTTTGCTTTCAAGATCTCAGTCATAAAGTATTTGCTTAGGCTAATGGCCAGAAAGGTTTTTTGTAGGTTTTCTTCTAGGACTTTTATGGCTTCAGGTCTGACATTTAAGTCATTAATCTATCTTGAATTAATTTTTGTTTATGGTGAGCGGGATCCAGTTTCATTCTTCTGCATATGTATGTGGAAAAATCCAGTATTTCCAGCACTATTTTTTGAATAGGGTGTCCTTTCCCTGGTGTATGTTTGTGCGTGTTTTGTCAGGGATTCTGGTTTGTAGGTATTTGGGTTTAGTTCTGAATTCTCCATTCTACTGCATTGGTCCCTGTGTCTGCCTTTGTACAATTACCACACTGTTTTGGTTAATATAACCTTGTATTATAATATGAAGTAAGGTTATGCGATGCTTCCAGCTCTGTTCTTTTTGTTTAGAATTGCTTTGTTTCTATATAGATTTTAGATATTTTTCTACTTCTGTGAAAAAATGTCTTTGGCAGTTTGATAAAGATTGCAATAAATAATGTAGATTACTTTGGGTAGTATGGTCATCTTGACAATGTTTATTCACTCGATCTATGATCATGGGATGTTCTTCCATTTGTTTGTTTCCTCTGTGATTTCAGTGTTTTGTAATTCTCCTTTTAAAGGTCTTTTACTTTGGTTAAAAATATTTCTAGGTATTTTAATTTCTTGACAGCCATTATAAATGGGATTGAGTTTTTAATTAGATTCTCATCATTGTTGATGTCTAGCAGTGCTACTGATTTGCGTGAATTGATTTTATAGCATGAGACTTTACTGAATTCATTTATCAAGTCCAGGAGTCTTTTGGAGGATTCTTTAGGATCTTCTTGGTATAAAATCCCATCATCAGCCAGGCTTGGATTACATAAGCCTGTAATTCAAGCACTTTGGGAGGCTGAAGTAAGTGGAATGCCTGAGCCTGCAGGTTAGAGATCACCTGAGCAACTTGGCGAGACCTTGTCTCTACAATAAATAAAAAATTATCTGGGTATGTTAGTATGTGCCTGTAATTCCAACTACTTGGAAGGCTGAGGTGGATTGCTAAAGCCCAGCAGGTTGACACTAGGGTAGCTGTGAGCGTGCCACTGTACTCCAGCCTGGGTGATGGAGTGAGACTCCAACTCAAAAAAAACAAAAAAACCCCATCATCAACAAACAGAGAGAGTAGTTTGATTTCTTCTTTTACAATTTGGATACCCTTTATTTGTTTCTCTTGCCTGATTGCTTTGGCAAGGACTTCAGGTACTTTGTTGAGTAGATATGTAAAAGTGGTTATCCTTCCCTTGTTACAGTTCTGAAGAAAAATGCTTTCAACTTTATTTCATTTAACATGATGTTGGCTGTGGTTTGTCATATATAGCTTTTATTATTTTGAAATATGTTCCTTCTATACCTATTTTGCTGAGGAGTTTTAATCATGAAAGAATTCTGAACTTTATCAAATGTTTTTCTGCATCTATTGAAATGATCATATTATTTTTGCTTTTAATTCTGTTTCTGTGATGGATCTTGTTATTGATTTGCATATATTGAAACATCCTTGCTTCCTTGTGATAAAACTCACTTGACTTGGTGAATTATTTTTTTGATGTACTATTGGATTTAATTTGCTAGTATTTTGTTGAAATCTGTGTTCAACTGGGATATTTGTCTGTAGTTTTCTTTTTCCATTGTGGTTTTTCCTGGCTTTGAAATCAGGGTAATACTGGCTTCATAGAATGATTTAAGGAGAATTTCCTCCTTCTAAATCTTATGGAATAACTTCAGGAGAACTGGTACCAGTTCTTCTTTGAAAGTCTGATAGAATTCAACAATGCATCTGTCTGGTCCTGAGCTTTTTGTTGTTGTTAGACTTTTAAATATTTGTTCAATCTCACTACTCATTATTGATCTGTTCAGGGTTTCTATTTCTTTCTGGTTCAAGACTGGGAGTTTTGTGTGTTTCCAGGAATTTATCTATTTCCTCTAGATTGTCTAGTTTGTTTGCACAGAGGTGTTCATAATAATCTCAGACAGTCTGGTGTATTTCTGTGTTATCAATTTATATGGAAAGCATATTTCTTGAGTAAATATCTAAGAGCAAATCTTATGGTGATAAATGTTAAACTTTTCATGAAACTACTACACTGTCTTCCAAAGTGATTTCACTATTATTCATTTTGTCAATTGTGTATGAGAGATGCAAATCCTCAACATAGTCTTCAACACTTGGTATGGTCAATAATTTTAATTGTACCCATTCTAAGAGTTGTGTAGTAGTATTTCCTTTTGGTTTTAATTCTCAGTTTTTTAATTAACCTACGGTGTTGAACATCTTTCCTTGTATTCATTTTTCTGTTTATGTTCATTAATAAAGGGTCTGTGCAGATCTGTCCATTTTTAAATTGATTGTTTCTAATAGTGTTTGAGAGCTCTTAATATATTTTGGATACCAATCTTCCATGTAAAATACATACTTTGTAACTTTTTTCTCCTAGTTTCATGCCTTGTCTTTTTATTCTCTCAACACTTTTTCAGAGAGTGTAAGTTTTTAATTTTGATGAATCCCAATTTATCTATTTTTCTTTTATGGGTCATGCATTTGGTATTATATGTAGGAAATCTTTTTCTAACCAAAGGTCTCAAAAATTTCTCCTTAAGTTTTGCTCTAGAAGTTTTATAGTTTTAGGTATCACATTTAGATTTATGATACATTTTCTGTTAACATGTGCATATGCTGTGAGATATAAATGTAAGTTCATTTTCTACATATGCATATCCAATTGTTAAACATCATTTGTTTTTTAAAAAAATCCTATTCTATCCCTACTGAATTGCTTATGCATCTTGGCTGAAACTTAATTGTCCATATATATGTGGGTTCATATTTAGACATTCTATTCTGTTTTATTTGGCCATGTTGAGGTCAATTCCAAGCTGTCTAAGCCATTGTAGTTTTATAACAAGACTGAAAATCATGTAGTGTTAGTTTACCCAATTTGTTATTCTTTCTCAAAGCGGTTTTTGCTATTTTAGTGACCTTTTTTTCCACATAAATTTTAGAAATGGCTTTGTAATATGTATAGGAAAAAAGATCTTCTGGTAATTTGATTGGAACGGCATTAAATTTATAGATCAATCTGTGGAAAACTGATATGCTAGCAGTTGAGACTTCTGCTGTACAAGCAATACTTATCTCTTCATTATGCTTTCTGCTTGGATCTCTCACTCTTGGTACACTGACATTTTGGACCACATAATTCTTTTTGGTGGGGAGCTGTTCCATGCACTGTAGAATGTTTAATAGCATCCCTGGCTCCCCAACCCCTCCTACACCCCATGCTTGTGACAATGAAAAATGTCTCCAAACATTGCCATATATCCCCCAGAGCAGCAAACTGATTGAGATCCACTGTTTTGTATTCTTTAATTTATATCAGCAATAGTTTTTTTAGTTCTAAACCTTGCACATTTTTTGGTTAGTTTTATACTTATTTTATATTTGAGGGTAATATTGTAAATGGTAACTAAAAACTGTTTCCTTGAAAGGAGCAACAAAATTGACAAACTTTAGGCAAATTTACCAAGGGAAAAAGACTAATCAAACTGCAAGAATCAGAAATGAAATAGGAGACATTACTAGATTACTATTCACCTTACAGAAACAAAAGTACTATAAAGGAAAACTATGAAAAATTGCACAACAAAAATTATGTAACTTAGATGAAATAAACAAATACTTAAAAAGAAGCAAACCATCAAGAAGAAAAAGACAACTCAAGAAGAAAAAGACAACCTGAATTAACCTATCACAAACAAAGAGATTGAATTAGTAATTTTAAAAAGTTACCCCCACAAAGTTCAGATCCAAATTATATCACAGCTGAATTCTACCAAATATCTAATGAAGTATATAAAATTCTCACCAACATTTCCTAAAAGTAAGAGAAAAGAAAATACTTCCCAATTCATTTCATGATCTCAATATTACCCTGATCCTCAAACCAAAGATATCACAGGAAAAGAAAACTACAGACCAATATCTCTTGTGCATATAGGTAGAAAAATTCTCAAGAAAATTCTAGCAGACCAAACCAAGCAACATATAAAGAGAATTATGCACCATGACCAAGTGGGATTTAGTTTAACACCCACAAGCACATTAATGACATATATCATGTCACTAGAATAAAAAAGAAAAAATCATCTCAATAAATGCAGAAAAAGCATTTGACAAAGTCTAAGAACTCTTCATGATTAAAACAAACATACCAAAAAAAAAAAAAACCTCTCAACAAAGTGGAAATAGAAGGAAATTTCCTCAGTCTGACAAAGGGCATATCCAAAAACCTGTAGTTAACATCATACTAAATGGTAAAAAGCAGATGTTTTCCTCCTAAAATCAGGAGGAATTCTAGGATGTCTTCTCTTGCCACTTTTATTAAGCATTGTAATGGAGATTTTATCCACAATAATTAGGCAAGAAAAGAATAAAAAGCATCCAATTTGTAAGAGAAAAAGTAAAACTATCTGTTTTCAGATGATGTGATTGTATGTACAAGTTCCTAAGGAATCCACTAAAAGCATAATAGAACAATTTGTGGTTTCAGCAAATTTGCAGGATACAAGATCAAAACACAAAAACCAATTGCATGGCAATGAACAATCCAAAAAATAAAATTAAGAAAGCAATTACATTTACAGTAGCTTCCAAAGGAATAAATTTAACAAAGATGTGCACTTCTACAAGGAAGAAATACAAATGACCGATAAGCAAATGAAAAGATGCTTAATATCATTAGTAATCAGAGAAATGCAAACCAAACTCACTATAAGATACTACTTCATACCCACGAGAATAGCTAGAACCAAGAAGTCAAATAATAACAAGTGTTGACAATGGTGTGAAGAAATTGGAACTCACATAAACTGCTGGTAGAAATAAAAATGATGTAGCCACTTTGGAAAATAGTCTAGCAGTTCTTCAAGTAATTAAATATAGAATTAAATTTGATAAAGCAATGCCACTCACAGGTACTTACCTAGGAGAAATGAAAACATGTCCACACAAAAACTTGTACATGAATATTTATAGCAGCATTATTCATAACAGCCCAAATGTGGAAATAAATTAAATGTCCATAGCAGATGAATGGACAAACAAAAAAGGGTCTATTCATGCAATTAAATACTATTTGGCCATAAAAATAAATTATATACTGATATATGCTTCAACATGAATGAACTTTGAAAACATTAGGGTAAGTAAAAGAAGCCAGGCACCTAAGACCACATACTGTATGATTCTACTCATATGAAAGTCTAGAATAAGAAAATACGTAGAGAGAGAAAGTTGATTAGTGGTTTCTCTGGGCTAACTGTGGTTATGGTTGCACATATCTGTGGATATATTTTAAAACATTAACTTGTACACTTTAAATAGGTGAATTATATGAAACATGAATGAAATCTTAACAAAGCTATTAAAATTGAGTTTGGTTGGTAGTAAAAAAAAAATAAACTAAAAGTGATTTAATATAATATGTTTCATTTTTCTTACATTAAAAAGGTCTGGAAGTAGGCCCAGTGTGAATATGGCAGTCCACAGTTTCAGGGACTAAGGCTTCCTCTGTTTCACTGTTCTCAAGGTTACTTCATGATCCAAATGGCTGCTAGGTGCCAGCCACAAATCTTACTTTTAAACAACAGGAAGGAGGAATAAGGAACATGGTTAAGCTCCTTTCTTTTAATGACACATCCTAGAATTGTCAGTATCATAATTGACCATAATCTACTTATATGGTCATACTTATCTATGAAAGTGAAGATCATGAATGTAGTCTTTATCCCAGGAGTTCTATTGCTATCAAAGGGAAGAAGAAAAGTTCTAAGTGGACATCAGCAATTCTGTCCTATTAACAAAATAAATCTTAGATCAGGATGATCATAAAAAAAATCAACGTTCTATAAAAATCTAAAATGACTTTCTTATTGAGCATGAGGTGAGAAAGGGAGAGGGAGAGAGAGAAAGAATGTTGAATTAAGAATCTGTAATTAAAAATATAAAAATAATAGCAAACAATGTTATATCAAGACTTCTGGTTGCCACTTATTCATTATAATCATTTATCAAACATAAAGGTTGTATAAACTACAGAAAACCGAGCTTAAGCTTCAAGAAAGCACTTGATTTAAGATAGGACTGTAGTGACAGGAAGTTTGATGAAGCTTGGTTTCTCCACTAAAGACAAGACAATTAAGATACTGGAGTTATTAACATTAGGGGAAAAAAGTAAGGAAAAGCTTATTCAGATCACTTAAAAGTTCTTAGATATTTCTTAGATCTCTTTTTTATACCCTATCTCTGCTAATACAAAATAGAAATGGATGGTAAGGAAAGTTTTCATGGGTAATAACATCAGTGACTAAAGCTTCTTTATTACAAGAGCACATGATCCCAAACGAGTTAGATTTGAGTGCAGCAAGCAAGGTGATTCAATCTATAGCCCTTATTTTTGCCTGACTTTGATTATTAATACAATTGATTGTTATTAGGACATTTAGCAGCCAGAGGTGTTTATTGTAGCTTGAGTTAATAGTTCACATTGTGGGGTTGATATTGCCCTTACTTTTTCAATGAATGTAAAAAATTCATGAGGAACCATTTAGTAACCAGGAGAGGTGTTATTTAATGTGGTATCATTCTTTGTTGCATATTAAACTGAATAAAACAATACATTTGTATCCTCAAAGTTACAAACTTAAAAATAATGATCATATTTTAAATAATTATGAACATTGTAAATGATGACTTACAATAGTATTCTTGGAAATTGAGGAACTCATTCATGGGTAGAACTTACATGCCAAGAATACAGGAAAAGTAGACACATAATGCATATATATATATATATATTTAAAAGAACCCAATTTCCCCAACTTTTCTTTCATTCTAGAAAGATGCTACTGAAACTACATTTAAGAACTGTTGATGAACACTGTTTAGAAACAAGAACTGGAAAACAAATCAAAACAAAACAAACCAAATAAGCAGAAACCTTTGATAAACCCATGGAGACCTGAGTTTAATATCACTGTCTAGCTATGTACCTTGGATAAGTTAATTAACCTTTCTGAGCTTCAAGTACCTCTGGTACAAAACAGTAATTCCTATCTCCTAACAAAAGGGGATCCCTAAAGTGCTTGAAATATACTTAGTTCTAGGTATTCCGCACCCCACGTTTCACTTTCCTCCTTTGTGGAACTGCATAAATCATCAGTAGAATACAAGTCATGGGGCAGTGGAAAAACTGGAAAGCCCAAACAGGTAAGCCATATACATTTAATTTTCTTGTAATAGGCTCCTAAATTGGTATTTGGTTAACAAGTTGGTTAAGGTCAACAGTTAATGAAAGAGACAATAATCAAAGGGGGCTTTCAACAGACATGGATCCTAGAGTGTTGACCCCTTCTAACACAGGATGTTTATTTCACATCTTTTGTCCCAGTCCTGAGTGCATCTGCATCTCCTTATAGGTTTCTGGAAGCCTTGTAGCTGAACAGACTGAGCTAGAAGCATAGAATTCAGCTTCTCTTCTTCTCTTGCCCTTTGGCTGAATGAGCATCACATGAGCCTTTCCATCCACCCTGTCCTGTCTCTCCATGGTGCTAAGTACTGCTATGGGACTAATAAGCACATTCAGATGAATGACTAATAATCTTTCCACCATCAGCTCTCATTTATCACAGCCAGATAATCTGAATTTCAAATTATCTCCAGAAAGCCTCCCTTTTGAATATTTATTGACATTTCAACAACTCTTCTTAATTAAGTAGTTTATTGGAATGAACAAGATCTTTGTTTACTCTAGTCCAGCAGAAGCATGATGAGTCAAAAATAACAGCATTCCTGCTCTGTAGAAGACATCAAGGAAGACTGCCAGGAAATCTCTGTTCTGCTTCAGGTTGGTTCTTCTTTCTTCTTACTGGCAGACATGCATGTTGCTGGGCAAATACATTGCAAAAATACATGTGTTCACCTTAGGAATCTGAAAGTCTCCTGCAAAAAAAAAAATAGGCATGCAGAAGATGATAATATAGAAAGAAATGTATCTCACAGAAGATGCAGTGGAGAATAGGGGAAGACATCTCCGTCGGCCTCACAGATTCAAAGGTAGAACACAGGAAACGGGACTTGAGATTGGCCTTGGGGCAAGGGTCAGAGTGTACAACACTGACAAGGTGGAAGAATGGCACTGCAGTGTGACATGCAGAGGAAAGAGCAATCCTGGATTGCTAATGTGAGTTTTCTGACTGGCACTGCAATCCAGCAGGCGGTAGACTGCAGAAGCTGAGTGTCCGTGATAGCCTCTTTCTTTAAGATGACATGTGAATCTTCAGAATATCAGAGACTCCTTAGTTTCTGTTTGTCAATGAATATTAAGGATTAGGAATATAATTTTTTTAAATGGCCCAGCACTGCTGAAAATTACCGCCTTTATTTTCACTAAATTTCAGAGTTAGTTGACACGAATCAGAAGAACAGCCAGAAACAACATAGAACAAAATTTTATAACATATTTAGATTGTTTTCCTCTACAGATAATTTTGCCCTTGTCTTGGACTGGGTGCCCTAAAAGTAGAGCTGAAGCAAGGGTATTCAGCTTCAGCTAAGTTGCTGAGGATGTTCTCAAGAGAAGGGAATGGGTGTGGTCTAAACTCAGCCTGGTTTCTGCTCCATCTCTGTTTGGAAGAGGGTAGTTCTCTAAAAAGTGGGAGGCATTAAGGGACCATGCCCTGACAACAGTGCACATTACTGCACTTGGTCTTCTAACATTGGCTGGCACAATTACCCTGCAGGTGTGAAGTGAGTGGAATTCACACAGAGCAGTGTGGAGCAGTAACTCTCTAGTTGACTGTTTTCTGCAAAGCTAGTGCAGAGTATTGGGATCAGTATTGGGGTCAAACCAACAGATGCCCTCCTAGAAATGCCCTCCATCTGACCCTGTGACCTCTGTATAGGGCGCTAGTGACATCTTGGGAAGCAACAATCTCTTTTCCTGACCTTTGTCTTAGTCCGTTTGGGTTGCTATGACAATACCACAGGCTCGTTGCCTTAGGCACAACAGACAACAGATATTTATTCCTCATAGCTCTGGACCCTGGGAAGTCCAAGACCAAGGTGTCAGCAGATTCAGTGCCTAATGAGGGCCTGCTGTCTGACCCATAGTATCCACCCTCCTCATGGCTGTGTCCTCACAGTGCAAGTTGTGAGAGAGTTCTCTGGGACCTCATCATAAGAGCACTAATCCCATTTATGAAGCCTCTACTCTCACGCCCTAATCTCCTTACCTTGGGGCTTAAGATCTGAACCTATGAGTTTGGGGCAGACAAGCACTTAGGCCAGAGCAACATTCCCATAGAGGCTCTGCCTACAGTGCTGCAGTTTGGGTGGTAAGCCACCAACAGTGTCAGGAGTTCCATCAGCGGTTCAAGCCTTCCATCTTTGGGTATGACACATATGAGGATAAATTAAGTATGCTTGGAATGGAGCATGACAAAAAGGAGGGAAGGAGAATTGCTTAACAGCCACAAAGAAAGGTGACTCTCTCAGTTCCCTGGATCACAGAAAACTTGCCTTATCTGCTAAGAAGCCTAAGAGGGCTTCCCTCCCCAGTTGCCTGTGTCTGGAGGTCACAGCTTCACTGGATGAAGCCACTGCTGAACCAGAATTCCAAATGGGTGGTCACTCCATGTTCACTCCTGCCTCCAGCTTCAAGACGAGAACTTATCAGCAGGAAGTTGCTGAAAAATATGCCTTGAAAGTTTTACCAAAATTTCAGCTGATTAACTTGCAGCCGCATCTCCTCCCTGGGACATGTGTATGCAGTCAAGCAATAAACTTTATGTGGCCTTTCCTGATCACTGAAGAGGCCCAGTACTCTGCTGGTTTCATGAAGCGTGTACAAGCAACACTGATTTGACTCATGGGGCCTCATCAAGGAAGTAAATCAACTTACTAGGTGGTGAGGAGGCATTGAATGAAGGATGTATTCGGGGTCCCTCTGTGCACAATGTGGATGAAGCAAGAGCAGCCAGTCAGGAAGTTATCATAACTGCCCCGGGATGCTTCTTGCAGTGGTGGTGGTGCGACAGGAGGCGCCAAACAGTGACTCTCACAGATGCCGACCTCATTTGGTGGAGAGTAGTGTCCATTCCTGTTTTTATCATGTGATCAGAGCCAATTAGAAGTTCCCCAGTCCATTAATTGGCCACCAGAGCTCCAGGGGTGAGCCAGGATAAGTGTGTATCATTCAAAAACAGGAGGCACTAAATAAATGTTGATGCCGTTGGTAATGTAGCATTCAACATCTCCTTGCGATAAATTGGCATTGAAAAAATAAAAAGTGAACAGTGTAAGGAGATTATCTGAGTGTCCCGTTTTAGAAGACAAAGATGTAGCTTTCCAAGCAGTTGATGTGGCGCTGACCGGGGAATCTCATTCTCTCCTTGGAAATCCCTGCCAGTGTGAGAAACAGCAATGTAAATGCTAACAGACACCGCCTTTCCAAGAGCTCCCTTGGCTGCCTCCTGCTCTGTCCCTGCTCTGCAAGCCACAGTTGGAGCCCCCAGCAGGATCTGAATGCTTCTCGGTGGCCCTGTTGAGGTCTCACCTTCCAATGTAGCAATGAGCCACTTCTCGGCTCACTTGTAGTTTCCAATTCAGTCTCAAAAACGTTAAAAAACAATTTTGAAAATAACAATTTGAGATACTTCTGTAAGCTGGTTGCTGGGTCTTTTATTAGCATTTTTAGTGTTTTCTTAAGTCCTCAATACAATTATAGAAAAGCTTTATTAGCTCCCCTTGACAAAGGAGAAGCCTGCAGTTGCTTTGCCAAAGTTCCATTAGTAAGTTGCAGGGCTGAGAGAACTGCAGGTCTGAGTCAAATTAGATGGTGCTGATGGATTAAGGGTGAGTAATAGGCTAATTACTCATTTGTTTATATGTAATCTGAAAGTTAAAAATGATGGAAGCACAGCTGAGGGACACCTAAACCAGCCTCAAGCAGACAAGGAAAATATCCTGGCTTGTGTTTCTTTATGTATTGTTAAGATCATATATAAGTGATTCTTATCTTGTTATCTGATGCTTAAAATCTAAATATGCACCTCCGAAAAGTAATACCTTTACAGTTAATGGAAGACAGTTATCTGAATGTTTATAAACATATTAGTTCACAGTTGTGATGCATTCACCTCAAAGCAGCAATGACTTTGAAAACAAAAAATTTAGAAGTCAAAGCTTCATGTGTTTAGTTCCTCTTGCCCCATCTCGAGGGTGATGCAGGCTGGTCCAGAAGGATGTTGCTCACACCAGGTCTGTCTGTGTCACTACTGAGCAACCCTGGTATCAGGAAACCTCAGTCTTCTAAGGGGGTTCCAGGGAAGCCTACTGTGTCTTTATTATCCTGGACAGGAAACACATAAGCCCTGTATCCAGGAGGGAGACACTATCTCTGGCTCCCAAGGCTATTTGCTATATGATCACTCTTGAAAAGATAGTCCAGGAGGAAGGCTGCCACAAGACATACAGAAACACTGTGGAAATTTGCCTCCAACAGGCATGATCTGGGGCCCTGCTTGAGATTCAAACTTCAAGGCCTCACATAGGCCTGCTGAATGGGCTGTCTGGGGATGCGCTTAACAAGTTATCAGGCGATTCTTGAGAAGCACTGAATCAACCTTAAAGCGCCTCGGTTTCTGATGGGTCAAGTTACCTTCAGCTGTATAGACTTGCCAGGTGCTTTCAGTCCAGTGTGCTGGATGCATATCTGCAAACTGGAGTCATCCTCAAATTTCCCCACATATCCTGGATTGCAAGGCCTTTGTCTTCACTGCATAGTCCTTGAGATAATTTTATAACAGTGATCTCATTGGTGTGCAACCTCTCTTTTTGTTCTAATCTTATACAGTTATAACATTGAAATGCAGATGACAGTTTTGACATTCGAAAAAATGTGGTTTTAATTAGCATGTTGATTACTTGATCTAAAAAGCCAGCTGCCTAAATATCATGAAAGGTCACAAGTACAAATCCTCAGTTTTCATCTTTCTATATTCCAATTTTATTGAATTAGAAGTGATTTAATTTAGTTGCCTCAGAAAATGATTTTATTTAGCCCTCCATTCCTTTTATAATTCTTTAGGATAAGTACAGAAATTCAAAACTCATAAAAGGAAAAAATATGATTACCCAAGCCTCATTCATATCAGGTTTTTAAAATTTTTCTTTCCTAGTGGTAAACATTTCTAGAAAAACCTCAGTGAAGTTCCTTTCTGAATAGAAAATTTGTCGCAATATCAACATAAGGAAGAACTCTTTGCTTTATACAAATAATTCAGAAGAAAAATTTGAAGAAGTCCTCATTCAGAAAATGGTTTTTAACAAAACAATTATTCTTTATCTGCTTTGTTCTCACTGTTTTATAGATTGCAGGTTAGATTTCCAACCAGATGATAGAACCATGTCCAGTTAGGTGAACTTTCAACACCGTAACTTGAAATTGACATATCATCGTCTTCCTTTCGACCGCAACTGCCATCTTCCGGTAATTGGCCAAAATGACCAACACAAAGGGAAAGAGGATGGGCGAATCTACAAAAAAGGTGATATTGCAGACATCCAGGGAATGGGTACTGTTCAGAAAGGAATGCCCCACAATGTTAACCTGGCAAGACAGAAAGAGTCTACAACGTCACCCAGCATGCTATTGGCGTTGTTGTTAACGAACAAGTCAAGGGCAAGATTCTTGCCAAGAGAATTAATGTGTGTATTGAGCATATTAAGCACTCGAAGAGTCAAGGTAGCTTCCTGAAACACGTGAAGGAAAATGACCAGAAAAAGAAGGAAGCCAAGGAGAAAGGCACGTGGGTTCAGCTGAAGCGCCAGCCTGCTCCACCCAGAGAAGCACACTTTGTGAGAACCAATGGAAAGGAGCCGGAGCTTCTGGAATCTATTCCCTATGAATTCATGGCTTAATAGGTGTCAAAAATAAAAGATCTCTGGATCATTAAAAAAAATAAAAGAAAAAAGAAATATCATCAACACCCCCTATACTTCTAATCACGTAGTTTGCCAATGGAATTATTCAGTTGAGTAAATATTCTTGGGCAAATCCAATCTGAGCTATATCAAAACTGAGTTCACAAAACACTTCCTCATAGTGCTCATCTCCCCCATCCTAGAAAAAGAATAAAAACTAATAGGGCAATCAATGTAAAACTTGAGACTCAACTGAAATTCACACTAGAACAATTTCCGATATTGTTGTGTGTAGCTACCTCTGTTATTAATTATGGAACATTGCATTTCTTTGAATCCTAGGGATTTAGGCATTTTGTAACTTTCTCTTATATTTGCCCACAGATTCTAGAACTTCAGTAGTAGCTTGTCTTCTTTTCTGTTTCATTTTGAATTAATAAGTGAATTTGTAAATTTCTCTTATTGAATTTTATTTCTTTAATCCAATGTAAGACCGTCCAGTTGAAAAAAAACCTCAAATTTTGATAATGAAATTACTATAATCTTCTATAATGCAAGTAGTCACCCACTTTTAAAAGTGTGATTTTATCATGTTCTCACTCATATAACGGACCTTGAACATCCAATGCAATACTATAAGAAAATGACTGACGGTACTGGGAAACTATGGGGGGGGGATGGGATTAACAGTAGCAAATATCTGTCTGGGGATGGGAAAACACCTCTTATCAACAGGGTGCCTGAATGAAACGTAATTGTACACCTAACCCTTAACTGTACCCCACAAAACCATAATAAAAACTACTGATTAATAAAAAAAAGTGTGATTTTATATGCACTGGTTAATAAACACAATTAGACCCAACTGCCTTAGTATCCCTGTCTCATGGGCCGTGCTCTGATAAAGCAAACGACTTGGTATTATCTGTTCAGAATCTTGCATTGGCATAAGTAGTAACTGAGCCCCAACTTCTCATTCTAAAGCCAGCATTCTATGAAGTAGTTCTCACTGGGATTTCCAGCTTTATGCAAAGAGCTTGAAAAATCCCACTCGCATACTTGCAACAAGAAAAAACTGACAATCTGAAATTCAATGGCATTTCCTGGACATGTCAGAAAACTGAGACCACAGTTCAAACTATAACTCCAAAATCTAGAGAGACACAACCATGGCCTGCTTAGTTGTAGCAGAAGCTGCTGGAGCTATAAGATGGTATGTGCCCTCAAATAGTCCATGACTTTTGCAAGTTGAAGAAGGCTGACTGTGGACAAGCACGAAAATGAGAAACTCTTTGGAGGTTACAGTACTTGGGAAACCACTGTAGAAATTCTGTGAGGTCCTTATGGTGAAGATCTGAGAAAGATTCTTTCATGTCTCTAGCAGCAGGAATGGGATGCATGCCCCGATCATCTCCATGACAAATAGCTGTTCTCCAGGGGAAGCAACCCTGTAAGCCAATCCCAGCTGGGGGAAGGGCATTACCCTCACTTGAAATTTCCCTAAATCTTCTGTTTCATCTGTGGGTTGTGGCAGAGGAGGGTGGAATTACAGTCAATTCTTCAGGGAAAAAAAGAAAGATGAGGACCATTGCAGTTAGAAGTGAAGTGAGGCGCAGGGAAAAGCTATAGCATGAGGGAAACGTGTGAAAGTCACAGCCAAAATCACAAATCCACACCTAAAATACTGAGAGTTAATTATAAAGCTACAGAATACTTTTCCCTCTACCATTCATACCCTACCGCCACACCACAAATGCTCTAATATCATAATAGTTGGTTACAGCTGAAAGAACTGGAAGACACAGATTCTTTCTGAGGAGAACTTCAGGAAGTCCAAAGTCGAGAGGAGAGACCAAAATGAGGATATGTAGTTAAGTGTGACCCGTAGGGACTGTAATCATTAAACACAGGCCAACTCCTAGCCTTACTGACATGAATACTCACACTAAAAGCCTATTTACCTAAGTTTCTAGTACCTAATACAGCATATCTGCCTTCCTAAAAATTATAAGACATGAAAAAAGGCAAGAAAAAATATCTTCTGAAAAGGCAAAGCAATCATTGGAACCAGACTCAGATATGACACAGATGTTGGAATTCTCAGGCAGTGCTTTAAAATAGCAAAAACTTATTAATAGCTATAATGGAAAAAGTGACATCATACAAGAATGGATGGGTAATAGCAGCAGAGAAAGCTCTAAGAAAGGATCAAAAGGAAATGCTACAAATAAAAATATGTGCCTGACCCTGCGGGTTCGAGACCCGCCTGGGCAACTTGACAAGACCTCATCTCTACAATAAATAACAAATCAGCCGGGCATGGTAGCGCGCGCCTGTAGTTCCAGCTACTTGGAAGGCTGAGGTGGAAGGATCACCAGAGCCCAGCAGGTCGAGGCTGTAGTGGCCGGGAGCGGCCACTGCACTCTAGTCTGGGTGACGGAGTGAGACTCCAACTCAAAAATGAAAAAAAAAAAATGCTTTTGATGGCTCATCAGTAGACTAAATATGGCCAAGGATCGAATCAATGAGCTTGAAAATAATTCAATAACAACTTCCCAAGCCGAAATACAAAAAGAAAAAATTTCTAACATAAACCATTCAAGAACTGTGTGATAATTTGAAAATGTGCAGCACATGTGTAAATAGAAGAATTTATGAAAAGAAAAAAGAGAGAATGCAGTAGAGCAGTGGTCCCTGACCTTTCTAGCATCAGGGACCAGTTTCAGGGAAGGCAATTTTTCCATGGGGTTGCGGGGTGGGGAATGTGCAGTCAAACCTCACTGCTCACGCTAATCTGTATTTGGAGCCACTTTCCAGGACTAGCATCACCACCTCAGATCCACCTCAAGTTATCAGGCGTTCGATTCTCATAAGAAGCGCACAACCGAGATCTTTTGCCCATGCAGCTCACAGTGGGGTTCATGCTCTTATGAGAACCTAAGGCCTCCGCTGATCTGACATAAAGCAGAGCTCAGGTGGCAATGAGAGCAACGGGGAGTGTCTGTAAATACAGGTGATATTTTCACTGGCTGGCTTGCATCTCCTGCTGTGCAGCCTTATTCCCAACAGGTCACAGTCCCACACCAGGCTGTGGCCCAGTGGGATTGGAAGCCAATGAAGTAGAGGAATTAGAAGAAGCTATAATGGCTAGAAACTTGTCACAATTAATGACAGAAATCAAGTCATAGTACCAGAAAGCTCAGAGAATCCCAAGCAGGACAAAAAGCTTAAGGAAAACACACCAGGGAATCTCATCATATTAAAACTTCAGAAAAACACAGAGTTTTCTTGAAAGAAGCCACAAAAGAAAATCACTTTAAAAACAGAAAAACAAGGATAAGAATTACAGTGGTCATACCATCAGAAACCAATCAGACAAGAAGAAAGTGGAATAAAATTTGGTTTTGAAGAAATAAAAAAGATGAATTTAGAATTCTAAATTCAGAGAAATAACTCTTTAAAAATGAAGGAGAAGCCGGGTGCAGTGTATATAATCCCAGAACTTGATAATTGGAGGCAAGAGAATTGCCTGAACCCAGGACTTCGAGACTAGCCTGGGCAACTTGGCAAAACCTAATCTCTACAATAAATTTTTAAAAATTAGCCAGCGTGGAGGTGCGTGCCTGTATTTCCAGCTACTAGGAAGACCGAGGAGGAAGGTTGCCTGAGCCTAGCATATTAAGGCTTCAGTGGCCATGAGTCTGCCACTGCACTCCAACCTGGGCAACAGAGTAAGACTCCAACTAAGAAAGTAAAATAAAATAAAATAAGAAGAAATAAAGACATTTCCATACAAAAACTGAGGGACTCTGTCATCAGCAGAACTCTTCTGTAAAAATGTTAAAATTTCTCAAAGCAGAAGGAAAATGGTATAGGTTATAAATTTAGATCCACATAAATAAAAAGCGTGTTCTTCTGTATGTAAAGATACTTGTACTACACATGAAGTAGTGTAGTGTTATACTGCACTTAAATTAGTTAAAATGTATATACAAACTCTAGAACAACAATTTTTTTTAAAATAAAGTATAATCAATAGGTTTGATAAATGAAATCACACAAAATGCTCAATTAAAACCAAAGAAGGCAGAAAATGAGAAAAAAAAACACCAAATGCAATGAATTTGCAATTAGCAATTAGAAGCTTGGTACATTTTAGTCCATCTATATAAATAATTGCCTAAAATGTGAATGATCTGAATACAGCAATAAAAATAGAGTGGATGTAAAAAAGTCCAAGACCTAACTGTATGTTGTCGACAGAAAAGCAACAACAGCGGCAACAATTTCCAGTATAAAGACTCAGCTGGGTTAAAAACAAAGGAGCAAATAAAGGTATACCATACTAACATCAATCAGTAGAAAGCTGGAGTACCTATATTAATTTCAGACAAAACACACTTTAAAACATAGAAACTTATTGGTAGTAAAAGAGAGGTCTACATAATGATAAAGGGGTCAGTACTTCAAGAATACAAAACAATTCCAACTATGTCTGTACCTGATGATCAGAGAAATAATATGCATCAGGTAAAAATGAATAGAACTGAAAGAAGAAATGAATAAAATTCACTATTATAGTTGGAAACTTTAATATATCTGTCAGTAATTTGATAAATCCAGTACAGATATAGGTGACCCTAAAAGCACTAGCAATCAACTCAACCTAATTGATATTTATAAAACACTTCACCCAGCAAAACTGGATTACTCATTCTTAAGCTCATTCTTTTGCATGTAGATATCCAGTTGTCACAGAAACCTTGGTCAAAAAGTCTGTTCTTTCTCCCTTTGAATTGTCTTTGCCCCTTTGTTGAAAAGCAGTTGGCCCAGATACATGAAAAATGCTCAGCCTCACTAATCATCAAAGAAATGCAAATTAAAACCACACTGAGATACCTAACTCTAGTCAGGATGGCCATCATCAATAACTCAAAAAATATCAGATGCTGGAGAGAATGTGGCGAAAAGGGAACACTTCTACACTGTTGGTGGGAGTGTAAACTAGTACACAGCCTCTGTGGAAAACAGTGTGGCAATTCCTGAAAGTTCTAAAAATCGACCTTCCATATGACCCCACAATCCCCCTACTGGGAATATACCCGGAAGAGCTCAAATCACTCTACAAAAAAGTACCAGCACATGTATGTTTATCGTAGCATTGTTCACAATAGCAAGAACATGGAACCAACCGTGCTGCCCATCAAAAGAGGACTGGGTAAAAAAATAGGTGGTACATATACACGATGGATTATTACACAGCCATAAAGAAGAACATAATCATGAACTTCACAGCAACCTGGATGAACTTAGAGTCTATAATACTGAGTGATCTTTCACAGAAACAAAGAACTGAGTATCATATGTTCTCTCTCATAAGTGGACCTTGACCAACTATCATACTACTATAAGAAAAGGATTGACAATAGCAGGAAACTACCGGAGGATGGGGCATGGGGGGTTTGGCAGTAATGGGAATCTGCCTAGGAAAGGGAGGGGGCAACCTCATCAACAAGGGTACCTGCATGATGAATATTTGTATACCTAATTCTGAATTGTACCCCATATCATTAAAACAAAAAATTTTAAAGATTAAAAAAAAAGTTGGTCATGAATGTAAGGATTTATTTCTGGGCTCTCAACTATACCATTAATCTGGACACACTGTCTTGATTGCTACATTTTGTAGAAAATTTTGAAATTAGGAAGTATGGATGCATTAATTTTTTGAAGATTATTTTGGATATTCTGTGTCCCTTGCATTTCCCACGAATGTCAGGATCAGCTTGTGAATTCATTGAGATTTTCTCTACACAAAATTATTTAATCTATGAACAAAGATAGATTTCTTTCTTTTCAATCTGAATGTCTTTTATTTATTTTGTTACCCAACTGACCTGGTTAGAACCTCCAGGACAAGCCGGGCTCGGTGGCTCAGCCTGTAATCCCGCAACTTTGGGAGGCTGACGTGAGTTGATTGCCTGAGCCCGCGGGTTTGAGACCCGCCTGGGCAGGCGAGACCTCATCTCTAAAATAAAATTTTAAAATCAGCTGGGCGTGGTAGCGCGCGCCTGTAATTCCGGCTACTCGGAAGGCTGAAGCGGAAGGATCTCGGGAGCCCAGCAGGCGAGGCTGCGGTGACCGGGAGCGGCCACTGCACTCCAGTCTGGGCGACGGAGTGAGACTCCGACTCAAAAAAAAAAGGAACCTCCAGGACAATGCTGAATGGAAGCGGCAAGGGATATCCTTGCCTTGTTGTGTTTCCTATATGGAAGAGAAGACATCCAGAACTTTAACGTGTAGTACGATATTATTGTTGAGTTTAGATTTCCTTCTAGTCCTAGTGTATAGGGTAGTTTGTAATCCTGAAAGAGTGTTGGATGTTGTCAGATTCTTTTTATGCATCTATTTTAATAATCATGCTATGTGTTCTCTACTTAGTTAATGTGGCATACTACATTGATTTTGGATGTTAAAGCAATCTTGTGTTCTTGTGATGAATCCCACTTAGTCATGGTGTATATTTCTTTTTGTATGCTACTAGATTCTGTTTGCTAGTATTTTGTTGAGGTTTTTTGCATCTATAATCCTAAAATATGTTAGTTTATAGTTTTATTTTTCTTTTAATGTCTTTGATTTTGCTATCATGGTAATACTCATCTCATAAAATGACTAAAAAAGTATCCCCTCTTTATTCTCTGGAAGAGTTAATAAAGGATTGGTTTCCTTTAAATGTTTAATAGGCTTCAGGACTGAAACTATCCTGGCCTGAGCTTTTGATGTCAGAAGTTTATAAAGTATTATTTTTTTCTCTTTATTAGTTCACAAATCTATTCACATTTTACAACTCTTCTTAAGTAAATTTCAGTAATTTGATCTTCACAGAATTTTTTCATTTTATCTGTTATCTAATTTGTCAGCATAAGTTCATTCACACTATTTTCTTACGATCTTTTGTATTTCTGGAAACATTAGCAGTAGTAATGTTTTTTGACAATTTAAATCTACTCCTTAACCCCTCAGGTAAAGCTTTTATTTCATTTATGAGGGGGAATCTTCCCCCAAAAAAACCTGGAATTTATTTATAAAAAATTGTGTATTTATTCTTACGTTTTAACCTCAGTCACTGTCTAAAGCACTCTCTGTTGCGTACAGCTATTGAGAAGCTTTTTCCACTGCTCAAGACTGTTTTTGAACTCATCAATTTTGATGCCTTTTAGTGCTTCTGCCGTTTTTGTTTCACCTCTTCCATATTGATGAAACATGTCTCTCTGAGGACTTTTTTCATCCAGGGAAACACATAAAAGTAATCAGAGCGAGATCTGGTGAATAAGGAGGGTGGGGCATGGAGGTCATGTAATTTTGGGTCAGAAATGACTAAACACTCAGCACAGTGTAGGCAGGTATACTCGTGAATCACCCATTATGAAATGGACAAATGCATTGAAAGACTCGAAACAACAAACAACAGCAACAACAACAACAAAAAACACTGCAGCAGAATGCAGCTTCTCCCAATAACTCGAGCTGATAAACTAATGCTGATGGGCTCCTAGATCACTTACCTAGTAGAGGAATCCTATGCTACAAGGGATGTGCCCTCCACAAAGTTAATTCTAGGGGTTTTAAAATCCCTTTTTCTATCACATTTTTCAAGATCAGAAATTATGTTTTGTTATTTTTAAAATTTTTATATTTCTATTGATATTATTTATTTGTTGAATCATTGTTCTCAGACCTGTATGTGATTTTATAGACATAATTTTATTTTGTTGCTTGAACATTTTGTAATAGTTGTTTTTAGGTCTTTGTCTATTAAATACAACATCCTGCCTCCCTAAAGGGCAGTTTCTAGTCCCTATTTTATTTCTCATGCAGAGCCCACACTTTCTTATTTCTTTGTACATCTCATAACTTTTTGTTGAAAACCGGAAATTTTAGGTAACATATTGTAGCAATTCTGGATATTGGCACACACATAGTTTCTGGGTTATGTTGTTTTTGTTGTTCAATCATTTGGTTTAGTAATTTGGCTGGATCAATTCTGTAAAGTCTATTTCCCCCACAGTGTGCAGTCTCTGACGTCATTGCTCAGAATCTTCTCCTGATTTTTACTTTTAAACTAAGGGTCTGAGTCTCCATTGACTATGTTTTGGTCAAAAGTTGTGAAAATTACATTTTCACACTTTGTTGGAAGGGTGTATGACTTGAAGATTACCATCTCTGTTTGGGAAATGTACAGTTTTGGTCCTTGAGGCACCCCTCCTCCTCCACCAACATTAATTTGGAGACTAAAAGTTCTGAGGATACATCTACAGGTGTTTCCAAGAGCCTTGGGCATGTGCATGATCTTCCTGATGACCAGAGATGATTGCTATTTACTTTTACGCTTGGCTTCCTATGAGCTGCCCCTGTCCCAGTGGCTTATTTTGCTGCCAGTGTTTGGTCACACATTAGTTTTCAGCCCCTAGAGGCTTTACAGCTGAATGTTGTTTGCTGAAAGACCTGTGGGTGGCTCAGGAGGATTTTTTCAAGTTTTTACGACATCATGTTTTGATTATCCTGATTGGTGCAGCATAGTGCCTGTACACACTCTTATGGTCTCTCAGGGATGAGGGTGACCCCACCAGGACTTTTCTTGGCTATCTCCTTCTTTGTTTTTTGTTTGTTTGTTTGTTTTTCTGCTAAACCTCAAACTTACTGTTTGCCAATAGAGAATTTTGGATTTCCTTAAGCCTTCTTTGTTCACTTATATATTGGTCAAATCCACTTCAGATTTACCATGGAATAGGACAAATTAGACAAAATCTAGCTAGTTTCCAAGTGTTTAGCACACTTTTACAGCTCTTCTGGACAGCATTAAATTCGTTATCAGTTGTTTTGAATAGAAGGATATTCAATACATCACTTCTTGTCCTCTTCTCACCTTCACCCTTCCTAAGGCAATCACATTTGTGAAGGTTATATTTTCTGGAATATAATATACCTCACTTGTTCCTAACCTCTGAGTAATAAAGGTAGAGAGATGAGAATCCTTTTCTGGCTGATAAAAAGAGAGAGAGAGAAAGAGAGATTTTATGATGAGATAGCCACCTATTGTCCCTAATAATATAAAGCATTATGAATTAAATTTTGGGCAACATATCCGAGAGAATACTTTCTAAACACTTTCAGTTGACCTGACCGACAGCATTTTAAGACTGCCTTGTTTTGCATTTTTCAATTCCCCCTTCACTAAGTTTAAGAAAGAAATTCTTGGAGATCCTAGAGCTCTATTATCAATCTTATTTTTCAATATTTTATTAAGATTAAAAGTAGTAATGTTTGTGGGTATTCGTAGGTAAGTTAGGGATACATTAGAAGAGCTTATGGTCAGGAATCCTCAGTCTTATGACATTTTAAACTGGAACCCCAAAACATACACTCATCAAGCACAATATGAAAGTGTAAGCTATGTTAATGAGCTAGATTAGGATCTCTTACAGTGAGTTCCATATCTGAATGAACAAAGTCACAGAAGTCTATAATTCTATGCCTTAGCCACTGGCAATAAGCAAAGCATGTTATCATGTAAGGCCCTGAGAAACCCTGAAGTGAGCCAACTTTTTGAATTTTCTGTATTTGGCACAGCACTTTGGTTGTGACTTAAGTTAGTTCAAATAAAAATGGATTGGGCAGATGTAAAAGGCTGTATCACAAAGAACCAGAAACAGTACATAAAGTCCAAATTTCCCACACACAGCTAGAATGGAAAGTAAAAAAACCAAGGTCATTCCTTCCATCTCTGGTAAAGGTGTCATCTGCTCATTCTAAGTCAGTTGTGTTCTCTTGTCCCTTTTCCTATTTACTCCACTCATCTTGATTGTTCATTTTATTTTGTTTTGGAAAGAGATGACTTTGTCTAGAATATATGTTCTGTCTTTTAGTTCCAATTCCCAAAATAGTTTAACTGGCCCAGTCTCTTACTGTCTTAATTCCAAATACTCTCAAGAAAGCACAGACCCAGCAGGAGTCAGATTTGCTCCCGGTAGGTCAGGTGATACACAGGGCTTTTCAGAGTTATGGGCAGGATGAGTTTACAAAGATGGGAATTTGAGTAGGGAGGAGATGATTGACCTCTCTGTCTACTGTATTTCCTATCACATTTTAGGCCAAGCTTCTTTGATAGTGAACGTTTCTTTCTCATGAATGACACCTGCTTATGTGCACTATAGATGGCCAACACCAGGGAACACTGGTCTAGATAAGACGGTGATTTAGAAGGGAATGACCTCTGCAGGTAGTTAAGATGACAATATCGGAAGCTCTAACGCAGGGTTGGACTCACACTGCCTTTGTATTTGCCTCTAATTTCATTTTGGAAAATAGATAGACTCTTCTCCATGGTGGAGTAGTGGAAAATGGTATGGCTCAGATGCATTCAGATATGGGTCACCCCTCATCCCACTGACTTCCTGCTAAAGTGATGAAAAGAAAAAAAGCTAGGTGAGAATCCAGGGACTAATTTTATTAAAAACTGAGAAATTGCCTAATATCTTAGTTTGAAATTCTCCAGTAAAAGCTGAATTTGTGTCTATGGTCTTAGTTAGAAAGCGCCACTGCAGGAGACACTTAAAAAGGTATTAAGCACAGAAAAAAGAAAGAAAAAAAAAAGAATGAACACATTTCCCAAGAGAACAGCAGAGCACAGAGTCAACAGAGAATACAGGACAACAAGAAACTTGAAAATACACACATACATTAGCCCCAAAGCCAAAATAAAATAAGCAAACAAAGAAAAAACTTTATAAGAACCTCATGACAGCAATAAGAGTCACATTTCAATAATCAGCCTGAATGTGAATGGACTAAATGCATCACTGAAAAGACAAAGAATGGCAAACTGGAAAATAAACCATGACCCAATTATTTGCTGCATCCAGGAAGACCATCTCAACAGAAGGGATGCACACAAACTCAAAGTTAAAGGATGGGAAACGAGTTTCCAGGCAAATGAATCACAAAGGAAGGCAGGAGTTGCAATATTAATATCAGACGAAACAACCTTTAAGCTATCAAAAATTTTAAAAGATGCAAAAGGACACTACCTAATGATAAAAAGTTCAATCCATCAACAAAAAATATCCATCCTAAACATATCTGCATCCAACACAGAAACACCAGCAACAACTAAGTAAACTAAAAAAAGATATTGACTCTAACACTATTATAGCAGGTAACTTGAATACCCCACTAACAGCCCTAATAGATCATCAAGGCAAAAAGTTAACAAGGAGATCCAGAGCCTAAGCTTGACACTCAACTAAATGGACTTAATAGATACCTATACATTATTCCACCCAACAAACACAGATTATACATTCTACTCATCACCATATGGAACATACTCCAAGATCAATCACATCCTTGGCCACAAATCAAGCATAAACAAATTCCATAAGGTTGAAATCTTGACAATTTCAGCAGACCACACCTTCTCAGACAACAGTGGAATAAAAATAAATATCAACACCAACTAATTTCACCAAAGCCCACAAAGACATGGACACTAAACAGCATGATGCTAAACAGCTATTGGGTCAACACTGAAATCAGAGAAGGAATTAAAAGATTCCTGGAAACAAATGAAAATGAAGAAACATCTTACCAAAACCTCTGGGATGCCATGAAATCATTTCTAAGGTGGGAATTTATATCTCTACAAGCACACATCAATAAAACGGAACGATCACAAGTGGAGAGCCTAACAAACCACCTAAGGGAGCTGGAAAGAGAAGATCACCAAAACCTCAACTTTAACAGAAGAATCCAAATCAACAAAATATGAGCTCAAATATGGGACTGAGAAGACAAAAATATCAGAGAAAACATCAATAAAACAAAAAGCTGCTTCACTGAAAGAATTAAAAAGATTGATGGGCCCCTAGCCATAATGACCAAGAAAAAGAGAGAAAAAGCCCAAATCACCCTGATGAAATACAAAGATGATCAGAGATTACTATGTACATCTATATGGTAGCAAACTTGACAACCTAAATGAAATGGAGAACTTTCTGACATCACAGCCTCCCCAGGTTGAAACAAGAAGACACTGAGACACTAAATAGATCAATAACAACCCAGGAAATTGACTCTGTCATATGAAAGCTACCTACATAAAAAAGCCCTGGACTGAATGGCCTTCCAGGAGAATTCTACAAAACATACAAGGAGGAGCTAATACCAATCCTTTTGAAAAGTATTACAGGAAACTGATAAAGATGGAATTCTCCCCAAATCATTTTATGAAGCTAACATCACACTGATACCCAAACTGGATAAAGATCTAACAAAAAAGAGAACTACATGCCAATATCCCTTATGAACACAGATGCAAAGATCCTCAATAAGATTCTAGCAAATCAGATCCAAGAACGCATCTCAAAAATCATCCACCTTGACCAAACAGGTTTCATCCCCAGGATGCAAGGCTGGCTTAACATTTGCAAGACCATAAATTAATTAAATACATCAACAGATGTAAAAATAAGAACCACATGATTATATCATTAGGTGCAGAAAAAGCTTTTGATAAAATCCAGCATGCTTACCTTGATAAAAACCCTCAAACACCTATGTATAGAAGGAACATAGCTCAAATTAGTAAATGCCAACTACGATAAACCCACAGCTAACATATTGCTAAATGGATAGAAACTGGAAACATTTCCTCTGAACACTGGAATAAGACAAGGCTGCCCACTCTCATCCCTCTGGTTCAACATTGTGTTGGAAGTCCTAGCAAGGGCAATTAGACAAGAGAAGGAAACCAGAGGTATCCAAATAGGAAAAGAGGAAGTCAAGTTATCCTCTTTGCTGATGATATGACACTATAGCTTGAAAATCCAAGAGAATCTGTCAAAAACCTGCTTGCACTGATAAAGGACTTTGCCAGAGTCTCAGGGTACAGAATAAATGTTCAAAAGACAGTTGCACAGTTACACGAACAATAAGCAGACAGAGACCCAAATTAAAAGTACAATCTCATTCATAATAGCCACACACACACAAAATGAAATACCTTGACATCTTCCTAATTAAAGAAGTGAAAGAACTTTACGATGACAGCTACAAAACACTGCTCAAAGAAATCCAAGAAGACACAAACAAATGGAAAAACATTCCGTTCTCATAGATAGGAAGAATCAACATTGTTAAGATGTCCATCCTACCAAAGACAATCTACAGATTCAATGCAACACCCCTTAAGTTACTAACATCCTTCTTCTCGGACCTGGAAATGACAATACAGAAATTCGTATGGAAACACAAGCAACCATGAATAGCCTAAACAATCCTTAGCAAAAGAAACAAAGCAGGAGGTATCACACTTCCAGACTTCAAACTTTACTATAAGGCTACAGTAATCAAAACAACCTGGTATTGGTACAAGAACGGGCATATAGACCAATGGAACAGGACAGAGATTCCAGAAGCAAAGCCTTGATTTCTCAACCAACTCAATTTTGACAAAGTTTCCAACAACAGCCCCTGGGGAGAGAAGAACCTATTCAGTAAATGGTGCTGGCAAAACTGGGTGACCACATGCAGAAGATTGAAACATGACCCCTACCTATCACCATACACAAAAATTAACTCTAAATGGATCAAAGACCTAAACGAAAAATCTCAAACTATAAGAATCTTAGAAAATACATGAGACACCCTTATGGAAATTGGAACTGGCAACCAGCTCCTTTTCAGAACACTAAGTGCCCATTTCTTAAGAAATAAGATAGACAAGTGGGACCTCATCAAAGTAACGAGTTTCTGCAAAGCAAAAGAAACCATCAAGAGGGCAGGGAGACAGCCCACAGAATGGGAATAAGTATTTGCCAACTGTATGTCTGACAAAGGCCTAACATCTAGGATCTACAAGGAACTCAAACACGCTGAAAGGAAAAAAAACAAACAGCCCCATTAAAAAGTGGTCAAAAGACATTAATAGACACTTCTCAAAAGAAGATATACAGGCAGCCAACAGACAGATGAAAGAGTGTTCAGCCTCACTCATCATCAGAGAAATACAAATCAAAACCACACTGAGAAACCACCTAACCCCAGTAAGAATGGCCATCATTAATAAAACAAACAACAGATGCTGGTTAGGATACAGAGAAAAAGGAACTCTTCTACACTGCTGGTGGGAATGCAAACTAGTACAACCTCTTTGGAAGACAGTGTGGCAATTTCTGAAAGAACTAGAACTAGGAGAATTGACCCAGCAATTCCCCTATTGGGAATATACCTGGAGGATCTCAAATCATTCTACAGAAAAGATGCCTGCAAACGTATGTTTGTTGCAGTTCTATTCACAATAGCAAAAACATGGAACCAACCATGTTGCCCATTGAAGCTGGACTGGATTAAAAAATGTGATACATATACACAATGGGATATTATGCAGCCATAAAGAAGGACAAACATATGGACTTTGCAGCAACCTGGAAGAATTTAGAGGCGATCATACTCAGTGATCTCTCTCAGAAACAAAGAACAGAGTACCATATGTTTTCACTCAAAAATGGATCTTGAACAATTATTGTAATACTATAAGAAAGGGATTGACAGTAATGAGAAACTGTCATGGGAGGGGAGTGGGATTAACAGTTGAGGGAAAGTGCTAGGGGAGGGAGGGCCATACCGTATCAACAAGGGTGCCCGCATAATCAATGTTTGTATACCTAATCCTGAATTGTACCCCACATCTTTAAATAAAATAAAGAATAAATAATTTTTCCAATGAATCGAACCCACACACAAAAATATTTTTCATCTCTCTTAATGTTTCTTAGTCTTTCTGAAACTCCTTTTTCGAGTTGCGAGTATTGAACATCCTGACCTAACCCTTTATTTTTATCTTTTCTTTCTTATTGCTCAAACATGTAGCTTTTTTCTACATTTGGAAAATTTCCTAATCTTATTTTTCAATATATTTTTTGTTTTTATGCAGAATCTACCCTTTGATAGGGATTCTCTAATAGTATTGTACAGAGGTACTATAGCAATAGCTTTATAATGATTAAGGTTTTATTTCCCTACATGCTTCAGTTGGCCTTTTCCCCATCAGTAGATTTTTCTCATCATCTTTGATAGAGGAGGCTCTGCCCAGACATTGAGTCGTCCTTCCTGGCTCTTCTCGTTTAAGGATGGGCTCCCAAGATAATGTGTGTGAAATCTGTAAACAGAATGCTCAATGGTCAGCTTTCCAAAGTGCAAATGAGGTGGACGGCATTGGAAAGCCGGGGATCTCATTGTCGGTCTTCTCAGGCTGTTCAGAATTTCTGCCAAAATCTCTTCCTATCTCTTGCTTGGAGCTATCAGCCTACTGGCTCTCAAATGGAGAAGACTAGCGGACTCAGCCTTCAGCATATGCATTTTCACTCAATGTCCCTGTGTTTAGAATCATACCTCCTTTCTCTGTTTTGCCTGTTCCAGGTGCCCTGTGTCAAGTGATCATCTATATCCTCTCCTGTGATGATGAACTCTGGGACTCCTATGGGATCATCTGTCTATGTATGTGTAGGGAGTGTGTGCACATGCACCTAGGTATATCACGGTAGAGGGCGGCATCTCTGGTAGTGTAACAGTTTTTCAAGCCACCACTTTTCCAATCTTATTTCTAATCTGTTTTCATTTCCAAAGCCATCTGGATGATTCTAATTCCTGAGTTTTTTGAAAATTCTGAGCTGGAACAAGGTTTTCTTCTTGGCTTTCATCACTACAGGCTTAGCTTTCAGTTTTCTTAGTTCTCTAAATAAGTTTCCATTTTTTCTTCAGCAATTCTATTATTATTGTTTCTTTTCTTGTACCCTTTGTCCTAGTACTCACCTATATCACTTTCACATATTTTTTCTTTTGTTTCCGTGAAGTTTTTATGAAAAAATGAAGTTAAAGAATATGCCTAATCAGCATATTAGAGATGTAGCATATAGAGATGAGGTCTCACTGCCCAGGCGGGTCTCGAACCTGCGGGCTCAGGCAATCCACTCACCTCAGCCTCCCAAAGGCGAAGGATTACAGGCTGAGCCCCCGAGCCCCGCCTGTCTGATTATTTTTCACAGCAGGATGACATCATGTGTTTTTTAGAGGAAGAATAAGGAGGTGAAGTGCCATTTTCATCATATCACACCAAGAATACAGGCTATTAATATGACATGCTAGCCTTCATTATATGACCGAACTTTGCCAGATTTCTTCATGGTAAAGTTACTTCCCCACTTTCACAGTCTCTTCTTTGGAAGCAAGCATTAAGTGTAGCTCACACTGAAGAGCTGGGAAGTCTGGTTCTACCACCTTGATGGGAGAGTGCCTGCATAAATTATTTGCAATTCTCTGTATAAGAAATTTTTTCCTCTTATTTATTTATTGACCAATTTATTTATTCGTTCAATTATTTGTTTTTATCAGTGCAGGCTTATAAATTTGTAAAGTTAGTCTCTGGATTAGAATCCAGTGCTACATTACTTAATTTGGTGTCCAAATTGTCCAGTTTGGCCATTGGTAGTCTTTCAGCTGACTCTTGTGTTCCTTTGACATGCTCTAACTCTTTTTTTTAAAGTGCATATCCACTTTCTGGCACTACAAAATTTTCCAGAGTCATCTTGTATATTCTCTGCCACCTTCATAGAATGAGCCATGATTCCTCTTTGTGGAGAACAATATAAAAAACTGAGGTACTGTTATGCTCATCACTACTGGAATGCCACTGCTACTAGACCTTTTTGATAAACACAAACAGGAAGTGTGTGTGTGTGTGTGTGTGTGTGTGTGCGTGTGTGTGTGTGTGTGTGCGTGTGTGTGTGTGTATTAACTAATATATGTATATAACCATCTGAATCTATATTAAGGAAAATATGAATTCATATGGATGACACAAACTTGTCCAGTATCATGGGGTTTATTCAGTTTTTCTGTCTTGCATATATGTGACCTCCCTCTCCAACAATGAGAAACTTGACTCCTACCTACCATTGGTTTACTTGTTTGTTCAATCTCAATATAGTGTATTTATGGCAATTTCAATGTTGTGAATCCATACCAACTAGCATTATCTATTTTTCAGTTCCTTTTGTTTTCAGTTGTATAGTTGCCAGTCATTTCCAAAGTTACTTGTATTAGCAACTTATTTTCTTCCCTCTCTTCAAGGTGGTTATGATATGACTTTGTAGTACTGTTGGATTCTTTTGTCAGTCACATTCCATGTTGGGGTCTTTCAATTATTACAACATCTTTAAAACTATACCTTATGGTTCATCCTTTGTGCTGTAAAGTTCTAAGTATTTCAACAAATGCATAGTGTTAGTTTCATTTCCTTATAAAATCTGTACTCTACATAGTCCACACCCTCCTCTACCCATGTCCTTAGAAACCACTGGTCTATTTTCTGTTTCTGTAGTTTTGCCTTTTCTAAAATATCATGTTAATGAATCATGTACAGCATTTTCAGTCTGGCTTCCTTCATTTAGCAACACACATTTAATATCCATCCATGAGAATGCATGGTTAACAACTTATTACTTTTTATCAATGAATAATATTCCATTAGTTTGTCTACTCATTCACCTATTAATGGATATCTTGGTTCCTTCTAATTTTTGGTGATTATAAATAAAGCTCCAATATTCATGTGCAGAATTTTTGTGTCAACGTAAGTTTTCAAATAAGTTGGGCAAATACTTATGATTGTTAGATAATGTTGAAAGGCTATATTTGACTTTGGAGGAAACTTCTAAATTACCTTCCAAAGTAGTCGTATAATTTTGCATTCTCACCAACAATAAGTGAGACTTCCTATTGTGCCACATTCTTGCCAGAAGTTGGTCAATTTTTTAAAATTTTAGTCATTCTAATGGGTGTGCAGTGGCATTTTGTTATTGTTTTAACTTTCCTTTCTCCTGTGATAAATGATGCTGAGCATCTTTTCATATACGTTTCTGCCATCTGTATATCTTCTTTGATAAAGGACCTGCTCAGACCTTTTTCCCATTTTTGTCTGTAAGTTTTTATTTTGAAATAATTCAAACTTACACAAGGTTGCAAGATTAGTACAGATAACTATTATATACCTTGACCCATTTCTTTCCTCCTTCCTTTTCTTTTTCTCTCTATACACAGACATATACATGTGCACACACACATATATATACACGTACACACATTTGTGTGTATTAGTAAGAATATCTATATCTAGATAGCCATCAAACTAGGTAGCTAACTACTCTGATCTACCTAAAATAATCTGAGAGTAAATTGCAGACATTATACCCAAAGATGTCCTATTACTTTGGTGTGTAGTTCCTAAAAACAAGTACATGCTTATGTATAATCATGATTATACACATAAATATTAACAAATTAGATTATGCGACAGTATTATGTCAATGATATCATTGCCACAATCTCTTTGTAAATCTCAAGCATATTGCTTATGTCTCTTTGGTCTTCATTAGTTCTCGTCTTCTCTTGTCTTTCATGACCTTGGGATGTTTGAAGAATGTGGGTCAGAGACCAGGTACAATGGTTCATGCCTGTAATCCCAACACAGTTGAAAGTTGAGAAAGAAGGATTGCTTGAGGCCAGGAGTTTGACACCAGACTAGGCAACACAGTGAGACTCCATTTATTAAAAGGGAATATGTATGCCAGATACTGTGTTCAACATTCCTCAGTTTGAGTGTGTTCAGTATTTTCTTATGATTTCATTCACAGCACTTATATCTCACAGAAATGCTCTGGATGCAAAGCTGTGTTATCAGAAAGTACAGAATGTTGGTTTGTCCATTTACAGCTGATAATTTTTATCATGGGATTAAGATGGTGCTTATGTTTCTCCAATATATTGTTGCTTTTTTGTTGTGTTTCCTTCCTTCCTGATGGTCCCTGTTTTATTCTTTCATTATTTTGTTTCTTTTCAAGATCTTTCTAAGGCATTCTTTTATATTTCTACTGGTGACAAATTTTCTTAGTTTTCTTCTGTTTGAATATGTTGTTATTTCCCCTTCATTCCTGAAAGATAATTTTGGCAGATATAAAAGTTATAATTGACATGACTTTTCTTTCAGCTCTGAAAAAATATTGTGCTACTTTTTTTTTTTTTTTTTGGCTTCCATGGTTTCTGATGAGAAACCCACTATCATTCAGATTATTTTTTCCCCAATAAATAAGGTATCATTTCTCCCTCACTGCCTTTAATATATGCTCATTGTCTTTCATTTTCAGAAGTCTGTGTCCTGGCAAGAATTTCTTCGTTTAAGTAGTGAGTGGTGGTTCATGTCTGCAATCCCAGCACTTTGGGAGTACGAGTTAGGAGGATTCCTTAGCCCAGGAGTTCGATACCAGCCTGGGGCAACATAGTGAGACCTTGTCTCTACAAAAAAGTAATTTAAAAAATCAAAAACAATTAGCTGGGCATAGTAGCTCATACCTGTAGTCCCAGTTACTTGGGAGGTTGAAGCAGAAGGATTGTCTGAGCCCCGGAGTTTGAGGTTGGAGTGAGCCATGATTGTGCCACTGCATTCTAGTTTGGGCAACAGAATGAGATCCGGACTAAAATAATAAATAAATACAAAGGTGAGTAAACAATTGTATACATAAAAAGTTTTTTGGTTTTATCTTGTTTGGAAACCATTCAGCTTTTTGAATCAGTAAACTTGTGCCAAATTTGGGAGATTTTCAGCTGTAGTTTTTTTTCTTTTTTTTTTTCTTTTTGAGTCAGGGTCTCACTGTGTCACCTAGGCTAGAGTGCAGTAGCGCAATCATGGTTCACAGCAGCCTGGCAGCCTGGGCCTCCTGGGATCAGGTGATCATTCCTCCTCAGCCTCCTGAGTAGCTAGGACTACAGACGTCCAGTTAATTATTTATTTTGTAAAGACAGGTCTCGCTGTGTTGTCCAGACCGGTCTCAAACACCTGGGCAGATGTGATCCTCTCACCTCCAAAGTGCTGGGATTACAGGCTTGAGGCACCATGCTTATCTCGTAATTTCTTAAACTATATTTTTATGCCTTACGCTTATATTTTCCTCTCTTTCTGGGACTAGGAAGTTACAAATATTTAGTCTTTTGTTACAGTCTCATAGGTATCTAGCATTCTACTCTTTTTTTTAGTCTACTTTCTCTCATTATTTAGATTAGCTTAATTTCTATTATTCTGTCTTCAAGTTCCCTCACTCTTCCCTCTGTCATTGCTGTTCTGCCATTGAACCTATCTAAAAAGCTTCTTATTTCAGTTATTGTGTTGTACTGTTATAAAATTGCTATTTGGTTCTTCTCTGCATCTTCTATTTATTTGCTGAAACTTTTGTTTCTTTTTTTCTTTTTTTCAAATATTTTATAATTGCATGTTGAAATATTTTTTATGATGACTGCTTTAAAATCCTCATCACATAATTACAACATCTGTATTATCTTGGTGTTGGTGTCTACTCATTGTCTTTTTTAATATAAGTTCATATTTCCCTTGTTTTTGCTATGATGAGTGACTTTCTATTGAATTTACAACAATTTGGGTATTATATTATGAAAGCTTGAATCTTATTTAAATCTTCTGTTTTGGCAGACCTCTTAAGATACTATGCTTGTCAGGTATGATGGCTCTGCCTGCTTATTGTCAAATGTGGTAAAAGTCTAGCTCCTCCATCAGCTTCCTTTGACCCTCTTGGGAGAAGAAGGGACTCATTTTTGATGGGTAGAATTGAGAATTCAGGCTTCCCACAACTCCCTTCCTTCTGGAACTAGGAGTGATGCCTTGTTACCATTGGGCGGGGGAAGGAGTCGAGATTCTTCGCATACAGACTCTGTCGGCATGGTAGAGTGTGAGAGACCACCTTACCACCACTAGATGGTAGTGAAAGTTCCAACTTTCCACTTAGCCTCCTCTGACACTGGCAGGGAAAAAAAGAGCATCTCCTCACTGTGGGGTGGTAGTGGAAGCCCGAGGTCCCCACAGGCCTCCACTGATACTGTGGGAGTATGCCATTGTCACTGGACATGGGTGAAAGTCCCAGTTCTCTATTTGGTCTCCACTCTGGCGGAGGAAGAGGATGTCTTGTTACAGCAGCATGAGTGTGGAAATCTGGAACCCCACTTTGCCTTTGTTAATGAAGGTGAAGATGTGGACCCACATTTTTCCATAGTGTTTGGCTGGGATAGGATAGTTGTTGTCTAGAAGTTTTCTTCTTTTCCTGTACTTTAGCTAAAGAGAGTAGGCATTTCTTAGGAATCGTGTGTGTATGCATGTGCATGTATGTGCATGTGCAATACTGCTGGCACTGAAAAGACATTATTCCATTCTTTTTGATAGTTTAATTTGAATATGAATATTCCATCGTGTATATATGCCACATTTGCATTATCCACTGATCATTTGATGAGCATTTAGGTTGATTCCACATCTTTGCAATTGTGAACTGTGCTGTGATGAACATGTGGGTACATGTGTTTTTTTCATGTAACATCCTCTGCTCCTTTGCGTAGATATTTAATAATAGGACTGCTGGATCAAATGGCATATCTACTTTTAGTTATTCGAGAAATCTTCATGCTGATTTCCACAGAGGTTACCCTAATTTGCACTCCCACCAACAGTATATAAGCATTCCCTTTTCTCCACATTCCATGTCAGCATCTACTGGTTTTTTATTTTGCTGTAATGGTGGCCATTCTGACTTGTGTAAGGTGGTATCTCATTGTGGTTTTGCATTGCGTTTCCCTGACAATTAGTGATGTTGAACATTTTTTCATATATTTTTGGCCACTTATTTATCTTTTTTTTTTTTTGAGAGATGGCTCGTCATGTTGTTTGTCCACTTTTTAATGGGGTTATTGGCCTTTTTTCTTGTTGATTTGTTTGAGTTTTTGTAAACTCTGGATGTTAGTCCTTTGTCAGATGTATAGTTTGTGAATATCTTCTCTCATTCTATAGGTTGCCTATAGGTTGTTCTGTTGATTAAAATTTATTACTTGCTAATTAAATATATTACTTTTGCTGTGCAGAAGCTTTTTTAACTTAATTAAGTCCCACTCATTTATTTTTGTTTTGTTTCATTTGTTTTTGGGTTTTCAGTCATAAATTCTTTGCCTCTGCCAATGTTCAGAAGAGTTTTCGCTAGGTTTTCTTCTAGAATTTTTATAGGCTCAGGTCTGACATTTAAGTCTTTAATCCATCTTGAGTTAATTTTTGCATATGGGGAGAGATAGAGATTAAGTTTAATTTTTCTGCATTACATTTAATTTTTCCATTTTTCCAGGACTATTTCTTGAATAAGTTGTCTTTTTCCTCAGTGTAAGTTTTTGTCGTCTTTGCTGAAGATCAGTTGATTATAGGTGTTTTGGCTTATTTCTGGATTCTTTATACTGTTCCATTTGGTCCATATGTCTGCTCCATACCAGTACCATGCTGTTTGTTTACTACAGTTTTGCAGTATAATTTGAGAGCAGGTAATGTGATGCCTTCAGCTTTACTATTTTTGCTTAAGATTGCTTTGGCTATTCTGGCTCTTTTTTGGTTTCATACGAATTTTAGGATTTTTTTTCTTCTAATTCTGTGAAAAATTTCTGTTTAGTATGATAGGGATTGTGTTGCATCTTTAGATTACTTTGGGTAATATGAACATTTTAACAATGCTTATTTTGCATTCCATGACCATAAGATGTTTCTCCATTTGTCCTCTAAAATTTCTTTCGCCAGGGATATTTTAGTTCTCCTTGTAGAGAACTCTCACCTCCTTAGTTAAATATATTTCTTGGTATTTTTGCTTTTTGGTTGCTATTGCAAATGGAATTGAGATTTGATTCTCAGCTTGTACCCTATTGGTATATAGCAGGGCTACTGATTTTTGTGTGTTGATTTTTGCATCCCCAAACTTTACAGAATTCATTTATCAAACCCAGGCATCTTTTGGAGGATTCTTTAGAATTCTCTAGGTATACAATCATATCATTGGTATACAGAGATGGCTTGATTTCTTCTTTTCCAATTTGGATATGGTTTATTTTTCTTTCCTAATTGCTCTGGCTCGGACTTCCAGTACTATGTTGAGTGGGAGTGGTGAAAGTGGGCATCCTTGCCCTGTTCCAGTTCTGAGGGGCAATGTGTTCAAATTTTCTCCATTTAGGATGACATTGGCTGTGGTTTTGTTGTTTATAGCTTTTCTTATTTTGAGGAATGCTCCCTTTGTACTTATTTTGGGGAGAATTCTTATCATGAAGCGATGCTGGATTTTGTAAAATGCTTTTTTTTTTGCATTTATTGTAACGATCATCTGGTTTTTGTTTTAAGTTCCGTTTGTGTAGCGGATCACATTTATTGACTTGTGTATGTTGAACCTACCCTTACATCCCTGGGATAAAACCCACTTGACTGTGGTGTATTTTTTTATGCTTTGCTGAATTAAGTTTGCCAATATTTTGTTGAGAATTTTTGCATCTATATTCATAAAGAATATTGGTCTGTAATCTTCTTTCTTTGTTGTGTCTTTTCCTGGCCTTGGTATCAGAGTGACATTGGCCTTGCAGGATGATACCCTGCAAAGGAGGATTCCCTCCTCTTCCGTCTTGAGGAATAGCTTCAGTGCAATTGGTGCCAGTTCTTCTCGGAAGGCTTAGTGGAATTCTGCTGTGAGCCCGAGACTTTTTTTTGTTGAGAGACTTCTATGATGTCGGAACACCAACATAATAGAGAAAATAAGCAAATGTATAAAAACAAACAGTTAAAAAACAGCATGATGAATGGAATAGGACCTTACATATCATTATTAACTCTGAGCATAAATAGTTTCAATGGTCCACTGAAGAATTATAGACTGGAAGAATGGATTTTAAAAAGCCCAAATATCTGCTGCCTCCAAGAGACCCACTTAACACACAATGACTCCTATTTTCATCTCTTGGCATGATACTGTTCTGATACCTTAATATTAGTCAAATTTTCCAGCCCTCTCCATCGTGCCCTCTCCCTCTGGTCCTGCTTCTTTTAAACCATGTGTTCTTTGAGGAAAATGAGACAGCTTGATAGCTGAATCTATATCTAAAACAAATCCCTGGAGTTGCCACTGAGAGTTTACAGATTTGGAAACCGTATACTTTTCTCATGCTTACTTCTCACACATTCCCCACAACTAAGTTTCCTCTCCCAGAGGCAGTTCATTGGAGAATCACTGTCACAGACTATGCACAGAGTTATTGATGAAATTCTGGGGGTGGAGGCGCCGGGAGGGAGCAGTCATTGATACACAAAGGTCTTCTGAGCAGCAGAGATGGGAGCAAAGAGGCTCCTAGAGCTTCACCGGGGAGGGCCACAGAGCCCCACGAGCGCAGTCCTAGGAGAAATGTCCCTGGGGGTCCCTGGCACGAGATCCCGGAGAGAATTGCTGCGCCCCTCTGCATGTGCGCACACACGGGCCTGGGGCGAGCCCACTCCCACAGAATAACAAAAAGCAAAGGAGCCGGGAGAGTGGCGGTGGTTCAGGCAGGAATCAGTCATCGCGGACGGAGTCTTTATTCTTAAAGAGGATTTTTTAGACACAGCTTATAGTCAGGCCTTGTGTTTTTTGGGTTTTGTTTTCATCCAATCCTGAAATCAGGATCTTTTAACTAATATGTTTGTACATTCATATTTAAATTGGTCATTGATGCAGTTGTCTTAAAATCTACCACTTTGATAACTGTTTAATTTGTTTCTGCATTTGCCATTTGCATGTCCCACCCCCTTTTCAGTCTTCTCCAGTTTTGTTTGTGCATTCCATGTAAGTTTATTTTATGTCCTCTCTTGACTTACCTATTCTTATTCTTAAAACTTTTTATTAGTTACTCTATAGTTTATCATATGCATTTTAAAATAATCTAAATCTACCTTCAAATAATAATGCAGCACTCCCTGTGTAATTCTGTACCTTATAACAGAGTATTCCTAATTCTTCTTGTCCTTGTGACATTGTTGTCATTCATTTCACTTCTTTATATGCCATAATCAAAAAATACATGATTTATCTTGTATTTTAAATAGTTATCTTTTTAGGCAAAATAGAAATAAAAATTTTTTTACATTAATTTATTCACTTTTGATGCTTTTCTTTTCTTCTTCTTTTTTAAATGTAGATCCAAGAATTTGACCAATACAGTTTTCCTTCTTCTGCAGCTTTTCTTTGCTATTCCTCCCTAGGTAGATCTATAGGCACTGAATTCCTTTAGTTGCGGTTTTGTTTTGTTTTTATCTAAGAAAGTTGCTATTTTGCCTTCATTTTTGACGATAATTTTATTGAATATAGAATTCTATTTTATTGGGGTTTTTTTCAGCACCTAAATCGTTCATTCCGCTCTCTTCCACTCTCACCTTGCTTGGAAGTATTTAATGGTGAGTCTACTATAATGTTATCATTGTTCCTCTGTTTTTTGTTTTCCTCTAGACTTCTTTGGAATTGACTTTGTCTTAAGTTTTCTGTACTTTGAGTGTGATATGCTTGGAAATTTTCTATTGGCTTATTTTCTAGTTCATCAAATTTTTCCTTGGTTGCATGGAGTCCACTGCTGAGTCGTGGGAGATATTATTTATTTCAATAACTTTATTTCTAACATTTTTTTACTCTTCTTTACAATGGTTATTTCACAGTTGAAATGCCCATAAATGTGGTCATTCATATTCTTTGTTTTTTAATCAGTGCCTTTAATATATTTATTAAAGTAATTTTACATTTTCTGTCTGAAAATTCTAACATCTGTGTCCAATGTGAGTCTGGTTCTGATGATTTTTCTCTAAACTATGTTTTTTCTTGTGGTTTGTCATGTCCTGGTTATTTGTTATTGAAAGTCACACATGTTGTGTATGATAATATATGCTGAGGTGAAATCTGATATTTTGTCTCCTCTCTTGGCTTTGGAGTTTCTTTTGTACTGTTTCTCAGAGAGATTCTGTGTCTCACAGCTCTTTCAGGTGTAATCAACTATTGTTTTTGATGGGAACTTGTGATTGTGGTGGGAGGGTATGGGGGATGTGAAGCATTGTCTAGATTTCAGAATAAATCTTCTTCTTTAGAATGCACAGTGTGCCTGTGTTTATTTCCCTTTTCCAGAGGAAGAGGTTTTCCCCCTCTTTGCTCCTCTCTTCCTTTGCTGGCTATAGCATTCCCAGGCTATGTTCTTAAGCCCTCTCTTCCGTTGACTACAGTTTTTTCCCCTTAGGATAAGAAGGGGAGGCTGAATAAGGGCTGAGATAGGGTGTCGTTCTTTTCCCTTGGCTGGACTGATATTTTAGTATTTCTTTCTGACAGGGTCCTGACCATTTTGACATCAACCCTTTGTTGGGGACTGAACCTGTGAGCTCATAATAACTTCTCTGCCTTCTCCATGCCTGGATAACTGACGGAGGGGGGAGCTTGCTTGAATCCTCCCTAAAAGAGTCTAGTGGGGATCCTGGAAAAAGAATGTAAAAGTGTGACGATCCCCCTAAGACTGAAGTCTGCAAGATTCCCTCACTTTCACACTAGTCTATATTTGACCTTCAGAAATTTGTCAAAATTGCTAGTTAAGTATCCTTACTAGGTTAGGGTGTCTGATGACTTCTGCTCCAAGTAAGAAAATCTTAAATATTATATCTCATTGTAGACACTTTCTCTCCAGATTTCAAGATGGTGGTTGGTCCTGGAAACTCAGCTCTCTGTAGGGTTCAGCAAAAATTGTTGGTTTTCGAGTTGCTAGTTTTTTTTTTCTTTTTGTAATGCCTAAAAGGGCACCTTTCAAACTCTCCATAATTCAAAGGTAAAAATCACAAGTCTGCCTTCATTTTTAAACAGCCTTGTTTAGATATAGTTCACATATTTTACAGTTCACCCATTTAAAGTATACAAGGCTTTTATTATATTCAAAGACTTGTGCATCATTATTATAGTCAATTTTAGAACATTTTTGTACTACCCCTCAAAATGAACCCTGTGTTATTTAGTCATTAGCCTCTTGTATCCCCAACCCTAGGCAACCACTAAACTACCTTCTGTTTCTATAGATTTATATGTTTTGGACATTTAATATAAATGAAACTATACAATATGGGGTCTTCTGTGACTGGCTTTTTTCACTTAGCATAGTGTTTTCAAGGTTCATCTATGTCACAGCATGTAACAGTACTTCATTTATTTTATGGTCATATAATATTCCATTGTATGTATTATCTGTAAATAGGTATGAGAATATAAATATGCCTAAAAGTTTTTATACATTCTGGATATAATTTATTTATCAAATTATTTGGAAATATTTCTCATTCTGTGGGTTGTATTCATTTTCTTCATGGTTTCATTTGAGACACAATAGTTTTTAGTTTTGATGAAATCTAATGAATTTATTTTTTCTTCTGTGCTTATATTTTTGGTGTTAAATCTAGTGTGAGGTAAGAGTATACCTTTTTTTTCAGATGGCTATCTGTTGCTGCAGCACAATTTGTTGAAAAAAAAAGGGTTCTATCTCCATTGGCTGGTCTTGGCACCCTTGTCACTTGACCATAATTGTGTGGATTTATTTTTGGACTGTCAGCTCTCTTCCATTGATTTATATATGTCTATCTTCGTGCCAGTTCCACATTATCTTGATTGTCAATCCTTTGTAGTACATTTTGAAAATGGGAAGTGTGACTCTTCCTACTTTGTCTTTCTTTCTCAACATTCTTTTAGACATTCTGGGTCCTTTGTAATTCTATTTGAATTTTAGAGTTAACATGTCATTTCTATACAGAAATCAGCTGAAATTCTGATAGATATTGTATTGAATATGTAGATCGGTTTAAGGAGTATTGCCATCTTGATAATATTAAGTCATCTAATTCATATATATGGGATATTTTTAATTAATTTGATGTTCAATAATGTTTTGTAGATATGAGTATACATTTTTCACTTATTTTGTTAAATTTATTCTTAAATATTTAGTCTTTTAAACATCACAGAAAGTAAAATTGCTTTCTTAATTTCATTGTTAAATTACTTACTTTAAGAACATAAAAATATAACTGATATTTGTATATTGCTCTTATATTTTGAAACCTTTCTGAACTTGTTTCTTAGTTCTAATAATCTCCTTAGTGGATGTCTCAAGATTTTCTATGTACTCAGAAAAATATAAATCCAATTTAGCCTTGCATATATCATGTCATTTGCAAATAGTTTTATTTCTTATCTGACTGCCTTTTATTTTCCTTCTATTTCTTTCTTCTTTTTCTTTTCTTTCTTTTTATCTTCTTCCTTTTTTCTGAATTGCTCTGGCTTGTATCGCAGATACAGTGTTGAATAGAAATAGACAGCTGACATCTTAGTTTCATTTCTGTTTCATTTTCTGATGCTAGAAGAAAGCATCCAGTCTTTCATCACTGAATATTATATTAGTTTGCAGGGGGTTTTTTGGGGTTTTTTTTGTTTTGTTTTTTTGAGTTGGAGTCTCACTCTGTCGCCCAGACTGGAGTGCAGTGGCCGCTTCCGGCCACCGCAGCCTCGCCTGCTGGGTTCCGACGATCCTTCCGCCTCCGCCTTCCGAGTAGCCGGAATTACAGGCATGCGCTACCACGCCCGGCTGATTTTTTGATTTATTGTAGAGATGAGGTCTCGCTGCCCAGGCGGGTCTCGAACCTGCGGGCTCAGGCAATCCACTCACCTCAGCCTCCCAAAGGTGCGGGATTACAGGCTGAGCCACCGAGCCCGGCTAGTTTGCAGTTTTTTATAGACTCCTTCATCAGATTAAATAAGTCACTTTCTATTTCTAGTTTTAAAATATCATGAAATGTTGGATTTTGTCAAATGATTTTTCTGTCTATTAAGATGATCATGTAATTTTTGTTTTTCATTCTTTTGGTATGATATATTGCATTAATTGATTTGTAGATATTAAATCAACCTTGCACTCCTAGGATAAATCCAATTTAGTCATGATGGATAGCTCTTTTTATATATCGCTTGATTAAATTTGTTACTTTGTTGTTGAGAATTCTGTGTCCTTATTCATAGGAAATATTGTCTGTAGTTTTTTCATATCTCAGAATGTGGCCTCATTTGGATATAGAATTTTGCAGATGTAATGAGTTAGGATGATGTCACATTTGATTAAAATGGCTCCTAATTGGCTTGTAATGCCAGCACTTTGGGAGGCTGAGGTGGGAGGATTGCTTGAGACCAGGAGTTTGAGACCTGGGCAGCATAGTGAGACCATGTCTCTACAAAAAATACAAAAATTAGTCATGTATGGTGGCATACTCCTATAGTCCTAGCTATTTGGGAGACTGAGATGGGAGGATTTCTTGAGCCCATGATGTCAAGGCTGCAGTGAGCTGTGATTGCACTACCGCACTCTACTGCTCTCTCAGCTGACGTACCTGGATGCTTCAGCTTCACTGAAATTTTCTTTAAAGAGGCGATCCTTGATTTCCAATTTAATTAAGCTCTTATCATTGACACATTTTCCAGTAGGCCTTCCTTTTTTTTTCAAATCTGTACTGCTTTCAAACTATACCCCTATTCAGTATATAGTTCTCAAGAGCAATTTCTCTATTTTATTTGTGATTGTGTAGTCCCTGGCACAGTGCCTGACTCAAAAAGTAATTACTATACAAATATATTTTGCACAATTATTGAGGAAATGGATCCCAATCTCACCACTTATTAACTGGGCAATTTATTAATCGTGTGATTCTGAGAATACTTCTCTAAATCTGGAATATTCTATTGTAAAATGAGTATGATACTTACAATTATGCATAAAATCACAGTAACAGCATAGTAAATATTCAATAAGATATGTTTATTAAAATGTTAGCTTAATATAATACTCACTAAACTTGCATCCTAGTAACCACAAAAATTTACATGAGTATATGTATTTTAATTTGGGAGGGACTGGGCACTGGATATCAATACATTCTCCTTGAACTTATGAGAGTAGAACAAAGTAACCTGATCTAGACAAGTTTACATGAATCCTTTCAAAAATATCCACCTCTAAGAAGTCTTCCAATCATGCAGTAAGCATCCCCTGTTGGCTGCGTACCAGTCTCATCAGCACCTACAAGCCAGAATTTCCAGGCCATTTGCCTTTTCTCATACCTTGCTGACCAAGGTCTTTTGGAGCAGCCAAAGTACCACATTGCAATTAGTGCTTAAAAGTGACCTAAAGCAGAAATATTAAATCTACCAATGCCAGTAAATTTCTGTGCTGCAACAGTTATGCATAGTTGAAGGGTTTTTTTCTCCTCAGAATTGTCAGACTATAATCATATGACTGGTGTATGTGGATACCAAGACTAAGCTTTGGAATAAGTGAAGCAAAGGAGTTTGGGCTGTGGGAGGAGGAGTAAGAAATGCTGTGCTAATATGTCTTAAATGTGTCACTTCAAAGGTCTCCATACAACATACCTACACAAATAGCCTTTTATGTGCCAAACATGAAGCGCTATGCTGATTTAAAGCGGAAGCTTGGATAAAGATTGGCTCAGAGCAGTATTCTAGGTTATTGAATTTCACACCATGAGTTGCCCTGGATAATTTCTTAAAAAGAGAAGCAAAGGAACTAAATTACACCTAACCTTCTGTCCCACTTACAAATTCCCCCTGAAGTCAAATCCCTATAGATTATATAAAACTACATCAAGAAAGGCCACTGGTCTGTTCTGAAGTATTTCTGAGTCAAAATGGTCTATTCAGGGTGTCTACAACCTGTGAGGAAGAGTGGAACCCTGATTTGCTGAGGTCCCAGAATGAGGCTTGACTCCATGGCCTTCCTTCTAGGACCTTCCTGCCATTCAGGGTGAGACTCTACTTCCATTGCCTCACTCAAAACTTCTGTTAAAATGAGCATTCTGGTCTCTCTCATTCTTGAATTGCTGCAATATTTGGCAATTTGTATTGCTGTAGATGTGGAAACTACAACATATTGGTTTAATTGGCCTGTGGCCACACTGGAACTATAAGTGAGAAGGAGGAGAGGAGACCTGCTGTGTGAGATGTCTGAAAAATGACTAGCTGAATTAATTAATGACACCATTAGAGGGCAAGGACTGTTTTACATATTTATTTTATATCATCTGGGACCAAATCATATTCCTAAAATGTTTGCCAATGATAATGATAATCACTGGTGTTAGCTTTACCCAAATCCTAGAGAAATAATTTTTCCAAAATTTGGAAGAAAGTTTCCTTTCCATAAAATGCAATGGAGCAAAAACTATTTTCAGTGAGAAGAAACTGTTCTACTGTTATAATGTCAAATTATTTTTTTCTTTGTTTTAGAATGTGATTTGCCTAAACATAAGACTAAGATAAATGAATGTTTCCTATAGAATTAAAAACCAAGACTGCTAGGTGGACAAAAAACTTATTAGGACTTAGTCCAGATCACTTTGTACTTAAGCCTAATGACCCCAAGAATTGGAGGACTACTCTAATATTTTCTGAGTCTGTTAGAGCTTAGTATGGATCACTTCCTGCTTGGGCCTGATAGTCCTGAGGCTTGCAGGAGTACTCTAATACTCTCTAAATCTGTTAGGACTTAGTACAGTTCACTTTCTGCTTGGACATGATGACTCTGAGGCTTGGAGGAGCACTCGAAGATGGCTGTGTCTCTTAGGACTTACTTTGGATCTCTTTGTGCTTAGGCCTGGTGACCTGGAATTGAGGAGCACTCTGATAGTTTGTGAGTCTGTTAGGACTTAGTACTTTCTGCTTGAGTCTGATGACCCTGATTCTTGAAGGAGAACTCTAATTCTCTCTGGGTTTCTGAGAATTTAGAACGAACTATGCCCTGCTTGCACCTGATAATCAATGCTTGCAAGAACACTCTAATATTCTCTGAGTCTTTTAGGACGTAGTATGGATCATGTCTTGCTTGAACCTGATGACCTTGAGGTTTGGCAGAGCACTCCAATACTCTCTGAATCTGTTAGGACATAGTATGGATCCTGTTCTGTTTGGGACTGATGACTTTGAACTTGCAGAAGCACTCAAATATACTGTGGGTGTGTTAGGACTTAGTACAGATCACATCCTGCTTAGGCCTGATTGCCCTGAGACTTGAAGGAACACGCTAAGACTCTCTGTGTCTCTTGGGCTTTAGTACAGATCACTTCCTTCTTGGGCCTGATGACCCTAGTGGTTGAGGAGCACTCTTATACTCTCTGAATCTGTTAAGACTTTGTATGGATCACTTCCTGCTAGGGACTAATGGCCCCAAATTGGACGAGTACTCTAACACTCTCTGAGTCTCTTGTGTGGATTACTTCTTGCTTGGAGCTGTTGAAGCCGAAGCTTAGAGGAGCACTTGAATACTCTCTAAGTCTGTTAAAATTTCTTATAGATCACTTCCTGCTTGGACTTGATGACTTCAAGGCTTCTAGGAGCATTCTAATGCTCTCTGAGTCCGTTGACCTTATAAAAGTGAGTCTTGAATAAGCACTCTAATTCTCTCTGAATCTGTTAGCACTTAGTATGGATCACTTCTTGCTTGGACCTGATAAAGTTGAGAGTTGAAGGAGCATTTGAATACTCTCTGAGTCTGTTAGGACTCATGGCTCACATCCTGCTTGCGCCTGATGACCCCGGGGCTTGTAGGAGCACTCTAATGCTCTCTAAATCTGTTAGAATTTAGTATTGATCACTTCCTGCTTGAGCCTGATGACCCTGAGGCTTGAAGGAGCACTCTAATGCTCTCTGAGTCTGTTATGAGTTTTAGTTCAGACCCTGTCCTGCTTGGAACTTATGGCCTCGATACTTGGTGGAGCACTCGAATAATCTCTGAATCGTTAGGACTAAGTATGGATCACTCTTGCTTGGACCTGATGACTCCAATGTTTGGAGAAGCACTCTAATACTCTCTGAGTTTGTTATCACTTAGTATAATAGTCTCTTTCTGCTTTGATCTCATGACCCCAAGGCTTGAAGGAACACTCAAATAATCTCTGAGCCTGTTATAGCTTAGTATAGAACACTTGCTGCTTGGACATGATGGGCTTGGAGGAGCATTCTAATACACTCTGAGTTTGTTAGGACTTAGAATGGATTACTTCCTGCTTGGGCCTTGTGACCCTGAGCTTAGAGGAGCACTCTTATACTCCCTGAGTCTGCTAAGACTTAGTACAAAGCACTTGCTGCTTGACCTTGATGACTCCAGCCTTGGAAGAACACGCAAATACTCTCTAAGTCTGTTAGAACTTAGTATGAATCATTTCCTGCTTGAGCCTGATAAAACTGAGTATTGAAGGAACACTCTAATACTCTCTGAGTCTTTTAGGACTTAGTATGGATCACTTCCTCCTTGTACTAGATGACCCCGGGATTGGAGGAGCACTCTAATACCCTGTGAATCTTCTGGGGCTTAGTATGGATCTCTTCATGCTCGATCCTGATACCCCTAATTGGACAAAAACTGTAAAACACTCTTGAGGATCTTAGAACTTAGCACACAAAACTTCCTGCTTGGGCCTGATGACTCTGGGTTTGGAGGAGTACCATAATACTTTCTGAGTCTCTTAGGACTTAGTAAGGATCACTTCCTGCTTAGGCCTGATGACTCCGGGCTTGGTGGAGCATTCTAATACTCTCTGAGACTGTTGGGACTTAGTATCAATCATTTCCTACTTGGGCCTGATGACCTCGATTGGAGGAGCACTAGAATACTCTTTGAGTCTATTAGGACTTAGTATGGATCACTAACTGTTTGGGTCAGATGACCTTGAATTGGAGGAGCACTCTGATGCTAAGTCTGTTAGAATTTAGTATGGGTCATGCCCTGCTTTGCCTGATGACCCTGATGCTTAGAGGAGCACTCTAATAAAATCTGAGTCTGTTAGGGCTTATTAGTTCAGTGTATATTCTGTTTGGACCTGATAACCTCAATGCTTGGAGGAGCACTCAAATACTCTTTGAGTCTGTTATGACTTAGTACAGATCAAGTTGTGCTTGGACCTGATGATCTACAGTCGTGGGGGAGCAGCGTAATACACTCTGAATCTGTTAAGACATAATCTGGACCATGCACTGCTTGGGCCAGATGACCCTAAGGTTTGGGAAGTGTACTCAAATGCTCTCTGAATCTGTTAGGACTTAGTACAAAATACTTCCTGCTTGGGCTCGAAGACCCCAAGGCTTGGAGGACCACTCTGAGACTCTCTGAGTCTGTTAAGATATAGCAGGGATCATGTCCTGCTTGGGCCTGATGACATTAGACTTTTGGAGGAGCACTCTAATAGTTTGAGTCGGTTAGAACTTAGTTCGCATCATGTCCTGTTTGGGCCTTATGAATCCAGACTTGATAATCACTGAATCTATTAAAATATACTACGAATCACTTCCTTCTTAGACCTGATGACCCAGGCTTGGAGGAGCACTCAAATGCTCTCTGAGTCTCTTAGGACTTAGAATGGATCAATTCCTGCTTAGGTTTGGTGAACCTGGGACTTGGAGGAGCAATCTAATAATCTCTGAGTTTCTTACGACTTAGAATGGATCATTTCCCTCTTGGATCTAATGACTTCGAGGCCTGGAGGAGCACTTTAATACTCTCTGAGTCTCTTAGGAACACTTCCTCCTGATGACTCTGAGGCTTCGAGCAGTGCTCTAATACTCGCTGAGTCTATTAAGACTTAGTATGGATCATGTCCTGGTTGGTCCTAATGACCACCGACTTTGAGGAACACTCTAATTCTCTCTGAACCTGTTAGGAGTTAGTATGGATCACTTCCTTCTCAGACCTGTTGACCCCAGGATTGAAGGAGTACCCTAACACTCTCTGAGTCTGTTAGGACTTAGTACAGATCACTTCCTTCTTGGGCCTGATGACCCAGAGGCTTGAAAGAGCACTCGAATGCTCTCTGAGCCTGTTAGGACTTAGTATGGATCAATTCCTTCTTGAACCTGATAAACCCAGGCTTAAAGGAGCACTCTAATACATTCAGAATCTGTTGGGACTTAGTATGGATCATTTCCTGCTCAAGCCTGATGATCCCAAATTGGAGAAGAACTTTCATACTTTGTGAATCTGTTAGGATATATTGTGCATCATTCTCTACTTTGGCCTGATGACTCCAAATTTGAGGAGCAGTCTAATACTTTCTGAATCTCTTGAACTTAGTACTGATACTTCTTGCTTGAGTTTGATGAACCTGAGGCTTGGAGAAGCACTCTTATATTCCCTGAGTCTGCTAGGACTTAGCACAGATCATTTGCAGCTTGGGCCTGATGACTTCAGGCTTGAAGGAACATTCAAATACTCTCTGAGTCCTTTAGGAGTTAGTACAGATTATTTTCTGCATGGGCCTCATGAATCTGAGGGTTGAAGGAGCACTCGAATACTCTCTGAGTCTGTTAGGACTTATTATGTATCACTTTCTGCTTGGGCCAGATAATCCAATGATTTTGAGGAGCACTCAAATATACTTTAAGTTTGTTAGGACTTAGTGAAAGTCATTTCATGCTTGCACCTAATGACCCCCAGTTTGGAAGAGCACTCTAATACTCTCTGAGTCTATTAGGAATTAGTATGGATAACTTACTGCTTGGGCCTAATGACTCCAAATTGGAGGAACACTCTAATACTTTCTGAATCTTTTTCATACTTAGTACAGATCAAGTATTGCTTGAGCCTGATGATCCCGAGGCTTGGAAGAGCACACTAATATTCTCTGAGTCTGTTAGGGCTTAGTATGGATCGTATTCTGCTTGGACCTGATTACCATGAGTCTTGGAGGAGCACTCGAACACTCTCTGAGTCTGTGAGATCTTAGTATTGATCACTTTCTGCTTGGACCTGATGACTCAGAGCTTGGAAGAGCACTCCAATACTCACTGAGTCTATTAAGGCTTTGTATGGATCACTTCCTGCTTGAGTCTGATGACACTGAGGCTTGGAGGAGCACTCTAATTCTCCCTGAGTTTTTTATGACTTAATATGGGTTACCTGCTGCTTGAATTTGATGACCCCTAGGCTTTGAGGAGCTCTAGAATACTCTCTGAGTCTGTTAGGACTTAGTATAGATCAATTCCTGCTTGGGCCTGGTTACTCTGAGCTTGGAGGAGCACTCTAATACTCTCTGAGTCTTTTAGGACTTACTGAGGTTCACTTCCTTCTTTGACAGACAAGCTTGAGCTTTTAGGAGTACTCTAATACTCTCTGAATCTGTTAGGACATAATATGGATCACATCCTGCTTGGCCTTGATGAAGTCTAAGCTTGGAGAAGCACTCCGATACTCTGAGTCTGTTAGGACTTATTATGTATCATTTCATCCTTGGGCCTGATGACCCGGGCTTGGGGGAACACTTTAATACTCTAAGAGTCTTTTATTACTTAGTATGTATCATGTTGTGCTTCTGCCTGAGTACCACAAGACTTGGAGGAGCACTCAAACACTTTCTGAGTCTGGGAGATCTTAGTGTGGATCATGTCCTGCTTGAGCCTTCTGACTCAGGGCTTGGAGGAGCATTGTAATATTCTCTGAGTATGTTAGAACTTGATAAGGATCATATTCTTCTTGGACTTGATGACCTCATGCTGGAGGAGCACTTTAATACTCTCTGAGTCTCTTAGAACATAGTATGGATCGCTTCCTGATTTGACCTGTATAGGCTTAGAGAGGCATTCTAATACTCTGAATATTTTAGGATTGAATATGAATCACTTCCCCTTTGTGCCTGATTACTCTGAGTCTTGTGGGAACATTTGAATACTCTCCAAGTCTGTTAGAACTTAGTATGTCTTAGTATGTGTCACTTCCATCTTGGACCTGATGACCCTGAGCTTGGAGGAATACTCTAATACTATCTGAGCCTGATAGGACTTAGGTTGCATCACTTCCTTCTTGGACCTGATAACACTGAGGTTTGAAAGAGCACTCTAATACTGTCTGAATCTCTTAGGACTTAGTATGGATCACATTTTTCTTGGACCTGATAACCATGGGCTTTGAGGAACACTTGACTACTCTCCAAGTATGTTAGAACTTAGTGTGGATCAACCCCTATTTAGACCTGATGAAGCTAAGGTTTGGAGGAGCACTCCAGTACTCTCTGAGTCTGTTAGGACTTAGCATGGATCATGTCCTGCTTGGGATTGATGGCCCTGGGCTTGGAGGAGGACTTGAATATTCTCTGAGTCTGTTGGGACTTAGTAAGGATCACTTCCTGCTTGGGCCTGATGGCCACAATCATAGAAGGAGTACTTTAATACTCGCTGAGTCTGTTAGGACTTAGTATGGCTCACTTCTTGCTTGGGCCTGATGAACTTGGGCTTTTGGGAGTGCTTTAATACTCTCTGGATCTGTTAGAACTTAGTATGGATCACTTTCTGCTTGAATTTGATTTAGCTGAGACTTGGAGAAACACTATAATGCTCTCTGAATTTGTTATGAGTCAGTACAGATCACTTCCTGCTTGAACCTGATTACCTGAAGTTTGGAGAAGCACTCCAATACTTTCTGGGTATGTTTTTTGCTTTATTTAGTCTGAACTACAGCATTCACCTATATCATGAGCATGCTACTTCCTATTCCCTTAGTGATCCATATTGTCACCATCATTAATATAAATTAGGGAAGAAATGATTATCTTGTCATTTTAATTCTCAATCTTTCACATAATTCCAAACCAGCTGTTCCAAGACACATTACTTTCTATATTAAATGCCACTGTTGGTTTTGAGAAATGTAACTGAAGATTCAAGATATCATGACTGTCATTTTTCAGACATTTAAAAATTGCAAATTGCATATTATGTCAAAATATTTTTAGCATACCTTTATTTCTTATTGTTTAGGATTATATTTAGGGCTTTAAAATTTTTTTTTACCATTTTGGAGAGTTCCAATACTTAAGAAAAATTAAGAAAAAAAAAGAAAGCCAAGCCACTTCCTGAATGAGTAAGTCTCTGTTCGTCATGACAGATGGGCGTAACCCTCTTGCCAGCCTAGGAGAGTACAAAGATGCAGGAAGAAGGATTGAAAGTGTACCTTTTATTTTCTTCACCCCTTTCTCTAATTTGCCAGACCTGTTTTCTTTCTGACCTTTCCTGTTATCAATGTCTTGTCCATTTTCACTCTGTTTCTCTTTATAGACCAATTCCTCTCAGCTTTCTCATGGAAACAAATTCATGCTCACAGGAGAAGAACATCAGCCTGGGACTAAGAGAAGCAAAGAAAGATGCCCTTGTAGTTATCTCAAGAGCTAAGAAATTAGGCAATCCTATTTAATTGTCCAGGGAGGATTGCAGACCAATCAGGGTGAAGAATTTTGAACAATCTTCATTTTATATTGGCAGATGCTTTCTTCTTTTAGTCCAACAGCACAGAGCCCACCAAAGGCGAGCAGAGCAAGCACCAATCTAAATGCAACAGATTAAGAAAAACTTGTACAAGCGTAGGGAATTTCTTAAGAAATCAACCTGGGCCGGACTTGGTGGCTCAGCCTGTAATCTCAGCACTTTGGGAGGCCGAGGTGAGTGGATTGCCTGAGCCTGAGGGTTCGAGACCCGCTTGGGCAACTTGACGAGACCTCATCTCTACAATAAATAAATTTTTAAAAATTAGCTGTGCATGGTAGCGCGCATCTGTAGTTCCAGCTACTTGGAAGACTGAGGCGGAAGTATTTATGGAGCCCAGCAGGTCGAGGCTGCAGTGGCCGGGAGCGGCCACTGCACTACAGTCTGAGTGACAGAGTGAGATTCCAACTCAAAAAAAAAAATCGATCTGAAATACTATTGTTAGCAATCTTTTTTCCATAAGATCGTGAATAAAGACAAATGCACAAATTAGTTCAACTTGGACCAGCAGCAGGGAGTTCTGTATTTCACTTGAGCTTAGTAGCTGGTTCATTCAGCATCCGTCAAATCCGATTACCACCTCTACCAAGAGACATCTCCAATTCACTGTCTATGTTTGCATAAGAACAAGAGGCTAGGTTACATGGCTAATTGGAGTGAGATAAATTGGATATATTGGAGATAAATTGGAGTGAGATCATTGGAGTGAGATATGTAAAATACCAAGCAGTTCTAATGTGGTTTCTCTTGTTCACACACTAAAAATAGCACCTACAAGATCTCTCTCATTGAGCTTAAGGGGGCTTATACTTTGGCAGTGTTTGTATTTCATGTTTGTATTACCTTTTCAATTTCAAAAAAGCATCCTAGTTCAGTTTAGCATGTCTTAATAAAAACACATATTCTAGAACATTTTCCCATTTGTCCTTCTTTCTTTTTAAAAAAAAAACGCTTAAATTGCAAGAAATTTGGCAGTGGCAGTGTCAGGAAATCAAGTTTGGGAAGCCTAGAGTTATCACAGTTAACATCTCAGAATATTTACTGAAAACCCCATATCCCCAAATATGATTTAAGTGCCCTGGCCCAGAAAATCTCCAGATATTGAAGCCCATTTCAGAATGTCGTTTGAAATTCTTCTTCCACTGATTCCAGATAAATGAGAACAGTCTCACAACCGCTTCTATAGACAGGCAATGAGCAGACGTAGTTCATGTGGGAGGGCTGAGGGATGGTGAGCCTGGTCTCCGGCAGGAGACTGACTTGGACACTAGGGTTAAAACTGCTCCCTTCTCAATTGAGTACTTCCTTCCCAGTGGGAATGCGATGGATACTCATGAGAGATGGGTACAGAGAAAAGTTAGGACACCTCATACATATTCACCAGGACCAGCATGCTTGACAAGAGGAAACATCATTAACAAGTCCAGGAAGAACTTTACTTCCAAAGTAGAATATGTGATATTATGCTATTTTAAGTTTCTTACAGAATCTGGACTTCTCTTTTACAGATTGAAGACTTTCTATCTGGGCAAGAAGAAAAAAATGCACCATGACAGAAAATGAGTTTCTGGGGAAAATGTTGTACAATGATCAGAGTCACCTCTGAGAAGAAATTTAGAAACACGAGAAGGTGTAAGCCATGCTACAACACAAAGTTCTCTCCTTTAGCCTGCCCGTTCTTGATCACTGGACTGTGTGTACAGGTGGCCTCTGGACCTGAGGACTCTGAAGACACTCTTGGCCTTCAGATTGGTCTTTCCTTCCAAATACCTCTAGGTCGGCCACCAAGGAAATAGATTTTTAAAGACTTGAAACTTTCCTCCAATCTCTTCTTGCAGGCTTTAAAATCTAGTCTTGGCCGGGCTCGGTGGCTCAGCCTGTAATCTCGCGCCTTGGGAAGCTGAGGTGAGTGAATTGCCTGATCCTGTGGGTTCAAAACCCGCCTGGGCAACTTGGTGAGACCTCATCTCTACAATAAAGCAAAAAATCAGCCGGGCGTGGTAGAGCACGCCTGTAGTTCCAGCTACTTGGAAGGCTGAGGTGGAAGGATTGCCAGAGCACAGCAGGTCGAGGTTGCGGTGGCCGGGAGCGGCCACTGCACTCCAGTCTGGGCAACAGTGTGAGACTCCAACTCAAAAATAAATAAATAAATAAATAAAACCCAGTCTTGGGATTCAGTCAAAACAATTTTTCCTCTTTGATTTTGGAATAAAGTGATTGAAGGTTCTGCATCTTTGAAGGGAAAAAATCCCTTCAGACCTTTTCTCAGTAGCCCGTGTATCTGTGGCTTTCTTCAGCACAAAATTTCAATGTGTCCATGTCTTTGAAAGACACCTAGAATATTGCTATATACATAGAGTTAAATTAGGTACTAAATCATAAACATATGACCAGACACTTCTGTACTTCATTTCTTTAACATATCTTAGCATATTTCTTAGCATATGTTGACCAGTTTGTGTGTTATTATGTATGATTAATTCAGAAACTGGCACATTTTGAGTCTTCCCTGTCCTCTGTATAAGAAAAATATTGTCCCTAATGTTTCCTAAGACTGAGCTTAGGGCAGTGAAAATGGGCAATGTCTTGGTCCCCATCTAACCCATCTGTAAAGGTCAGGACTCACTGCAGGCAACAGAAGTCTCTCCAGGAGTTTTAGTCAACAAATGACTTAAAACATAAATGTTGATATTACATATCCAATGGAATAGCTGAAGGAGAGGTGGAAATAAGCTGTTCCTCAAGAAAGAACCCCCTGAATGATACAGTTCTCACATCCACAAGGAAGATCTTACCTCTGAGGCAATGGGAAATGACTTCCAAGTCATCCCTACAGTTGTAAATCTGGCGTCACAAAGCTATATCTTCACTGCTGCTTCTTCTTTCACAAAAGGAGTAGAAGAAAGGCCCCTGAAAGCAAACTTCTGGCCAAAGTCTCCTATTCCCATGATATTGGTTGCCCACAAAACCAAGTAACAAGGACTTGAGTCTGGCCCAATGCATCCTACCTTTCAAGTCTTGAATTTAAGTTGTCATGAATTTGGTTAATAGAGTTACTGTCTCAATACCCATTTTTAAACTTGATGTAAGATGTTTGAGATAGTTGTACCTGTATATTTCACAACACAAGATCATTTAATTGGCAGAGACCCAAGTTCCTAGCTGCCAGGGAGTCTAGGAAATAAGAGTTTCCAATATTCCAACTTCCCAGAATAAAAGACAGGTGGAGTGCAAACAAGTCCACATTATGTCATCTACTATTTTTCTTTCTGCTTGAAGAATGAGGAAGTGGAAAGATCTAAAGAGTGTGAGATGCTTACAAGCAAAAACCATGAAGCTCAGATGGGCAGGGAGTTGGTCTAAGTGAGTCAAGAACAACAAAAACAAGGAGAAGACCTTGAATGTCTTTAACTCACATTGTCCTGAGAGCTAGACTTTGGTCTCAGTGAAGTTCTGAGTCACAGAGGTCCAGTGATGACCATTACTGAGATTCTGCCAAGCTTCGAACTGTCACCTCCAGAGCCTCACTGGTGGGTCCCCATGATAGACTGAAACCCATCCCCCTCAGTGCTTTAGCAAATGTGCAACAGACAATTCAAGTACTTCCTGAGGTTTAATTGCTGTTGTAAGGTCACAAAGAATAATTAAACAATAAGCAATTTCACAATTGCTAGAAAACACGGAGCAGCAATAGTCACAAGTATCTTAAACTACATGTCAATTTTTAAACATACCTTTAAACTCACATTTTTGGCTTATATTGAAGTTAAACTGCTTTCTCACTTCACTTACATAATTTATTATAATACATATTTTATTTTATATGGTATAGTTTAATGAATAGGTGGTATGAGATTAATTCTGTGTCATGTGCTACCAGAAACAGAGACAATGGATGAATAATAATAGAAGCAGTGAGTAGAAGAATAGTTACTAGGGACTGGGGAACTGAGGACATGGAGAGATACTAGTCAATAGATGCAAATTTTCAGAGTAGGATAAATAAGTTCTGGGGCTAGAATGTATAGCATGGGTGGTGATAGATATGTTCATTTATTTGATTGTGATAATCATCGAATAATTTGCACATATATTAAATCATCATGTGTACACCTTGAATATATAAATCTTTGTCAATTAAATTTTTATAATGAAATATATTAAAAGAATAAAAGAAAATGAGATACTGACTTTTTGGCCAATAAATGTGTCCTTTTCAACTCTTCTTTAAGATGAATGATATGTTTTTCAAAAGAAAAATACTCAGTGAATGACTTTCCAAGGGCATAATTATGTAGGGGCCTTGAAATTTCTGTCCAGTTGAGTGATAACTGAAAAATTGTTTGGTCTCTCCTCCAAAGCATTCAGAATGTCACCCAGTCAGTCAGTGGTGCACAGGAGCAATTTTGAGGCGGCAGAATAAGGAATCCAAGTCTAGCAGGACTCATCTCAGCTGGGGGCCTATTGTTTCAGTGATGAAGTTGTAACAAGGTCCTTTTTGGAATGTTTGCTTTGGCGCTCAGAGTTTCTCTAGACTGAGAATAAACACTTTCATTTTGGGAGAGGCACCTTCACTTGTGAACTATGACCCTCGATGTGTCTGCCCATCCACCTATCTATCCCATGTTACGTGGACCTATTTCCTTGGTAGATGTGGCTTTCTTCGCTCTGGAGAGAATACGAAGACTTGAGGAAAATGGTACCTCTATATCAAAACAGCTTACTCCAGCTTTGTCTCAGGTTGCAAACAGAGGAGAAGGGCACCTGGAACCTGCATAGGAACCCTGATCAGGCAGATTAGAAGTTTAGCTAACAATTGGCTAACCTCTTACAAAAGATACTTTTTGTTTTCTCCCTAATCCCTCTTCTTCTGTTCATCATTCACCCTATGCTTTCCTTTGATTTTATTCATTCCCTCTCCCTATCTCCCGTTTTGCAATTGTAATAGTCTTTTTGGTTCCAGAAAGTTCACACTGGCTGCCCATATCTGCTCCCCCTACTGTGATTGGGGAACTCCCTACCTTGTGTATATGGGTGAGGGGCAGAACCTACCCCTGATTGTATTCTTTAGAGGTGGATATGCCAAGTGGTCCATTTATGCATTCTTTGTAGCTAAAACAGACTCTCACTACCCCGGACTGACTTAGAAGCCAGGAAGCAGGGAACTCAGCAGCATCAGTGGCTGACAAAGGATGCAGAGAGGTCCGGTTTCTATAGGTATTAGTCAGGGCTGTTGTGACAAAATACCATAGTGGTGGGAACTTTTTGAAGGCTGGAAATCAAGGTACCAATAGGGTTGGTTTCTCCCAAGACTTCTTATTGGCTTACAGACAGCCACCTTCTCCTTATGTTCTCACATGGTCTTTTCTCTTTGCATGACTGTGTCCTAATTTCTTCCTACAAGGACCTCAGTTACATTGAATTAGGGCACCAGCCTTCTTCATTTAACCTAGATTACCTTATCTCCAAATACTGCCTCAGTGGGCGTTAGCTCTTCAACAGATGAATTTTGGGAGCAAGAATTCCACTGCACATCAGGAGCTGAAAGCTAGGCACTGCACAGCCAGGTGGGTGGTGCTCCCATCATGCCAGTTCTGCTGTGTGATCTGCCCAAGTAGCTTCAAATCTAGCAATCTGTCCTTTCTGGAGAAAATTCTTTCCAGCATGCCACCAAGGATTTTGAATGAGGGAGTGAGTGACCTCAGCTCCATCCCACTCCAAACTGTGTAACTTTATTGTCACTTTGGAGACCATCTGAACTTTCTCAGTTCTTGACTTCCACTTAGTTGTAAATCATCCTCTCCTCTCCCAACTAAAAATATCAAATAAGTCATAATTCTGGACTAATTATGTGCTGTGATCTGAATATGTCCTCTCGTATTCATGTTGTCAGAAATTTTATCTCCAGTGTAACAGTGTGGAGGGGTGAGGCCTTTTGGGAGGTGTTCGGGGCATGAGGACTCTGCTCCATGAGATGACTTTATAAAGTGGCTTTATGGAAGGAGTTTGTCCCTTCTTGCCCTTCCAACCTCTGCCATGTTAGCACACACTCTGCCCCTCTGGAAGATGTGGGGTCAAGGCATCCTCTTGGAAGCAGAGAGTATGCCATAGCAGACCCTAAGCCTTGATCTTGGATGCCTAGTCTCCAGAACTGTGAGAAAATAAAGGTCTGTTCTTTTTAATGTATCCCTTTAAGTATTCTGTTGTAACAGCGCAAACAGGCTAAGACAGTATGTAAATTTGTGTGAACCAAACTATACTCTTTCATAGAGTGTTTCTCAAAATGAGTGTCTGGTCACACGCCAAGGCCATCACTTGGGGACTCATTAGAAACGGAGGTTCTTAGAACCTCCTCAGATCTACTGAGACAGACTATGTGACTGAAGTTCAGTGAACTGCTCTAGCAAGCCCCCAGGTGATGCATGTGATGATTGTGGTGAAGATCTCTCAGGTGTCTGCAGATGCCCAAATTCATCAGATTGTATAAGCTTGCTATGTGCAGTTTTTTTTGCATATCAAATCCACCTCAATAAAGCTGTTACAAATATTTTGCCTCTCCATTTAGGCAATGTTTAGATAACTGACACTGCTATACAGTTCTGCCATTTTTGTTATGTGCATTGGAAGGGAAAGATAGATATAAAATTTTAAATAACACATGAATTTAGAATCTGTTCTTACCTTTTGAGAAAAGAAAATTAGCTTACAGCAATCCAAGCTACATGAGGTATGTAAAATTTATCAGGATGAGAGAGACATGAGTATGAAACTTCAGTTACACACACACACACACACACACACACACACACACACACACACACACAACATGCCCAAAGGCAACTGCTTAAAGTCATTTTGTTCCCTGTCAGCTGCCTCACCCACTATCTTTGGCTTCCAGTTATTTGTGAAGCAAAGAACAATGTATAGCCAATCAATAGCTAATGCTATTTTAATGTAAATTTTTGGTAACAATTTAGAGACTGCCCCTTCTCTTTCTTTACCAATCCACTTGTAACTGTTGCTAATTACAACAGTATTCAGAGAGAATAAGGGCAACTTGAATCTATGCTCCTGGGTTAAAATCCTCAAGTTTTGCCCAAATAAACTCTCTGTTTATATTGATTTTGCTTCAGCTTCTTCCTTTTAGGTTGACACCCTCAATCTTAACTAACATGGTTTTACAACGTTAGCTGCATGCAGCATGGCACTTTTCAACATAAATTTTCAATCATTTTTTTACATTGAGTTGAATCAATGCTGTACCAGCATAGTTACTAATCCTTTTCTTTTGATTTGGTGAAAGCTATACTTCTTCAAAAAGAATAGAAACTTAAATCCTTTTGTGAGTTGTTAAAGAAAATACTCATTTCAAAGATCTTGGCAAAAGCAACATTTTTTATTCTATGAGATATAAAGTGTGAATACTTGTTCTATATTTAAATTAAAAGAATATGGCTTTTTTTCTTTAGAACTAGATGCTTTGGAAGCCAGGCATTTCAAGATTTTAATATGAGACTTAAGTTTTAGAAATGTGGTTTATAAGTGATAAACTTTTATATTTGTTTAGGAAACATTTACCAAACTCAGGGGAGTGGCATACATGTTTTATAGAAGATAATACCAAAAACAAATATTGCATGATGCTATTGTGTAAGATGACAGCATTTTAAAATCATGTCACTCTAAAGAAAGAAACTGAGGCAAAATTAATAGAAGTAGAGAGTTGGGGGGCAAGTTTGTAGGCTGCAATTGGGAGACATACATTCCAGTTGCCCTGAATATATGCTTCAGGTGACAACAGTTACAAGCGGGTTTTTAAAGAAAAAGAAAGGGGAAGTGCTTATACTGGTTCATTAAAATAACACAAGCTACTGATTGGTTATACATTGTTCTCATATCACAAATTCCAGAAACATGAAGATCATGTGTGAGGGTCACTTTGAGCAACTTATGGTAACATTTTAAATAATTTATCAAATTGTCTGAAAACTATAGGGAGGGAGAGAAAAAACAAAATGCCTTTAAATAGTACCATTCAACTCCCATCCCCCAACTTTCTCCTTGCCCCTCCTTTGACTGAAGCCTTTTGCTCGTGTCTCTCTTGGCCTCCAACATATTACATACCTCTAAGCTACTTTTGTTTGTCAAATGTTCATATGTGTTAGGGCTCAGAAAGCTATTCCCCAAACACTGGCTCTTTGATACATCAAGAAGGCTTAGAAACTGACTCAGAATCAAGGTCTCTCTAAGCTTGTCTTGTCCACCTCCCTACCATCAATGTCAACTAAAGAATTCCTAAAATATCTATGACTTGTAAGTCTCTTCTTAAAAAATTTCCTGCCTTTTGGGGCTGAATCAATGTATACCTTCCATGTATAAAGTTATGATTTTACCGGCAATTCCTGTCCCCCAAAATGCATAATACCAAACCGCAAGCCTACCACCTCAAGAACCCTTTCCCACAACCTTATGAGAGCGTGTAACTCTGGGCTGTGGTCACTCATACTGGTTCAGAATGAAACTCTAAATATTTTGGCAGAATTTGTTTTTCCATCATCACTGGAAAACGTGGGTTTTTCAGCATTGTCAAGGGAATATCTCCCTCAAAATTACCCAAGGACATACATCTAAGTGTTATCCACAAGACCACCATGATGATTAAATAGTAGAAAAAAGAGATTTATTGGCGACATCTGTTTGCAAACCAGGAAGAGAATGTCTCCAGTGTGGACTGGAGATGCTCTTTCTATGGCGAAGGGAAGGACAGACTATGTTTTATGCCTCGCAGAGCTGATATCATACGAAATCGGCAGCTTTGAGGAAAAAGCTGTACATATGTATTAGGGCAACTCAGCACAGGAGCAACAGGGAAACACATATGCAACATACATTCCATGTTACTTTGGGGCAGGGTGTTAGCATTAAAATAAGGTAGAATTGGCTATTTATATCAATGAACTATAGAACACAAAGACAGTGTCTGCACAGCCTCTACAAGCTGGCTAAAACTGGCTTAAGGTCTGAAGTTGCTTATCACAAAAGAAGTTATGGCCAGCCCTCTGCCCAGAGTTTTAGTGATTTGGGTTGTAAATCAGCCTAATAGCTCCTATTGTTACAGAATTTAACAAGGGTGTGGTTTTTCTTATAGTCATAGTAATTTAGAAATTTGCCATGCCATCCAGTTCCTAAGCCCTTGACCTGTAAGTAACTTCTGTTTCCTTTACAGTGGTGCTCACCTTAGTTGATAAAGGGGCACCTTTATCAGATTATATTAGTCTCTCAGATCATATAATGTAAGGAACTCAAGTTGGTCTCTTGCTTTCTTTATTAAAGCACCTCAGTAAGAGGCAGGTGGAAGAACCCTAGGAGGTGCCAGTCCCTGCCTTCTGTGCTGGTCAGAACTTCTGTTTCTACCAGACCTTCTGTTTGCCCCCTGCTTGCCATCACCCATTCGCTCATTCATTCATTTGTTCACTACTTCAACGACTGTCATGAGGTACCTTCCAATACACTGTGTTTCAGGGGCTGGACACTGGGAGTAAGCAGAGTACAAAACAAAATCATGGGGCCCCAGTCTAGTCATTGAAAGGCAGTTGGTAAATAGACTTCAGGGAGGAAGGGATGAATAGGTGAAGAACAGAGTATTTGCAGGGCAGTGAGACCACTCTGTATGACACTACAATAGTGGGTAGAGGACATGTATTTCCCCAAACACATAGAATGTTCAACCCCAAGAGTAAACCTTATTGTAAACCATGAACTCTGGGTAATAATGATGTGTCTATGTAGGTTCATCCATTGTAGCAAATGTATCATTTGTTGAGGGATGCTGATAGGAGAGGTTATGCATGTGTAGGGGAAGCAGGTATATGGGAACGCATTGTGCCTTTCAAGCACTTCTGCAGTGAACCTAAAAATAGCCTATTGGGTCGCCTCCCACTGTGGGAGTTTTTGTCCTTTCAATAAATCCTGCTTTCTCACTTAAAAAAAAAAACAGAAGAAAGAAAGGCATCAGAGAATAGTAAACATTATCCAGATAACTGAGTAGGGCAAGGTGCTGAATAGAGGATGTGGCTACCGCTGAACTGCCCTGTGGATCGCTATGCACACTCCATTGCACAGCTCTGTCGATGCAACCTGGCTGCACACCATACCATCCAGTCTTCTGCAGAGCTCAACAGGGGGATCCTTCAGCTCTGCAGGGTGAAATGCCAAGACTGTTAGGTACGTGGTTCAGGATTGTGCATATTGTAATGTTGACTTGTAATGAAAAACAAAATTAGAGCTTGCAAGGGTCTTAGAGAGCTTGTCCAAACTCCTCATTTGCAGAGGTTTTATGGATCATCAACATCCCTAAAGGACTACACACACTGATAAAACTCAAAGGACAGGTGGGTAATTTTACACAGATTCCTTTAGATTGGTGTTCCCTGCTAGCACCTCTCCAACCCTGCCATGCACAGTCTAGGGCTATATGGAAACGCTGCTTCTGGTTGGCCTCAGAGATACAACAATCCTACAAATTGTCCTCATCTCTTAGAGATCCTCTTTTCTTTGGCCCTGAGAAGCTTCTTCTGCGAAAGAACTCCCTAGGTCTCATCGTGCCCATCTCCATTCTCCTATCAAGTATGATTTTTATGTCCAGCATTCTCTAAGATATCTGTCAGATTGAGTGGGTCCAAAAAATGCTGACCTCCTTAGCATCTAAAAACAGCTTTCATTTCTCTGTTTTTCATATTTCAAAGACACAATAGTCACCCCAATGGAAGGAATGCATTTGAGTGAGATCTCTGTGATTGTAATGTGCTCTTCTGTTTAAGCCTGTAGGGGTCTATCTCTTCTCTGAATAACTGTATCTATTACTGTAAATTTTCTACGCACAATATGAGGGAGGGTCAATAAAACCAGAATTATCTTTTGGAGGGTGGGTCCCTTGTAGTATAGGCTTTCCCTGCTAAGGAAGTGTTCTAGAAACCCATCGGCATCAGTGTAGCAGCTAGTGCTGTGGGAGGCTGTGTTTGGTTCAGTAAATTGTTTTGAAAAGCCTTTCAATGGGTTTACTCATTTCATGATGGATGATTTACGAGCACACTTGCCCATATCAAACTGAGTGTTCAGCAGTTTTTGACCAAGATGGCATGCTTCATCCTCCCGATTTACTCAATCTCACCCCAAGTGCCTTTTTGTTTGTTTGTTTGTTTGTTTCCCTAATGAAGAAAGTCCTCAAGAGGAAACATTTTGCCGATGTGTAATAGATGAAACAAAAAATGACAGAAGCACTAACAGGCATCAAAATTTATGAGTTCAAAAACTGTTTAAAACAGCGGAAAAGCATCTTGATAGGTGTATTGCATCAAATAGAGAGCACTTTGAAGGTTACTGAAACTTAAACATGTAAAAATAAATACACAATTTTGTAATAAGTAAATTCCAGATTTTTGGGGTCCTCCTTGTGTATTTTATGTATGACAAGGAATGCATGAATGTCTCAACCTTAAACAATGAAATTCAGAAAATATGATTAAGTATAAAATTTATTCAAGTACAAAACTTGAGGATAACCATAAGGAAAAACCAGCTCCAAATGAATAGGGTCAGCACTTCAAAGAGGAGAAGTTAAGGTTTCATCTATAAGGACAAGGACAAAGAAATTTTAGCAGAAGGACATTTTCCATACAAGACCAGTGCATATGATACATCAATTTAACTGGTTACAGATTGCCACATTCCAAGGAAGATCACCGTATTAACCTGTGAGAAAGGGTAGTGATCTGAAGGGGGTCTCATCTCTGGTGCTGTTTGGTCTTAATTATTTATAAGAAAAAAGGCAGAAGTTGCAGCTGTTGGCTGAATTGCTCAGGCTGCATAACAGCATTCCTCTCAAGGTTCAGAATAATTTAAATTCTAACAGCATTTAGTTTAAGTTATTTAAAGTTTAAATTATTTAATTGTATAAAAGCACATGTATCTTTTTTTCACTCGTAGCTTATCTTCAGGCACAACTAGAAGAGTCAGATTCAAAACCAGGCGAAAGAAATCATGATATGGTGACCCGCTATTGTTTGTCCATATTGCCACAACCCTAGAGAAGGACATGGCAAGGGTTCCAGCACTCCTGCATGTACTCACATTCCTGAGAGTTAACAAAAGGAGCGCTTCTCCTAACTACCTATGCACTCTCAGTAAGAAACTTCAAAGAATTCTTAACTTCCCTGTAGAGTGTGCCCAATTATAACTGAAAGATGTAAATTCTTATTTACTCCCATTTCTGAGTAGTCACAAGCTTTAATAATACAGTATCAAGGTAATTGTAAGTCCCGTGATTTGTATAACTTTTGTATCAATGTAATCATAAAGTCTTGTGATTTGTATAACTTTTGTATTTAACAACATGTAGTAATGTATGATATCTTAGGCCTTGTTAACTTCCTTCACTCTGGCAAACTTGACTAACACCCCTATCTGGTGTTACTGATAAAAACTGTGAGATACTTCTGGTAACTGACACCAGGAAATGTGGACCATAAATGTCATTATTGACAAAATGTGGCTGTGATCTAACTTCTATGCAATACTCTGCTAGTCATATAGTCTGTGTATAGGTACCAACAACCCTGAACTTAAAAAAGTGGACTGTAAAACTTACAGAGTGAGTAGAACCATTTTAAAGGGAACCGAAGCCTGGCTCTGCTCCTCAGATTCAAATTCAAAAGTAAACCTCTTTCTACCAGTTCCCTGCTCCTTAAATTATTATTGATATTGAGGGAACTCAGCTAAGCATTACTTGGACCATAACAGTCACAGAGCCACAGCAAGAATGTTTAGGATCTTAGCCACAATATATAAGAAGATGACATAATATATTAAAATCTAACAAGGTAAATTGTGGAACTTCATAATACCTACATGCTTAATGCACACTTCAAACTTTTGAGTAAGTAATTGTTTAGGGATCAGTTAATCCTTGTGCTTAGTATTCCATCATTTGATTTCCCAAGTAGGTGTCTTTTGTTTGTTTGGTTTTTGTTTTTGTTTTGTTTTTTATATTAAAGATGTGGGGTACAATTCAGGATTAAGTATATAAATGTTCATTATGCAGGTACCCTTGCTGATGAGGTGTGTCCTCCCCTCCCCCAGTAGATTCCCACTACTGCAATAAATTGCTGGGAACGAAGTTGGCCTCACTGTGGGGGCCAAGACTTGGTCCTAGAGAAGGTTTGCTGAGAAATCAACTCACAAAAGGTAGATTAATAGGAGAAAAGTCATAAAAACTTGTTTAACATGCATACATGGGAAAATTCAGAATGAAGAGCCAAAGATACAGGAGAACATGTCCATCTTTATGTAATTTTAACAAGGTATAGACAACTGTGTGGAAATAGGATTGGACAAAAAATGATCTAATGCTAGTAGATAGAGTGGGAAAACCCAGCAATGCCTGTTTATCTAGATTCTTCTTGACCTTTCTTGGTGTGGGGCAGGACCCTCTCTGGAATGGGGGTATTATGACCTATAGTCTAATACAGAAAGGTTCAATCATTTCTTTATGACCAGTTTTTACATACGTAAGACAGAAGGAAAGTTAGAGCACTATTTTGGGGTCTTATGGTTGACTTTGGGGAAAAAGGATTCTGGTTTTTATGACCCGCCTTGGGGAGGAGGGGTTCTAGTTTCTATGAGAGAATGGGACTGAGATACCGGGGGGCAGAAGGTCACAGAGCAACTTTTGCTTTGAGACTGCTTCTGAGACCTTCTTTTGGGGATACTATTTTCTGAGCCCAGTGTTCTTAAAACAGTAAAGTGAAGTTTTCTTTAATTCTGAGCTCAAATTTAGGTAGATAGGAGTAGAAGATGTGACATATGATGTCCTTTAAAATTTGAAGTTTGAAACCAGAAATATTGATACTATTGTTCTTCAGAGTGGTCCCAGGAGTCAATGTACCTTGAAGGTCCTTAAACACAGATTCCTGAGCAACGTGCAAACTAGCTACTGCAGAATGGGGAGTCAGGCCTTGGCGAAGTCCCTGTTCACAGGGACACAGGTAATTTTCATGCAAACTAAAGTTTTAGAACCTCATTCTGAAACAAACAGCTGCCTCAAGTAGCTGCTGTCGGGAAAATGAGACACTCACCTGCAGTGAGGACAGCTTTTTTTTTTTTTTTTTTGAGTTGGAGTCTCACTCTGTCGCCCAGACTAGAGTGCAGTGGCCGCTCCCGGCCATCGCAGCCTCGACCTGCTGGGCTCCGGCGATCCTTCCACCTCAGCCCTCCAAGTAGCCGGAATTACAGGCATGTGCCACCACACCCGGCTGATCCTAGCAAACCGGATTCAGCAATACATCTCAAAAATCATCCGTCATGACCAAGTAGGCTTCATTCCTGGGATGCAAGGCTGATTCAACATTCGTAAAACCATAAATGTTATTAAATACATTAACAGATGTCAAAACAAAAACCACATGATTATATCATTAGATGCAGAAAAAGCTTTTGATAAAATGCAGCACCCCTTCTTGATAAAAACCCTTGAACATCTAGGCATACGGGGAACATACCTCAAAATAGTAAAAGCCATCTACGAGAAACTCACAGCAAGCATACTCCTAAATGGACAAAAATTAGAACCATTTCCCCTGAAAACTGGAACAAGACAAGGATGCCCACTCTCACCCCTCCTGTTCAACATAGTATTGGAAGTCCTGGTTCGAGCAATCTGATTTTTTGATTTATTGTAGAGATGAGGTCTCGCTGCCCAGGCGGGTCTCAAACCCGCGGGCTCAGGCAATCCACTCACCTCAGCCTCCCAAAGGCGCGGGATTGCAGGCTGAGCCACCGAGCCCGGCAGAGGACAGCTTTTTTAATGTCAGGGGATGTGCCTTGGGCCTTGCAAGATTTAAGGAGACAGAGGGTGTGGCTTTCCACGTTTCTGAAACTAGGATGTAGAAGGGCCTCCTGGGGACCACAAGCATCCTTCCTTCTTTTCAAGTCCATGAGCTTCCTGCCTTTAGGGTCCAATGTTTTTGAGAAAGCTTCTAGCTGTTCTGACTGACTTTGGCAGAACTTTTGGTTGAAATGCTAATGCCCCAGCTCTGGGTGCCACCACAGGTTTTCCGTAAGAAGACAAGTTGCTCACAGCCTGCTTCAGCCTCCAGAACCCAGTTGAAATTGTTTCCTTTCTGTAACTAATTTTTGGAATTACTTTTGCATCTTTAAACTAGGACATAGTGGTTATCTCGCAATGAGAAATGTGTTTCTATTTCTCTTTGTAAAACTGCATCCAAGTTTTCCTTTTGGTTCACTGGGGCTAGCTCCCCTGGGGCCGGCCTCACATCTGTAAACTCCCACAGTCAAACATACTGATACAATCCCAAAACACAATGTCTTTAAGGAAAAAAAGCATTCGTGTTATTCTTCATGTTGCACCATACGTGACTGTAATTTCAAAAGTGAAAACTTTGCATATAACACCTTTAGTCAGTATTTGGTTCAGGTGTGTTTGGCTGAGAAGTCCAGAATAACAGGGTTGACAGAAGGTGCATTTATTTTAGTTTTTCTCACTTTAAAGATGCTAGCAGTGGGCAGTAATACCCTCAGGTCCCTTGGTCCCTTTGGCTCCACATGCTGCCTCTCCTTAGCTGTGACTCTCAGTCTCGTGTTCCATGGGAGCTGATTTGGCTCCAGGTCTCACTACCCTTTTTCAAACAGCAGAATGGGAAGAGTAAGAGAGAGGAGCATCCAACCTCTCTTTCAAAAACAACTTGGAGTAATTAGTAAGATTTCTACTTACATCTCTGTTGTCCATGAACTGGGATACTAGGCCACACCAGCTTCATTTCAACTGGGAACCAGGGGCTCTTTCCAGAGGGGAGTATTACAGCCAGGCCCGTTTTCATTCTCGACTTAAAAGAGGAGTATGGATATTGGTGACAATTAACCTTGCTTGGCACCTGTGCTATCACCCTGGGCTAGGATGACTAGAGATGTGTACTTCCTTATAAAAAGAAAGTGTTCATCTTTATTTTGCTTTTCTCTAGACAGACTGATTTGAAAGAAAGTTTTACTTTTATGAAGACCTATGGTCTTGGCCTCAGCATTAGACTCCTTTGGGCTGCAAGGATCAGTTGCATTTTCAGCTAACCTCTGGTGAGCACTTTTTAAAATAAGGGGACACAGAAAATGAAGGAAGTGAAGGAGAGTCTCTAATAGTTACAGCATTTTTCATATCCATTCATGAGCAATCATTTACAGAGTGTCTGCATGATGCAGGAACTGCATCAGTTAGGCAGGAACCCTGTCATCTCAGTGTGCAGGGTTGAAGGGTCTGTATATGTATGCAGACAGCATATATAAGGCAATGGCATATGATTCAGGCTAGGAGAGGACTATGGAGGAACCGGGAGGGGCAATTATATCAGGGAGAATATATCCTTTCTTTGAACTGCAATGTGTGAGCAAGTATTATGTGAAAAGAAGCCACGTGACAGGTATGCAAGAATAGAGAAGGGCTCTGGTATGGGGATCTGAAGCCTCTGCAGTCACGTGGCTTGCAGCTGAAGGGAAGTGGTCCTTCAACCTCCACAAGCCAGATTCTCCTGGGTTTGTGCTCTCTCTTGCTGCCACCAGCTCCTCATCTTCCTTGTGCTGATCCTCTCGCTCCTTCTGGTGAGGGTGCTTGTTCTGATCAGCCGCAGCCAGGTTGTCCAGGATGCCTGAGAGCATATGGTGCCCTGGACTTCTTTCCCGTCTGCATTCCTCTCCACTCCCCCTCCACTTATCCTCTCTTGAGCCCCCTCCAGGCAATTATCCCCACCAGTCCACCAACTCTGGCCTTGTCACGACCAACAATGACCTTCATATTTCTTATTTTATTTTATTTTTTTTTGTTTTAGACCCAGGGGTACACACATGTATTTGTTACATGGACGTATCGTATCGTGTAGTGGTGGGAATGAAGTCTCGTGGTGCCCATTCCCCAGACAATGAACACTGGGCCCCGCATGTGGTTTCTGAGTCCTGGCTCCCTTCCCCTTCTCTCCTTGCTAGTGTCCGCATTGTCTGTTGTCTCCATCCTTGTGACTGTTTAGCTCTCACATATGAGTGAGAACTTGCGACATTTGGTTTTCTGTTTCTGAGTCGATTTACTTAGGATGAAGATCTCCAGCTCCACCCATGTTGCTGCAAAGGACATGATTTCATTCCTTTTTATGTCTGTGTAATATTCTGTGGTGTATATATACCACATTTCTATTATTCACTGATTGGTCCATGGGCACTGAGGGTGATTCAACATCTTTGTAATTGTGAATTGTGCTGTGATGAACATGTGAGTGCTGGTGTCTTTTTTATATAGTGACCTCTGTTATTTTGGGTAGGTACCTAGTAGTGGTGGTAGATCTACTTTTAGTTCTTTGAGCAATCTCCATACCACTTTCCACAGAGGTTGTGCTAACAAAAACAGTATGATACTGGTACAAGAGCAAACACATTGACCAATGAAACAGAATAGAAAATCCAGAAATAAACCCAAACACCTACAACCAAGTGATCTTTGTCAACGCAGATAAGAACATGTACTGGGAAAGGACAACCTTTTCAACAAACGGTTCTGGGATAATTGAATAGCCACAGGGAGAAAAATGAACCTTGATCCCCATCTCTCCCCATATGCAAAAGTTAATCCAAGATGGATTAAAGACTTACATGTTAGACCTGAAGCCATAAAATTCCTAGAAGAAAACCTAGGAAAAACTCTTACGGACATTGGCCTAGGCAAAAAAAAGTTATGGCTAAAACCCCAAAAGCAAATGCAACTAAAACAAAAATAAATAAGTGTGACTTAATTAAGCTAAAAAACTTCCAACAGAGAAAGTGGGCAACCTACAGAATGGTAGAAGATATTTGCAAACTTTGCATCTGACAAATGACTAATATTCAGAGTCTCCAAAGAACGCAAACAAATCAGCAAGAACAAAAAAATAATCTCATCAAAAAGTGGGCAAACAACATGAACAGATATCTCTCAAAAGAAGATATACAAATGGGCAAAAAAACATATGAAAAGTGCTCAACACCACTCATCAGGGAAATTCAAACTAAAACCACCTCACACCAGTCAGAATGGTCATTAAAAAAAATAGATGCTGGTGTGGATGCAGAGAAAAGGCAACAGTGATACACTGTTGGTGGGAGCGTAAATTAGTGCAAATTCCGTGTTTCCAAACACAGCAGTCTTCCTCCTATTTGATCTCTGGCCCAGTTGACCCCATGACCTCCTTTCCAGTGTTCACATGGGTGTGGCTCTCTCCTTCATTCTATTCAGGTTTCTGTTTTAAAGCCACTCAACCTGAGCCCCTCTGACCATTTAGCCCCTTTTCTCGATGATGGAGTGTCCCGTAGGGAGTATGGGACACTGTCTCCCTCTTTTACCAGCGTGAGAACAGAGATTTTGTCTTTTGACCCCTGAGCCCAGAATGGCACCTAACTTCCAGCATGCATCTGAGACACATTTACTGGCTGGAGCTATTTTGTGGGTCACCACCTCAGAGACTGTGGCTATGATCCACATTTCAACCTTCTTGGATCCTTTCTCCAATGCAACCTGGCATAGCAGGTGTGCCACCTTTTTGTAGAGGCTGTCTTTTAGACAACTTAATAAACACATTCAACCAGATGAATGTTGTCCTTCCTGATGAGTCAGCTTGGTAGCCTCCATAGGCACTAAATCCACTTGGCAGCAATCATCAGAATGTTTTGAAATTCCTTCTCACAGGTCACTTTAGAACACTGGACACAGTTAATGGTGGTAAGTATTTGAGCTGCTAAAAGCATGTTGCACTTTTAGAGACAGAAAATGAGTTTTGAAATTATATCGATTTGCCTGAATAATTTTTTTCATTACTTAGTCAAAACATAAAGAATAAAGAATTCAGCCCAGTCATTTTGTGGTGTGGCATATAGACTGGACTGAAAGGTGAGTATGTAAAAGAGACTGTAAAAACCTTATAAACAGAGGCCGTAATCTCACAGCAGGTATACAACCTTAAAAAAGGCCGACCTTCTAGGATTTTCCATTTTGTTGACATGTCTAAAATTAGATTGCAAACTATTCATGAAAAAGTCAATTGCTTCAGAGCTGAACCTGATATACATTTTACTGTGACCGCCAAATCTAGTATGTATTCTCCATTTTATCTAGTGTTGCTATAGAACTTTACATGATGTGAGCTGTTACCTCACATCACACAAAACCAAGAAGCAATGTTGGCATTCAGAACCAGGTACTGTATATACTGGTATGAGCAATGAGGTTTTGGATAAAAATCTCACAATTTCTAAGTCAGATTCGGTGGCATATATTCAGTGCTGTTCAGGGTCCATAACAATTTTCTGAAAATTACATTAGAAAAAAAATAGAACTCTGTCTGTAGATAATAAAAGTATTCAATTTTATTTAAAATACCATGTGTAAAATATATTTAAAAAGCAGACTTATTAATAATGAAAAACTCTTCAATTAATATGGAGGTTAAAATTAGGTTATTTTGCAACTGCACTCATATGTTTGTTGAAGCACTGTTCACAATAGCAAAGCCATTGAATCAACCTAAGTGTCCATCAGTTGCTGCTTAGGTGAAGAAAATGTAGTATATATGCACCATGGAATGCTATCCAGCAAATAAAAAACGAAATCATGTTTTTTTTCAGCAGCATGAATGGAAATGGAGGCAATTATCTTAAATGAAGTAACTCCAAACAGAAAACCAAATGCCAAATTTCTCTCTTATAAGTGCAAGCTAAACAATGGTTACACACAGACATAAAAACGGATATAAGAGACAACGGAGACTACAAAAAGGGGAAGTTGGGAGGGCAAAGGAGGGCCAAAAAATTACCTGTTAGGTATAATAGTCACTATTTGGATGAAGCTAACATCTCATTATTATGTAATATATCCATGCAACAAACCTGCCCATGTACCCTCCTGAATCTAAACTAAAATAACATAATGGCAACAGTAAAATATCTCCAGTGTTTCTTGACCTCCTCCATGTGGCCTACTCTTTGTGATTCCACTGAGGTGGGCGGGCTTTTTGCCTTACCTGTGATGGGAAAGGGTTGAAACTCTGTATGGAATAGCCACTGCTAATTGATACCTGGCACAAGCTCATCTGTGGCTGTTATTTTTTTATAATCTACTATATGATGTTAATTATAACATTAGGCTCACTCAATGATTTTTAACCCCTAAGGTTGTCCCCCATTTATGACCACAATAAAAATAGCATTAATTCCTCTTAAATGCCACTTAATTAAAAAAGCACTTTCCCTTGAAACAATGTTCTCTATCACCCCCTATAATATCATCACTATAGAACTTCTTTAGGTTGAAAAGTTTTTTTAATAATTCAAGATTAAAAATTGTGACTTACAACTATTACAATAATATGCCCTATAAGCACTGTCAAAATGATGGTGCGTGAAGAGATGTCCTATGTCTATTTCGCAGCTAGAATAGATCTGTTTAGGAGAATCTTCTTGCTGGTGTTTAGTAAAGTACAACCAAATTAATGAAAGCAAAATAAAGGGTGAGGAAATGTAGACATATAAGACACCCAAACAAAATAACTTAACCATTAAAATTGCAAAAAAAATTGATTTTTTTCTGTTTTGATTTAGAAAAACAATAAAATAGTATCAGAAGAAAATCTCCCATCATGTGCTCTTTCTCAAGTATAATGATGGATTTTTAAAAATTCTTCTGTTTACATCATCTTTACAAAATGGGAAATCTTGCTGATTCCCTTTTAGGTAAATCTGCAAACCGGATGAATCCTCTGTTGGTCTCAGATCGTTGTCCTATTTTTTACGAGAGATTACCTGGCAAAGGGTTGTTGTGGTATTGGGTTACAAAAGCCAACTTACCTCTGCACATTCACAGAATATCGGCAGATGTTCTGCAGGACGTTATCACAAGTAATTTTTCACTGATCTATTGTTTAAAGCTAATGAAGAAGGTACACAGCAAGTTTTGGTGTTTAATTTCCTTTATATGGAGAGACTTATTTGTTCTTTTAAACAATTAACTGAAACCTGTACTTGAGTCACTAATACCATAATACCTGCATAGGCAGAGACACTTTAAATAAATGGCAATTATAATATTGAAATGCACAAAAACAGAATATTTGACCTGGAGGGTAGTTTTGCAATCATTGAATCTGATGTCCTTATTTGACAGGACACGTGTCCAACCACACCATGTAGATAATTCACAGCACAGCTGGGATCTGGCTTAGTTCCCTGGGTGCACACTCCATCTTACAGTCACTGCAGCAGTACAACCACTCACACATTCCCTTACATGAGAAGACTTTTTAAGCAAAAGTAGGTTGCATTTTAAAAGTAGGTAAACTCCTACATATGGGATAATGTAGGCAATTATATCTATCTCTGAAATCACAGCAAAATCTCTCTCATTTATTATTGCTAAAGAAAATACAAATTTGAAAAGTGTTTTAAACTATACCTGGATGGTATCAGCTGCTACTTTGAAAAATATTTCAAATCACCAATTTGTGCCATCAGGCTGACAGTAAAAACATTGAAAGTATTTTTTTTGACATTTTCCAACCTATCCTTTGATAAATTACCTTTAAGAATTAAGTATATATGTTAAAGTTTACTGCAAGCACTCTGAAACTTCAATTTTTTAAATTAATAAAGTTAAGTCCCTCTGGTCACTGGATAAAATAATGAGGTGAGAGTTGTTAACCAGTACCAGATATTTTAACCTACCACTTCCTTGGTATTTCTAGATGTTAATTGAGAATTAATAAATGTATTTATAAATTGATTTAGTCACTGTTTCATTCATTTATTTCATTAATCCTTTAAGTGTCCAAGTGATGTGTCAAATACTGGTAATTAGAAGAAATTGCATAAAATAAGGTCCTTAACCTCAGGAGCTCAGGGCTTATTAGAAGAGACACACATATAAGCACATGCAACACAGACAAACCCATGTGGGGCAAGACAAGCAGAGTGCAGAACCAGATGGAAAATGTCTGTCTAGGTTGGAGATTACCCACAGGTAGAAGACTGGAAAGACATTAAGCACAGGGATTGTGTCTACAGTTACTTCAGTCCAGTGTTACATCCAAGAAGCAGGACGACATTCTCAGAGAAGGCACTGCAGGGTTTGGTGGTACAATAACAGTGGATGACGTGGGATAGAAATGTTGAGACAGAAAGTGACTAGATTTCTGGGCCAAACTGGGGAGGCAAAAGTTTAAATAGAAAAATAAGTCTTTGAAAGGTCATCTTCAATGGCTGTGTGATCTTAACCTGGAAAGTTTTCCATAAATGCAAAGTATTCATATTTCAGTAAAAAACATTATGTAGACTCTAGATTAAAAGAAATCAACAAGAAAGTATTTAATAAACGAATGAATGGTGATAACCGACATCCAAAAAATTACACTGGGACACCAGCAGCGTGAACCATATGATCTGAACCAGCTGAATTTTCAGGGGTTTAGGTATGAATGTCTTTCTTCTATCATTTTAATTCTTTGCTAACCAGTGTTTATATTCCTGTTGAGTGGTTAATTCCTTGTTAATCATAACATCCAATCAAACATAACATCCCAATTCTTAATTTATGGATAATAAGGAACTTACCATAGATGACCATAAAAAGAATATTATGAAGGAAATTTACAAGTTTGACTATGAGGTTTATTGATCTCTTTGTACATACACTTAAGGGAAGAAAATATAGAAAATAATCAGTGACTATGCAAGCATAGATACAAAATAACAATAGCTGATAAGAACTCTTCCCCAAACAAATCTTTAGGAGGTAGCCTCACTGAAAGTTGCTGTCATTTTCAATGAGCCACAGATTACTATTTTTGACACAAGGGAACAATTTTAAAATATTTGTTAGAGCTGTTGAGATGTGGAGAATGCACTCTCAATTATGCTTTATATGATTTTATCCTTAATGTCTGAGGTTTTATCCTTAATATCTGAACTAAAGGTTAGAGTTAACTGTCTGCTGCAGCTGAGGCTGAGCTGCGATGGCCATGATTATGTTGCTGATTCTAACATACCACTTTTCAGTAAAATATGATCTATATGATGACTTTAATTCATCAGAAGATGAAGTGAGGAGGCTTTGGGCAGCAAGGCGTTCTATAACAGTCAACAGAACAGTCAGGAAACTCGAAACTGTGTTCTGGTTCTCAAAGTTGCTCACCAAACCAAGCCATGTGACCATGAAGAAAATCACCCTATGGGAGTTCATACTAAGTAACTGCTCTATCAACAGTTCTTGAATGGAATTAATAATGAGCAATAGAATGAGTCAAGGGGCAAATGAAGAAACTAAATCAAGAAGTTTAACATCTATACCATAAAGTGTGGTGCTGCCAACATTAGGGTCTTTGTGCTAGTAAGAACACAAATTAATGGGCGAATAGAATTTTTTAAATTTTGTACTTGCGAATTATTTTACATTTCTTCTCCACCTCAAAATTTTTCACAAAGGTATAAAGAAAGCAAAATACTGTTTATTGACAAGCAGGCCATTTATGTACATTAGTTAATTGGTGACCCAACAGACCCATTGAATAGATATGCAATTCCTATTAATAGATTAGGAGTTTAAGCCTCCTAGGACAATAGTGACAAGCTAATGCTATCACAAATTATAAGTTCTAGAGTGAAAATTCAAATCCTCTGGTTCAAAACCCAAGTCTTCAAATTTTATGAAATAGGTACTGACTACCTCATAGGAGGAGTATTAATAACTTAGTACAAGATGTGAAGTCTACTGCGATTGGCAGAAAAGCATGTATTTGACAAACATTATTGAGTAATCTATGGCATAACACGTTTCCACATTGTGATTTCAGGTTAGGGATACCAGATCCAAAAAGTGTGAATCAACTCAAATTTTTTTTAGTGGTATTTCAGTTCCTGTGTTCTTCTGTGATTGGCTCCTATCTGCTTTTCAGAGTTTCCAGTAACTGCCTTTTACATTCTCTCCAGGGTTTTTCTGGCTGAGGTACAGGGAAATAGAAGGTGTGACTTTTTCATCTCTAGAAACAAAACGAAGGATTTTTATGTTCTGTTTTTAAAAAGGCAAAGAAAAAGGAGTGGAAGAGAAGAAATTTGACAATTATTAGATTAATTTATCAAGGTAAACTCACTTGATAATTCACAACCAGAATGGGATTTCTAAGCATATTAAACAATGAGAAATAGGGATTTGGCAATTTTATGGTTGCTTAATTCAGTCATTATCCCTGTGAATTGTGCAAGTTCTTCCTGCATGTGGGCATTGTTTGATCTGAAGCAAAAGTGAATAATGCCTCTAAAAAACCTGGGTCCTTTTCGAGTCCTGCATGAATGCACAGATATTTAGAATAAGCAAGATATATGTCCATAAGACATGGTGGGACTGGATGCCTATTTGATCCTTTAAAAATATATTCAGAGGGATCTTATCATAAGAATAATTTAGTATGATTAGCACTATTTTTCCCCACTACTCCTCTGTTTCTTTCTTCATATTTGGTTTCATTACTGATTTTAGTCAATATCCTGGAAAAGAATGCAAAGCAAGTTAGAAAGAGATGTACGCTAAGTTGCTGAGTGTTATGACTGAAATGTCATTCCTTCTCCTTAAAAATTTATATGTTGAAATCCCAACCTGCAGTGCCCCAGAATGTGATTTTCTTGGAAACAGGGTAATCGCAGATATAAGTAGTTAAGATGAGGCCATGTTGGAGGAGGCTATGCCCCTAATCCAATACGACTGGTATTCTTTTCAGAAGGAAACATTTGGACATGGATACCACGTAGGGAAAACATCCTGTGAAGATGAAGGCAGAGACTGAGACGATGCTCTAACAAACCTAGTAATGCCAAAGGTTGCCAGCAAACCACCAGCAGCTGGGAGAACGGGGTGAAGCTGATTCTCTCTCATTGTCTTCAGAAGAAGTCACCCCTGCCAACAGCTTAATCTCGGACTTCTAGACTACAGAACCGTAAGAACAAAGCTCTGTTGTTGTCCCCCACTTGTGCTTCTTTGTTCCAGCAGTCCTAGCATCTTAATACACTAGGAAATGCAGCATCTGAAGAAATGCATTTTTAGAAGAATCACTTGTCCTCAAACAGTTTAGAGCTTTTTTTTTCTTGGTTAGTGGAAAATGGTATCTTGGGGACTCATACTCAACGCCATCGAAAATAATAGCAGAGTAAAGATAAAAAATTATAGATTGGTTATCTTAAAAGTAGATATGAAAGAAAGGCTTTAAAGAAGCTAGCAGAAAAATTCCGAGGTCTCACTATGGCACTGCGCATAAATGAAATAAAATGAAATGAAATGACATGAAATGAAAAGTTGGTTTTGCTTATGCATCCAGGCTGTATAAAAGGCATGCTGGCAGGACATGACTGGTTCTGCTAATAATTACACCCTAAGTGAAGACAGACCACAGCTAGAGCTGGAGATGAGTCAAATTACACAGGAAATATGACACAATGGCACAAGACCTTACACATATCCGAAGCGTCTCTTTCTCTCTCTCTCTCTCTCCCCCTCTCCCTGCCCCATGTGTGTGTGTGTATGTGTGTGTGTGTGTTGGATGGTGGGAAATCTTAGCAATTTAGAAAAATAAATGCCAGAAGAAGTGACCCAGATGGATATAGTAATGTTAAAAATGTTTTTGCATGCTGCTGACTTTTATTAATCTCATTTTATTAAAATGTACTGTTAGAAAATCATAATAAAGACAAAATATAGTTCACAATAATGGTATGAGGGGCTAGGGAAACCTCTCCCATGGAGAGATTATATAATTAATTGGCAAAACTAGAAAAAACAATCATTCAACATCATCAGGGGTATAACCAAGGGCTTACAACTAATTGAGAACCATATAACAAACAGAAATCCTCTTTCAGTGAAACCTATGGAGACAGTAAGAACTGTTGTCAGAGTCCAGCTCCAACACAAAGGTCAGGGCCTAAGGCAAGAGAATCAGACGCGGCGAAGGAAGAAGACACAAGTCAACTCCCTGGGTTGAGTTCGGGACTCTTTCAAAGTTTATTCAATTTTCACATGTTTATATAAGGCATTTTCAACCCTCAACCCCCTCACACATATGCCCACAAAAGCTTACATTATGTTTTTCTCCATAATCAAATGCTTTACAATGATTTATCTGTTCCTCCCTATTCTTTTTTTGTTTCCATTATGTTAAAACCAACAGACAAGAACAAAACAACTTTTGCTAAAAATAAACTGTAACCTTTCAACCCTTATCTCTTTTATATCATATTTCTAACAACTCTTACATGTAACTTAACAGCAATATATTGGCGTTTACATCTATAACTAATTTTATTGTTTCTTATAACTAACTTAATTATGTCTTTATTATTTCCTACAAACTTTCCTATTATGTATCTATCTTTATTCTTATTTTGCTTATATGAATCATAATCTAATAATGCTTAACAACCTTTATATGAATTATACTTGACTACTCATATCCTATATTTGTTTTTTATTTAATTATATTTTATTTAATTATTTTTAATCATCATTTTATTTTTATCTACTCAACTATTCTCTTCTATATTATTATACTACTAGATCATTTTACTCTTACAAACTTATATCTACTGTGTCTATACTTTCTTAAATTATGTTTAAAAGCAGCTGCCCTCAGGATTGATTCGTCTCAGTTCTCACAAACGTCCTCCTCCATCTTACCCGTCTAAGGTGTTATTTTAGTATAGGGTCTGTTAACCATTAAAAATAAAGAATGGGAAAGTTCTTTTATTTTCTTTGTACACAATGGTTTTGCTTTTTGTGGAGACAAAGGTAACTAAACATTCTCTAGCGTCTCTAATGGCTGTGCTTTTGCTGTGTTCCTTATTCATGTCTCAAGCTTCAGTTTCACCAATACATCATCCTCGCTTATCAGTTAATGCTTCATCAGAAAGGAGTACTTTCTGTCTTATGCACACACTCCCAAAGATCAAAGGGGGCCCATCAATGGGATCCATGGGGCTTTGCCTCCGGCACGGCTGCTTTAGCTGGGGCTTTGCTCCCAGCCAGTGTTGTACCCATTTTCAGGTAACTCTTACTTTGCCTTCTGTTAGGAGTTGCGGCTCCCGACAAACTGTGATCTAAGAGACCAAATACATGCCCTTTTCCTACTAAGATGTACCCTAAAGATAAGGAAACAAAAGTTATCAAGAAGGGTTCAGGGCTTGACTGCCATAGAAACTTCCTAAACCCCTATGGCTACAAGAAAAATCACCGGCTAAACCCCCACAACAATAGGAGAAAGCAGGCAAATTATCAGACTCCTTTTAACTTGATTAATATCCCAGACCACTACAACTCTGACTGGGCAGAGAACTGGCTTTACAAATGTTCTTTCCTGATAAGCTACTGCAGACCTTAGCCCATTTTGCAAATTACAGAGTCTGTGCACAAACAGTCTTGTGTTTCCTGTGGTTCACTTTTTAATGTAAAGAGAAAAATTTCACCTCGTTTTAACGCTAACACCCCACTCTGAAGTGAACATGAGATGTGTTACATACGTGGTTACCCATTGCACGTATGCTCAGCTTCCCCCATATGTATGTACAGATTTCTTCAAGCCTGCTGAGTAGGTATGACTAACACGTGAGGATAAAATGCAATCTGGAAGAGAGAGCACCTTCAGTCCATGCAGTGGACTTTCTCTTCCCAGTTTGCACACTGATGTGTTCCAAGAAGCCCTCCTTTCTACAATTTTGTCACTCCCCAGAACAGTGGGAGACTATGCCAAGTGGACCGGGAATCACACTCACTTCCCTCAGCTCTGCCTCGTGGAACAGCGGCTACTGGGCCTCGGCACCCAAGCAGCAGTTTTCCTCTCCACGGCCCCCTGGGGTGAAAGAAGCTACGCTAGGTGATCTTGGCAGTCCTTGAACATTGGCAAATGCCATTTCCACAGCTCTATGCTAAGTAAGATCTATATCGTGGAAGTACCAGCAGCTGGGTGGTGCCTGTTTCCCCACTCCCAAGTCTTGCCATGCAGTGGGAGTGTGGGAAGGACAGCTGGTGAAGAGTGCTATCCTCTTCTCCCTCACAACTCTTTGTTGCAGGACAGCTGTCCAGCAGGTCTGGCTGTCAAGTGGCAGCTCCCATCTCTCCCACCTTCCTAAGGCAGTTCCAGGTATGGTTGCAGGGCAGCCTGTGAACATCAGCCAATCTCAATTTCCCTGATCAGGCTGTGGAAGGTTCACAGTGGGTGGGTACAGCACCAGTTTCCCCACTACACACAGCTCTCGCTATACAGAAATGGTCTGCATGCGGAGGCCAGCAGGAAGCAAAGTCCTCCTCCCTCCAACTAGGTGCTGCACCTTAGTGCAGATTCTGCCCCAGGGAAGGTAACTCTTCTTTGCCAGGGTCCTGGGTTCAATTGGAGCAGATTTTGGAGCAAAATATACTCCAGGGTATTGTCCGAAACAATTCATTAATTAGCCAACCAGGCAGTCCCTCAGTGAAGAATGAGGGTAGGAGACAATCAAAAGAGCATGGCTAAAATTGCTGTCACTCCTGGTGGGCAAGAAGATTGCATGAATACTCAAGGCTGGGTCCTGTGAGGAACAAGGCAGCTCTTCATTCAGGGGAAGCAGATGTCACTGAAATAGAGAATGAAAAGAAAACAAAGTGCATAAACAAGGCAAAATGTTGGAACTAAGAAACTGAAACTGACAGATCTTTAGCTAATCTGAACATACAAGGCGAAAGACAGATTGTAAAATAAAGAGTTAAGACGGGATTGCAGAATGTACATAAATATAAGTGAGTACTCTGAGCAATTATATACCAACAAATTAGACAGCAGAGAAAATGTACACAATTTTTAGAATGACACAAATTACTAAAACGGAATCAATAAAAAATATAAAATCCAAATAGATTTATGCAATAGAATTCATAATTTACAAACTTCTCACAAAATTCAGGGACAAATGACTTCACTGAGAAGTTCTGTTGAACATTTAAAGATCACACCAATCCTCCAGGAAATAAAAAAAAGTGCAAACTGCTTATTTTATGGGGTCAGTAGTACCCTGAGACCAAAACCAGATAAAGATAGCACAAAAAATAAAGGTATAGTCCAATATCTCTTATGACTATAGATGCAAAATACCCATCAAAATACTAGCGAACCTAATCTTGCAGGATATAGAAAAGATTATACATCATGGCCAAGTGGAATTTAACCCAGAAATGCAAGGATGTCTTAACATCCCCAAATAAGTCAATTACACAATATTAATAGAATAAAGGTTAAAATATTTTAAAAATAGATGCAGATAAAGCATTGACAAAAACCAATACTCTGTCATGATAGAATGAATCAATAAAGTAGAAGTATAAGGCAATCCCAAACTCATAAAGGGAATCATCAAAAAGCTTACCATCCACATAATATGAAATTGTAAAAGACTAAATGATTTAGGCCGGGCTCGGTGGCTCAGCCTGTAGTCCCAGAACTTTGGGAGGCCAAGGAGAGTGGATTGCCTGAGCCCACAGGTTCGAGACCAGCCTGGGCAACTTGGCAACACCTCGTCTCTACAATAAATCAAAAATTAACCAGGCGTGGTAGCGTGCACCTATAGTTCCAGCTACTTGGAAGGCTGAGGCAGAAAGATCACCGGAGCCCAGTGGGTCAAGGCTGCGGTGGCCGGGAGCGGCCACTGCACTCCAGTCTGGGCAACAGAGTGAGACTTCAACTCAAAAAAAACAAACAAAAAAAGACTAAATTATTTTTCTCTACAACTAAAAACAAGGCACATGCATCCACTTTTTCCACTTTCATTCAGCATTGTATCAGAGCTTCTTACATAAGGGTAATTAGTCAAGTAACAGGAAAAAAAGCATTCAGAATGGAAATAAAGTAAAAATATCATTGTTCATAAATTGCATGATCCTGTATAGAGAAAATCCCCTAAGCTGTTCTTAATCTTTGTTGTTTTTTTTTTTGAGTTGGAGTCTCACTTCGTCTCCCAGGCTAGAGTGCCATGGAACGCTCACAGCCACCCCAGCGTCGACCTGCTGGGCTCCGGCTATCCTTCTGCCTCAGCCTTCCAAGTAGCCGGAACTATAGGCACGCTGCCATGCCCAGCTAATTTTTGATTTATTGTAGAGACGAGGTTTCGCCACGCTGCCCAGGCTGGGCACGAACCCACCGACTCAGGCAATCCACTTGCCTCAGTCTCCTAAACTGCTGAGATTACAGGCTGAGCCAATGAGCCTGGCCTGATGTTAAAATTTATATGACAATGCAAGAGTCACAAAACAGGTAACACAATCTCCAAAGAGAAGAGTGAATTAGGTAGACTCATACTTACCAATTTCAAGATGTACTACAAAGATGCAATCATCAAGTGTAGTATTAGCATAAAAACACACATACAGGTCATTGAAATAGAATTCGGAGTCCAGCAATAAACCCTTACATTTATACTTGTTTAGTTTTCAACAAAGGGGTTAGGACAATTCAGTGTGAGAAGAATGGTCTTTTTAAGAAATGTTTCTGAGACAGCTGGATATCTTCATGCAAAAGAGTCGGTTTTCTTAATATTGAGTTACTTGATTTCCTTGTATATTTTGAATAACAGTCCCTTATCAGTATGATTTCCAGATGTATGCTCCCATTCTGTAGGTTGTCACTTCACTCTGTTGATTGTTCTCTTCACCGGGCAGACATTTTTTAGTTTAAATTTATCCTGTTTGTCTGTTTTTGCTTTAGTTGCTTGTGCTTTTATAGCCATATCCAAAAAAATTATTGCCCAGACCAATGTCATGGAGTTTTTTTTTTCCTTCTAGCAGTTTTGCTGCAGGTCAGACTTTTTTTTGTCTTTAAATCATTTTGAGTTGATTATTGTATATAATATGAAAAGGACTCCAGTTTTATTATTCTGCATGTACATATCTAATTTTCTCATCATCATTTATTAAGGAGACTGTTACTTCCCCACTGTTGTGTCTTAGCACCTTTGTTGAAAATCAGTCTCCCATAAATTTATGACTTTATTTTTGGCCTCTCTATCCAGCTCCATTGGTCCATATGTCTGATTTTATGGCAGTACCATGTTGTTTTTGATTATTATAGCTTTGTAATATATTGTGAAATCAGGTGTGATGCCTCCAGTTTTGCACCTTTGCTCAAGATCGCTTTGATTATTCATGGTCTTTTGTGACGCCTACTTCATACCATATGCAAAGTTAACACAAAGTGAATCATGGACTTATGTGTAAAGCTAAACTTTAAACATTTTAGAGAAAACACACAGTTACAAATCTTCAATATCTTGATTATGCAGCGAGAGTTGCATAACTCTGTAAATATATTAAAAGCCACTTAATTATATACTTTAAATGGATGAATTTTGTCACTCGTGAGTCATATAAAGCTATTGGGAAAAGAATTTTTAAGAAAAGATGGAGACAAGACGTGCAAATTGACTCAGTCAACAATTTTAATTTTAAAATTAAAATTGTACTTTGAGAGTACAAGTACTTTGAGATGCAGCAGAACCCTACGTTCCCCTAAACTCACTGGATACCTCTTTTCTGGGTTACCAAGTGTATTTCTCTGCCCCATTACTTAACTTAATGTGATAAAGTTACCAATTTACTTGTCTGCCTGACCCACTAGACTGTGAAGTTCTGGACAAAAGGAACTCAACTAACCTTCTGATTTGTAATCTTTTGCTTATGAAGGAACCTGGTCATTGCTTTGTGAAAAAAATAGGGAGCAAAGAAAGAGAACAGAAGCAAAGCTGGAGATAATGAAAGAAGAAAAGTCTTAAGAGATAAGCAGTCCACTTTACAAGAGGTTTATCCTCTTCCTCAGAATCCAAACTATCCATTTCAAGTAATGTGAGCACAACCCAACAGTTAGGTGTAAATCCAATGCAGTGTCCAGAAACCCAAATAAAGAGGAAGTGCTGGTGTGCCCCGTGTGTGATTCATTTAATCTGCAGTATTTGTATGCTAGATGAGTAGGATAAAAAGGAAGAAATAAGCATGCATTGAAAGAAATTGGAATGCCATGCATTCCCAATTCCTGGTAAGGAGAGGGAAATGGGGTGTCAGAATAAGCATGTCTGAGAGTCACAGCTAGTAGATTAGTTTGGACAGAATTATATGTCAATACTCGTACTAGTACTGCTGGCACTACTACCACTAGCACTACTACTGCTGACAGCTACTGTTGGTGGAATGCTTGCTGCTTACCGGGCTCTCTGCTTTCTGTGAGTTACCTCATGACATTTTCATAGCGATCCACTAGGAAATTACTGTTCACTTGTTTTATGCATGTGGAAGCCGAGGCTTTCAGAGTCTGATGTCACTCAGTTCATTTGCCTGGGGCTCTGCCACTGGCCCAGCCTCATCTGTCTTTTCTGAAGTCTGTGCTCAAGTCCTAGGGCTGGGTGATGAGGGCAGAGAGGATTAGGCCTGTGTGGATGCACAGAGGAGAGAGATTAACTCCAGCAGGAAGTCTGAAAAATTCCTCAGTACATTCTATCGTGCTCATGGAGGTGGCATTTGTACTGGTGTGGGGATGAGAAAAGCAAACTGTAATTAGTAGAAGGCACAAACACAGTGCAGAGGAAATAATATTGAAAGTCTCTAGGGCTGAATAAAAGTTCGTGAGGAAAGCAGCAGGAAATAAGTTGGAAAATTGAGTTGGGGTTGTACGTGCGGGTGTGGGAAAGGGCTGAAAATGCCATATTCATGATTGTTTTGTGCACCATGAGTGCTATGGTCCAAATGTTTTGTTTGTTGTTGTTTTTTTGAGTTGGAGTCTCACTCTGTCGCCCAGACTGGAGTGCAGTGGCCGCTCCCGGCCACCGCAGCCTCGCCTGCTGGGCTCCGGCGATCCTTCCGCCTCAGCCTTCCAAGTAGCTGGAATTACAGGCATGCGCTACCACGCCCTGCTGATTTTTCTATTTATTGTAGAGATGAGGTCTCGCTGCCCAGGCGGGTCTTGAACCTGCAGGATCAGGCAATCCATTCACCTCAGCCTCCCAAAGGCGTGGGATTACAGGCTGAGCCACCGAGCCGGGCTGCTCCAAATGTTTGTGTGCTCATCAGATTCACATGTCCACAAGGTGATGGCATGAGGGTGGAGCCCTGTGATGGGATTAATTCCCTCACAAAAGAGGCCTTGAAGAGCTGCCTCCTTCCATCCAAGATGTGAAGACACAGAACCCTCTATGAACTGGTAAGTGAGGACTTGTCAGATACTGAATTGTGTGTGAGAACTGTGAGAAATAAATACCTGCTGCTGATATGCTATCCAATGTATGGTATTTTTGTTAAAACAGTCCAAGTTGACAAAGACAATGGGAAAATAATACAAGTTGGGGGAAAGGTAAAAGCAACTTCCATCAACCTGGGGCCACTCTCATACTGTCATTTCTCTTAATTCCAGGATAGGAGATATCCTTTCCTATCCCCACATGAAAGCCACAGAAAGGAATGAGGTGTTTCCTGGGAAGGGCCTTTCACACACGCCCCATAGCCATTCCAGGGCTGATCCTTAGGCGTTCCGGGGATGATCGTATAGACAAAATGTGATTCCTCTGTACCCACAGAGAGAAGTGCCAGTTGTGTGGGGTTCTTCATCACTTGTGGTAGAGCAAGTGTCCGTGGTCTTTCTAGTCTAGGGAAAGGCAACTCTTAGAGCAGCCCAGAGGCATGGGTCTTATGGATCTGAATTGGGTCTGAAAGTGCATACTGCTTGAAGTGAGGGACAAGGCCCTGCTCTTTTGTGGCTCTTATAGGCTCTGGAGCTGGCTCAAGGGCTGGGGACATGACACATCTGTGTGGGCTGAGCGATGGCTGCACATTCTCCTCATTCTGCCATGCACATAATGTGACTGTATCCCTCATCCCACCAAAGGTGCATTCTGCCTCATTCCAGCTGGATTGATGTGTGCTCTGCCTTGGCCAACAAAATGTGGCAGAAGTGGCTTTCAAGACTCCTGAGGCTAGGCCTTAAGAGACCTTGCACTTCCACTTTCCACTGGTGGAATGCTGCCTGAGGCCACTGTAAAGTGAAGCCAGTCTGATGAGAAACACTACAGAGGAGAACCAAGGCATTCTGCTGACAGCCACCCTAGACTGTCAGACAAGTGATTCAGGCCACTGTGGACCTTCCATCCTGGCTGGAGTGATCCCAGGTGAAGTCGGCAAGATACCTTGCATCCAACTTGCAGAACTGTGAGAAATACTGCATGGTTATAGTTTAAAGCCGCTAAGTTTTTAGATGGGTTGCTTGCAGCTATAGGCAACTGATACAACTGGATTGGATGAAATGTCAACAGACTTCTCACATAGACATATTTTATGAGGAGGAATGATGATCTATCTACCTTAAAGAATCTTTTGATGAGTCATCCTTTGGTACTCTCTCCTCAGTCATCTACAGCTGCCCCGCCAGCAGCAATATCACAGACTTTTGATAGGCAATCATAGGGTGGTTGCAGCACTGAGATGGAAAAGAAAATAGTAATCCTGACATTTATTATTTTCTTTTTCTATGTTTGGATGGGGTTGAGAGGTAGGCGTATGATAAGTCAATACAGCATGTACTTGTGGAATGTATACTTTTTGGTAGGTGCTATGAATAATGACAACTTATGAACCTTTAAAAAGTTTCAGTCTAGTGGTAAAATAGATCTAAATGTCATTAGTCTGATTCAAGGCCAAATGTGAAATGCACTAATATAGATAGCAGAGAGGAGGGGACCTGTGCCAGCCACACAGACGTGCACCGGACTGTGGTGAATGAGAAGCTTGGGAGCCGGTAGTCCAATTCACTCAAACTTGTTGTAGCTTTCCATTTTTGTGCCACTCTATAAACGTATGCTGTATTTGGAATTGGGTAATGATGTGCTGGACCCGATGTGCCTACAGATCCTTCAGGAACGCCTTGCACTTGGGTCACTTTGACCTTGATCTTAGAGCCACAGTCCTCAGAACAGTTGGCTGAAGTGGAGATTGGAGCTGAGCCAAGACTGCCATTCAGGGAACAGCTCCCTGGGAGACCAGTACCCCAGGTGGCGGGTCAACCCTCATTGGGACTGGACAAGCTGTCCCACTCTGATGCCTGAATGTGAGTCCTAAAAACAAATACCAAACACTCCACACACACGTGTACACACACACATGACACAGAAAGTTCTGGAAGAATTCTATAAGTCTGAGAAACAAAACTGCACAGAGAAGAACAGAGCAGAAGTCATGGACAAGGGTGAAAGAAGCAGAGCCAGGGAGGACTGATGTTAGAACTGTTCAGTGATAAGCTGAGCCCAGAGCCAGGCAGTGTTAGGGCAGGAACCATATATTTCTGTGGCAGCCTCATTCTTTTACGGGGTTCCAGAATTGCTGTGGAGACTGGAGCGACTGGTGTCCTAGGTGAGATCTTCATATTCCTCTATTTTGACCACTTCTATAGCCTCCTAAACACACACCTTGCTTCCATTCGACTTCTGTTCTTTGAGCCTGCTATCACATCATTTCCAAACTCTCAGATAATGGTTAAATCTGATCATGCTCGTCCTTCCACGAACGGTGTCCTCCGTTCAGGGTAGAGCCCAAGGCTTTGTAGGGCACACCAGGCTGTCTTCAGCGTGCCTAGGGATCCGGGGCACAGCAGCCTCCTGTAGAGTGCAGTGAAAACGCCTGTTCCAGGGCTGCCTTCCCAGGGGTTCTGACACTTCTGGTGATGCAGAGCTCACAAATCTGCAAGTTTCTTCTTTTAAAATTTAGTTTATTTTAAATAAATAAACATTCCCCATGGTCTAAAAATAAAAAGTATTAGGGGGTATTGAACAAACCTGCCTACATGCTTTAGACTCTGGCATCTGTTTCTCTCCTTCTTCCTCACTTAGTTTCTTGCTTATGCTTCCAGAGTATTTTGTGCATTTATTTGTCAATATGAATATATACTGTTTTTCTTTATTGTAATGCAAATATTTGCATACGGTATAGGCTGAACCCCGACTCCAAGTGTTTTCTGTGCACCCATGACTTCCAGCACTCCTCCCTCTGAACAGTTTCACACACTAAGTGGACAAACATCTCTGACACAAAGTTGTCTTTCCAGAAAGACACTGAAATAAATCAAATACAAGCTACAACAGTTGACAAAATAAAATTAATACATAGCTTTGAGAGAAGGAAAACAAGAGATCTCTCATGTGAAAGAAAAAGCCTTTTAGCCTTTCTAAAATTTAAGATACATGCAAGTTTATGATTTACATTTTTTAAAATTAGGAAAAATAGAAATAAAGTAATTTGTAATTTAGAATTGAAACAAAAGTCTTGAGGACAAGAAAGCCAGGGATATGATTGCTCATATTTTTCAAAAGGAAACACATGCCGGGCTCGATGGCTCAGCCTGTAATCCCACGCCTTTGGGAGGCTGAGGTGAGTGGATTGCCTGAGCCCGCGGGTTCGAGACCCGCCTGGGCAGCGAGACCTCATCTCTACAATAAATCAAAGAATCAGGCGGGCGTGGTAGTGCATGCCTGTAATTCCGGCTACTTGGAAGTCTGAGACGGAAGGATTGCTGGAGCCCAGCAGGTCGAGGCTGCGGTGGCCGGTGTGAGCAGCCACTGCACTCCAGTCTGGGCAACCGAGTGAGACTCCAACTCAAAAATTAAAAAAAAAAAAAGGAAACACAGTACCTGGCACATAATAGGTGTTCAATAAAAGTTCTGATGAAACCATACATGTATGAATGCATGGTGGGCTAAAGCTTTGAGTTAAGGGAGAGAGAGATTTAAAACATAGAAATGAAGAAAAATCAATAGGACCCAAAGAAAGATGCTTCTAACCATGTTTTCTAATTCTGATGCTTAAGTTTCTTGGTCTGTATTAAAAATCATTTTTAAAAATTGACAATGAGATTTAAGTTGTCATTGGATTTTCTTAAGTCTCTCTTAAAATTCACATAAGAATGTGTGTGTGAGTTGAGATGGGTCACCACTGTGTTCGTCTCTGTAGTTGCTTTTGTGACTATGAGTGCACGGCAACAGAGAGAGAAAATGTAGGCCCAGCCGCTCTGATCGTGCCAGCCTGAGAGAAGCCAGTGAGTCATATAAGGGCCTTGTTCTCCCCAAAGACAGAGCAACACAGCCATGGGTCCCAAAGCACAACAGATATTTTTTTTTAATTTAAACAAACAAACAAAAACATTTATGAAGAGTTGAGAATGAGATATAGCAGAGAATCCTCTTAGGGGCCTGTTGCCCCCACCTCCAAGCAAGGAAATAAAGGAAAATCTTGAGTTCTTTCCAGGGGAATTCCAACCACCAAGATAGCCCTGAGAAGTAAATGAGCAACTTGATAAGCAAGAAGTTAATCGCGTAAAACAGCAGCCAAGGAAGTTAGGATGGCGAGATTTTCTTTTTAACTGGAAATGAAAGATAATATATTGACTTGTGTTCTGAGTTGTTTCTCAGAAACACAGATCCCCAGCAGATAAATCTGCTGGCATGTAGACCTCAGATAAGGATGATCTGAGGACTGAACCCTGACCACTGTTATAGAGCATGTCATACCCACAAGTCAGATCTAACCTTCTTTTCTGCTGGCCCCTTTTAGACAAAGCTTCTCTTCCTTAACCAGTCACAAATCTAAAGCTCTTTGATGCACCTATGATCTGTAGGCTCTTGCTTCAAGATACCCAGTTTTTAAAGCCCAAACCAGTGTATAACCTCTGTGTATTGATTTATGTTTTTTCCTGTAAACTCTGCTTTACTGTAATTGTTCCTGCCTTACTTGCAAGTCATCAGGGAGTATTTGGCTTTGCTGTGCTGGGTGGGTGGACCCAAGTGGAGTCTGGTAACAATAACGGAGGTACTCTAGAGAATGGGTGATAGCATTGTCCTGGTTCAGGCCCTCTTGGGGATCTGTGCGGACCCTGCTCCCTGTGTCACTCCAACTTCCGGGCTGGCCACGGGCAGCTCAGCGTTCAGCTCCTACAGGGCCAACGAGGAAAGTCACCAGTTTCTTTCCTTCCCCAGATATTTCCTAATCCCCAGATGAATGATATAATAATAACAATTTCCTTCAGGGGAAAGCCTGCCTCTGCCACACTCCAGGGTATGGCTCCATGACCCACATAAATGTAGCCAGTCTGTGATATTCAGGTTTTAATACCGGGAGGTGTGGAAAATAAACAACACAGCCTCGAGACAATAAGAAGCTCATACATTTCCTGAGCTTAACTTTATCAAAGATCCAAAATACTTGGGTCCATTTCCCCACAGCAGCCCTACAGAGAAATAAAACAAGCAAGTGAGAGAACCAGCTGCTCCAGTCTCCACAGTAACTCGGAGACCTATAGAGAGGAACGAGGCTGCACTGACAACCCCCTGCCACAGACCTCAGGGCTCCTACTGTAACGCTGCTTGGTTCAGGGCTCAGGCCATCACTCCTGGGATCTACCCCTCCATGCTTACAGGGTCTGCCACTGCTCATGACTTTCACTCTGTCCTTCTCTGCTTTGTTTTGATTCTCAGGCTTATATTGCTTTGTGGGTTCTCCTAGAACTTTCTGTGGTATACTTGTGTGGGGGGTGGGGGGTGGGGGAGTGGTTGTTTGACACTTATTTTAGGACTTACACCGAAGCCTCAGATGGCTCAACTTGTCCATTGTTGTCAAGGGCTGCCCCCGTCTCAGGTGCTGATCTCCCAGGGAGCAGTTCCCTGCATGGCAGCCTTGGCTCAGCTCCGATCTCCACTTCAGCCAACTGCTCTGAGGACTTGGCTCTAGGACCAAGGTCAAAGTGACCCAAGTACAAGGCATTTCTGAAGGCTCTGTGGGCACATCAGATACAGCACATCACTGACCCACTTCAAATACAGAATATGTTTATAGAATGGCCCAAGAATGAAAAGATTCAACATGTTTGGAAAAATGTCTATTACTATCCATATTAATGGGATCAGATTGAACTATTAAGAAGTTTCCTTTTACTGTGACCACCCAAGGGCAAAATGTTTGATTCTTGAAAAAGTCAAGTGCACATGAGCTTCCCCATGTATCTGCCTTGCTTGTTCATTCCTATAATAACTTTCCCCGTGCATGTTTTCGACAGTATTTTGGAGATAAAATAAGTATATGTCCTTAACATTTAGTTCATGTGAACAAAATAACATTTCCCAAAGTGAAATGTGGCTCAGTGTGTGGTATTTAGTCTACAGGGTATTGTACATCACGACTGAAAAATAACAAATGATTGCCCATCCTGAGTGTCGACTAATTCAATGTCCCTTTTTAGCACTGCCATAAGGTAGAGCTCTAGTCCTGAGAAGTAAGTTTCTGCTACTGAAAGGAACTCAGTGGTCAGCACAAATTATACTAATCTTGAATTGAAAATTTTCTTGTGATAATTGTAGCTTCACATGCAACTGCAGAGATGATACTGGAAAATCCTTTGCACACTGAAAAAACCCTTTGCTCAGTTTTTGCCAATGGTGACATTTGCAAAATTATATTACAATTTCACAATCCACCAACGATATTCATATTTCCCCAATTTTTCTGATACCTATTTATGTGTGCGTATGTGCTTGTATTTATTAGTTTCTACATAATTATCTCATCTGTGTTGGATAGTGTATCCACTGCAAGAGTAAATAAACTGAACGATTTTAACACCATAAAGATCCCTTTTGTTGCCTTTTTATAACTATACTCACTTTCTTTTCCCAACCTCCTGGAAACCCTAATCTCTTTTTCATTTCTAGGATGTTTTCATTGAAAATAATATTATGTTATTGGAAAAATACATGCAACTTTTTGGGATTAGCCTTTTTTTTTTCAAAGCACAATTCATCCAAGTTGTTGCATATATCAATAATTGTTTCTTATTTCCCGAGTAGCATTCCATGGATTCTTGCTTGTAGAACAGTTTGTTTATCCATTTACTTGCTGAAGGACATGTGGACTGAATCTAGTTTTTGGTGACTACACATAAAGTTGCATTCATCTATAGATTTTTGTATGAATATAATTTCTTATTTTTCCTTGGATAAATGCCAAGGAGTGCAAGTGCTGAATCACATGGTATTTGCACAGTTTTCTAGAAACTGACAAACTGTTTTCCAGATTGCTGTATTATTTATAATCCCACCAGCAGTGTGTGTGTGCATCCTTGTCACCATTTGGTATTGTCAGGATCTTTTCCTTTAGCCACTCCAATATGTATGTAGTTATAACGCACTGTGGTTTCAATTAGTTTTTTGCTGAAGACTAATGAATTGAGCATCTTTTCATTTTCTTATTTACCATTTGTGCTATATGCTTTTCAGTAAAAGTTTCTTCATATCTTTCACCCATTTTCTAATTAGATTGATTGCATTACTCTTGAATTATATGAACTCTTTCTGTGTTCTAGATACTAGTCCTTTGCCAGACATGTGGCTTACAAATATTTTCTCTCAGTGTGTAGCTTGTCTTCTCATCCACTTTGCATGGGGCTTCATAGAGCAAAGTTTTCCGTTTAAATGAGGTCCAGTTTGTTGGTTTTTCCTCTTTTGGATAGTGCTTTAGTGTCAAGTATAGTCATGCTTGCCAAAGATTTTCTCCTGTTTATTTTTTTCTAGAACTTTTGTAGTTTTGCATTTTAAATTTAAGTTATGGTTTATTTTGAGTTAATTTTTGTGTAAGATGTGAGTTTTAGGTCAAGATTTGTTTTTGCCTATGAATGTTTGATTGGCCCAGGGTCATTGGTTGAAAAAGCTATATTTCCTACACTGAATTACTTTTATACCTTTGTCAAAAATCTGTTACATTTATACGGTGATTATGTGTCAATTACAAATAAAATAAAACTTTAAAAATAAGTTGGTTCTACTTGTGTGGGTTTATTTCTGGGCTCACTGTTTTATTTCATTGCTCCATGTGTGTCCTTCCATGATATTCGCACTATCATGATCAATGTAGTTGTGTAGTAAACTTTAACACAAAGAAGAGTAATTCCTCTCACCTTAACTTATTTTGTAAAGATTGTTTTGGTTATTCTAAGGTATGTTTCTTTTCATATAAATATTAGAATGAGCTTGTCTCCCTACAAAAACTTTGGTTGGATTTTGTTAGGTATTCTGTAAACCATAGACCAATTTGGTAAGAATTGATCTCTTTTAGTCCATGAACACAGTATGTTTCTATGTTTCTTTAGGTCTTCAATTTTTTGTTAGCATTTGGAATTTTTGTCATAAAGATCTTATACAGGTTTTGTGAAGTGCATACCCAAGTATATCATTTAATTGGAAATGATTGTGAATGATACTGTTTTTCATAATTTGGTTTCCACATGTTCCTTGTTAGAGCATAGGTATGTGATTGACTTTTATGTGCTCATATTATATCCTATAATGTGCTCAAAACACTCAAAAGCACTAAGAGTTATTTTTGTTTTTTTGTAAATTCTTAGTCATTTAGGGTATACACAATCATATCATTTGAAATAGGGCCAGTTGTATTTCTTTTTTCTTTTTTCTCCAATCTGTATGCCCTGTATTTATTTTTCTTGCTTTATTGCACTGGCTAGAATTTCAATGCTTAATAACAGTGATGAGAGTGGATACCTTTGTCTTGCTCCCAATCTAAGGGGAAAGTATTTAGTCTTTAACTACTTAGTATGCTGTTCACTGTAAGTTTTTGTAGATGTTCCTTATCAAGTTGGGGTAATTCTCCTTTATTGAGTTAGTAGTCCCCTTAACTAACCCCTGGCATAAGTTATACTTCTGGGATATTGGCATATTCTTTTTCTTCTCCTGGGTGGTGTTAGATAAGTGCTAAACACAGTGTTAAAATTTATGCTGAATCATTGATTGTACATTCATAGTTTGTGAATTTTTCTGTACATGTGTCACATGCCAGTAATTTTGTAATAGCTGATAATTTCCTAGAATTAAATGCCAAAAAAGCATTCAAAATTTTTAAAAATTACCAGAAAGAAAAAAAGGATAACCTACCAAATGGCAAGAATCAGAATAACATTAATCCCCCATTAACAAGAATGAGCTAAAGAAGATAGCAGAACACTATTTTTAAAGTGTTGAAAGAAAAATTCTTTCAAACTAGAATTATATATTCAGTCAACTGAATTTAAATATAAGAGCAAATTATGATTTTTAAATAATCAAGAACTCAGAATTTTTACTCTGATAGACTCTTTGGGGTGAAAATAAGCAGAAATTATATTTCAACAAGAAAACAAAATAGCACAAGAAAGACAAAATACCGAAAAAAAATCCCCAAAATGGCATGAATGAAAGAAAGAAATTTTCCCCTAAATGAGTTTATTTTCAGTTTTCCAATATAAATCTGGCAATAAAATGCAAGCACATGACATGGGGGTAACAGAACAGTGGTAGGCTGTGATATCATGCTAAGACAAGTATCTCATTTGAAAACATAAAGACATTGATTAATTGTTTATTTGTCTCAAGTATATGTGTTAATAAATTATAGGCAACACCAAGAAAAGAAAAAAAATGCAAAACTTTTAATTAACACTTCAAAACTGAGCAAACAATTATGTACAATAAAATAAGAAATATATTGAAGTTTTTAATTTAATTCTAAAATGTACTTATTTATGCATATTTCTGGCCCTTTCAAAGGATCTAATTATGTGAAAACATTACCTGCCATTGAAACTACATCACAAGCAATAATTTTCACTATTTAGATTGCCATAGCAAAATTCTTACCTGGTATGTGATTTATATTTATTGAAATCTCTCTCAAAAGATTCTAAATGAATTTCTGAATAGGATTTGTCTCACCAGTGGAAACTTTTAAAATCACAGGAACTGTGTTAAGACCATTAAACTTCTAATTTAAGAAATCAAAGAAAAAAATCCCTGTTGTTTTTGCTCTCCTGGATGAGTCCTAAAGTCAGTGAAAAAAGACTGCAGAGTAAGCGGAACAGGAGCTATTCAGACTGTCTAATGGCAGAGAGAATTAATGACCTATACTGTTATCTTGCAAGATTCATACGGAAAGCATATCATATTAATGGTTGAGTTAAAAACTCTCAAATAAAATTTTGAATATATTATCATTTGTATAGAAGAATAAGAGGTAATATATAATGAGAACATAGGAAATCTTAAAGGAGCTATACTTTTTCATTTTAAACATTGAGAAAAATTAGTCAAATTTGCAACCTCAAAATATGTGTTAAATGTATTTGTGCCAGACAGACACTTGATGGGATGTTTGGATATATATTTGTTTGTTTGTTTTTTGGGTTTTTTTTGAGTTGGAGTCTCATTCTGTCGCCAAGACTGGAGTGCAGTGGCCGCTCCCGGCCACCACAGCCTCGACCTGCTGGGCTCCGGCGATCCTTCCGCCTCAGCCTTCCAAGTAGCTGGAACTACAGGCGCGCGCTACCACACCTGGTTAATTTTTTTATTTATTGTAGAGATGAGGTCTCGCTGCCCAGGCGGGTCTCGAACCCGCGGGCTCAGGCAATCCACTCACCTCAGCCTCCCAAAGGCACGGGATTACAGGCTGAGCCACTGAGCCCGGCTTGGATATATATTTTTGAGAGGAAAATGTTTTATAACATAATAAATAAAAATAATCAGATTATGAAACAAGATATGCAAGATTCTATTTTTTAAAATATGTACCATAATAAAAATGTGTTTGTATATGTATATTGATATCTATATACAGAGAGAGGGACAGAAAGGTATGAAGCATGAATATAAGTGTATGCATAGGATGCTGCATTTTATATGTTACATTCTTTTGTTTACTTTTGGTTTTGACTGTCCTAATTTTTTAATCCAATTAAGATACATTGCCTGTGCATGAAAAACAAAGGAAGCAGGGTATCCACTAAAATCATAGTAGAAAGAGACCATGGCAACCACCTCTACTTAAATCTCTCTTTAAAACATAGAGCAAAACAAAAAATCCAACCAACAATCACAAATATACAAATCAATAAGAAGAAAAATAAAACTACAAACAAGCTCACAAAAAATTATAACTAGAAGATTGGGAACAATAGAAACTTCAGAATACTTGTAGGTAAGGAAATAAACACCAAATTCAGCAGAGCTGTAGCTTAAGTTTCCACCTGTAAAGATTTGGGGCAAACAAGAGGAGTCTGAATTAAACTCTTTGGAAGACAGAAGAATAAAAGAAAAAGCCTAAGATTAAACCAAAATCACACCCTGAAGGGGAGTCCTAGTATATTAGAGGACTGATTTCAGGGAAGAGACTTGAAAGTCCATGGAGTTTGAGGTAACAGCCTCCAAAATACATTGGAAGTCGGAAGAGGATATAAATGTTGAAAAGGGAGATGAGTCCTTAAAAAAAAAAAAGGAAATATAGGGATGAGTTTTTGGAACCTTGCATGTCACCATACCAAAAAAAAGAAAAAGAAAGAAAGAAAGGAAGAAATACGAAGAAAAAAATTAAGACTCTGAAAAACACACAAAAATAAAAACTTCTAAGCACCCATAGTCTGTCTTTTCCTATGAAGGCAAGGTTGCTCAAATCCTACACTTTTCCAAGAAAGGCCTGTTTTAAGAACCAGCCCTTGGCTGCTTTCTGGGATCTGAGTTCTAAGAACATTTTGCCTGGGAGGAGTGTTTTAGTATGCACTGCATTAGTTTGATCAGCTTTTTGTGCTAACAAATGTTTATGGTTATTGCCTTGTTTTACTATGGGAGGTTGGAGTCTGGATAGCCGGGATAGGTAATGCAGTTGCTGCATTCCTACAGGACTGATCCCCAGTAGAAGTCCTGGACTCAAGACTCAAGTAAACTTCCCTGGTTGGCGGCACTTTGTACTGGTCACATGACCTTGTTAGAACAATTAACTCATTAGTGTGATGCTACTAAAGAAGACACTAAGATGCTTGCACTGAGTTTCTCCTGGATTTTGCCCCATACACCTTCTCTTTTAATTAATTTTAAACTATAATTTTGCTGTATTAAATTGTAACCAACAGTAAAACAGTTTTTCTGAGTTCCGTGAATTCTTCTAGTAAATCAAGTATGAAGGCTGTTTTAGAGACCCTAAATGCAGCAACAATGTTAGAAATATGATTAGAAATGCTAACCTTGGCCGGGCTCGTTGGCTCAGCCTGTAATCCCGCGCCTTGGGAGGCTGAGGTGAGTGGATTGCCTGAGCCCGCAGGTTCGAGATCCGCCTGGGCAACTCGGCGAGACCTCATCTCTACAATAAATCAAAAACTAGCCGTGCATGGTAGCGCGCGCCTGTAGTGCCAGCTACTCTGAAGGCTGAGGCTGAAGGATCGCCGGAGTCCAGCAGGTCGAGGCTGAGGTGGCCGGGAGGGGCCACTGCACTCCAGTCTGGGCGACAGAGTGAGACTCCAACTCAAAAAAAGAAAAAAAATGTTAATCTTTATCTATTTAAAGCTACTATGAAGTAAAACTGGAAATGAAAATTAACATATATCAATTGGAGAAAATTGATATTCCAATAAACAACCCAGAAACAGAAGCTTTAAGAACTAACAATCAATGTTTGTATACCTAACCCTGAATTGTATCCTGCATCTTTACATTAAAAATAAAGAATAAAAGCCGGGCTCGGTGGCTCAGCCTGTAATCCCGCGCCTTTGGGAGGCTGAGATGAGTGGATTGCCTGAGCCCGCGGGTTCGAGACCCGCCTGGGCAGCGAGACCTCATCTCTACAATAAATCAAAAAATCAGCCGGGCGTGGTAGCACACGCCTGTAATTCCGGCTACTGGGAAGGCTGAGGCGGAAGGATCGCCGGAGCCCAGCAGGTCGAGGCTGCGGTGGCCGGGAGCGGCCACTGCACTCCGGTCTGGACGACATAGTGAGACTCCAACTCAAAAAAATATATAGATAATAAAGAATAAAAAAGTAACTAACAAAGCAATCTTTAACTGAATTAGAGATCTTGAAATAAAGTTTCAATCAGAAACACAAAAACTAAGAACAGAAATGGACAAAAAATAAAAAAAGAAAGGAAAAGTTTTAAAATTCAAGTAAAAAACTACCCATAGTACATCCTTTTTTATGAAGGCATAAATTAACTCAGCAAACCTAGAAAATAAAATGGAAGGAAAAAAACCAAATTAAATTCGAAATAAAGACTAGCTTACAAGTTGCCCAAGGAAGTATAGATTTGAATAGAAATATGCTAAGTGACTTAACAAAAAAAGAAAAGCATCAAAAGAAAATTTGATTTTTAAAAAGGGAAGTTATGGTAAACATTTTTTAAAAGAATTAATACCAATTTTTCACAATCTCTTCCCCAAAAAATGAAGTGAAGGGAGTACTTATAAACTCTTTTTACAAAGCCAGCCCTGATACCAAAGATGGACTAAGACATCACAATAAAAAAAATTTAAAAAACAAAACATAACTACAGACCAATATCCTTGACAAAAATAATGCTAAGATTTTCAGAGAAATATTAGCAAACTAAGTTAAGTGACATGGTAAAGAGATCATTCACCATAATCAAATGGGTTTTATCCTGGGATACAAGGAAGGTTCAATACATACAAATCAATAAATGTGATACACCTCATTAATAGAATAGAGGACAGAAATATATGATTATCTCATTAGATGCAGAAAAAGCATTTAACAAAATTCAACATCTTTTCATGATTTTTATTTTTGTAGAGAAGGGATTTTGCTATGTTGCTTAAGCTGGTCTTGAACTCCTGGCCTCAAGTGATCTTGTCACCTTGGCTTCCCAAAGTGCTGAGCTTACAGACATGAGCCACTATGCCCTGCACCTTTCATTATAAAAACTCTCAGCAAATTAGGTATAGCAGAACTGTACCTCAACACAAAAAAGACCATCTGTCAGCCTAAAGCTAATGTTATATAAAACAGTGAAAAATTCAAACCTTTTATCTAACATCTGGAAAAGACAAGTTTGATCACTCTCATCACTTTTATTCAACATAATATTGGAAGTCCTTGCCAAAGTGATTAGGCAAATGAGAGAAATACAAAAATCCAAACAGAAAAGAAAGAAGTAAAATTGTCACTCTTTGCTGATGACATGATCTTATATATAGAAAACCTTAAAGATTCCATCAAAAAGTATTAGAGCTAATAAACAGATAAAGTTGCAAGATACAAAAATCAACACACAAAAATCACTATTTAAAAAATACGAACAAAAAACTTTCTAAAAAGAAATCAAAAGAACAATCTTATTTATAATAGCTACAAAAATATTAGAAATAAATTTAACAAAAGAGATGAAAAACCTATACCTTGAAAACTATAAGATGTTAAGGAAAGAAATCTAAGAAGACACAAACAAATGAAAACATATTCCATGTTCATGTGTTGGAAAAATTAATATTGTTAAATTGTCCATACTACTTAAAGTGATCTACAGATTTAATGTAATTGCTATCAAAATTGCAACATAATTTGTCATAGAAATAAAAAAATCCTAAAATTTATACAGAATCACACACACACAAAAAAACCCTGACTATTTATATAAAATTTATATTTATATTTATATAAAAACTACTAAGCAATCGAGAAACAAACAAACAAAAAGTCGTAGATATCACATGACCTGATTTCAAATTGTACAACATGATAATGAATAGAAGAGCATGGTACTGACATAAAAATAGACACATCAGCCAATGAAACTGAATAGAGTACCCAGAAATTAACCCACATACATGTAGTCAATTGATTTTCAAAAAAGTTGTAAGAATGCATAATGGAAAATTCCTTCAATAAACAGTGCTGAGAAAACTGTATATCCACATGCAGAAGAATGATATTGGGTATTTATTTTACATAATATACAAGAACATAACATGAATTAAAGATGTAAACATAAGACCTAAACTGCTGGAAGAAAAAATAAGGAAAAAATTATATGATCTTGCTCTGGCTAATGATTTTTTTTAGATGTGACCTCCAAAGCACAGGTAACAAGAGCAAAAATGGACAAGCAGGATTACATAAAATAAAAAGTTTCTGGACAGCAAAAAAAAAACAACAGAGTGAAGACACCACCTATAAATTGGGTGAAAATATTTGCTAGTCTGATAAAGGGTGCTAAGGAATCCAAATATATATGCAATTAAACCAACTTTATAGAAAGAAAACAAATAACACTTTTAAAATAGGTAAGTGACCCAAATAAGCATTTCTCAAAAAAAGATACAAATGGCCAACAGATACACGAAAAAAACCTAAACATCACCAATCATTAGAAAAATACAAATCAAACCCACAATAAGATATCACCTCACACAAGTCAGAATTAATATTATCAAAAAGACAAAAGATAACTAGTGTTGGCAAGGGTGTAGACAAAGGGAGTATCCTTTGTTAGGAATGCAAATTGGTATATCACCTATGGAAAATTATATGGTGGTTCCCCAAAACATTAAAATAAAATCATCAGATCCCATTTTTGGATATTTACCCCAAAGCTATGAAATCAGTTTGTCGAAAAGATGTCTGTGTGTCCGTGTTCACTGCAGCACTATTCATAGTAGCCAAGATATGGAATCAACTTAAGTGTCCATCACCATATAAATGTATGAAGATAATGTGGTCTACATACACAGTGGAAGACCAATCCGCCTTAAAACAGAAAAATTCTGTCATTTATGGCAACATCAACGAAAATGGAGAACTAAGTTAAATAAGCCAGGGACAAAGGACAAACACCACATGTTTTCACGTATATGTGGAATCTTAACCAAACTCATAGGAGCGGAGAATAGGATGGTAGTTACCAGAAGCTGCGGGATGGGGTGGAAGGAGGAGATGACGGTCAAAGAGTACAAAGCTTCAGTTAGACAAGGAAATATCGTTATTTTTGGAGATTTATTACATAGCATGGGGAATAATAGTTCACAGAAATGTATTGCACATTCAAAATCTCTAAAGAACACATTTCAAATGTTCTTAACACAAGCAGTGATGAGTATTTGAGGTGCTAGATATGTTAATTAGCTTGATTTATTATACATACGTTTATATACAGAGTCTGTGTATGTATGTGTATGCATATATAATATATGTGTATACATGCCCTCTGAAAGTATATGTACAATATCTATGGCCATACATTTTGTAAACATAGTATTGAACAAAAATCCCAGTTTAAAAAACAAACATAAAGTTAAAAACACAAACAGAATTTAATAATAGTGTTTAGAGATTTGTACTTAGGCAGTAACACTATAAAAAACAGCAAGGAAATCATTACCATAAAATCTGGATATCAGTTAACTTTTAGGTGAGGTGAATGTTAACTGGTAGTGATCACAGTGGTTTTCTAGTTGGTGACAATATTTGCTTCATAACCTGGGAAGTGTTTGCATGGGAGTTGACTTTGTGATGATCAGTACAATGGCTATCTGTATTCTGAATACTTTACCGTACGCAGAACATAAGAGGAGTCGATGAGAACAGAGAAATTGTGTAAAGCCCTGCTAACAATAGGCAGTCATTTCCCCTGCTGTGACTTAGACTTGCTTCCCCACTGTCAGGCTTCGGGAGGGGGGGATCCCTCCACAAGTGCCCAGCCCAAGAAGCCTTTTTCCTAGTGGCAGGCCTGAGACTCCCTCTCTCCACAGGTAGCCAGTGAGTGGCCAGGAAGTACTGACACAATCATTTCTTTCACAATCATCACCTGGAATGGAAAGGTGGGCCAGTGGGGTCTGAGTCTCCACTCCCACATGCAGCATCAGCAAGGGGAATCCCACCAAGGCAAATGACCCAAGAAGTCACTTCTTTCCTATAGCCCATAGGCCCCCTTTCTCTCTAGAGTACCAGGAAGTCTAGCCTGGGCAAAGCCTCTTTCCTTCAGGAAGCACCAGGGAGGCTCATGAGAGCCAAAGCAGCACCACATAAACCAAGCCAACAGAAACAGTACTGAAGAGGCCTTGAAAATCAAACTATCATTGGAACCATGGTCCACAAAAATAGGTCTGTGTGCCAGCTCTACACAGTGAGACTGTCTGCTACTAAAGCTGCTTGGTCATATCCACAGTCTCTAAATATAATATCCCAGATGCCAGTATACAATTAAAAATCATTTGTCATACCAAAAGGCAGAAAATCATAACTTGTCTAAAAATACAATCAACTGATATCAGCAATGAGATGACTCAGAAGTTGGAATTATCTGCAAGGATTTTAAAGTAGCCATCAGAAAATGCTTCAATAAACAAGCTATCCTGAAACAAATTTTAAAAAGAAAAATTGTCAGTAAAGAAATAGATGTTATAAAAATAAAGAACAAAATTTAATAGATTTTTTAAACATATTTTTTATTTTATTTTGTGGGGTACAGTTAAGTGTTAGGTATACAAATATGCATTGTTCAGGTACCCTTGTTGATAAGGGGTGTCCCCCCCGTCCCCAGACAGATATTGACTACCGTTAATCCCACCACCCTTGCCCTCCCTGTCCCCCCCCCAAAGATTCCCACCACTGTCAATTCTTTTCTTATAGTATTACGATGGATGTTCAAGGTCCACTATATGAGTGAGAACATGTGATACTCAGATCTTTGTTTCTGTGAGAGATCACTCAGTATTATAGACTCTAGTTCCATCCAGGTTGCCGCGAAATTCATGATTTTGTTCTTTTTTATAGCTGTGTAGTATTCCATAGTGTATATGTATGTATATACATATACACTATGACATAGTGTATATGATGGACAGCATGGTTGGTTCCAGGTTCTTGCTATTGTGAACAATGCTGCAATAAACATACATATGCAGGTATCTTTTTTATAGAGTGATTTGAGTTCTTCAGGGTATATTCCCAGTAGGGGGATTGCGGGGTCATACAGAAGGCCTATTTTTAGAGCTTTTAGGAATCAACACACTGATTTCCACAGAGGCTGCACTAGTTTACACTCCTACCAACAGTGTAGAAGTGTTCCCTTTTCACCACATCCTTTCCAGCGTCTGTTATTTTTTGAGTTATTGTTAATGACCATTCTAACTGGAGTTAGGTGTTATCTCAGTGTAGTTTTAATTTGTATCTCCTTGATGATTAGTGAGGTTGAACATTTTTTCATGTATCTGTTGGCTGCTCGTATGTCTTCTTTTGAGAAGTGTCTGTTCATATCTTCTGCCCACTTTGTAATGGGGTTGTTTGTTTTTTTCCTTTTCAGCATGTTTGAGTTTCTTGTAGATTCAAGATGTTAGGCCTTTGTCAGACATGCAGTTGGCAAATACATTTTCCCAGTCTGTGGGCTGTCTCCCCGCTCTCTTGATGGTTTCTTTTTTAAAAACCTTGTAGATGTGCTCCAATGAGACTGGATATGACAAGGGTAAAATTAGTGTACTTGAAAAAAGACCAAAAGATTTACCCAATCTGAGCAAAGGAGAGAAAATAGATTGGGGAAAAAATGTACAGAGCCTTATTACATGTGGGATAATAACAAAAATCTCAACATTTATATATTGGAGTTGCAGAAGAAAAGAATGAAAGTAGAAAGGAAAGAAATAATAACTGAAAAACTCCCCAAATTTGTTGAGATACTAACCCAGAAATTCAAGAAGCTTAGGAAATTCCAAATAGGATAAACCTAATGAAATCCACATAAGGACACATCATGATTAAGCTCCTGAAAATTAAAGACAAAGAAAAAGCCTTAAAAATCAAGTAAGCAATGATGTCGTGAATGTAACAGGATAACTTGAATAACAGCAGATTTCTCATTCAAAACAATGACTTTATAAGACACTTCAACCACCTTCCAGAATGACTGTACCACTTTTTATTTCCATCGGCAATGAATGACAATTCCTGTTTCATCCTTGAGAGCATCTGATAGTGTCAGTTTTGGGGTCATAGCTATTCTGATAGGTGTGTAGGGGTAACCTTGGTTTAATCTGCAAGTTCTCAAGGGCAAGTGATGTTCAACATATTTTCATATACTTATTTGTCATTGTTATGTCTTCTTTGGCGAGGTATCTGCTTAGATTTTTGACTCATTTTTTATTTCAGCTATTTTCTTATTATTGAGTTTTGAGAATACTTTGTTTATTCTGGATACAAGTCATTTGTCAAATATGGTGAGTGGCAAACATGTTATTTCATGTGTGCTTTTTTTAAAAAGAAATTATCTTAACGGTATCTCTGGCAGTGGAAACATTTTTAATTTTTTATTATTTTAAAGATGTGAAGTACAATTCAGAATTAGGTAGATATGTGGTCAACGTACAGGTTAAGTGTGGGCCTCCCTTTGGTCTCCACTTCACCTGATTTGAGATCAGATACCTTTGTTGACATTATGGGCCCCCCTCCCTCCCCTGGCAGTTTCCCACTATTGCCAATCCCTTTCTTGCAGCTTTCTTGTAGTGTTGTGGTAAATGTTCAGGGTCCACTTACGAGTGAAAACATGTGGTACTCAGTTCTTTGTTTCTGTGGTAAAGCATGGACTGAAACATTTTTAATTTTGATAAAGTCTAATTGATTAATTTTTTCTTTCATGGATTGTGCTTTTTCTATCTTGACTAAAAACTTATCACTAAGGTCACACAGATTTTCTCCTATTTTTTTCCTAGAGGTTCCTTAGTTTTGCATTTTTAATTTAGGTTTATAATACATTTTAGTTGATTTTTGTGTAAAGTGTAGGCTTTGTGTCAGGGTTCATGTTTTTGCATATGGGCATCCAATTTCCCTAGCACTATTTGTTAAAAAAACCTGTTCTCTCCATGGAAATGCTTTAGGACCATTTTTGCAACATCCAAAAATATTTATTATGAGCCTGTATTTGTGTGAGCTTTTTAATGAGGGCTTCTTATTATGTTCCGTTGATAAATTGTTTCACCAGTACCCTGCTGTCTTGATTACTGTGGCTTTATAATATGTGTTGAAATGAAGTAATGTGAGTCCTACACTTCCTTCGCTTTAAAATTATGTTGGTTACTCAACTCATTAATAGATCTAATTCTATGTAATAAAGTTTGGTAGCTTGTGTCTCTTCAGGAATTGGTCCATTTTGTATGAATTATCATGTGTATGGGACTAGAGTTTTTAATAGTATTTCGTTATTATTCTCCTGATGGCTATGGGATCAGTTGTAATTGGTAATTTGTGCCTTCCCTTTTATTCTTCTTGTTTAGTCTGGCTAGAGGTTTGTCAATCTTATTGATCTTTGGAAACAACCGTCTTTTGGTTTCATGGAGTTTCACTATCACTTTCCTATTTTCAAGTGTATTGATTTTTAACTAATATTTATTATTTAGGTCATTCTGATTAATTTAGGTTTAATTTCATCTTTTTTCACTTTTTACCAAGGTGGAAGGTTGAATTATTTATTTCAGATCTTTCTTCTTTTCTAATATATGCATTTAATGCTACAGATTCCCTTTTGGTCATGGTCTAAGCTGAATCTCAATCATTTTAATAAGCTGTCTTCGTTTTCACTTAGTTTAAAATATTTTTTAAAATTTATCTTAACACTTGACTCATGGTTTAATTTTCAAATATCTAGAAATTTTAAACATATCCTTCTGTTGTTGATTTTTTTGTATTATTCCATTGAAATCTAAGGATGTCCTTTGTATGATTTCGACTATTTTTAATGCAGTCTATTTTAGTGACTATCTCACGTACTTGAAAAAATATGTATTCTGCTGATGTTGGAAGAAGTGTTCTATAAATCTCAATTAGATCAAGTTGATTGAAAGTACTCTTTAGATTGCCTACATCCTTACTGACTTTTTGTCTATTTTATCTATCGATTACTGAGAAAGGAGTATTCAAGTCTGTAACTATCATTGTGGATTTGTCTATTTATCTTTTTAGTTGCCTAAGTTTTTGTCTCATGTATTTTGATGCTCTGTTTTTAGATGCATACATTTTAGGATTGTTATGGCTTCCTGGGGAATTAATCACATTGTGATAATTTCATCCCTGATAATCTTCATTGTTCAAAAAGCAGCTGTGTTTTAAAGTAATATACCTGTTCTAGCTTTCTTTTGATTAGTTTTATCATAGTATATATTTCTTAACTCACTTACTTGTAACCTGAGTTTTACATTTAATAAGATTTCTCTTAAACAGCATATAATAATATATATATTTCCTTTATGACAATTTCTTTTAACTAGTATATTTTGAATATTCATATTTAAAGTAGTAATTATTATGGTTGGGTTAAAACCTGATACCTTGATAACTGTTCTATATTGCATTATTCTTTTTTCTTTCCTTTTTTTCTGCCTTCTGGGGTTTAAATTACATACTTTGCATAACATCATTTTGTCTCTTTTCTTCATATATCATTCATAGTTTTTAAATTAGTTTTTTCTATTGATTTTCTAAGGTTTTCAGCATACATATTAAAATAAACTACTATGTTCACTTTCAAATAGCACTATACCTCTTTGTGCATAATGCTCATACCTTGTAATAGAGCATTCCAAATTACCCCTTCATCTTTTATGACATTATTCATTTTACTCATCTATATGCTATTTACACCAACATGTTTTTAGTATTAATGCTTTAAGTGATTATTTTTAAAATCAATTAAAAATAGAAAAATAAAAAATTATTTCACCTTTTTTTTTCCTTTTTGATACTTTCCCTTTCTTTTGTGAATATAAATTTTCTGACCTGTATCATTTGCCTTCTGTCTGAAAACACCTTAACATATTTTGGTATGGCAAATCTACTAGCAATTAACTCCTTCAGATTTTCTTTGCTGAGAAATATTTTTCTCCACTTTTAATGAAAAATCAAATATGGAATTTATTGGATATCAAATTAGCAAATTTTAGTTTGCAAGGATTTTTTCCTTTTGATAATGTAAAGGTTTTACTCTAATCTTTTTTTTCTTTTGCTTAGATAGTGTCTACTGTTATTTGTATTCTTGTTCCTATAGATAAGGTGTTTTATTCTTTCTGCGTTTCTTCAAGATTTTCTGTATTTCTTTATAATCTGAATACCATTTTCCATTTTTTAGATGTTAAATATACTTTAATGAGCCACCTGAAAATATGGGTACAAAACTATTCCATTTTCAATAGCATCAAAAAGAAATACTTCTGAATAAATTTAACAAAAAATGCAAAACTATAAAAAGTTATTGAAAGAAGTTAAAAATATAAATAAATGGAAAGATACCCCATATTCATTGACTGGAAGATTTAATATTAAGATGGCAGTAACTGCCAAAGTAATGTACAGATTTAATGCAAGTCATATCAAAATCACAAATGTCCTTTTATTTTTAATTATTTTATTTTTAAAATGTGGGGCACAATTCCAATTTAAATATACAGTTGGTTATCGTACAGGTAGTTTGGTCCTCCCTTTGGTGACCACTTCACCTGGTTTGAAATCAGGTACCCTTATTGATGTTATGTGATATCCCCCCCACGCCCCAGCCCTGCAATCTCTTTCTTCTTGTATTATAGTAAATATTCAGGGTCCACTTATGAGTGAGACCATGTGGTACTCAGTTTTTTCTTTCTGTGATAGGTCACTGAGTAATGCAGACTCTAAGTCCATTCAAGTTGCTGTAAAGTCCATAGTTTTGTTCTTCTTTATGGCTGCATGATATTCCATTGTGTACATGTACTACATTATTTTATCCAGTCCAGTTTCTATGGACAGCCACAGTTGATTCCATGTTTTTGCTATTGTGATGACAGATTGCACAGCCTTTCTTTTGGTCAAGATAAGAAGAAGATATATCCACACCACAGAGCATTAACTCTGCCCCTTTAGTGGAACATATGGAAAATGCCACCCAAAATGTAGACAAAGGGAAATACTTTAGTGTGTATATGTTAAGTACTTCGTAGGCTCATTTAACTTTGGCCAGAATGCCAGATTCTATTTCTATAATAACCATTGTCTACTATTGCAAGAGGGACATTTGTCAAGAAAATGCTTGATTTCCAGGTTCTGGCTGTCTTTGCATAACAATGATTATGCAGAAAGCTGTGTGATATGAGGGGAGAGAAGGAAAAGACAGAAGTTAGGAGCAGGCCTTGAGAGAGTGAGTCCAGGGACTGATATCAACTGAACATGGGAGAAAATGTCTGTCATTTGGGTAACATTAAAAAATGACCAACCGGGCCCAGTGGCTCAGCCTGTAATCCCGCGCCTTTGGGAGGCTGAGGTGAGTGGATTGCCGGAGCCCGCGGGTTCGAGACCCGCCTGGGCCGTGAAACCTCATCTCTACAATAAATCAAAAAATCAGCTGGGCGTGGTAGCGCATGCCTATAATTCTGGCTACTTGGAAGGCTGAGGCGGAAGGATCGCCGGAGCGCAGCAGGTCGAGGCTGCGGTGGCCGGGAGCAGCCACTGCTCTCCAGTCTGGGCGACAGAGTGAGACTCCAACTCAAAAAAAAAAAAAAAATGACCAGTTTTAGAGTATATGTGGAAAGTTTGTGCATGGAACTTTGCTATAGTTTTTGAAAGCAGGACAAGATACAGCTATTTTATCGTATATTTGCTGTTTAGAGTAGCATAGATTTAGGTTTCAGGTTTAATTCCTATCCCAGCCATTACTAGAGATGCAACCTTGGGCAAAGTATTTACAGACCCTGAGCCTCCGCTACCTGTAAAATGAAGGTAGTCGTCATGGGGATTAAATAACAAACTAGTGACGTTCTTAGAGCAGTGCATCTACATATTATACACCTAATACATTTTAACTATTTGTCGTCATCATCATCATCATCATCTTTGCTATTATTACAGCCCAAACAGTTCTGACAATTTGGAAACACAAGACCATCCCGGCTTGGATCCTCTCTATAGGTCTGTTTTGTGAGCCAAATATTGCTACCATAATGTCACACATCTTCACATATAATGTCACAATTTCCCTTTTGCAAACCTGTTATCACCAAGTTATCCATTCTCCACTAATACATACCACCTTAAGGGGAAAAGTTGCTACTTTCATTTATCCTTGGGTTATCTGAAGCCACCAATTTTCTGTCATCTCTGTTGTGGCCGTTTTCTTCTTATGGGGCTAAAAATTAGAAAAATCTGGACTTCCAATTTTTATACCACACTTCCTATGAAGAGCATATGCTTGGTCTAGATACCTTTTGGTGGATGTTCATTTTAGACAGTCTGCTGCATAGCATGGTCTGAGGTTAGATGAGAAGGCTGAGAAGGGTGCACCCCTTTTTAGCCTTCCACTTTGAAGAAGGACGGTCTTATTTCTCTTTTGAATGTATTGATGAAGAGACAGCTAAGTCCTGTTTTAAAATTAAGTGAGAATACTTCTAGTAGGATTTAAATGTAACCATAATCTCTTAGTTCAAGTGCAAGTAATTCTTTTTAGATGGCTAATCCTTCTTTGGAGGTTGACTCTTATCTATCTACGAAAATCTGCCTGACAGTTTCTGGATGAGCTCACCTTGGTATTAATAATACAGAGTAGCGCATAGAAGTTGATGGTTGGGCTGGACTCCACTTTTATCTGCATTTGATACACGCTGGCAATTCTTTCTCCTTTTTTTTGGTTGAATCAGAACCCATAAGTCTTTTCCGAGTATCTTTTGACAAGGTGGCAATTCAAAGTCTACAAGCTCAGTAACGTGTGTGGAAGCTCCTGTTATGAAAGCTGTCAATCAGTCCTGTTATTTGACAGCTTATATGTTGGAAAGACCAAGTTTTAGTTGACAGTCTCATCCAGTCAGATATTTACCGCATTTGCTGATGTTTGAGTGATTACAGTTAAAGGCAGCACCATGGATTTTTGAATGGAAAGAAAAGTATATATACATGCAAACATATAGACAATAAAAGCAAGAATATTGCTATAAATTCTCAGAAATATTCTTTCTGAATTAACTCTTTGAAATAGAGTCATATTAAGGTGATAGAGTAACTGAAAAAATCCTGATATAAGCAGAGCGTTGTTCTAAATCAAACTTGATTTATAGTTGATAATATAAACCAATAAATGTACCAGGAAAAGAGATGTGCTGAGGAAGCAGTTCAGCCTCTCTTTTTATTCATTTATTTATTTCTTTGCTCAAGGTATCTCATTTGATTGTACTATTTTCAGAACGACATTCTGCTTACAGCAGAGGAACTCAGATGAACCCAGATACATTGTGGCATGATACCCCTTGCTGTTACTTTATCACCTTCCAGTTATTGACAACCTCATCTTCCCCATGGAAGGTAATTGCTTGTCAGAAAATGCCTGATTCTTTGGTTTTCCTGACTATGCTAACGAAAGAGAGTATGATTGTGGTATTCTCATAAAAAATTGGCAAGAGCTTTTGGGTGGTTCGATGTAATTAATTTCATTTGGGTTGTTAATTTAATTTCTTGATTCCCTTCATTGCATAAAAACTAAGTGTCCTGTTCCTGAGTACACATTAGAGTCACCAGAAAGCTTTATGAAAACATTCAGGACCTCCCTTCCCCACCCAACGCAGTTAGGGCCCAGGCATCAGCCTTTGACAACAATAGCAGCAAAACCCTCAAGAAGATTCTATTGCCGTGTCATGATTGGGAACTTTGCTAGTTGTGAAGAGATTTGCAGAAAAGTTTTCCCTGACCTCTAATTCCTAAACTTTGGCCCTACAGAGTTCTTGAATCTGAGGATTTTAAAATAATTAAACATGGATTTCCTAAAAGTACTATTCTACAAAATTGTAGTCTGTAAAATGTGCTAAGTCTGAATAGCCTTGAGAAATTTTCTTAGAAATAATATTCTACAAGAAATGAGACATACCATCATGGCTACCGATGCTAAAAATAAGAGGGTAAATGATCTGTTTTATTAGTGACAGGTGATTTTCCTTTAAAATGCCTTGCATTAGCCAGGCTCGGTGGCTCATCCCGCGCCTTTGGGAGGCTAAGGTGAGTGGATTGCCTGAGCCCGCGGGTTCGAGACCCGCCTGGGCAGCGAGACCTCACCTCTACAATAAATCAAAAAATCAGCCGGGTGTGGTAGCACATGCCTGCAATTCCGGCTACTCGGAAGGCTGAGGAGGAAGGATCTCCGGAGCCCAGCAGGTCGAGGCTGCGGTGGCCGGGAGCGGCCACTGCACTCCAGTCTGGGTGACAGAGTGAGACTCCAACTCAAAAAATAAAAAATAAAAAATAAATAAATAAATGCCTTGCATTTTTACTACTTATCTGAGAATAGATGTGAACATGCAGTATTCTGGGATTCAGATACAACTGTGCCTCCAAGGTTACTAAGAAATATTCCAAGTGAGAGATCCATGTCAGAGAATTTGGCCTATTAAATGCATCCTTGCCAATCCTGTCATAAAGTAAATTTTATGCCTATAAGCAATGTGTTTAGCTTATCTACTTTCTTCTTCTGTTCCCCAATATCTTGCCTGAGTGTGACCACTGACAAGACAGCAGAGCACATAGGCAGGATGTGGGCTCTGCTCAAATTCTTACAGAGTACAATGTGGACAACCCAACCCAACTCTCCCTGGAAAGAGAGGTAAGCACAGCGGGGTTGTGCCTCTAATGCAGACGGGGCTCATGCAGCTCCAGTGAAATCATGTGTGTATGACCAGAATGAAGGAAATAATACAAACACATGTGAAATGCAAAAATAAGAACTTTCCATCATTGTGAAAGATAGCTGGCACAAAGGACGATAGCTTCGTATGATACCACAATCTTTGCTTAGCTCTCTAACAAGTGCTTCGTGACTGTGCTATCTGGGATTGAGAGGAGTTTTTCTCATTTAAATGCCCATAATGTTTTGACTTGCTGAGTCTTCTGAAGCCTGACTCTCTTGCACATCTTCAAGGAAACTTTTTTCTCACTTCTCTTACTTCTTTAATATTTGATTCTTCACTTAACATGTCCCTGGTTATTTCACTGACAAGTCAGGTCCCTGAACTTTTGCAAGATTTATTTCCCAGACTGAAATAAGCATGGGTCTTCCAAGACTGTTTGCTGCATCCTACTTTGATGATCCAATTAGTGTAATGATATTACTATAATGGATCAATATGAGATTCTGTGGATAATTAACATAATCAAAGTCTCTCAAAACAATATGTTGAAAGAGAACAGGAGAGTAAACTTAGCCTGGAATTAAGACCCTAAAGATACATTGCTTCCCTTGCATGTAAGCAAACTGCATGCAATAATTATCTTTGCTGATAAGATTTAGGGGGAAAATGCTAGGTCAATAGCTAAATAACAGGTTCCAATCACTACACAGATTCACTCCAGTTAAAATATTATATCGTAAATATTATATCAATGATTAATTGTGCAGTGGTCCCTTACCATCTTTCAAGATTCTTATAATTTTTACACTAGTCATAAAGGAAAGCAAAACAAAATACACTGAGAATAGCACTACCTTTATTTTTCAAGAGGAATTTCCTCAGGAATATGGTATTGTTTTGTTAATAACTTGGAGAGTGGACATTCAAGGAGCTTTTCATGCCAAAATAATATTCATGCCACAACAGAAAACTAATGTGAGAACTCTGCATGTTACTGAGTATAGCTAGTCCCAATTACATTCTCAGACTCAGAAAATGACTTTAAGCTGTATCCACAACATCGTATAATCCAGTATGAGTTGAATTCAAGTTGAGACTACTTCACCTATATTACCCATAGTACATATTCTGAATGATGGACCACAGTGGCTTTCTAGGGATCTGGAAATTGCAATGTGAATATTTTCCCTTCCAGTGCACGATAACTCTGGCAGATGGCAGCATATCCTTCTGAGAAAGGTGTATCATCACAGTGTATAGCTGTGGCTCTGTGGCAGAGTCCTCCTTCAAAATGACCCAGCATCTCCCACAATCAGAGAACCTCAATTATGTAAACTGGCCTTAAGTCTAGGTACTGGGAAAAAATCTATAAATTTCCATAGAGCAGCATGTGTCATATTTCTGCCCAGTAGACTTTCTACTTAGAAAGATTTTAATTAGACACTTTAATTCTTAAGAAATTTGTGATCACTAATCATATAACATATATGTAGGTCAAGGCAGTAATTGTTCAGAGAACATATATGTCCTACAACCCACACCACCATGCTAATATGTGTGGAATAAAATAACTGAAATATAACTTCGAGAGCTTCACGAGACAGACCCACTTTGGAAAGCAGCACATAGGGAAGACCCCAAGCCAAGTGGTGAGACAAAGTATCTTTAGGTGAATTGAATTTAATTTGAGACTTCTTATGATGGTAACTCTAGTAACCACAAACTTCAAAATCAGCTCAATTTCTCATTAGTTGAATGCAATACCCCTGCCACATACAGGCCCAGAAGAAGAAAATTCGTGCTTATCTGAAAGCATGAAAACTATTTACCTCAATATCTAATATAAATTGTCTGAATTTCAACAGAAAAATTGCACAACAGAGCAAAAGGCAAGAAAAACTTAATTTGAAGAATCAAAACAATTAGAACCAAACCCAGATGTGGCACTCATGCAGGAACTATAAGCAGGGAATTTAAAATAAGAAAACACAGTTACAGATGTGAGAATTCATTCAATAAGTTCTTTATTAAATTCAACATAGCTGAATAAAGAATTGGTAAACATAGAAGTTGTACAAAGTACAAGGAAAATGACCTAAACTAAAAAGCAAGAAGAAAAAAAATCAAAAGGAAAAAACCATAAAACAAAAGAACTGTGCGACTTAACATATAAGTTAACTGAAAATCCAGAAAGAAATGAAGTAACAGTTAGAATAGAAGAAATAATTTAAAAAATAATGACTGAGGATTTTCCAAAATCATTCCATCAAGAAAAAAAAAAGGAAGTGACTTGTTTAAAGTACTGAAAGATAAAAAAAACCTGCCAACCCTAAAATAGTAGTATATTTGGTATTCACCTTCAATAAAAAAAGAAATGACTTAACAGAACTTCAAGTTACATTGAGTTAAAAACCAGTAGATTTGAAAATAGAAATAGACAAATCTGTAATTATAGTTGGGAGCTTCAGCACTCCGTTTGTAGTAATTGATAGTATAGTGCAAACAGACAGAAAATCGGTAAGGTTATATATAAATGACCAGAAAGATTATCAACCCACCCAACCTAACTGAAATTTGTGGAAAAAAAAATCCACCCAATAATACTGGCAGAAACATGGAGCATTCACTAAGATATACCATATTTCAGATGATTCCAGAAAAAGAGCAACTAAAAGCAAATTAAAAATATTTTAAAGCAAAACAAATTTTAAATAATAGAAATTAGACAAAATATGTCTGTGGATAGTATAAAATTATATTAGAAATCACTGACAGAAGATATCTGAAAAATCCTCAAATATCTGGATACTTAAAAACACACTTCTAAATAGCCCATTGGTCAAAAGAAAATTTCAAAAAAATGCAAAAATATTTAAAAATAAAATGAAAAGAAATATCCTCAAAAAATACTAGCAAATTAGTCTCAACAATGTATAAAATAAATTATACATCATGACCAAGTGGGATTAATTACAGGTATTCAAGCCTGATTCAATATTTTAAAAAATCTATATAATCCATCACATCAACAGGTTAAAGAAGAAAAATTATATGATCATATCAATAGGTGCAGAGAAAGAAACAACTCACAGCAAACTAGGTATATAGGAAAATTTTCTCAAACATAGTACTGGAAGTCCTAGTTAACACATTAAAACAAGAAAAAAAGGTGAAAGATATACATATGTGAAATAAGAAATCAAAGTATCCTTTTTCAAAGATGACATGATTATGTTAAAAAAGTCTCAAATATCAACAACAGACATTTAAAAATATAATATCATTTTTATTGGCACCCCAAATATGTATAAATCTAACCAAATGTATCAGATTTATCAAAATATGTTCAATATCTATAAAAGGAAAGCTACAAAGCTGTGATGAAATAAATCAAGTATTTTAATATATGGAAAGATATTCCATGTCCATAGAATATTTTCAAGATTTCATTTCTTCCCAATTAATTATATAGATTCCATGCAATCTCAATAAAAATCCCATCAAATTATTTTGTAGCTATTAACATACTAATTCTAAAGCTTATATGGAAAGACAAAAGAGCAAACCATCAGCACAGTATTGAAAAAAAGAAGCATGGTCAGAGGATTAACTTAAAAAGCTAACTATAAAGGCACAATAATCAAGACAGTATGGTATTGGTATAAATAAATTATGAAACATAATAGAAAACACAGAAAAATATTTAGATAAATATGGACAACAGATTTTTGACAAAGGAGCAAATGCATTTCAGTGGAGAAAGGATAGTCTTTTCAGCAAATGGTGCTAGAACAAATGGGCATCTAAATGCATCAGCAAAAACAACAAAATCTAGATACATATCTCTCACTTTTATTCAAAATTAACTTAAAATAGATCAAAGACATTATGTAAAACACAAAACTATAAAATCTGCAGATGATAGCATGAAAGAAAATCTGGGTGACCTTGGATTTGGTGGTGACTTTTTAGGACAATTCATGAATTAAAAATTTGGTTAGTTGGACTTCATTAAAAATCAAAAGCTTCTGCTCTGCAAAAGGCACAGTTAAGATAATAAACTGATAAGTCAAAGTCTTGAAGAAAATATTTGCAAATATATATTTGATAAAGGAATTTTACCAGAGCATACAAAGAACTCTTAAAACTCAACAATAAGAAAACACAAATCAATTTTTTTAAATGAGCGAAAAATCTGAACAAAATTATACCGAATAAGCTATAAAGATGGCACACAAACGTATGAAAACATGCTCAACATCATATGTCATTAGAAAATTGAAAATTTTCTACTAGAATGCTTAAAATTCAAAACAGTGTCAACACCAAATGCTGGCAAGGATATGGAGAAATAGGTACAATTATTCATTTCTGGTCACTTCCCCAACAGCCAGTTGGGAATAGAGTTTGACAGTTTCTTGCAAAATTAAACATATGCTGAACATATGATCCAGCTATTATAATCCTTGGTATTTACCAAAATGAGTTGAACGCTTATGTCCATACAAAAGCCTGCGCACAAATATTTCAGCAGCTTTATTCATAATTACCAAAAAGTCGAAGCAACTAAGATATTCTTCAATATGTAAATGGATAAACTGTTATGTATCCAAAAGTGGTTTGTTGTTTAGAGCTTTTAAAAAATGAGCTATCAAACCACAAAATGACATGAAGGAAACTTAAATGCACATTGCTAAGTAAAAGGAGCCAGTTTGAAAAGACTACATGCTATATAATTCCAACTACATGACATTTTGAAAAAGGCAAAACTTTGGAGATGGTGGAAAGTACAGTGATTTCCAGAGATTTGAGGGAAGGGAAGGAGACATAAATAAGTAGATCCCCCCAAAATTTAGGGCAATGAAATTATTCTTTAGGATACAGTACAGGTAGATACAAGTCATAAGTTTGTCAAAACTCATAGAATGTACAACACAAGTAGTGAATCCAGATGTAAATTATAAAATGTAGTTAAGAATGTATAAATATTGGTTCATAAACTGTAACAAACACATTAATAATTTCAGTCTGGTCTCATCTCAAATTTCGTCCATTTTGACCTAATATTCTTTTTCCACCTTTTATTAAGGTTTGACAAATAAAGTGATATACATTTATAGTATACAACATGAACTTTTGAATACATATATCCATTGTCAAATGATTAAATCAAGTTAATTGTCATATACATCATCTCACATATTTAACAATGATCTACTTAGCAATTTTCAAGTATGCAACGTGTTGTTGTTAACTATAGTCACCATGCTGGACAATAGATCTCCAGAACTTATTTACTATGGTTTGAATGTTATGTCCTCTCCAAATTCATGTTGAAATGTAATCTACAATGCAAGAGTCCTAAGAGGTGGGGTCTTTAGGAGGTGATTAAGCCATGAGGGTTTTGCCCTCATAGATGGGATTAGTGTCCTTACTAAAGGGCTAGAGGAAACCAATTAGACCCCATCCGCCCTTCTATCTCTTTCACGATGTGAAGCCACATTGTTCGTCTTCTCTGGAGGATACAGCAACAGGGCCCAGGTACTCACGAAACACATAACCTGCCGGGACCTTAATATTGGGCTTTCTAGCTTCAAGGACTGTGAGAAAACACATTTCTATTATTTATAAATTACCTAGTCTCAGTATTTTGCTGTACCAGCAAAGCAGAGTAAGATATTTTTCTTTCTATCTAACTGAAATTCTGTATCCTTTGACCAACATCTCCTCATTCCCCCTACCTCCCCAGTCCCTACTCTCTGTTTCTATGAGTCTGACTTTTTTAGATTCACCTGTAAGTGAAATCATGCCATGTTTTTCTTTCTATGCCTGGCTTATTTCATGTAGTATAATGTCCTTTGAATTTGTCAATGTTTTCACAAGTGACAGAATTTCCTTCTTTTCAAAGGCTGAGTAATATTCTATTGAATATGTAAGTATATATATATATGTGTGTGTGTGTGTGTGTGTGTGTGTGTGTGTGTGTGTGTGTGTGTATCATATTTTGTTTTATTATTTTGTTCTTTATATGTGTATTTATATTTTTGTTATTTATAAGTTCTGAATATTAGTCCTTTTTTGGATGCAAGGTTTGCAAATATTTACTATTAACTTTTTTTCTCTGCATAATCTCTGTAACTTAATTAGTTCCCACTTGTCAATTTTGCTTTTTCTGCATTTGCTTTTGAGGACTTGGTCATAAAATTGTTGCTTAGGCTGATATCCAGAAGAGTGTCTCATTAGTTTTCTTCTAGGATTTTTATAGCTCAAGGTTTTATAGTTAAGCCTTTAGTTCATCTTAAGTTAGCTTTTGTGTATGGTGAGAGGTAGGGGTCCAGCTTTATTCATCAGCATATGGTTAGCCAGTTTTATAAGCATCATTTATTGAATAAGTGTCAACTTTGTCAAAGATCAGTTGGTTGTAGATAAGCAGCTTTATTTCTGGGATCTCTACTTTGTTTTATTGGTCTACATTTCTATTTTTGTATCACCACCGTGTTCTTTTGGTTACTATAGCCTTATAGTGAAGTTTGAAGTTCAATAATGTAATGCCTCCAGATTTGTTCTTTTTATTTAGGATTGCTTTGGGTATTTGGGCTCTTTCTTGGTTCTAGATAAATTTTAGGATTTTTTTTTCTTAATTCTGTAAAAAATGACACTGGTAGTTTGATTGGGATTTGGTTAACTCTTTAGATTTCTTTGGTCAGTATGGACATTTTAACACTGTTGATTCCTCCAATCCATGAACATGGAATGTTTTCCCATTTGTTTATGTCACCTTTGATTTCTTTTAGCAATGTTTTATAGATCTTATTGTAGAGATCTTTCATCTCTTTGGTTAGATGTAGTTCCAAGTATTTTAGTTTTTGTGACTATTAAAAATGTGATTGTGTCCTTGATTTAGTTCTCAACTTGAACATTGTCAGTGTATAGAAATGCTACTGATATTTGAGTGTCAATTTTGTATCCTGAGTCTCTTCCAAAGTTACTTGTCATGTCTAGGAGATTTTTTTAGTGGAATATTTAGAGGTTTTAGATATAGAATCATATTTTCTGTGAAAAAAGACCATTTGACTTCCTCATTTCCTATTTGGATACCTTTTATTTTTTTATTTTGCCTGACTGTTTTAGCTAGTACTTCCAGTAATATGTTAAAAGGGAGTGGTGAGAGTAGATGTCCTTGTCTTTCTCTAGTTCTTAGAAAAAATGCTTCCAACTTCTGCCCATTCAATATGATATTGGCTATAGGTTTGCCACAAATATGACTCATTATTTTGAGGTATGTTCATTCCTTTCTTGCCTGAATGGTTGAAGGCTTTTTTAAAATCATGAAATGATGTTGGAGTTTATCACTTTTTTTCTGTATCATTTGAGATGATATTATGGCTCCTGTTTTTAATTCTGTTGTGTGTTGGATTATGTTTATTGATTTGCATATGTTGAATCAACTTGTAGCCTAGGAGTAAAGCCTATGTGATGATGGTAAATTATCTTTTCACTGTGCTTCTTGATGCAGTTTTCTAGCATTTTATTAACTATTTTTGCATCTATGTTCATCAGGAACATTGGCCTGTAGTTTTTTTTGTTGTTGTTGTTGCATCTTTGCCAGATTTTAGTATCAGGGTGTATATCGCATTTTCTTTCTTCCTTCACTTGTTGATGGACTCTTAGGCTGATTCCATATCTTGGCTATTGTGAAAATGCTGTAATAGACATGGAGTGCAGATATCTCTTTAACATACTGAATTCATCTTCTTTTGATATATACCAGTAGTTGAATTACTGCAACATCTAGTTTTAGTTTATTGAGGTACCTCTATACTGTTTTCCATAATGGCTGTACTAACTTACATCTCCACCAACAGTGTACAGATGTTTCTTTTTCTCCACATCTTCACTTGTTATCTTTTGTCTTTTCGACAGCAACCATTCTAACAGGTGTGAAGTAATATCTAGTTTTCATTTTAATTTACGTTTCCTTGAAGATTACTGATGTTCATTATTTTGAAATATACCTGTTGGCCCTTTGTATGTCTTCTTTTTAGAAACATCTGTTTAGATCCTTTGACCATTTAAAAAATCGTCCAGGTGTGGTAGCTTAAGCCTGTAATCCCAGCACTTTGGAAGGTCGGGGTGAGGGGACTGCCCGAGCCCACAGGTTTGAGAACAGCCTGGACAACTTGACGAGACCTCATGTCTACCATACATCAAAAAATTAGCCAGTCATGGTAGTATGTTCCTGTAGTTCCAGCTACTTGGAAGGCCGAGGTGGAAAGGTCACCTGAGCCCAGTAGATCAATGCCAGGGTGGCCATAAGTGTGTCACTGCACTTCAGCCTGGGTGATAGAGTGAGACTCCAACTCAAAAAAAAAATCAGGTTGTTTTCTTGCTATTTTAGTTTTTTATGTATTTTAGATATTAATCCTTTATCAGATGTATGATTTGCAAATATTTTCTCCCATTCTGCAGATTGTTTGAAATATTTTAAAAACACAAATAAATGGAAGTATATCCAAAATTCATGGATTAGAGGAATTAATATTGTTAAAACATCATACTTCCCAAGGCTGTCTACAGATTTGATGCAATCCTTATCAAAATGTCAATGATATTTTTAATATAAATAGAAAAAGAAATCCTAAAATGTGTATGAAACCTCAAAAGGACTGAGTGAGGTGGCTCATGCTTATAGTCCCCGCACTTTGGGAGGCTGAGATGGGAAGATTGCTTATGTCCAGGAGTTTGAGACCAGCATGGACAAAATAGAGAGATCTCGTCTCTACAAAAAGATAAAGAAAATAAATTACATGCCTGTAGTCCCAATTACTTAGAAGGCTGAGGTAGAAGAATCACTTGAGTCTAGGAATTTGAGGTGGTAATGAGCTTTGATCAAGCCATTGCCCTCCAGCCTGGGTGACAGAGTGTGACCCTGACTCCAGTAAAAGGAAAAGAAAGAAAAGAAAAAGACAGAAGCCATAAAAGACCCAAAGAAATCTTGAGCAAAAAGAAAAAAGATGGCAGCATTGCATTACTTGACTTCAAAATATACTACAAAGGTACAGTAATCAAAAAAGCACAGTACTGGCATAAAACAGACACACAAACCAACAAATAGAGAACTTAGAAACAAACACATGCATTTATGACCAATTGATGTTTGGTAAAGGTATCAAGAACACACAATGGAAAAATGACAGTCTCTTCAACAAATTGTGATGAGAAAACTGGATATTAAAATGCAGAAGAGTGAAAATGGACTCTTCTCTCACATCATATGCAGAAATAAACTGAGACTATATTAAGTACTTAAACATAAGAACTAAAATCGTAAAACTACCAGAAGAAAACATAGCAAAAAAACTTTTTTGGCATTGGTCTTGGCAAAGATTTTTTAGTAGACCCCAAAAGCACAAGCAAGAGAAACAAAAGAAAAAAAATTGAGATTTCATCAAACTAAAATCTTATGCACAAGAAAGAAAACAATCAGTAAAGAGATAACCTATGAAATAAGAAAAAATGCTGGCTAAATATTCTTATAATTTACTCACACATGCTCATTCTAACTCCTACAGATAAAAACTGTCAGATTCTTGCAACTTCTTTGGTGTTTGTGTTATCTTCATAAAGATGGAGTGCCCTTTTCTTTGGGGGCTGTACTAGAATCTGTTGTCCATTATAGAATTGGAGGCAATGAAAAGTGTTGGAGATGGGGCTGAAAAAAAATTAATATTTGCTTCTGAGGCAATTGTCCTATATGCAATCATTGAAGGCATATTTTGCTGGAGAATGTTGGTCCTCTCAGATGTATGCTTGTAGTCCCAGTTACAGGAGGTGATGAGAAGGAAGGTTGAGAAGGAAGGTTGAGGAGAAAGATGAAGGTAGAATATGGGGTTCAGCATTCTCAGTTTCATCTCTCTTTGGTCAAATTCTGTTATATTTTCTCTTTGGTCAAATTCTTCGACATTAGCTGTATTTTGTTGCATAACAATATGGCCACAAACGTAGCAGCTTAAAACAACACAAATTTATTGTCTCAATTTTTCTGAGGGTCAGGAGGATGCATATGGATTAGCTGGGTTCTCTGCTTCAAGGCCTTAGAAGCTGCAGCCAAAGATCAACTGGGACTGCAGTCTAATCTGAGGCTCAACCAAAAAGAGATCTGGCTCCAAGGTTATGCAACTTGGCAGAATTTCTTACAGGCTTCCAGACCAAAAGCTTCATTTTCTTGCTGGTTGTCACCCTGAGGACACCTTCAGTTCATTGTCACATAGTCCTTTCCAATCAGGAGCTCAGAGCATGGCAGCTTTTTTCTTCAAAATGACTCAGGGAAAGACCATTTCCTAGTAATGTAGATTATAAATCTATATAACATAATCTGGTACATCACATTCCATTGAGTGTAAGCCTTACACTCAAGGGGAAGTGATCACATAGGAGAGTAAACACTGGAAGGGGAGTTCATGGAGGGCCCCCTTCGAGTCTGCCTGGTGCAATTCCCATCCCTTACCTTAGAATCTTTTCCTCTGTTAGTACCCTGATCTCAGCATAATGGACCTGATAAGGTTGGCTATTGCAGTGAAAGTGCAAGTCTACAAATGATAATCAGAACCTAGACTTGGTCCTTATCATATTGACCCTACCACTAAAGAAAATAAGATAATCACTTAATGCTTTCATAGAGACTTTTAAATTTTTCTATCCCTATTCTGAGTTGGATATTTAAGGTCTTCTCCTTTTATATACTTTCTAGGCTCATCTAGAGATGCCACTTAACCTCACAACATTGTAATTGCCCTGGTCACCATGGTAACTAAGTTCCACAACTACTCAGTTGCTCAGTGCTTTGCCATCGTATTTCTTTGCATTCATAATTAAACATGCATTATATTGTGTAAAATTCATTCACACTTTGTTTCTCATTTCCAATACTGAAAATTAAATGTAGACTTATCATAAACTAGTCTTTAAGGAAATTCTACTTCTTTAAAAAAATGAGTAGATGCCTGCAGTTTTACTGATGTGGAACTACACCTAGTTAATCAATGCTGCAATTTTTTCCAATAAATAATGAAAAACCTCTCTTATTTCTTCCTCTCCTCCTCCTCCTCCTCCTTCTCCTTCTTCTTTGTGTCAGAATCTCACTCTGCTGCTCAGGCTGGAGTGCAGTGGCATGGTCCTGGCTCACCGCAGCCTCAACCTCCCAAGCTCAGGCAATCCTATCTTCTGAATAGCTGGAACAGCAAGTGCTAATTTATTTTATTTTATTTTATTTTTTGTAAAGATGAGATCACACTATGTAGCCCAGGCTGATCTTGAACTCCTGAGCTCAGCAAATCCTCTCTCCTCAGCCTCCCAAAGTACTGGGATTACAGGCGTGAGTCACCACACCTAGCCAAATTCTCTTATTTCTTAAAATAAGTGCCATATCCTACGTTCCAGAGTAAGTCAAGCATGTTTCCTCCTCCCCACGGTGCTTCTAAGAAGCAGCAGCCAGCTTCTGAAAGTACATCATCTCTGCTTCTCTCCATGGTCCCTGATTAAACCAAAGAGAAAAGAGCATGAAGAAGGAAGCATTCTTGGGTTTCTGTGAACTTTTGTGTGATTGATACCAAAACAGGCCAGTTCTACCTACAGTTCAGTATGCCAATCACTGAAATGAAATGTTTTGCAATAGAAAAAGGCTTTTATTCATCAGCCCACCAAGCAGGGAGATGAGAGAACAGATTTCAAATCTGCCTCTTCAACAACGGAGTTTAGAACTCTTTCTGGAATAAAGAATCAGACTGGTCTAAGGTATGGACAAGGTGATTGGAGGTAAGGAAAAGTGCGTCAACCAGTGGTCTGAGCATGCGTAATTAGACTTTGTGGCTCTTCATTGGTTGTATGTCCACAAAATGGCATCATTAGTATAATCTGAGGGTGGAGTTTTTGGTCTTTGACAATTGGTCACCCATTAGACATTCTTGCAGGCCCAGTTGAAATGTCAGTGGTCTCAGCTGGTTTGAACTGAACAAGAGCTGACCTTAAGTTCCTGAAAAACAACTTAAGTAACCATTACTATGGTGATCTATACATCAGAGATGCTGTCTACAAGGAAGCTAGTAGGGGTTATATAGTTTAGCTATGTGACTTTTAGCTCTATGGGTTTTGAGAACAACTAGAAATAATCAACAAAAAGCAAGCAAGGTGGGTTGTTTGGCAGGTCTCACTAGATTGTCCCTTGGTTTCATAAAGGTATACATAAAGACTGTATAGTCAGAGAAGAGGTGGTAATGCAGGCAGGAGAGTCAAAAGCATGCAGCAGCCAAGCTTCCGAGGACCTCAAAACATTCTTTTAGAGGTGGGCTTTGTCTTTAGACATACTCTTTACTTTCTCTGAACTGTAGTGTCCTCATCTGTTCAATCTCCCATGGAATTCACAAGATGCTTTGTGAGAATTAATGACTGTTTCTGTGGGCCTCCCTCGTCTGGTCACATGTGGAGTCCTAGCTGTCAAAGGAGCACGGCCCTTAAGATTGCTACACTCTGTAAGAGGAAGGTCAGTGAAAGTGACACAAAAGATTGAATCAAACACCCAGCCTTAGGCCAGGTTGTATTTAACAGAGAGTGGTGCAGTGTCAGAGAGCAGGGGTCAGGGCTCAAAGTGGGGAGACCATCCTCCAGGATAGTGGGGCCTAGGGACCTTGCACAGAGAAGATGGGCTTTAAACCAGAGGATAAAAAAATAAACAAATATCCTAATTAAACCTGGTTACTGGAAATCGAATGGGATCAGGAATTAGGAGCTGAGAACTCCATGGCTGAGATGCCTTTCTGGCCATCAAAGTGTTTGTGATTATGTAGACATCCTCTGATTTCCCTCCAGCCTGGCATTTTATATATGTGTCCTACATGAGCCCAGGTAAACATGAGTGCCACAAATGTTTCAGTTCCCTTTATTTTTGCTAATAGCTTCTCCAGCATCGTCAGACACACAGATAGCATGCCATAGCATTCTTCTCTTCCTCCCTGTTGTCTGCTTCCCACTGCAGCCTTGTTTTTTTATCTTGCTTTATGTCCCAGGGAGCCAAATTAATCACACTCATTGTCCTTCTACTCTAAATCTTCAATCTGACAGAGGGTCAAAGAACGCAAGCTTTGAATTGGGTCCATTTTAAATCTTTAAAACAAAACAGTTGAATGGATTTTTAGATGCACTAGTCTTAGAACTAGGACATATTTATAGAAATAATGTCTCTAGAGGGTTGTTTTATTCTGAAACAAGTCAGTACTTCTCATCTATCTACCACCCGAACCCTGGTTCAAGCCTGAGCTCGGAGTCACCAGGACCCCTTCCTGTGCAGCTGGATGGTCCAGATTGTAATGTCCATACTCTCAGGAATACAAATCCACTTTTCTGGCTTCAGGACTAATTTTCTGAAGTTCTAGGACAGAGGTGAGTTGGTGTTTACCACCCATTTATTTCACTGTTGTTTTGTGTGTAAGATTTTTTAATTGTTCCATAATTTTAAGGTTTTTTGTTTTTAGTTGACACAATAACTATACATACTAATGAGACAATTTGTAAAACGATAATAATAAAAATATCACAATAGTGATAATCAAAATATCTTGTGATATTTCAATACATATGTACAATGCATAATGATCAAATCAAGGTCATTAGCACATCTACCACCTCAAACATTCATCATGTCTTTGTGTTGTAAAAATCCTTTCTTCTAGCTTTCTGAAATATACACTAAATTACAGTTAATCGTGTTCACTCGATGATGCTATAGAGAACTACAACTTATTCTTCCTATTTAACTGCAATCTTGTCACGTTTGTAAGATTTTGATATGCATATATTGGGGGAATGTAAAACCCTGACCTAAGAGAAGCCCCAAGACTTAGGACTGCATAGTCTCACTCAGCTCTCACTTGGTGGACTGTCCAACCCCCTGAGACCCACTCATAGCCTCAGGGGAATCCCCATATGGCACCAAAGCTGATGGAAAGCTGTGCTCACCATGACTGTGTCCACATGGGGCTGATATAAGAATGGTCAGGCCCACACCATCATCAACACTTAGTTTTCACTCTTACCCACGTCAAATGGCTTTATGAGGCAAGAATTCCCAGCATCTCTAGGTTATGGACAGGGAAACAAGTGCCCTGGGGTTAACTGACTTTCCCAGATCACAGTGGTTAGGAGGGTTCCAGGTCCCAGAGCAGGTGGATTCTGACTCCCTATACTGAAGCTGAGCAACTGAGCCATGCATCTGGGAGTCCCATAAGTACAGGATTCAACACTCAACCTGTTATTCCCCACACCTGCGACTCAGCCTTTTGGCTCTCTTCCTCTCTTATAAGCCCCAGAAGGTCCAATCTAACCCAGAAACTTGGGCATCATTCTTTATTGCCTCTCCACCCTCACTCCTTACAATCAAGGAATTAGCAAATTCTGCTGATTTCATCCCTCAATATTAACCACTGTGTCATTTGCCTTACTGCTTCATTTAAAAGCAGTGCTTTCCACAGACCCTGGATTGAGCTAGTCTTGGTTTGATTTTCAACTCTGCCTCTGAATCACTGTATGACCTTGGACTACATACTTAACCTCTCTGTGCTTCAATTGCCTCATTTTTAAAATGGGAGTAATAACATTAGCTGCTTTAAAAGATTGTGTAAAAACTAATAAATGGAAACTTCTTAGAATAGTACTCACAAAAATTGAGCTTTGACAAGTGTCTGCTGCTGTACTGTGGGGTGGTGGCTGACTCACGGAGGGGATGATTTTTCTGTATGCCGAGTAAGATTAAGAAGCAAGACTTCCTCAGCAATAATTCCAAAGAGGCTGATAGGCAGAGAATTCAAGAGCACAGGGGCATGTTGGTCATAACCCTTGTGGACTTGGTTGGGAGATAGCATAAGGCCTCAGTGACATAGAGCAAGTGGAAAAACCATGCCAGGGATGGGCAAGAGCTGAAGGTAATTGCCTGGAATAGAATCTGGAGTCCAAGGAAAGATCCAGCCCAGCAGATGTATGCAACCTTAAGAGAGGAGACAGACTCTACTCAGGATCAGAGTTCTGGAGAACAAGAACCTCCGTTGATATGAGTATTTGGCTCCAGCTTCTCTAAAAGGAGTTGAAAACTGTTGCCTATTGGAGCATCAAGATCCTGGCTAAGTACTTACTGACAAGTCCCTGATGCAGCAGGACACTCAACGTTGAAAAGAACAGGAGAGAAAGGCTGGGGACAAGTGTGTGACTTGGAGGGCACACCGGGACAAGCTTGTCACAGGAGCCAGGACTTCAAAAACATGGCAATGAGGATGTGGCTGACCTCTGAGATGCACCTTTGTTTGGCCAGAGTGAGCTCTGGAGTCAGGTTCTTCCTCTTCCGCCACCCAGCCAGCAGTTGTCAACCTGACCACCGCATGCACACCTCTGCATTGAGCTCCACTGCTTCCAAGGCTTATCACTGCCACACCCCCACAAAAAGGCCTGCTCCTACTTAGGACATCTGCCATGTAAGCCACAACCTTCCATAAGCTCAGGTGACCCTATGGTGTGGGAAAGACAGAGTCAGCCCTTCATGCCGAAGGACTAAGTCAAGTGAAGCTGAAGGGAGTGCTGCTGGGTGGATCACTCAGAGCAGATGACTTAGTGATCTGCCAGGGTCTCATCTGCCAGGGTCTCCTAGAGGAGGGGCTGGTTATTTGAATCTGCAGATTTGCTGAGCCCATACTTGAAAGAAAGTGTTCGAGGGTTGGGGAGCAGAAGAGAAGCAAGCTGGAGAGAGAAAGCACCCTGAACTCCCTCTTCCTGTTTTTATCAGTAAATAGTAGGGAGAGGACAATTTGCCAGCCTCTATCAAAACTTAAGAAAGAGAATAACATTCACAAAATGTAAGCATCCAGGCAGTGAGAACTTGTTTTTTTTCTTTCTTTTCACTGCTGTTAATGACTATGATCCTTAGTACATTCAAAATATTCCTCTCCAAAATATTTGTGGAATTGACTTAACTTATGACTCAACGGTTCTACTTCTTAGGATTTCATTGCATTTCCAGTTTTTGCTTGGCATTAAGACCCTATTATATCAGTGTTTTTCAGTGATAACCATCTTTCTCAGTTACCCCTTGCAGGGCTGCAGGTCAGCCCTGGCCTAACCTATGTGTGTTCCTGTGATTAAATGTGAATCATTAAAATACAGTCTACTGCACTATTGTAAAGGGAGTCTCCAACACAAGCAAGCAGGAGCTGGGAATATTTTTTGTAGTCTTTTTTTTTTTTTTGTAAACAGCAAAAATTTGGAAAATCCAATCAATAAGAGAATGCATAATGTATAAGGAATACTGTGGCAGTTGGACATGATGAGGTAGATTTCTATGGAATGAGTAAACCCCCAAAACATCCTATTCCGTGAAAAAACATTGCAGGTGCTGTGGAAGAGAGGAATGGCTTCAGCAAACCCTAGGCTAGTACTGCTGTTTGTTGTTGTTTTTATGAGAGGTGGTGTGCCTAAACTGTTCTGCCCAAGAAAAGATGGAAAATGAAATGTCTGACTTAGTTGCCAATTTTTCTGGACATTCCTTCTTCATCTGGTAAGACAAAAAGATAATTTTTTTAAATGGCCAGATGGCTTTGCTTATCAAACTCAACTAATATGCTAACAAGTTCTTGTAAAAGTGAGTCTGCAACCAGGAGCTAAATCTGGTTTAATGGCATATTAAAATTTCTGGAATGGTTTGCTTTCTGTGCAGGAAGAAGCCTCAAGAAGCAAGGTCTTGATTTGCTTCTGAGAGATTGTATAGGTGACCTGTGTCATGCCATGTTGCTTCCCAGCCCTAGTGACTTTTCTGAGCCACTGAGCACCCAGACTAAATGATTTGTTTCTATTCTGGTAACTTTGGTTTTAAGAAAAACAAAGAACATGTATCTCTTTCTATCCTAAGAGAACTCTTGTTGAACCTGGCAGATGTTCAAGCTTTTCATTTTCTTCTCAAGCAAGACTTAATGAAGATTTTGTTACCAGGGTAATCACCATTATTCGGTTTGCTCTATTAATCTAGGCTCTTTGAATGTTGGCTGTAGATATATAAATGCGGCCTAAGTGTCCATTTTTCCTTGGACTTACCAGCTTGGGCTTACATTTTGTAGTGTTACTCTCTAGTGTCATTCCCTAATTAAATAACAACAATAGAAATCTTCAGTTGCCTTTGTTCTAAATCATATACTTAGAAAAAGGAATTCTACTTGTTGTGCTTGTTCTTCAGACTGCTCCAACAATATGAAGTTGCTCTAGCCAAAAACTCAAGACACCTGGACTTCAGATTCACACAGACCTCGGTCTCCGTCGGTGCTCCATTTGTTTCATAACGGTGGGACAAATCTTGTCTTTTGAGAGACTGTCTCCTTCCCCCTAACACAGGCCCTTCCCAGATAGGAAATGACTTGCTGGCAAGGTCTGAGTCACCATGAGTTAAATTACCCCCTCTGAACTGCATTTGAGTGAATGCAGGAGCAGACCTCCAAGAGTGAGTATGGGGTCAATCCCACACTGCTCCATACACTGACGGACTAACTTCGATCATTATGGACCTCAGAGTGGCCATCTACCACTCCAGCTGAGTCTCGAGGGTGGGCCAGGCCCTGGACTGCAGGCTAGGATGTCCCATACTCAACAAGAGGAATTCTGTCTCCTGTTTTCCATTTAACACCATGTGAGCTTAGCTAGACATTTTATCTTTTAGTGTCTCAGTGTTCTCATCTGAAAAATTAAGGAGGTAAATTAGATCACCTCTGAGATTCCCTCCAAGACACACAGAAAAATCATGACCCTGGGGATCTAATCTGGTGATAATATAAATATATTTGCAGCTGGCAGGTGCAGTGTAGTTGGACAGCAACTTACCTGCAAGAATAGACTTCCTGAGGCTATTACTTTCTGAGATCTCACTCTCAGGAAACCATAGCTTCTTTAATGATTTTCAAGCACTCTCCTGCAGACACTTGCTTTCCTGCATTTAAAAGAATTTGGTGAGTTATGCCCGATGAGGTCTACCTTGTTCGAAATACTCTGTGAGACACGCTGTCGAGGAATGGTAGATTCAGTCACTATGCTTCCCTGTTGGACAACCAGCATGTTTAGCTAACTCTAGACGGAGTAGTGAGATTACATGACCTACTTGTTTTAGATCAGACAGAGAAGAGCACCAATATTTGTTAAGCACCGACAAATAATCATGTACCATCCTGGAGCTTCATAACCATATTGATATTAGTGTCATTTAACAAAACAAAACAAACAAGCAAGCAAAGGAGAGCCTCATACATTTTGGAGTTCAGTAGACTTACGTTCAAGTTTATTAACTGTGTCACCTTGGATTAGCTATGTAGCATCCTGAGACTTAGATTTCTCATCAGGAAAGTAAGAATAACTCCACCTTTTGTACGAAGGTCTGTGTGGATCAGGACTGGTATCTGTAAATCACAGCACACTTCAGTGACCAATAGTCCCCTTACTTCAGTGCCACATGGAACATGCAGGATACATCTCTGAGCTCTCCTTCTTATGTGATATTCAGCAAGAGTCTAATCTCTCATAGACCATTTCCTACTGCTTAAAAAATCAGCAGTAGCATAGGCATCTCAGGGTTGATGTGAAGTGCGCTTGACAGACTCCCAGCACATAGTGCTCACTAAATAACTGCTGCTCTACATTATGCATTCCCGTCTCTCCCACATTTTCTATTATGTGTAACGGTGTTACATTTAATGCGATCTGGGTCAGCTAACTCATATCATTCTCCAGATAATTTTTGTTCAATTCAGTTCTTGAAATAGACCAAAATCTAGAAAACATTCTGTGATTTTCTGATGTGGTGTTAGGAGGTATACATCCCCTCTCCTACCCTGCTGACATTTCTTGCTCACTAGGAAAAACACTGCACACGTTTTTCTCTGCTGAAAAACAGCAAACTTGTTTTTGATGCCGGTTTCTACCAAGCAGTAGGTCTCATTTGCCACATGCAGGGACAAGTTTCAGAGGAAAACATGAAAAGTAAGGTGTGTGGCAAAGCTAAATCTAAATAGAAAGTTGCATTTCAAAATTAATTTTGAGATGGAAGCACTCTCGAAAGAAGAGGTGGATTTTTTCATATTTCTTTGAGTTTTTCCTCTGAGATTTAAAAGGCAGTCAGCATTCAAGTGGCTTTTCTTTCCATTCTAAGTGCTATTTTTATACTGTTTCTAGTATTCATCCCTGCCATTCTTTCCCCCTGTCATCTTCATGCTCTTTGACTACATGTTATTGTCATGTCTGCATTTGGAGTTAGTCCAGAGAATACTCAGATTCACACATTTTCATTTCTGATCTAGGCTGTGCATTTTCACCTCTGACTGTCAACCTCTGACTTAAGTCTTCACTTGCATCTATTGGTGACAGTTCACTCTTTTTAAATCAAAGGTATTTATTTTGAAATTTTTTTCTTCCATTTTCTCTCTGCAGATGATAGAAGCCAATACTTTGGCTCCATTTCTTTAAGTCTAGAGCTAGTTGCATCTTGGCTTCTTTGAGATGCTTCCTACTGGGACTATTTAAGAATGAGGCAGCTTAAAGACATTGAGGACTTCCCGCCTTCACCCACCCCCAGCACTGCCAGGCCTGCAGGTCTATGTGGAGCTATGGATGCAGGTCTCCATTCTGCAGGATGGGGTTTGTTAAAGTTGTCAAGAATACGGCTTACTTTAAGAGCTACCTAGTGAAATTTAGAAGACGACAAGAGGGTGAAACTGATTATTATGCTCGGAGATGCTTGGTGATACAGGATAAAAATAAATGCATCACACCCAAATACAGGATGATAGCTCATATAACAAACAGAGATACCATCTGTCAGATTGCTTATGCCCATATAGAAAGGGATGCGCAGTTTACGCACATGAACTCCCAAAATATGGTGCAAAAGTTGGCCTGACAAAATATGCTGCAGCATATTATACTGGCCTGCTGCTGGCCCTCAGGCTTCTCAATATGTTTGGCATAGACAAGACCTATGAAGGCCAAGTGGAGGTGACCGGAGCTGAATACAATGTAGAAAGCGTTGATGGCAAAGCCGGTGCTTTCACCTGCTATTTGGATGCAGGCTTTGCCAGAACTATCACTGGTGATCACGTTTTTGGAGCCCTGAAGGGAGCTGTGGATGACGGCTTGTCTATCTCTCATAGTACCAAACGATTCCCTGGTTATGATTCTGTAAGCAAGGAGTTTAATGCAGAAGTACATCAGAAGCACATCATGGGCCAGAAAGTTGCAGATTATATGCTTTACCTTCTAGAAGAAGATGAAGATGCTTTCAAGAAGCAGTTCTCTCAGTACATAAAGAATACTGTGACTCCAGACATGATGGAAGAGATATACAGGAAAGCTCACGCAGCTATACAGGAGAATCCTGTGTATGAGAAGAAGCCCAAGAAAGAAGTGAAAAAGAAGAGGTGGAATCGTCCCAAAATGTCCCTTGCCCAGAAGAAAGATCGGGTGGTTCAAAGAAGGTAAGCTTCCTCAGAGCTCAGGAATGAGCTGCTAAGAGATGAACCAGTTTTCTATGAGGATTTTTCAGATAAAGACAATAAATATTGATCAAGCAGCAAAAAAAAAAGACAGTGAGGAGATGTGGATGGGCAGACACCTTATACGCTGGGCTTATTATCAAGATGTTTTGCTTAATATTTCTTTTCTAACTTTTCCTCTCAAGTCATCTCACGTTGATAAGTGGTTATTTGTCAAAGAAAGAATGACGTCTTAACTTGGGTTTCCTGGAAAGCAAGACTGAAGGCAAGAGCTATGCCTTGCTATTTAGAGTATGATTCCAAGGGTATAAGTGGGGACAAAAAAAAACAGGGTAGGCAAGGAGGAAGTGCAACCAAACTGACCACTTGATGTGAACAACACCTGATTACTTCATTCTTGTGTCTATCTCCTGAGGGACTGAGAAATGTCTGTGTCTCAGTGCAGCCAAAACAGGGGAAGGAAAGGAGAAGAATGTGCACACTGACCCCTCATTTCCCATTGGTTTAGGATCTCCCAATAGTACATCCATACTCCTGCACCTGCAGGTTGCATGAGGTTGGCATAGAGCCTGTCCTGTGACCCTTATGCTTCAGCATCCACAGAAAATCCCGTGACAGGAGATGAAGAGACTATTGTGGGCACAAGGCAAGTGCAACTGGGCTGTCAGCCTCTGACTTAAGTGTAAAGCTGTAACCATTGAGATAGCTGGGCTGGAACAATGGGAAGAGATCTGGAGGCAGATGGACATAGAGGATCCATAGTAGCATGGTTGAGTGGGTGGCATGATCTGGGTGGTTTTTGAGAGGACTATCAATCACAGAGAGGAGAGTCTCTTCTACCTACCATCTGGCTAAAGCACAATATATTGACAAAGAAAGACTCAATATATTGACAACCACAGGTAAGCTACATAACCAAGCATGCCACCCCCTAATAAACAAAGAGCCCTTAGAGATCATAACCAGATATGCTATATGATTTGCATCTTAATTCTGGAACATGGAGCAGGAAGATGGGCTCGTTGTGTATGCTCCATCGAATACCACTTAGACTTGGCATGATGAAATAGAACCACAGAACACGAGTTCTTTGAGGGAAAGGACTTTTATTGTTGTTGTTGTTGTTGTTCATGACAGTATTCTTAGCCTGGTATACAGTAGGCACTCAATAAGCATTTTTTTAATGACAAAATGAAAAACATGGTTGAAGAATGTGTACACATGCATATGATTAGAAGCTAGCTTCTTCAGTCCATTTCTGTGGAGAGAGGTTGGGCTTGGCTTGCTGGGTGAGGAAAAATTAAAGCTCAGCTGATCAGAAGCTTAAAAAAAGCACTAGGGGACCTGGAAAACTGGCACCTCCCATAGGATCAGCTGACCCCCGAACTCCAGATGCAGGAGTAATCTCTTTAGGAAAGTATAAGCACGGAGTCAGAGAAGCAGCTCTTCTTCATGGTTACACAAATTCAACAGCTAGACCTAAACAAAATTTATAGACAATTCATGCACCAACCACAGAAAACACTTTCTTCTCAAATGCACCCAGATTATTCACCAAGACAGACCACATTTTGGGATACAAAACCAACCTTGACAAAAGGAGAAGAATAGAAATTATGCAAAATATTCCTCAGATCATAAGGGAATTAAACAAGAAGATTACCCTGAAACTCCTCAAATATTTAAACAACACATTTCTAAATAACTCAAGGGTCAGTGAGGAAGTCGCAAATAAATTTTTTTAATGAAATCAAGGAAAACAAAAATACAACATGTCAACATATATAGAATATACCAAAGGCAATGCTTAAAAGGAAATTTATAGTGTTAAATGGATATAAAAGAAAAATAACAAAGTTCTCAAATCAATTATCTAAATATTCATTTTAAGAAAACAATTTTTTTGGGAGAAAAAAGCAAATGAAACGCAAAGAAGGCAGAAGAAAACAAATTATAAATATGAGAGCAGAAATCATTGAAAGAGATAACAGAAAATTCAGAAAATTAATGAAACTGAAATCTGGTTATTTGAAAAGATTCTTAAAAATTGATAAGCCTCTAGCCAGACTAATAAAGAAAAAAGAGAGAAAACACAAAATACCAATATTGAAAAAGATAAAAAGTAGCATCAATATTGACCTTACAGATATTAAAGGATAAACAGGTAAAATTACTAACAGCTCTCTGGCCATACATTAAACAAATCAGACAAAATAGACTAAATACTTAAAAGACAAAAATCTATCAAAATCTATTTTAAAAGATTATATTGATAGTGTTATCTCTCTTTTTTGAAAAATGGATTTGCAGTTAAAAATGCTTCCCCTTCCTTAAAAGAAAAAGGGAACTCCAGGTTTGTATGGTTTTGCTAGTAAATTCTTCCAGACATTTTTAAAAAATCATGTAAATTCCACACAATCTTTTCCAGAAAGTGGAAAACACTTCTCAGTCTTTTTCAGAAGGTTAGTATTATAGTAAAACCAAAACGAGTCAGCGATATCATGAGAAGAAAAAGCTAGAAATGAAAATCCCCCTTGATCACAGATGCAAAAGTCTTTAGGAGGAAATCAGCAAATCAAATACAACAATATTTTAAAAGGATAATTTATCACTACCAAGTAGGGCTTATGTCAAAATACAAGACTGGTTCAATATTTAAAAATCAATCCCTATGGTAACAGATTAATTAGAAAAAAGCCTGTGATCATAATTAATTAATTCAGAAAGTACATTTTAAAAATCAATATTTATTCATGATAAAACATCTAAGCAAAGAGAATTAAACAAAATTTCCTTAACTTCAGTTAACAACATGCTCAATAGTAAAAGACATGATATAGCTTCCTACTTTTTAGAATCAAGAAAAACATTGTCCTGGAAGTCCAAGCCTGTGAAACAATAATTTAAAAAGAAAGAAAGAAAAGGGAAAAAAAGGTTTGTATTCACAGACAACATGATGCAAAAGAATCTACAAAAAAGCTATTAGTTTAGCAAGTTTTTTTTTTTTTTTAAATTTAAGTCTCACTCTGTCGCCCAGACTGGAGTGCAGTGGCCACTCCCGGCCACCGCAGCCTCAACCTGCTGGGCTCTGACAATCCTTCCGCCTCAGCCTTCCAAGTAGCCGGACCTACAAGGCACGCTACCACGCCCGACTCATTTTTTATATAGATGAGGTCTCGTCAAGTTACCCAGGCGGGTCTCGAACCCTCAGGCTCAGCCAATTCACTCACCTCGGTCTCCCAAAGCGCGGGATTACAGGCTAGGACACCGAGCCCAGCCTTAGTTTAGCAAGTTTTAAGGATAGAAGATTAATATACAAAAGTCATTTCCATTCCTACTTGCCAGCAATGAACAACTGCAATGTAAAATGTCTTATACAAAACCCTTTCTAAAAGCACCATATAAAAGTTCCAAGTTACAAACAGCATGTGCAGAATCTGTATGCTAAAAACTGGAAAACGTTGACAAAATAATTTTTTTAAGTTTGAACGAAGAGATATACTAAGTTTATGAATCAGGAAACTCATTGTTGATAAGATGTTAATTCTTCCCCCATAATCTATAGATTCATCACAGTCTTAAAATATCAGTAAGCTCTATTTCAAATATTGACAAGCTAATTCTAAAATGCACACAGAAAGTCAAGTAAATTAAAATAGCCCAAATATGTCTGAACAAGAGGAACAGAGTAGGAGGATTCCAACTACTCACAGTGTTTATGAAAAATGATAGACACAGATCAAAGGAACCGAATTCAGAAATAGAACCAAACAAATATGGTCAAGTGATTTTTGACAAAGGTGCTAAGGCAATTCAATGGAGGAAAGATAGACCTGTCAATTAATGATTTTGAAACAATTGGACATTTGCATGCAAATAATGAAATGACACATACATCACAGCTTATCCTTTTTAAACTTTAATCATACATTTTAAAAATAAAATCTTAATTTTATATTTAATTTTAAATGTAGCATTAAATTTAAAAATAGTACATAACATTTTAAATTATAAAACATCTACATAAAAACAGGAGAAAATTTGATACAATAACAAAAGTGTGATCCATAAAAGAAAAAACTGAGAAACTGGACTTCATAAAAATTAGAATCTTAGCTCTGTGAAAGACATTGTTTAAAAAAATGAAAAGACAGACTGGGAGAATATATTTAGAAAGTCACATATATGATAAATGACTTGTGACTAGAACACACAAAGAACTCAGAACATTCAACAGTAAGAAAATGTATAATTTTTTAAGTCGGGCAAAAAATCTGAACAAAAATTTTACCAAATAAAATATAATGATTGCAAATAAGCATAGGAAGGTGCTTATTTGACACCATTGACAATATCAGTCATTGGAGAAATAACAAGACCACAATGAGATACCACTACACACCTATGAGAATGGCAAGACAGACAAGAAGACGACGACACTGCCAAACACTTGGCCTTGAAGCAGAGCTCCAGGACTCTCATTCACTGCTGGTAGACATGCAAAATGAGATGGTCACCTTGTTAAAATGGCTTGTTAAAACTTGTTCAAAACTTGTTAAAATGGCTTGTTAGGAACTTAAGCATATACTTTATTTTACAACCAAGCAACTCCACTTCTTGGTATCCACCAAAGTGAAGTGAAAAGCTATACTCTTATAAAAACCTGTGCACAAATGTTCACAGCAGCTTTTCGCTAAGAGCCCCAAACTATAAAGAGCAGCAAAGGATAAACCAACTGTGGCACATCCGCAAAAGGAAATATTATTCAGCAACATACAAGAACGGACTGTTGATTTACCTAGGGACACAGTTGAATCTTAAGTGTACTCTGCCGAGTGAAAGAAGTCAGACCTCAAAAGCTCTCCCTTTCCCCTGCCATGGCCTATTCGGAATTGTCATCTCTAGTCTGGCTTCTGGTGATCTGCATTTTCTAACAAGTTTTTGGGGGTTGCTGGTGCTCCTGACTTGCAGATCACATATGAGTCACTTGGTTCTGGCACAGACCCACTGCTGACCTTATCGGCTGACAGTATTGCTTGGCAGATCTGCATGAGTAAAGGAGCCAGACTGCTGAAAAGGGGGGGAAATGTGTGGGCTTGAGACTAGGGAAAGTAACTGCAAAACCTTGAACACATTAAACACTCTATTGCAAAATGCTTTATCTTTAGTTTTACCTCTGTCTTTCTGAGCAGGCAGGAGTGTGGGGATATATGAGCACCTGTGAATAGAGTCGCTAATTTTCCTCACTGACTCTCCATATGAAACCTGGGGAAATTCACCCACCTTATCTCTTAGTTTATACAACTACAAAATGTAACAATCTTCAGCAATATGATGATGTTCTTATTAGGACAGAAGGAGTAATTCATGTAAATTGCAAAGAACAGTGCCTGACCTATAGCAAGTGCTCGATAAATATTCATTGCTGTTGATATGATTTCAACAATATGAAATGTAGTTTTGTTCAGTATGTGCCTAATTGCTTCAGAAGGCAAAAGCAATCTGTTGCTTTGTTGCTAGGGAAATACAAATTTCACTAACAGACTGATTGAATAAAACATTTTTAGTGATTTGGGGATTTGCATTCTTAACTTCCATGTTGCCAGAAGTAATTGTGATTGAATAATTTTGTCTCCTCCCAAAGTTTCTATTTTTGAAGTAACCAAATACCAAATTTTGGGGGGGAGTCTTCCTTTTCTTTATTTTGGTAGTCAGAATCATCTCAAATAAGGTAAAGGACACAACAGTGTGTCATTAACCTCATGTAGGGGAAAAAACAATGTCCTTGCATCTCCATCAGAAGGTATGCAAGCTTAAAATATAATTTACAGCTATAATCTTTACTTTTCCAAATATAAGCCTACAGTGAAAAACATTTAATTAAAATGAGAATATGTACCAAAACCTATTACACTCTGTTTTATTAAAAACAACAGAAAAACCCAAATATACAGAGAACTGATCAAAAAATGATTCTCCTGTAGTCATATTCAATTTTATAGCTCTTACCAGGGATTTTACTGCCATAAGCCAAACCATATTGCCCCTGCACTGCACCCCTAGCCACTTGTGGCTAACTTACATTTAAATGAATTAAAATGAAATTAAAAATTTAGCTTCCTAGTTGCACTAGTCATATTTCAAGTGCCCCATCATCACACGTGACTAGTGGCTACTAGTCACAGTGCAGATAGACAACATTTCCACCAACATGGACAGTTCAACTGGTCAGCTGTCAGCAGAGAAGATGGGTTTTATCTCTATGCTCTTTTGAGGAGTGTTCTGGAGTGGTGAGACCTTTTTTCTGTAATGCTTCTCATCTTTATAAATGGCAAAGTTGACAAGCTGAAAAGGGTCCTGTGGGGCCATGAGTACTTCTGAATGTGCAGAAAGCTGGTCACAACAGATAGCTTCTGGCTGTGGAAGCCTACAGGTGCAACTCAAAACACAGCTTTGCACCCATCACTTGCAGAGCACAACTAAGGGAGAGAAATGGACTTCTGCACTCTGAGAGTCTGTTCACCCAGACAGGCATCCTGTCCTCTCATCCACTCCACACACTTAATGGGATCTCCCGTAGGAAAGAGTCCTGCTAGAGTCACCAGGGAATGGCCTGCCCTGCTTTCCTTTCAAGGACAAGTAACTGCCAGCTGCCTTTTCCTGTATGATAATACATCTATACACCACTGATGTGAAAACACATTAAAGACATGTATCCCTTCCCCCCAAAGAGTGGAATTTTATTCCTGTCATCCTGCTTCCATAGTGTATGACTCCAGGAAACACAAAAGGAAGAAGGGCGCTAAGCTTTCTGGGCCTCACTCAGCAGTCCCCCCATCACCCGGCCAGTGGTGGTGAATGCATTTCTGAACATGCAACCTAAAAAGCACATATCTAATTGTGACCATCTGACAGTATATATTCTGCTACAATAAATAACGTGAACAGTAAAAAGAAAAGGAAACTGGAAAGAGGTTGAAGTGGAGCTAGATTTACTAAATGAGAATGGAGTGGTCATCACAAGAGTGGTCAAGAAAGTAGCAGGGCTACTCCCGGGGTCCCGACCCCACAGCCAACGCACCTTCTCCCAACTAGTGTCTCCCATTGCCCTGCTGTCCTCATCTTCATGAAGAAATTGTTACCATTCTCATTAGTCTCCATGAACTCCAGATTCAGACAAACAGGCCTTTGGCTGTTTCACCATTTGTCCTGTGCACATCCAATGGCTGGTCATTGGCTGGTCATTAAATCACGCACAGATATTTCTGCTAAAGGAGCTCTTGAGCCACACATCCCTGTATCTCTTGAAGACCTGCATGAGGTCTGCCCCACAGTCTGGTCTGCATGGATGTCAGATAAAGTAGAAAAAAGGAGGAGTCTCCACCACCTGAGCCTTCTGACTGGGGCCTTCCTCTTAAGGTCTGGGCTACCAATCCAGGAGTGTCCAACGGACACTAAGGCAGCTTCTCCTTTTCTGGATTTCTCTCTTTTTTTTCTTCCGAGAGGACCCCTGTGGCTGGCAGAATTATGGCCCTCTAAAATGTTCACGTGCTGATGGAACCTGTGAATATATCATTTCACATCGAAATAGGGAATCTGCAGACATGATGAAGTTAACGACCTTGAGATGGGAGATGATCCTGGATTATCTGGGTGAGCTCATTCTAATCCCAGAAGTCCTTGCAAATTGTAAGGTGAGGCAAGAAGGTCAGAGTCAGAGAAGAAAGTATGATGGAGGCATCACATGTTGGAGGGATGGGAATGTGGGATCAAATTCTGCTTTAAGGCTTCCAGAAGAAACACAGCCCTGCCAACACCTCCATCTTAGGGCTTCTGACCTCCAGACCTGTGAGATAATGGATTGCTCTTTTCAGCCACCAGCTTTGTGGTCATTTGTTACAGAACCAAAAATAAACTAATACAAGATCAGAAATGCTTGGTTTGGCTACATAGCAATATTATGAATAACAGTGCCCTATATAAACTACTTATTCTTTATGCCTATTTACCACATAGTGAAATAATTATATAGATCATTAAATATGTAACATGTAAACCTTGTGAGCATTTTGTTTTTAAATGACAATGCTAAACTTTGCAGGAATAAAGCATAGACTTCGTGGTTTAGCAACACTCTGCATGAGGCTGAATTGAAAGCCAGAAGATCATGAGTTCTGGTCTTGCCTCTGTCAATTAAGTGTGATCGGGAACATGTTTACGAGCCTCAAATTTTTTGGCCTGTAGGCTTCTAAGATCCCTGTTAGTATTAACAGTTCTCTTGAAAAATGAAAGTTTTAATCAACTCTGAGTAAAGAAACTGTCTTTGACACCTGTGGTTCATACCAAGAGATAATCAAGAAATAACTTAAAAAATACCAAATTATAATTATGTCTATTGGAGAAAATAAAAGTATAAAGTGGTGCAGACCACTCACCCCACAGGTTGTGACATCAGGGCCAGGGTCTAAGTGAGGAGTCCTAACATAGTCTCAGCACCATGTGATCCCCTCAAACCTCAGAGGTTCTCTTAAATCTCTGACAAAAATAATTAGAAACGTGTAAATTTTCTCATGTACAATAAGTGAAAAAAAGAAAGAAGGGAAAGACAGAAGAAAGGTGGGAAAGTAGAGAAGGAAAGGAAGGACAAGGAAGGGGAAGAAAAGGAAGAGAAGATGGAAGGAAGGAAAAGAATGGAAGAGAAATGCCCACTTTGGAATCCCCTGTGTCTTCTTCTCTAGGAAGCACTGAAGATTTATTGTGGGTCTCCCCTCTTCTTCCACTACACGAGCATTACCCAAAGGCAAAAGAAGAGTGACCTGACTCAGCATATTCCAGAGGATGATTGTGCACAGAGGCAAAGCTGCTACCATGCATGCAGGGCTTGCTCCCTGTGCAGCACTTGCCTGCACCGAGGTGCAAATGCCTCACACCGATGCTGAGACTCAAATCCGCCTAATTAAAATCTACTGAGGTTTTAAAGAGGAAGTCAGAAGAAGACATCCTCTTCCTTTCCTCTTTGGCAGTGATGCATGAGGAAGTAAGAGCCCAGACATGTGAGCTCCAGGCCTCACACTTTAAGACAAAAGTCAGGCAAAAGGCTTGAGCCCCTGCTTCCAGATACCACCAGCCGAAACTCTATGGTCCACCCCCTAACTAACCACCCCCCACCCCGACCACAAGTCAATACATCTTCTCTTTGACACGGGCTGAATTGGACTTCCTTACTTGCATCAACAATAGTTGAGTCTTACTGCACCACCGGCCCGGGCAGGAGCCAATACAGGTGTCAGGGCTGCAAGGCAGGCAGAATGGTGTCTTCCTCTCCAGGGTTTTCTGTCACCTGTAGTTGAAAGAACGCTCTGCATGTGCGTTGTGGTTTGGGACTGACTTTTACTATCATCAGAAATCTCTGTGTGTGGGCTTCTGACAATGATAATTTCTTGAGTACACCAGCATTCGGGTGTGAAAAGTCCTCATGAGTCAGTCTAGCTTCCAAGAGTTCACTGAGATTGAAATCAAAACCCACCAAAGAACAAGTGTGATGAGCCCAGCTCAGCTGGATTGGTTTTTGTGAATCCACTTTTTTAAAAAATATAAAGATGTGGGGTACAATTCAGGGTTAGGTATACAAACAATGACTTGCAGGTACCCTTGTTGATGAGGTGTGTTCCTCCCTCCCTAGAAGTTTCCCTCAAATGCCAATCCCTACCCATCTTCTGACAGTTTCCCACTATTGCCAATCCCTTTCTTACACTATTTTTTTAATCAATATTTTTTATTATGGTTTTGTGGGGTACAGTTAAGGGTTAGGTGTACAATTATGTTTCATTCAGGCACCCTGTTGATAAGAGGTGTTTCCCCTTCCCCAGACAGATATTTGCTACTGTTAATCCCATCCCCTCTCCCCCATAGTTTCCCAGTACCGTCAGTCATTTTCTTATAGTATTACATTGGGTGTTCAAGGTCCCTTATATGAGTGAGAAAATGTGATACTCGGATCCTTGTTTCTGTGAGAGGTCACTCAGTATTATAGACTATAGTTCCATCCAGGTTGCAGCGAAATTCATGATTTTGTTCTTTTTTATGGCTGCATAGTATTCCATCGTGTATATGTACCACATTTTAAAAATCCAGTCCTCTTTTGATGGGCAGCATGGTTGTTTCCAGGTTCTTGCTATTGTGAACAATGCTGCGATAAACATACGTGTGCAGGTATCTTTTTTATAGAGTGATTTGAGTTCTTCAGGGTATATTCCCAGTAGGGGGATTGCGGGGTCGTATGGAAGGTCGATTTTTAGAGCTTTCAGGAATCGCCACACTGCTTTCCACAGAGGTTGCACTAGTTTACACTCCCACCAACAGTGTAGAAGTGTTCCCTTTTCACCACACCCTCTCCAGCAGCTATTATTTTTTGAGTTGTTGATAATTGCCATTCTGACTAGAGTTAGGTGGTATCTCAGTGTGGTTTTGATTTGCATCTCCCTGATGATTAGTGAGATTGAGCATTTCTTCATGTGTTTGCTGGCTGCGCAGATGTCTTCTTTTGTGAAGTGTCTGTTCATATCTTTTGCCCATTTTATAATGGGGTTGCTTTCAGCATGTTTGAGTTCTTTGTAGATCCAGGATGTTAAGCCTTTGTCAGACCTGGAGTTGGCAAATACTTTTTCCCAGTCTGTAGGCTGCCTCCCTGCTCTCTTGATGGTTTCTTTGGCTTTGCAGAAGCTTGTCAGTTTAATAAGGTCCCACTTGTCTATCTTCTCTCTTATGACCTGTGGGTTTTGGGTTTTGTTCAGGAATTGGATGCCAGTTCCAATTTCCATGAGGGTATTTCCTTCATTTTCTAAGGTTCTTATGGTTTGAGGTTTTACATTTAGGTCTCTGATCCATTTGGAGTTAACCTCTGTGCATGGGGATAAATAGGGGTCCTGTTTCAATCTTCTGCATGTGGTCAACCAGTTTTCCCAGCACCATTTACTGAATAGGTTCTCCTCTCCCCAGTGGTAGGTGGTGGGGGCTTTGTCGAAGGTGAGTTGGTTAAGAAATTGAGGTTTTGCTTCTGGAATCTCAATTCTATTCCATTGATCTATATGCCTGTTCCTGTACCAATACCAAGCTGTTTTGATCATTGTAGCTTTATGTAAAGTTTGAAGTCTGGTAATGTGATACCATCTGCTTTGTTTTTTTTGCTGAGGATTGTTCTGGCTATTCTTGGACGTTTGTGTTTCCATATGAATTCCTGTGTTATTTTTTCTAGGCCTGAGAAGAATGTTGCTGGTAATTTGATGGGTATTGCATTGAATTTGTAGATTGCCTTAGGTAACATGGACATCTTCACAATGTTGATTCTTCCGATCCATGAGCATGGGATATTTTTCCACTTGTTTGTGTCATCTTTGATTTCTTTGAGCAGTGTTTTGTAATTTTCATTGTAAAGGTCTTTCACCTCTCTGGTTAGGAAGATGCCAAGGTATTTCATTTTTTGTGTGGCTATTGTGAATGGAATTGAGTTTTTTATTTGGGTTTCTGTTTGTTTATTATTGGTGTAGAGAAATGTGATTGTCTTTTGTACATTTATTTTGTATCCTGACTTTGCCAAAAGCCTATATCAATGTAAGGAGGCTTTTGACAGATTCTCTTGGGTTTTCAAGGTACACAATCATATCAGCTGCAAAGAAAGATAACTTGACATCCTCTTTTCCTATTTGGATACCCCTGATTGCCTCCTCTTCTCTGATTGCTCGAGCCAGGACTTCCAATATGATGTTGAACAGGAGGGGTGAGAGTGGGCATCCTTGTCTAGTTCCAGTTTTCAGGGGAATTGGTTCCAATTTTTGTCCATTTAGGAGTATGCTCGCTGTGGGTTTCTCATAGATGGCTTTTACTATTTTGAGGTATGTTCCCCGTATGCCTAGATGTTCAAGGGTTTTTATCAAGAAGGGGTGCTGGATTTTATCAAAAGTTTTTCTGCATCTAATGATATAGTCATGTGGTTTTTGTTTTGACATCTGTTGATGAATTTAATTATATTTATGGTTTTACGAATGTTGAACCAGCCTTGCATCCCAGGAATGAAGCCTACTTGGTCATGGTGGATGATTTTTGAGATGTATTGCTGAGTCCAGTTTGCTAGGATCTTATTGAGAATTTTAGCATCTATGTTCATCAAAGATATTTGCCTGTAGTTCTCTTTCTTTGTTGGATCTTTACCTGGCTTGGGTATCAAAGTGATGTTGGCTTCATAAAATGATTTGGGGAGTGTTCCATCTTTTTCAATGGCCTGGAATACCTTCAGTAGGGTTGGTATCAGCTCCTCTTTAAATGTCTTGTAGAATTCTGCTGGAAAGTCATTTGGACCAGGGCTTCTTTTTTGTAGGAAGTTTTCTTATTACGTAGTCAATTTCCTTGATTGTTATTGGTCTATTTAGGGTCTTAATTTCTTCTTGTTCCAACCTACATAGGTTGCATGATGTCAGAAAGTCCTCCATTTCCTTAAGGTTTTCAAGTTTGTATCCATACAGGTGTACCTAGTAGTCTCTAATGATCTTTTGTATTTCTTCAGGGTCAGATGTGACTTCATCTTTTGTGTTTCTGATTGTGCTTATTTGGTTTTTTTCTCGTTTTTTCTTGTTCAGTCTAGCTAGGGGACCATTGATTTTGTTTATCCTCTTGAAGAACCAGCTTTTTGTTTCATTGCTTTTTTTGTATTATCTTTTTGTCTTCTATGCCCTGAATTTGGGCTTTTATTTTAGTGATCTGGATTCTTCTGCTGAAATTAGGGTTTTTGTGGTCTTGCTTTTCTAGCTTCTTTAGGTGGCTTGTTGGGTTGTGAATTTCTGTTCCTTCCATTTTCTTCATGTGTGTTTGTAGGGATATAAATTCCCCTCTTACTACAGCTTTCAGGGCATCCCAGAGATTTTGGTAAGATGTTTCTTCATTTTCTTTTGTTTCCAGGTATCTTTTGATCCCTGTTTTGATTTCATCATTGACCCAGGTGTTGTTTAGCATCATGCTGCCTAGTGTCCATGTCTGTGTGTTTTGGTGGGACTTTGTTGGTGTCAATGTTTATTTTTATTCCACTGAGGCCCGAGAAGGTGCATGGTAGAATTTCAGTCCTTTTAAATTTGCTTATGCTTGATTTATGGCCAAGTATGTGGTAGATCTTAGAATATGTTCCATGTGGTGATGAGTAGAATGTGTATTCTGTGGTCTTTGGATGGAGTGTTCTGTAGATATCAATTAAGTCCATTTGGTCCAAAGTCACATTGAGGTTCCGGATCTCCTTGCTGATTTTTTGTCCTGATGATCTGTCTAGGGTTGTGAGTGGGGTATTAAAGTCCCCAGTTATGATGGTGTTAGAGTCAATATCTTTCGTTAGTTTTCCTAGAAGTTGCTTTATGAAAGTTGGCGCATCTATGTTGGGTCCATATATGTTTAGGATAGATATTTCTTGTTGATGGATTGAGCCTTTTATCATTATGTAGTGGCCTTCTGTATCTTTTTTGATGTTTAATAGCTTGAAGGGTTTTTGTCTGAAATTAAGATCACTACTCCTCCTTTCTTTTTTATTCTGTTTGCCTGAAAGTTTGTTTCCTATCCTCTTACTTTGAGTCTATGGGTGTCCTTCTAGTGAGGTGAGTCTCTTGAAGGCAATAGATTGTTGCCTGATGATATTTTATTCATTTTGCCATTCTATGTCTTTTCAGTGGTGCATTTAGTCCATTCACATTTAGGATAATAATTGAAATGCAAGAGTTGTTCCCTGTCATAAGGTTCTTACAGAGTTGTTCCTGTTTGTTTGCTGTCTTTCTTTGGGTTTTAGAGTTGGTTCATGTGTGTTTTTAATCTTCTGCCTGTACTCTTGTGAAGAATGTTGTCATTCTTTTTTCTTTTTATTCTGTGTTCAGTACTTTCTTAAGTGTTTGTTGTAGAGGTGGTCTGGTGGCAGTGTAGGTTCTTAGGGATTGGATATCTGGGAAAGATTTCAATTCTCCCTCACTAATGAAGCTTAGTTTGGCTGGGTACGTTATTCTAGGTTGAAATTGTTTCTCTTTTAGAACTTTGAAGATAGGGCTCCAGACTCTCCTAGTCTGAAGGGTTTCTGTGGATAAATCTGCTGCTATTCTAATTGGTTTTACCTGGTAGGTAGTCTGGCCTTTTTCTCTTGCTGTGTTTAGGATTTTTTCTTTTATAGTTACTTTGTTTAGGTGAATTTATGTGTCTGGAAGTTGGTCTTCTCATTTGTTGTCTTGCAGGGGTTCTCTGAATCTCTTGTGTTTGAATTTTTTCATCCTTGATGAGATGAGGGAAGTTTTCTTGAATGATTTCATGAAATGTTTGTTCCAGTGTGGTTTCTGTTTCTCTCTCTGCCTCAGGAAGCCCAATTACTCTTAGGTTTGGTCTCTTGAAGTGATCATTCATCTCTTGCAGGTTTTGTTCTGTCTTTTTGAGCTTCTTTTCTATGCTTCTGACAGTTTGGGTTTGTTCTGTGTTTTGGTCTTCGAGCTCTGAGATTCTTTCTTCTGCTTGGCTGATTCTGCTTTCCATGCTTATTAGTCTGTTATTCATTTCCATCACAGTATTCTTCGCTGCTATCATTTCTGACATCAGCTCCTTCCTATTTTCCTCTTGTCTCTCCTCAATTTTTTTAATTCTCTCCATTAATGTCTTGATGTCTGGGTTTGTTGCATGTAACCAGCCATTCTGGGGGCTCTTCATTGTTTGTGTTCCAGAATCTGTTTTTCCAGTGTCTGATCTCCCAGGGGTCTGTGTGAGACCTATATTCTTCTTTTGGTTTTTCTTATTTGTGCGGTTTTTCCCCCTCCCTACTTTTTCCTTCCCTCCACATCACCGTCTTCTTTAATTCTGTTATTCAGGGGTAAAGGGATTTGTTTTACTTCTGTTTGTTCAATCTCCTATTCTTTATGTATGCCCTCTTACTTTGTTCAATTCTGGAGTTGCACTGTAGGTTGAGGGTAGTCCTTTTTGCAGTTTTGAGATTTACTTAAGGGGGGAGCTGTGATTCAAAATCTATCTGCAGGTCCTGATATTCGCTGACAGGTGTGTGTATAATCTGGAACCCACTTCCCACTGCCTTGGAGTCTGTCCGTGCAGTGGGACTGTAGGTTTACTCCCTGAAATAAAATGTGGTCAACAGAGGGGAGAGAATGGAGCAGACAATGGGTTGAAGAGGTGGGTGGATATATAGAGGAGTAAGGGTGGAAACAAACGAGTGTGCCAACAAATAGAGAGAGAGGCCTATACTGAAACAGATAAAAACAATAGACCACAGCTACAGACGAACAAACTCTCATACAAAAAAAAATAAAACATATAGTGATGCTAACATACAAGCTAACGAACCACCTTATTAGTGTGCTGTTCCTCTATACAAAGATATGGTTTACAGAGAGAAGAAAAGAGGAGAAAAGGAAAAGGAAAAAAGAAAAAAAGGAACAATACAGTAGGAATAGAATTAAGTCATTAAACTAACAATCAATGAAGCACACTCTGAGACATTTCGCTTAAGTCCAGTGTCCTTTCAGGTCTGATTTCTAGTTTTCTTTTCAAGCTGGTAAATTAGTTTGCAGTTAGGGTCAGTTGCCCCTGGTCTGCTGTGAAGGACAGTTCAGATCACCCTCCGTTCACCACTCTGGCCTATGTCTTTTTCAAGCTTGTTTCTCTCATTTCGGTGTTGTTACCTTCAATCGCCAGCAGGTGGTGCTATCTCGGCTGCTCGCCCCAGAGGGGGTGGGGCCGGACAGGAATGGCAAAGGCTGAAGATGGCTGCCTGCCTCAGGGCAGACAGCTGGAGACTTACAACGGGCAGAACATCTCGGTCGCAGGAGAGGTGGCAGCGATCCCAGCAGATCTTCCCTGAAGGGGCTTGAAGGACTGAAGTGGATCACCTCCGGCCCGGGTGGTGTGATGTGCAATGGCCGCAGCTGCGGTGGCCGCGGCAGTGGTGGGGTGGTGCTGTGGCAGCGGTGATGCTGTTTGTGCTGCAGTGACTGTCCAGTCTGCTGCAATGCTCCAGTGGTGGCAATGGCCAAGCTCCGTATGAAGAGCAGGCTGAGATGTTGGGGTCTGCAACCCCGGGGGTGAGAGTCAGAGACCCATGCAGATCTCCTTTGCAGAGGGTTTCACAGACTGGGTTGCCCCATCACCATCTTGCCATGTCCCCCCTCTTACACTATTATAATTGTTCAAGGTCCATTTATGAGTGAGAACATTTGGAACTCTGTTCTTTGTTTCTGTGATAGATCACTGAGTATGATCAACCCTAAATCCATTCAAATTGCTGAGAAGCCCATATGTTTGTCCTTCTTTATGGCTGCATAATATTCCATTGTGTATCTGTGCTACATTTTTTTTCCAGTCCAGCTTCAATGGGCAGCATTGTTGGTTCCATGTTTTGCTAATGTGAACAGAGCTTCCGTAAACATACTTGTGTAGGTATCTTTTCTGTAGAATGATTTGAGTTTCTCCAGGTATATTCCCAATAGGGGAATTGCTGGGTCATATGGAAGGTCAATTTCTAGTTCTTTTAGAAATTGCCACACTGTTTTCCAAAGAGGTTGTACTAGTTTGCATTCCCACCAGCAGTGTAAAGCATTCCTTTTTCTCCACATCTGTACCAGCATCTGTTATTGCTTGTTTTATCAATGATGGCCATTCTTACTGGGTTTGGGTGGTATCTCAATGTGGTTTGGATTTACATTTCTCTGATAATGAGTGAAGCTGAGCACTTTTTCATGTGTCTGATGGCTGCATGTATACCTTCTTTGAGACATGTCTATTCATGTCTTTTGCCCATTTTTATATGGGGCTGTTTTGTTTTGTTTTGTTTTCCTTTCAGCATGTTTGAGTTCCTTGTAGGTCCTGGATGCTTGACCTTTGTCAGATATACAGTTGGCAAACATTCTTTTTTTTTTTTTTTAGTTGGAGCCTCACTCTGTCACCCAGACAGGAGTGCAGTGGCCACTCCCAGCCACCACAGCCTCAACCTGCTGGGCTCCGGCAATCTTTCCGCCTCAGCCTTTCAAGTAGCTGGAATTACAGGCATGCGCTACCATGACCAGCTGATTTTTTATTTATTGTAGAGATGAAGTCTCGCTGCCCAGGCAGGTCTCAAACCCATGGGCTCAGGCAATTCACTCACCTCAGCCTCCCAAAGGCACGGGATTACAAGCTGAGCCACCGAACCCGGCTAGCAAACATTTTTTCCCATTCTGTGGGCAGTCTCCCTGCTCTCTTGATGGATTGTTTTGCTTTACAGAATCTCTTTAGTTTGATGAGGTCCCACTTATCTATTTTATTTCTTATGGTTTGGACACTTAGCTTTCTAATCAGGAATTGGATGCCAGTTCCAATTTCCAAAAGGGTGTCTTCTGTATTTTCTAAGATTATTATAGTTTGAGAATTAGGCCTTTCATCCATTTAGAGTAAATTTTTGTGTATGGTGTGTGTTGGTGTATTTAATTAAATTTACGGTCTTGTGAATGCTGAACCAGTGCTGCATCCTGGGAATGAAGTGTATTGGTCATGGTAGATGATTTTTGGAATCTAATTTGCTAGAATCTTGTTGAGAATTTTTGCATCTATTTTCATAAGGGATATTAGCCTGTAGTTCTCTTTTTTTTATTTGGTACTTTGTGTGGTTTGGGTGTCAGTGTGATGTTAGCTTTGTAAAATGATTTGGGGAGAGTCCCATCTTTCTCTGTTGCCTGGAATACTTTCAGTAGGATTAGTATCAGCTCCTCCTTGTACGTTTTGTAGAATTATGCTGGAGAGCCATCCAGTTCAGGGTGGTGTTTTTTTGTTTTGTTTTGTTTTTTTGGTAGGTAGTTTTCATGGTCTATTTAGTGTCTCAATGTCTTCTTGTTTCAACCTGCGGAGGTTGTGGGATGTCAGAGAGTCCTCGATTTCATTAGATTATCAAGTTTGTTTTCATATTGGTATACATAGTAGACTCTGATAACCTTTTGTATTTCTTCAAGTTCAGTGTGATTTGATCTTTTGTGTTTCTGATTGTGTTTATTTGGTCTTTCTCTCTTTTTCTTGGTCATTCTGGCTAGGAAATCTTGTTAATTCTTTCAAAGAGCTAGATTTTTGTTTTGTTAATGTTTTCTATGATAATTTGTCTTCTCTGTCCTGTATTTGGGCTCTTATTTTGATAATTTGGGTTCGTCTGCTAAAGTTGGGGTTTTAATGGTCTCTTTCCAGCTCTCTTAGGTGATTTGTTAGGCTCTCAATTTATGATCTTTCCATTTTCTTGGTGTGTACTCGTAGAGATATAAATTTCCCTCTTAGAACTGTTTTCATGGCATCCCAGAGATTGTGGTAAGATGTTTCTTCATTTTCATTTGTTTCCAGGAATCTTTTTTTTTTTTTTTGGAGTTGGAGTCTCACTCTGTCACCCAGACTGAAGTGCAGTGGCATGCTTTCAGCCACAACAGCCTCAACCTGCTGGGCTCCAGTGATCCTTCCACCTCAGCTGGATCCTTCCAAGTAGCTGGAACTACAGGTGTGTGCTACCACACCTGGCTAATTTTTTATTTATTGTAGAGATGAGGTCTTGCCAAGTTGGCCAGGCAGGTCTTGAACCCACGGGCTCAGGCAATTCACTCACCTCGGCCTCCCAAAGCATGGGATTACAGGCTGAGCCACTGAACCCGGCCTCCAGGAATCTTTTAATTTCTGCTTTGATTTCAGTGTTGACCCAGTAGTTGTTCAGATCATGCTATTTAGTGTCCATGTCTTTGTTGGCTTTAGGGAAATTTTGTTGATATTGATATTTATTTTTATTCCCCTGTGGTCTGAGAAGGTGCATGGCAAGATTTCAACCTTATGGAATTTGTTTACGCTTGATTTCTGGCCAAGGATGTGATCAGACTTGAGTACATTCCTTGTGGTGGTGAGTAGAATGTGTTTTCTGTGGTTGTTGGGTGGAATAATCTGTAGGTATCTATTAAGTCCATTTGATCAAGTGTCAAATTTAGGTTCTGGATCTCCTTGTTGACTTTTTGCCTCGATGATCTATCTAGGGCTGTTAGTGGGGTATTCCAATCCCCTGCCATAATTGTGTTAGAGTCAATATCTTTTTTTAGTTTACTTAGTAGTCGCTTTATAAATGCTGGCACTCCTGTGTTGGGTGCATATATGTTTGGGATAGACATTTCTTGTTGATTGATTGAATCTTTTATCATTAGGTAGTGACCTTTTTCATCTATTTAAATTTTTGATATCAGCTTCTGTCTGATATTAAGATCATGACTTCTGCCTTCTTTTGTGATTGATTTGCCTGAAATCTCATTTTCCATCCTTTAACTTTGAATCTGTGTGCATCCCTTATGTTGAGATGAGTTTCCTGGATACAGCAAATAATTGGGTCTTGGTTTCTTATCCAGTTTGCCATGCTGTTTTCAGTGGTGCATTAAGTCCATTCACATTCAGGCTGATTATTGAAATGTGACTGTTTACCTCTGTCATGAGGTTCTTATAATGTTTTTTCTTTGTTTGCTTGTTTTCTTTTGACTCTGGGGTTGATGTATGTGTGTGTTTTCAAGTTTCTTGTTGTACTGTGTTCTCTGTCGATTCTGTGTTCTGCTGTATTCTCTGAAGTATGTGGTCATTCTTTTTTTTCTTTCTTCTGTGCCTAATACTTTTTAAAATGTCTCCGGTAGACCTGATCTGGAAACTGCATAATCTCTTAGGGATTGGATGTCTGGGAAGGCTTTAATTCTCCATCACTGATGAAGCTGAGCTTGGCTGGGTAGGAAATTCTTGATTGAAAATGTTTATCTTTAAGAACTTTGATAATAGGAGTCCAGTCCCTTCTTGCTTGTAGTGTCTCTGCCGATAGGTCTGCTGCTATTCTGATTGGTTTTCCCTGGTTAGTAGTCTGACATTTCTCTATGGTTGCCTTGAGGATTTTTTCTTTTGTGCATTTTTTGTGTAGGCAAATTACTATGTGTCTAGGGGTTGGTCTTCTTATTTGATGTCTTGTGGGAGTTCTCTGTATCTCTTGTGCTTGACTGGTCACATCTCTGTTAGAAATTCAGGGTTGCATCTTGTCTTTTGACTCTTATTTGCTCTTTCCATCCATTTCCAAATCCCTGTCATATTCTGGGGCCAGCTGTTGGTGACTTCCAAGTGCTGATTTTTCAGGAGTTTTCTCTTTGTTACACTTGAAATTGCCTGTGGTCTTCCCTTGGCTTTTCCTCATTTGTGAGAGATGTCTTGTTTTTCTTTTTAGTTCTGTTATTCAGTGTCAGTGGGAGAGGTTTCCCTTCTGAGGTTTGCTCATCCCCCTATTCTTCCCTGATCTGAGCTCTGGATTTGTTCTATTTTGAAATAGGATGGTGGATGGGAAGCTTTGCTGTCTCTTGTAGATTTTGAAAGTCAAATAAAGTAGGAGATTGGGCACTGGAATTCAGAAACTGCTTGCAAATTACAATGTTCACTTATTGTAGTATGTGTTTCCTGAGATCCACCTCCCACCACCATTCTATAAGATGATGCAAAACAGAAACAACACAAAAAAATTGAACACACACACACACATGCAGAAATACACAAACTCTCCAAACCAAACAGAAATAACAACAGAGTGAAACCACACATACAACAACAACAAAAAGCAAGAAAACTGAAAACACACTCATACACTTTGCAGTAAATGAATGGAGAAGAAAAACAGAAAGAGCAGGAAAAAATGGAATTCAGATCAATCCTTCACACATATATTGACACACACCTTAATCTATAAAAAGTGAAAATAAAAATCAGAAAACAAAGGAGCAAAAAAAAACTCCCAACAGCAACAAAATTGAAAGTTGAACACTTAATTTTTCACATACACACATAAACAGAAAACAACAAATAAAAGAAGAAAGAAACAGAAAAAGTAAAGTAAAAAATTGGGGAGGTTGCAGATTCAAGCACCCATGTACACATTCATGCACAAAGGAAAAATATTTTAAAAATAGATGAACTAACAAACAAACAGACAAAAAATTTTAAAACTTTTTTTAAAATTTTAAATAAAAACCCCTACTCTCTGTGGCAGACTCTATTTTTCCTCTAACCTGGTGTCTTTTGAAGAGCCACCTCTTTCTCTCTCTCCTCAGTGTCTGGAGCAGGGAAGGAAGAGGGGCAGTGGAGGTGGGTGGGGCTGTAGTCCTCCCCTCCCACTCTTGTATGGTCAGGGAGATCTCCTCTGGTGGAAAGGTGCAGGATTGTCTCTTCCCCAGGTATGTACTCGTGTGGGGTGCCCTAGCCAGGCCTACCCTGGAATGGATTTCTCCTATTGCATCTGATGTCTAGGCTTCACCTAGGTTTGTCCTTCTCAGTCATGGCCCAGCTGTGTGGGTCTGACGTTCAGAGGATAGTTGGGCAGGAGGGGGTTTGGGTCAGCACCAGACTCACCACTGATCTCTTTGGAGCCCTTCTCCACCCTTTTTGGTGCTACTTTTTTTCCCACAGCTGGATCAGGGTAGGAGCTGGATGCCTGGGACTCAACACTCATCAGGTCCTTCTGTAGTCTGTGCTTTCAGGATATTGCCTCTGGGTCACCATCAAACCCTGAGTAGTTGACTGCCTGTCACAGAGACCAGGTCCATTGCTCCATGGCGAGAAAATCATAGCACTTTCCCACCCTGCCTCCAATATGGAGGCGGCGCACATCCCCTTGTCATCTTCAGTGGGACTCTGCCTCTGGGCTCCCTCCACAGCCCTTGTTACCAGTGCCTGGCCAGGCGCTGAAGTGGTGAAGCAAAGCCAGGAGCTAGCAGTCTCTCCTGCTACTGTGGTGAGGCAGAGTCTGGTGTCATAGCCTTTCCCCACTGCTTCTTCACAGGAAAACTTCTGCCTTTTAAAAAAATGACGCTCATCTTCTGTGACCTGGGAGGAGCCAGGGACCAAGCAGAGAAGCTACAACATCAACTATTGCACCAGGGCCCTGGTCACTTGCTCATGGGCCCCCCATTAGTCAGTCTCTCCCAAATTTTTCTTCCCAGGAAGTGTTTTGTTGCTTTAAGGGAAAAAATGGTGCTTGGCTTTTGTGTCCTGGGAATCACCGGACTCCAAACCCAGCAGCTGCAGCACACGCTGCTGCACCAGGAGAGCCCTGGACGCTAGCTCCCGAGCCTTCACTCAGTCACTCAGTCACTCACCTGCACGTACACAAGATTTTCCATATACTCACTCACTCACACCAGAACTCACACAGTCCTACTGGCTTTGCTGTCATCTTCCCAACCACCTCATGAATCCACTTTTACTGGAGATCAGGAAGGCACATGTGGTGATCTGGAACAGGACTCAGGTGCTACCAACTTCTTTGGGAAAATAATAATCCATTAATTTCAAATCTAATAGCATCACATTCATTACACCGTCACAGAATATTGAGAATTTAGTGTGCTCTTACTACTTCTCTACATCCCCCATATTTCCAAGTCTTTTAAAAAATAAGATAGGGAAGTTTAGAACTGGAGGTAATGACTACTGTTTGGCAGAGAGTCTTAATTCTATGTGTACAGAAAATCTCTGAACTAGGAGTTACCATTTCAAGAAATAAATTAACCTCTGAAGGTATGCTGTTTACAGATATTTTAGAATGGAAAGACTGCCACTTATCTTGGTCTATTTTGATGTCTTTCTACCTGAAGCATGAAGATAAAACCAAAGGAGTTGAGTGGTCTCTTCTGAGAAAACTGCTGTCACACACACACACACACACACACACACACACACACATACACACACACACACTGACAAAGTTTACCATCACCAAACTCCTGGTGTATGGTAAACTTCACAGCACAGCAATGAAGAGTCGCTACTGTGACTAGTTATGACTCAGCTATCAGAATGCTTCATTTCTTTATGCTGGTGTAATTCAAGAATGAAGCAATGGCTTAAGCCACTTAAGTGACTAGAAGATTGGTGTTGGTGTAAAGGTCGCTTATGCTTGTACAGATTTAGAAGTAGTTCAGGCCACTGTGTTGGCCTTTAGTACCCCCTCCCCCAGTGACTTGCCCTAATCCAGGGTCCCCAGTTGGAGCCTCGCCTTGTTCTTCTCTCCTGTCCCTTGCAGATCAGCCACAAAGGGCCATCAGAGTGTGTGTTCAGGGAATTCTCATTGAAATGAACACTTCTGCTTCATGCTGGATCTTCCGAGTAAGATTCAGATACTCTGTCATGAGCCAGAATGTGACATTGCCCAACACACAGCTGAGTGAGCTAGAGAAGTCCAGTGAAAAAGCCAGGTGTGTCTGGTGCACCTAACAGACAGTGCTGCAAACCTGATGACAGACAATGGGCCAGGGGCAAGCAGGAGGGCAAGCCAGGGTCAGAAAACTATGACTACTACTATGGCAAGATTGTCCTTCAAGACCCTGAATTTTCCCAATACCTGGGTTTTTCATTTTTAGGGACTATTTTCAGTTTGGAAGAAAAGACTACAAAGGAGCATGGGAATGTGGCAGAGCAAAAAGTAGACACAGACCCCATCAGCCAGGCTGTCACGGCCCTTTGCTGATGTGTTTCATCCTCTGAGACTTCCCACAGATCTTCCTTTGCAATTCATGATAAAAATTAAAAATACATATCTTGAGCAAGTAGGAGGTTGATCCAGTCGGGCTTCTTTGATCTCTTACAGCATGAGTGTAGGCGGAAGCTTTGGCCTTCCACTGACACTTTCCTCCCTTGCCTCATCTGGGCCTAGTGAGAGTCCAAGCCTCTTCTGCATCCTCCACTGTGAAGACAAAGCAAGGTGACATTCAATGTAAGGTGACTTACAGATGTTGGTGAACGATAATGATCAGTTTTAAGAGTAAAATTCTGGTGGATCTAGAGTTTTTCATTTGCAACCTCTTTCTGCCACCTATTATGTGAATAAGAAACATCACATCAGTCATCCTTGCATTTGCAACAAGACCTCAGTGACATCACCCCACATCACAAAGATGTTACAAGAAACTGATAGAATAGAATATAACTTTCAATCATTTATGTTTCTGGGAGCTATAAGTAGCCCAACTTACAAATGAGGTAAGACAAGTTTGGATGAAATAGTAGGCAGTTAGTTGCATTGGCTGAATCGCCATCTAATTAATACAAACAAAAAACTAGCTTTCCTGACTATGGAGCCACTGAGAAGCCGCCTCCTGCTAGGGGCAAGAGTTTCAAGATATTTGGCTGCATTAATACTGGGAAATAAAACCCAATGTAGCAACACTAAAATGTTAAAACTTGGCCCTGCTGCATGTTCCTGACCATCTGTGGTTCCTCTGTGTTCTCTCCAGTAGGAGGAATTGCCCTTATGTTAGGCTGTGCCTTCCAGATACCTTGGAATGCATCTGCTGTCTCCCACTTGCACCGGACAAGAGCAGGGTATGAGGATATACTTGATGCCCAGCCCGGAGAAACTGGTAAACCAGGTGAGGAACACGCATAGGGCCAAGTTTACAGAGTTTATGAGTCTAACTGTTTACTGGCTCTGGGAACCAACTGACTCTGATCTATATGTTTAGAAATAATGTAAAAGACATTCTTATGTAGGTCTTAAAATGTGATTCATACCAAATGAATATTTAAAGGTTTGAAACCTGTGCTAACAAGTTGTTTATAGATTTAGAGCTATCTCTTGTTAACAATATGAGTTAATTTTGCAATTTCTTTTGACTACTCCATTGAGTAGAATGGATTTAATAGTCCAGTGAACTGACAATCAGAGAAAGATACACAATCTTCTTACATGTTAAGACATAATAAGCAAAGTTATTTATGGACTTGAAATTACTGTAAGATATGGGAATAACAGGATAAATCTTAGAGTATAAATAAGAAAGAAATTCATACTCAGGGTCATGAGGAAATTTGGGGGAAGGCATCATGTATTTCCTGATATCCTTATTTTGCATGACTCTTCCCATTCAAGTTGGTGTCTAATTCATTTTCTGAGCTGAAAATGGAAGAATTCAATGGTGCAATTTTAAAATAAATGACCAGTGTGTTAATCAATCTGTCAAATGAACAATCATAGAAGATGAATGAGTTCTAGTGATCCACTAGGAAACACAGTGTCTGTAGATACCAGTATGACATTGTACACCTAAATATTTGCTAAGAGGGAAGGTCTCATGGTAAGTGTCCTTACACACAGACACAAAGCAAAGGTATACAAGGAAACATTGGGGGGTGAAAGATACATTTGTTGCCTTGATTATGGGAATGATATTACAGGTGTGTTCTCTGTCCAAGTTCATCAAATGATGTAAATTAAATATTTGCAGGTTTTTTTGCATATCAGACATACGTCAATAAATCTTTAAAAAAATGGAGGACTCTTTCATTACCTTTGCTATTTTTGCTGATACTTGAATAGAATGTTTTTGAAGCAAGGAAGAGATTATGAGAACCACTTGTTCTGTAAGCATACTCTCTTCTTGGTACCTTCAATTCAGTTTGCTTCATGTGCTCCTATGTGTACTCAGCTGAATATGACTTGGAGACTTATGGCCAATGAGCAATTTTGTAAGTAGATATATCATCATGAGCCTGGAAAATATGCATAGAATGAAAATTGTTTCTAGAGAAATAGCCAGTAGGAAGAGTGGAAAATTATGTAGGAGATTTATTTTACTCAGTAAAAATGTAACTGCATTTAAACAAGCTGTTCCTTATTGTGCTGTAGTCTGGTTGAGCTTAAGGAATTTACCAGACTTTATAATGTGATAAAAACATTAATTTTTTGCTTTAAGAACAAAAATATTTTGCTAACTTTTTCCATAGTATCTTAATATTTTAAAACATGTCTATTTTTTAAAGGACCCAGTAGTGAGAAAGAGAGGTGGCGTGACTAAGAGGAAGAGCAGAGACTTCAGCAGCAAGCCTGGGGGTCCTCACCCTTTTGAGCTGTTGTCGAAGCCACCTAAGGGTGGCTCTGTGACCTTGAGGGACCTCTCGTGATGGACACACCGCAGGTCTACTAATCATTGCTCCTTCTACTCTGTTCACAGGCAAAGTCTACAAAACATCTGTTGGTGGAAGGTGAGTAGAGATGGCAGTGTGATTTTGTCTAAATTAAAATTTTTGCCACTTTCATTTTCCGTCTCTGACCCTGTGATCTTCCCTTTACTGGGGGGACTGCTGTCTTCAATACCCTGAGTCTTTTGAGTCACTTAAGCTAGTTCTTCTATGAAAAGAGGAAACATCCTATATTGGCTGTTTATAATTATGTATTGCTTGATTACTTCATTAGAATTAAGATTACATTCAATTGGATTAAATGCAAATGTTCTGGAAAAGCATTTGAATTTGGGATCTTTTCTTCTTTCACTGTGAAATAATGGAATTTGTCATTGTGGGTGAAAAACATTTCAAGTATTAATAAGAAGGAAAAGAAATGTCCTGGGGAAATAAGAGAATTTAAGCCTTCCTGCTCAAGTGGCACTAAAAATAAGTCTTTAAAAGATGGCAGAATGGACCTTGCTCTTTATTTTTCTGTGGAGCTGCTTTCCTTTTATGGTTCTCTTCTTGTTTGAATACGATGGCATTAAGAAGGAAACCCTGAGGAAACCAGGGAAGATGGTGACTGAGTAAGTCAGACTGTGTGAGTCCTGGTGTGAATGAGTAAGTTTATGGAAAATTTTGTGTTCCTGCTGGTGAGTGAGTGGGCATGTGAGTGGCTGACTGAGTGAGAGCTAGGGAGCTAGCAGCCAGGGCTCTCTTGGTGCAGTGGCTGGTGCTGCAGCTGCTGGGCTTGGACCCTAGTGATTCCTGGGACACAGAAGCTGAGTACCATTTTTAAAAAAAATCAACAAAACCCTTCCTGAGAAGAAAATGCTGGAAGAGACTGATGAAGAGGGAACTCAAGAACAAGTGGCCAGGGCCCTAGTGAAACAGCTGGTGCTGCAGTTTCTCTGCTTGGTCCCTGGTTCTTCCCAGGTCACAGAAGCCGATCATCATTTTTTTTAAATGGACAAAAGTTTTCCTGTGAGAAGTGGCAGGGAGAGAATACTGCCCCAGGCTCTGCTTCACCCCTGCAGCAGGAAAGACTGCTGGTTCCAGGCTTTGTCTCACCACTTAGCACCTGGCAGGGCACTGGCAGCAGGGGCTGTGGAGGGAGTCCAGAAGCAAACTCCCATGGAAGAGGACAAGAGAGGAACCACAAAACCATCCTAGAGGCAGGGAAGGAAAGTGCTCCAACTTTCTCACCATGGAATAATAGACCTGATATCTGTGATTGGTGAATCAACTACTCAGGGACTGATCATGACCCAGAGGCAATGTCCTGAAAGCACAAACTTCGGAAGGAACTGACAAGTGCTGAGTCCCAGGCAACCACCCCTTACCCTGATCCAGTTGCAAGTTAAAGGATATGGTCAGAAAGAAGGAGGAAGAACTCCAAAGAGATCAGTGGTGAGTCGGGGCTGAACCAAACCCCCTCCTCCCCAGCAATCCTCTGAAAGACAAAACTACACAGCGGGGCCATGAGTGAGAGGAACAAACCCAGGTGGAGCCTGGACGTCAGTCACAATAGGAGAACTCCATTCCAAGATAGGCCTGGCTGGGGCACCACACATGAGTACATACCTGGGGAAGAGACAATCCCGCACCTTCCCACCAGAGGAGATTTCCCTGACCATACAAGAGTGGGAAGGGCGGACTATAACCCGACCCACCTCAACTGCCCCTCCTCCTTCCCTGCTCCAGACACTGAGGAGAGAGAAAAAGAGGTGGCTCTGCAGGAAAGACCAGATTAGAGGAAAATTACAGTCTGCCACAAGAGAGCACATTTTTTTATTTTAAATTTTTTAAAAATGTCTTAAAATTTTTTGCCTGTTTATTTGTTAGTTCATCTATTTTTAAAACATTTTTCCTTTGTGCATGAATGTGTATGTGAGAGTTTGATCTGCATCCTCCCAATTTTACTCTTTAGTTTTTCTGTTTTTCTTCTTTTATTTGTTGTTTTCTGTTTATGTGTGTATGTGAATGATTGAGTGTTCATCTTTCTTTTTTTTTTAGAAGGAAATATGTACTTTTATGTACTTTTATTGTATTTTTTGCCAAACAGAAAAATTGAGTTAGGTTTGCTATTCAGAATGACTGACAGAAAGGAAATATGTTTGCTTTGAGTAAGGACATTTAGGTGACATTATTAGTTTCTAAAAAATCCAAAGAAGCTAACATACAGACAACATCAAATAAAAGAATTCTATCCTCTACTCCCTGGCAATATCTCCACTATTGAAATAGGCAAAATGAAGGAGGATGAAAAAAAATCCTACATTTATTTGACTTTAAATAGAATTGGAACAAACCTCGGCTTTTTACCAACGTTGTTAGAGTGGACAGGCTGCTTCAAGTCATCTGTGAAATGGAGATAATCCTTAGTAGAGCAACAGGAGTTTTATAGTGAAGCAGGTTACACAGAACCCAACTGTAGAGAGTGACTGGGCTCTCTGGCTACTAAAGAGTCACAGCAGCTCCTGCCTTTCCTCTCTGAGTATGGGTATTCATCTTTCAATTTTGTTGTTGCTGGTTTGATTTTGCTCTATTGCTATTTTAATTTTTAACATTTTATATTTTAAGGTGTGTGTCAATATATGTATGAGGGATCAATCTGAATTCTACTTTTTTCCTGCTCTTTCTGTTTTTCTTCTCCATTCACTTACTGCTAGGTGCGTATGTGTTTTCAGTTTTCTTTTTTTAGTTGTTGTTGTGTGTTTGGTTTCACTTTGTTGTTATTCTAGTTTGTTTTGGTGAGCATGTGTATGTCTGCGTGTGTTTGTGTTCAATTTTTTTGTGTTGATTTCTATTTTCATCATGCTATGGAGTGGTGGTGGGTAGTGGGTCTCAGGGAACACATTCCACAATAAGTGAACTTTGTAATTTGCAAATAGTTTCTGAATTCTAGTGCCCCATCCCCTATTTTATTTGATTTTCAAAATCTACAAGAGACAGAAAAGCTTCCCAGCCACCATTCTATTTCAAAATTGAACAAATCCAGAGCATGGATCAGGGAAGAATAGAGGGCTGAGCAAACATCAGAAGGGACAGCCTCTCCCATTGACACTGAATAACAGAACTAAAGAGAAAAATAAGAGATCTCTCACAAATGAGGAAAAGCCAAAGGAAGACCTCAGGCAATTTCAAGTGTACCAAAGACAAAAATCCTGAAAACTCAGACCTTGGTGCTAAAACAATGGAAATCACAAACGACTGGTCCCAGAATATGACAAGGATGAGGGAATGAATGGAAAGATTGAATAAGACTCAAGGAAGACAATATGCAACACTGAAAGAACTTGTAACAGAGATTTTTGCAATAAAAAATTTCAACCAGAGATATTTTTAAGCGGGTAAGATGGCGACGGCATAGGTGAACTGGTGAGATTCTCTGAACATGAGTTCCCAAAAAGGCTATTACTTCTCTTCCCCCATCCCCCAGCCCACCACCAACTGTGCTGGTGCCAGGCCCGGGAACTTCAGTCCCACGCAGGGCCAGATATTGCGGTGCCCCTCCCACTGCTGCTGTTCTACTGTGCGTGTGAAAGTCTCCGGTCCCAGCCCCCTCCAGATCCCTCCCCAGCTGCATTGTCTCCAGCCCGGGCACCCAGCACCAAGCCGCCGGTCACACAGGGAGGCTCTGGGTGCCCGCCCCTCAGAGACACCGATCCCATTCCTGGCTGAAGTACTCTGTAGGGGGCCCAGCACCACTCTCGCTGCTCATAGCCTGCCCTTTGGAACTTTGGAGCTCTGGAACTCTGGGTCCACCCTGGCTGAGGCACTCAGCATGAGACCCCAAGCCAGAGGACCCAGACAAGTGGAGAAAAACAGATCTGCTTAAACTTCCTCGCCATTCTCCAGGCAGAGACTTCCATTGCCCTGCCCACTTATCAACAAACTTTACCTCATTTCCTAAGACCAGATATTGCAGCTATTCCACTGCGTGTGGGGGAGTTTTGGGTCCCTGCCCCTCCGGCTCTCTCCCCGGCTGCATTGTCTCCAGCCCAGCACCCAGCACCGCTGGTCACACAGGGAGGCTCTGGGTACCCGCCCCTCAGAGACACCAGTCCCATTCCTCGCTGAAGTACCCTGTGGGGGGGCCCAGAGCCACTCTCGCCACCCACTGCCTGCCCTTTGGAGCTTTGGAGCTCTGGAACTCGGAGCCCACCCTGGCTGAGGCACTCAGTGCGAGACCCCAAGCCAGGGAACCCAGACAAGTGGAGAAAAACAGATCTGGGTAAACTACCTTGCTATTCTCCAGGCAGAGACTTCCATTGCCCCACCCACCTATCAACAAACTTTACCTCAGTTCCTAAGGTAACAGTGCGAAACAGGAGACAAAGTCCCACCCCTACACTGCAACAAAAGACAAAAGGGAGAAGCCAGAATCAGAGATCACAGATTGATCTCTGTCTGATCTAGTCTGATCGCTTATTTTGACTTATGATTTTATCATTGAAACTGTTGGTTTAGATCACATTTGGTGTTTAACTTCTGACTTATACTGTTTCTTGATTTTATTGGCCTGTCTCTGTGTAGCTATCAGTATTCTTTAGGGAATCTTTCTTACCTGTCTTTCTTCACTTCTTCCCAGCCTTGTGTCTCTTTCTCACCTGATAGTTGGTATGTATATCTGTTTTCCCTCTCTCACTTCTCTCTTTCGCTTATTTTGACTTATGATTTTATTATTGTAACTGTTGGTTTAGATCACGTCTGTTGTTTACCTTCTGACTTACACTGTTTCTCGATTTTATTGGCCTGTCTCTGTGTAGCTATCAGTACTCTTTAGGGAATCTTTCTTACATGTCTTTCTTCACCTCTTCCCGGCCCTGTGTCTCTTTCTCACCTGATAGTTGGCATGTATATCTGTTTTTCCTCTCGCACTTCTCTCTTTCTAACTCCCTGTTGACCCCCCCTTCCTCCATTATTTTCCTCTTTTATTTGCCCCCTTTATAAATCTAGGAACCAAGACTGCATACTGCTGAATAGACAGACTGTAAAGCAGAGGGAAAAGTGAACAAAGGCAGAAGATCCTCATAAGGAAGAACAGGTCATTGCAGAAGAGAAATAAAAGCAACCCCACCATCCCTCAAAAACAGAATTGAAGAGGGGGAGGGAAAGAGGGAGAGGGAGAAAAATCTACAGAAATGAAGAAAAACCAAAAGAAGAGCATGGGTGTTTCCCAGACACCTGGGAGAGCAGACACTGAGAAAACTGACTTTGGAATGCAAACAATGAAAAGTCCCCAGAATGAAGGGTCTCAAACTGCAAATGTAGATATCAAAACAATAATGGAGAGATTAAAAAGAATTGAGGAGACACAAGAAGAAACTAGGAAGGAGCTGATATCTGAGATAACAGTAATAAAGAATACTGTGAATGAAATAAATAACAAATTGATAAGCATGGAAAGCAGAATTACCCAAGCAGAAGAAAGAATCTCAGAGCTTGAGGACCAAAATATAGAAATAACCCAAACTCTTAAAAACACAGAAAATAAACTCAAAAAGACAGAACAAAACCTTCAAGAGATGAGTGACTACCTCAAGAGGCCTAACCTAAGAGTAATCGGACTCCCTGAGGCAGAAAGAGAAACAGAGACCACACTGGAACAAACTTTCCATGAGATCGTTCAAGAAAACTTCCCTTATCTAATCAGTGATGCAAAAATTCAAACACAAGAGATTCAGAGAACCCCTGCAAGACAACAAATGAGAAGACCAACTCCTAGACACATAATAATTCACCTAAATAAAGTAGGCACAAAAGAAAAAATCCTAAAGGAAGCAAGAGAAAAAGGCCAGATCACCTACCATAGAAGACCAATCGGAATAGCAGCAGATTTATCTACAGAAACCCTGCAGGCTAGGAGAGCTTGGAGCCCTATCTTCAAAGTCCTAAAAGATAAACAATTTCAACCAAGAATAACCTACCCGGCCAAGCTAAGCTTCATCAGTGAGGGAGAATTAAAATCTTTCCCAGATATCCAATCCCTAAGAACTTATGCTGCCACCAAACCATCTCTACATGAAACACTTAAGAAAGTACTAAACACAGAAGAAAAGGAAAAAAGAACAACGTTCTTCACAAGAGTACAGGGAAAAGAATAAAATATACACGAACCAACCCCAAAACCAAAAGAAAGACAAAAAAAAAGATAAGAAAAAACCAAGTGGAAGAACAACTCAATAAGAACTCCATGATAGGGATGAACTCTCACATTACAATAATTAGTCTGAATGGAATGGACTAAACACACCACTGAAAAGACATAGAATGACAAAATGGATAAAATATCACCAGGCAACAATATACTGCCTTCAAGAGACCCATCTCACTAAAAAGGACATACACAGACTCAACATAAGAGGATGGGAAACAAATTTTCGGGTGAATGGAACACAAAAGAAAGGAGGAGTCACGATCCTAATTTCAGACAAAATACCATTTAAGCTATCAAAAATTTAAAAGGTACAGAGGGCTACTACATAATGATAAAAGGTTCACTCCATCAACAAGAAATATCTATCCTAAACATATATGCACCCAACATAGGTGCACCAACATTCATAAAGCAACTTCTAGGAAAACTAAAGAAAGACATTGACTCTAACATCATAATAACTGGGGACTTTAATACACCACTCACAACCCTAGACAGATCATCAAGACAAAAAATCAGCAAGGAGATCTGGAACCTAAATGAGACTCTGGACCAAATGGACTTAATTGATACCTATAGAACACTCCATTCAAAGACCACAGAATACACATTCTACTCATCACCACATGGAACATATTCTAAGATCTACCACATACTTGGACACAAATCAAGTATAAGCAAATTTAAAAGGACTGAACTTCTACCATGCACCTTCTCGGACCACAGTGGAATAAAAAAAAACATTGACACCAACAAAGTCCCCCCAAAACCCACAAAGACATGGACACTAAATAGCATGATGCTAAACAACTTCTGGGTCAATGATGACATAAAAACAGAGATCAAAAGATACCTGGAAACAAATGAAAATGAAGAAACATCTTACCAAAATCTCTGGGATGCCTTAAAAGCTGTAATAAGAGGGGAATTTATATCCCTACAAACACACATGAGGAAAATGGAAGGAACAGAAATCAACAACATAACAGCCACCTAAAGAAGCTGGAAAAGCAAGACCACAAAAACCCTAATTTCAGCAGAAAAACCAGATCACCAAAATAAAAGCCCAAATCCAGGACATAGAAGACAAAAAGATAATAGAAAAAAAACCAATGAAACAAAAAGCTGGTTCTTTGAAAGAATAAACAAGATTGATGGTCCCCTAGGTAGACTGACCAAGAAAAAAATGAAAAAAAACCAAATAAGCACAATCAGAAACACAAAAGATGAAGTCACATCTGACCCTGAAGAAATACAAAAGATCATTAGAGACTACTACGTACACTTGTTTGGAAACAAACTTGAAAACCTTAGGGAAATGGAGGACTTTCTGACATCACACAACCTACCTAAGTTGGAACAAGAAGAAATTTAGACCCTAAATAAACCAATAACAATCAAAGAAATCGACTACGTAATAAGAAAACTTCCTACAAAAAAAAGCCCTGGACCAGATGGCTTTCCAGCAGAATTCTACAAGACATTTAAGGAGGAGCTGATACCAATCCTACTGAAGGTATTCCAGGCCATTGAAAAAGATGGAACTCTCCTCAAATCATTTTACGAAGCCAACATCACATTGATACCCAAGCCAGGTAAAGATCCAGCAAAGAAAGAGAACTACAGGCCAATATCTTTGATGAACATAGATGCTAAAATTCTCAACAAGATCCTAGCAAACCGGATTCAGCAATACATCTCAAAAATCATCCATCATGACCAAGTAGGCTTCATTCCTGGGATGCAAGGCTGGTTCAACATTCGTAAAACCATAAATGTTATTAAATACATCAACAGATGTCAAAACAAAAACCACATGACTATATCATTAGATACAGAAAAAGCTTTTGATAAAATCCAGCACCTCTTCTTGATAAAAACCCTTGAACATCTTTGCAGATGACATGATTGTATACCTTGAAAACCCAAGAGAATCTGACAAAAACCTCCTTACACTAATAAAGGCCTATGGCAAAGTCTCAGGATACAAAATAAATGTACAAAAGATAATCGCATTTCTCTACACCAATAATAAACAAACAGAAACCCAAATAAAAAACACAATTCCATTGACAATAGCCACAAAAAAAATGAAATACCTTGGCATCTTCCTAACCAGAGACATGAAAGACCTTTACAAGGAAAACTACAAAACACTGCTCAAAGAAATCAAAGTTGACACAAACAAGTGGAAAAATATCCCATGCTCGTGGATCAGAAGAATCAACATTGTGAAGATGTCCATCTTACCTAAGGCAATCTACAAATTTAATGCAATACCCATCAAATTACCAGCAACATTCTTCTCAGACCTAGAAAAAACAATGCAGGAATTCATATGGAAACACAAACGTCCAAGAATAGCCAGAACAATCCTCGGCAAAAAAAAAAAAAACAAAGCAGGTGGTATCACATTACCAGACTTCAAACTTTACTATAAAGCTACAATCATCAAAACAGCTTGGTATTGATATAGAAACAGTCACATAGATCAATGGAATAGAATTGAGATTCCAGAAGCAAAACCTCAATTTCTCAACCAACTCATCTTTGACAAAGCCTCCACCACCTACTACTGGGAAGAGGAGAACCTATTCAGTAAATGGTGCTGGGAAAACTGGCTGTCCACATGCAGAAGATTGAAACAGGACCCCTATCTATCCCCATGCACACAGGTTAATTCCAAATGGATCAGAGACCTAAATGTAAAACCTCAAACCATAAGAACCTTAGAAAATGAAGGAAATACCCTCATGGAAATCGGAACTGGCATCCAAATCCTGAACAAAACCCAAAACCCACAGCTTATAAGAGAGAAAATAGACAAGTGGGACCTTATTAAACTGACAAGCTTCTGCAAAGCCAAAGAAACCATCAAGAGAGCAGGGAGACAACCTACAAACTGGGAAAAAGTATTTGCCAACTCCAGGTCCGACAAAGGCTTAACATCCTGGATCTACAAGGAACTCAAATGTGCTGAAAAGAAAATAACAAACAACCCCATTATAAAATGGGCAAAAGATATGAACAGACACTTCACAAAGGAAGACATCCAAGCAGCCAACAAACACATGAAGAAATGTTCAACCTCACTAATCATCAGGGAGATGCAAATCAAAACCACACTGAGATACCACCTAACCCCAGTCAGAATGGCAATTATCAAGAAGTCAAAAAATAACAGCCGCTGGAGAGGGTGTGGTGAAAAGGGAACACTTCTACACTGTTGGTGGGAGTGTAAACTAGTGCAACCTCTGTGGAAAGCATTGTGGCGATTCCTAAAAGCTCTAAATACCAACCTCCCATATGACCCCGCAATCCCCCTACTGGGAATATGTCCTGAAGAACACAAATCACTCTATAAAAAAGATACCTGCACACGCATGTTTATCGCAGCATTGTTCACAATAGCAAGAACCTGGAAACAGCCATGCTGCCCGTCAAAAGAGGACTGGATTAAAAATATGTGGTACATATACATGATGGAATACTACGCAGCCATAAAAAAGAACAAAATCATGAATTTCGCAGCAACCTGGATGGAACTAGAGTCTATAATACTGAGTGACCTCTCACAGAAACAAAGATCCGAGTATCACATGTTCTCCCTCATATAATGGACCTTAAACATCCAATGCAATACTATATGAAAATGACTGACCATACTGGGAAACTATGGTGGGGGGAGGGAGATGGGATTAACAGTAGCAAATATCTGTCTGGGAATGGGGAAACACCCTATATCAACAGGGTGCCTGAGTGAAATGCAATTGTATACCTAACCCTTAACTGTACCCCACAACTTCATAATAAAAAATTAAAAATTAAAAAATTTTTTTAAAAATTTTAAAAATTTCAACCAGGAAACAAATAACAAGATGACAAGTATGGAAAGCAGAATTAGTCTAGATGAAGAAAGAATCTCAGAATTTGAAGACCAGAACATGGAATTAACCTGATCTATAAAAAACATAGAAAGAAGACACAGAAAGAAAGAACAAAGACTACAAGAGATGTGTGATTATCAAGAGGCTGAGCCTATACCTGACTGGATTCCCAGAAGAAGAAAGGGAAATGGAGAACAACTAGGAGAAAGTATTACAGGAGTTAATCCAAGAAAACTTTCCCCATCTCACCAGAAATGTGACTAGCCAAACACAAGAGATACTGAGAACCTCCTCAAGACATCAAATGAGAAGACAAACTCCTAGACACATAATAATTTGCCTACCCAAAGTAGACTCAAAAGAAAAAATCCTCAAGGCAGCCATAGAGAAAGGTCAGACTACTTACCAGGGAAAACCAATCAAAATAGCAGCAGACCTATTGGCAGAAACGCTACAAGCAAGAAGGGACTGGAGTCCTATATTCAAAGTCCTCAAAGATAAACAATTTCAGGCAAGAATTTCCTACCCATTCAAGCTTAGCTTCATCAGTGATGGAGAATTAAAATCCTTCCCAGACATCCAATCCCTAAGAGGTTATGCAGCTTCCAGACCAGTTCTACAGGAGACACTTTGAAAGGTATGAAGCACAGAAGAAAGAAAAAAAAAAGAACGACCACACACATCCCAAGAGAACAGAAGAACATCAAATCATCAGAGAACAAACCACAACAAGAAACTTGAAAACACACACATACATCAACCCCAAAGTCAAAAGAAAACAAGCAAACAAAGAAAAAACCTCATAAGAACCTCATGAAGGGATAAACATTCACATTTCAATAATCAGCCTGAATATGAATGGACTAAATGCACCAGTGAAAAGACACAGCATGGCAAACTGGATAAGAAACTAAGACCCAATTATCTGCTGCATCCAAGAAACTCATCTCAACACAAGGGACACACACAGATTCAAAGTTAAAGGATGGAAAATGAGATTTCAGGCAAATCAATCACAAAAGAAGGCAGAAGTCATGATCTTAATATCAGACAGAACAACCTTTAAGCTATCAAAAATTTAAATAGATGAAAAAGGAAACTCCCTAATGATAAAAGGTTTAATCCATCAACAAGAAGTATCTATCCCAAACATATATGCACCCAGCACAAGAGTGCCAGCATTTATAAAGCAACTACTATGTAAACTAAAAAAAGATATTGACTCTAACACTATTATGGCGGGGGACTTGAATACCCCACTAACAGCCCTAGATAGATCATCGATGCAAAAAGTCAATAAGGAGATACAGAACCTAAACTTGACACTCAATCAAATGGACTTAATAGATACCTACAGATTTTTCCACCCAACAACCACAAAAAACACATTCTACTCACCACCATGAGGAATGTGCTCCAAGATTGATCACATTCTTGGTCATAAATAAAGCATAAACAAATTCAGTAAGGTTGAGATCTTGCCATGCACCCTCTCAGGTCACAGGGTAATAAAAATAAATATCAACACCAACAAAATTTCCCCAAAGCCCAAAAGGACATGGACACTAAACAGCATGATGCTGAACAACTACTAGGTCAACACTGAAATCAAAGCAGAAATTAAAAGATTCCTGGAAACAAATGAAAATGAAGAAACATCTTACCACAAACTCTGGGATACCATGAAAACCATTCTAAGAGGGGAATTTATATCTCTATGAGCACATATCAAAAAAATGGAAAGATCACAAGTTGAGAGTCTAAGAAATCATCTACGGTAGCTGTAAAGAGAAGACCCACCAAACCCCAACTTTAGCAGAAGAACCCAAATCACCAAATAAGAACCCAAATACAATACAGAGAAGACAGAAACATCATAGGAAACATCAACAACAAAAAAAAAGCTGTTTCTTTGAAAGAATTAACAAGATCCCCTACCCAGAATGACCAAGAAAAAGAGAGAAAAAGTTCAAATAAACACAGTCAGAAATACAAAAGATCAAATTACACTAACCCCAAAGAAATACAAAAGGTTATCAGAGACTGCTATGTACACCTATATGGAAACAAACTTGATAACCTAAATGAAATTGAGGACTCTCTGACATTACACAACCTCCACAAGTTGAAACAAGAAACATTGAGACACTAAATATACCAATAACAACACAGGAAATTGACTCTGTCATATGTAAATTACCTATAAAAAAAAACCTGGACTGGATGACTTTACTGCAGAACTCTACAAAACGTACAAGGAGGAGCTGATACTAACCCTATTGAAAGTATTCCAGGCAATATAGAAAGATGGAACTCTCCCCAAATTATTTTACAAAGCTAACATCACACTGACACCAAAACCAGGTAAAGTACCAACAAAAAAAGAGAACTACAGGCCAATATCCCTTATGAAAATAGATGCAAAACTTCTCAACAAGATTCTAGCAAATTGGATCAAAAGAACATCTCAAAAATCATCCACCATGACCAACAGACTTCACCCCCAGGATGCAAGGCTGGTTCAACATTTGCAAGACTGTAAATGTAATTAAATATATCAATAGATGTAAGTCCATGAACCATATGATTATCTCATTAGATGCAGAAAAAGTTTTTGATAAAATCCAGCATCCCTTCTTGACAAAAATCCTCAAACACCTTGGTATAGAAGGAACATACCTCAAAATAGTAAGTGCCATCTACGATAAACCCACAGCTAACATATTGTTAAATGGACAGAAACTGGAAACATTTCCCCTGAAAACTGGAACAAGGCAAGGCTGTCCCCTTCACCCCTCTTGATCAACATTGTGTTGGAAGTCCTAGCTAGGGCAATTAGACAAGAGAAGAAAATTCTTTTCCAAATAGGAAAAGAGGAAGTCAAGTTATCCCTCTTTGCTGCTGATATGATCCTATACCTTGAAAATCCAAAAGAATCTGTCAGAAATCTGCTTGCACTGATAAGGGACTTTGGCAAAGTCTCAGGGTACAAAATAAAAGTGCAAGAGACAGTTGCATTTCTATACACCAACAAGCAGGCAGAGACCCAAATTGAAAGCACACTCCCATTCACAATAGCCACACACAAAAAATGAAATATCTCAGCGTCTTCATAGCCAGAGAAGTGAAAGACATTTACAAGGGGAACTACAAAACACTGCTCAAAGAAATCCAAGAAGACAAAAACAAATGGAAAAATATTCCCTTCTCATGGATAGGAGGAATCAATATTGTTAAGATATTCATCCTACCAAAAACAATCTACAGATTCAACACAATACCCATTAAGTTGCCAACATCATTCTTCTCAGACCTGGAAATAACAATACGGAAATTCATACAGAAACATAAACAACCACAAATAGTCAAGAAAATCCTTAGCAAAAGAAACAAAGCTGGAGGTATCTCTAGTTCCAGACTTCAAAACAGCCTGGTATTGGTATAAGAACGGGCATATAGACCAATGGAACAGGATAGAGATTCCGGAAGAAAATCCTCAATTTCTCAACCAGTTCATCTTTGACAAAGTCTCCAACAACAGCCACTGGGGAGAGGAGAATCTATTCAGTAAATGGTCCTGGAAAAACTGGCTGATCACCAGCAGAAGATTGAAATAGGAACCCCTACCTATCACCATACAACAATTTACTGAAAATGGATCAAAGACCTAAACCTCAAGCTATAAGATTTTTATAAAATGCAGGAGACATCCTTTGGGAAATTATAACTGGCAACCAATTCCTGATCAGCACACTAAGTACCCATACCATAAGAAATAAGATAGACAAGTGGGACCTCATCAAATTAATGAGCTTCTGCAAAACAAAATAAACCATCAAGAGAGCAGGGAGACAGTCCACAGAATGGAAAATAATATTTGCCAACTGTATATCTGACAAAGGTCAAATATCTAAGACCTACAAGAAACTCAGACATGCTGAAAGGGAGAAAAAAAACCCAGCCCCATTAAAAAATGGGCAAAAGACATGACTAGGCACTTCTTAGAGAAGATATACGGGCAGCCAACAGACACATGAAAAAGTGCTCAGCTTCACTCATCATCAGAGAAATGCAAATCAAAACCACAACCACGTTGAGATTCCACTTAACCCTAGCAAGAATGTCCATCATTAATAAAACAAACAACCACAGATGCTGGTGAGGATGCAGAGAAAAAGGAATGCTTCTACACTGCTGGTGGGAATGCAAACTAGTAAACCTCTTTGGAAGACAGTGTGATGATTTCTGAAAGAACTAGAAATTGACCTTCCTTATGACCCAGCAATTTCCCTATTTGGAATATACCCAGAGGAACTCAAATCATTCTACAAAAAAGATACCTGCTAGAAGGAACTGGAGTCCAATATTCAAAGTCAAAGGTAAACAATTTCAACCAAGAATTTCTTACCCAGCCAAGCTCTGCTTCATCAGCAATGGAGAAATAAAAAATCCCTTCCAGACATCCATTCGCTATGAGATTATGTAGCTTCCAGACCAGCTCTACAGGTGATGCTTAAAAAGGTATTAAGCACAGAAGAAAGAAAAAAAAGGAATGACCAGGCACTTCCCAAGAGAACACTTCCCAAGCAGAACACATAATCAACAGAGAATATATCACAACTGCAAACTTGAAAACACAAACATACATCAACCCAAAAACTAAAAGAAAACAAATAAACAAAGAAAAAACTTTATAAGAACCTCATGACAGGGATAAACAATCACATCTCAATAATCAACCTGAACATGAATAGACTAAATGCACCACCAAAAAGACACAAAATGGCAAACTGGATTTAAAAACCCATGATCCAGTAATTTGCTTCATCCAGGAAACTAATCTCATCACAAGGGTCGCACTCAGACTCAACATTAGGGGATGGAAAATGAGTTACCAGGTGAATGGATCACAAAAGAAGGCAGAAATCATGATCTTAATAACAGACAAAACAACCTTTAAGCTATCAAAAATTTTTAAAGATATGGAAGGACACTGCATAATGATAAAAGAGTCAATCAAAAGGAAACATTTATGTACCCAACACAGGAGCACCAGTGCTTATAATGCAACTACTAAGTAAACTAAAAAAGATATTGACTCTAACAATATTATGGCTGAGAAATTAAATACCCCACTAACAACTCTAGGTAGATCATTGAGGCAAAAATCAACAAAGAGATCTTGAGCCTCAACTTGATGCTGGACCAAATGAAATTAATATGTACCTAAGGAATACTCCACATACAACAACCACAGCATATACATTGTACTCATCACCACATGGAATGTACTCCAAGTTTGAGGACATCTTTGGCATTAAATCAAGCATAAACTAATTTTATAAGATTGAAATACTGCAATTCCCCTTCTCAGACCAAAGTAGAACAGAAATAATATCAGCACCAACAAATTCTCCCAAAATCCACAAAGACATGGACACTAAACTAAGCATAATGACTACTGGGTAAACACAGAAATCAAAACAGAAATTAAAAGATTCCTGGAAACAAGCGAAAATAAAGAAATATCTGACCAAAACATCTGGGATGCTATGAAAGCAGTTCTAAGAGAGAAATTTATATCTCTATGAACATACATCAAGAAAATAGAGAGATTACAGGTTAACTGCCTAAGAAATCACCTAAGAGAGTTGGAAAGACAAGATCACCAAAACACTTTAGCAGAAGAATCCAAATCACCAAAGTAGAAGTCCAAATATGGGACATAGAAGACCAAGAAAAATTAACAAAACAAAAAGCTGATTCTTTGAAAGAATAAACAAGATTAATGAACCCCTAGCTGGAATAACAGAGAAAAATTCCAAATAAACACAATCAGAATTGCAAAAGATCAAATCACAACTGACCCCAAAGAAATACAAATAATTATCAGGGATTACTATGTACACCTGTATGGAAACAAACTTGATAACCTAAATGGAATGGAGGATTTTCTGATATCACACAATCTCCCAAGGCTAAAATAGGAAGACACTGATACACTAAATCGGTGAATAACAACACAGAAAAACTACCTACAAAAAAAAAAGCACTGGACCAGATGACTTTCCAGTAGATTTCTACAAAACCTACACGGAGGAACTGATACCAATATTGTTGGAAGTATTTCAGGCAATACAGAAAGACAGAATTCTCCCCAAGTCATTTTATAAAGTTAACATCACACTGATACCCAAACTGGCCAATATCCCTGATGAACGTAGAGGCAAAAAATTCTCAACAAGATTCTAGCTTTTTGGATCCAACAACACATTTAAAAAATTATCCACCATGACCAAATAGGTCTCATCCCTAGGATGCAGGGCTGATTCAACATCTGCAAGGCCATAAATGTAATTTAATGCATCAACAGATGTAAAAACAAAAACCACATGAATGTATCATTGGATGTAGAAAAAGCTTTTGATAAAATCCAGCATCCCTTCTTGATAAAAAGCCTCAAACACCTAGGTATAGAAGGAACATACCTCAAAATAGTAAGTGCCATCTACAATAAACCCACAGCCAGCCTATTGCTAAATGGATAGAAACTGGAAATATTTCTCTTGAAAACCAAAACAAGACAAGGCTCCTCTCACTCTTCCTGTTCAACATTGTGTTGGAAATCATAGCTAGAGCAATTAGACAGGGGGAGGAAATCGGGGGTATCCAAATAGAAAAAGAGAAAATTAAGTTAACCCTCTTTGCTGATGATATTATCCTATATCTTGAAAACCCAAGAGAATCTGTCAGAAACCTGTTTTCACTGATAAAGGACTTTTTCAAAGTCTCAGGGTACAAAATAAATGTGCAGACGACAGTTGCTCTCTTATACACCAAAAACAAGCAGGTAGAGAAACAAATAAAAAGCATAATTCCATTCACAATAGCAACAACAATAAAAAAAAAAAGAAATACCTCGGCATCTTCCTAACCAGAGAAGTGAAAGAGCTTTACAAGGAAAACAACAAAACACAGCTCAAAGAAATCAAAGAAGAAACAAACAAATGGAAAAATGTTCCATGCTCATGGATAGGAAGAATCAACATTTTAAAGATGTGTATCATACATATACTACCTAATTTTATACATAAACAGTATGAGATAGGTAGTCAGGAATTAGGTTCATCATCTTACAAATGTAAAAGCTGAGATACAGTAAGATTTAAGTGGTTGGTTTTAGGGTCACAAAACCCATTAGGGAAAGAGCCAAAACAGAACAGTCTTCCAATTCTGGATTCTTGTTCTTTATTCTAGCACTTTGAGTTAGAGCATCTGATGCCACTGTTTTTCCATCCAGTTAGGATTGGACAATGGGTCTGGTGTGGATTGAGGTGCACTGAAAGCTTCCTAATTCTCAGGGCACTTTAGCCTAAACTCCATACCCTACTTTACAGATTCTGAGCACATTCATTGCTATTCTGCTGACCTCAAGGGACTCTACTCTCTGAATATTTATAAAGTGTCTATGGACACACAAACAGGTTTGAAACACTAACCAAAATTTCTAGGGAGTAAGTGCAAATGAGACACCCAAAAGCACAGCTGACCTTGACACGGTAGTGCCAGGGACTGGTTGAAAACTCATCAGTCAGACTCTTCTTGTTCAAATCCTGTCTCCATCCAATACTGTGTCATTTGGATTTGGGGTAAATTCTTTAAATCTCCCTGTGCATTCAAAATTCTCACGTGTAAAATGGGCTAATCATAACAATAATGAACAGAAAATAGAAGTCTGAAATGTGAGAACAGAGGCAATATTTGTATATGTAAAGCATTTGGAATGGATCTAGCACCAAGGAAACACTCAGTGAGTTCTAGGTCCCTAATGTTAACAGAGGTTCTTGCTCAAAGTTGGTTTTCAGTCAGTATCTCATAATGGTCCAGTGAGGGAATAAATGAGTAAAGTGCTGATCAACCATATTGTTGCAATGTTTTAGGGAAAATCAGGAGGTCCACTTGAGTCCAGACTAGTTGACCCCCAAGGAAAAGGAATTCACCTTAGCAGAGCTCACCGTGGCTCAGTCATGAAGCAAGGCTGACAGTCCTCAAAGGAGAAGATGAGACAGAGGTGGAGCCTGTGAAAATGACATTTGAGCACCTACAGATGGCTTGTATGCACAGATTCTTTCACAGTGCTCTTCCTGCTGACAAGCACAAAAGACAGACTTTGAAGCCCACAGGAACAGGGACAGAAAGGGAGTGGAAAACTGAACCTGTGAGGCCCTCCGTGTAAGTTAAATGATTTGATTCTGCTTCCTTTCACACTTTCCTAAAAAAAAATATTTTCCCCTCTGTTCTGAACATGTAATAGGTACAGGAGTAGAAAAGTAGTAAAAAGAAAAAAAAACATGAAAGTGAGATTTTTACTAGCAAGATGAGGGGAGAAAATGGAACTTGGGTACTACATGAATTGGATAATCACTTCTAAAAACTCTTGAGAGATGACTGTTTCTCAGTAAATGGGAATGTCATTTCTGCCTCTGGTAAAGATACTTATTTCACTTTGTGTGTATTTCTACACCTAAAGCATGATTTTTGGAGAAATAGGAACTTATATTCCTATCCAAGCCCTGTGATTTCTTGCTAGATAACTTTAATAATTAAAAAATAAATCTTTATCAATAATATGGAATATTAATCTCAATTAAGAGAATTGTTTTGAAGATTTAAATATGAAGTCTTATGAAAGAATTCAGTAATGTACCTGCCCATTTTAAACTCGCGGTGTTAAGATTTCTTTCACTTTTCACAATGAATATCAAATGGGAATTTATATTTTAAGCCCTAGTCAAAAAAATTAAAAACTGGAGACATTCTAAGCTTTTCATTTTTAAAATTTTTATCTTTACTTTATTTAAAAAAAAATTTTACTTTAAAGATGGATACAATTCAGGGTTAGACTTACAAATAGTCATTGTACAGGTAGAGTTTGGGCCTCACTTTGGTCCCCACTTCACCTAGTTTAAGATCAGGTCCTCTAATCGAAGAAATGTGCCCCCTGCCACCAGCAGTTTTCCACCACTGCCAAACCCTTTCTTATAGTATTATGATCATTGTTCAGGGTTCACTTATGACTGAAAACATGTAGAACTCAGGTCTTTGTTTCTGTGATAGACCACTGAATATTATAGACTCTAAATCCATCCAAGGTGCTGCAAATTTCTTAATTTTGTCCCTATTTATGGCTAAATAATATTCCACTGTGCATATGTACCACTTTTAAAAATCGTGGGCAGCACGATTGGTTCCATGTTTTTGCTATTGTGAATAATGTTGCAATAAACATGTGTGTGCAGGTATCTGTTTCATAGAGGAATTTGAGTTCCTTCAGATATATTCCCAGAAGGGGGTTTGCAGGGTTATATGGAAGGTTGATTTTCAGATCTTTTAGGAATTGCCACATTGTTTTCCACAGAGATTGTTCTAGTTTATACTCCCACCAACAGTGTTGAAGTGTTCCCTTTTCTCTGCATCTTTTAGAGCATCTGTTGTTTTTGATTTACTGATGATGACCATACTGACTGGAGTTAGGTGGTAGCTTAGTTTGATTTTAATTTGCATTTTTTGGATGATTAGTGAGGCTGAGCATTTTTTCATGTATCTGTTGGCTGTCGTATGATTTCTTCTGAGAAGTGTCTAGTCATATATTTTGCCCACTTTTTAAAAGGACTGCTTGTTTTCTTCTTTTTGCCACATTTGAGTTCCTTGTAGATTCTAGACGTGAGGTCTTTGTCATATATAAAGTTGTCAAAGCCGGGCTCGGTGGCTCAGCCTGTAATCCCGCGCCTTTGGGAGGCTGAGGTGAGTGGATTGCCTGAGCCCGCGGGTTCGAGACCCGCCTGGGCAGCAAGACCTCATCTCTACAATAAATCAAAAAATCAGCCGGGCGTGGTAGCACATGCCTGTAATTCCGGCTACTCGGAAGGCTGAGGCGGAAGGATCGCCGGAGCCCAGCAGGTGAGGCTGCGGTGGCCGGGAGCGGCCACTGCACTCCAGTCTGGGCGACAGAGTGAGACTCCAACTCAAAAAAAAAAAAAAAAAAAAAAAAAAAAAGTTGTCAAATTTTTTTTCCCATTCTGTGAACTCACTCTCCACTCGCATGATGGTTTCTTTTGCTTTGCATAGTCTTTTCTGTTTGATGAGGTCCCATTTGTCTATCTTATCTCTTACGGCGTGGGTATTTGGGGTTTTGGTCAGAAATTGGTTGCCAGTTCCAATTTCCATAAGAGTGTCTCCTGCATTTTCTAATGTTCTTATAGTTTGAGGTTTTTTTATGTTTAGGTCTTTGATCAATTTAGAATTGATTTCTGTGTATGGTGATAGGTAGGGGTCCTGTTTCAATCTTCTGCATGTGGTCAGCCAGTTTTCCCAGCACCGTTTACTGAATAGGTTCTCCTCTCCCCAGTGGTTGTTAGTGGAGGTTTTGTCAAAGATGAGTTGGTTGAAAAATTGAGGTTTTGCTTCTGGAATCTCTATCCTGTTCCATTAGACTATGTGCCTGTTCTTCCACAAACACTAGGCTGTTCAGATTATTGTCGCCTTATGGTAAAGTTGAAAGCATGGAAGAGTGGTACCTCCCACTTTGTTTCTTTTGCTGAGGATTGTTTTGGCTATTCATGGTCATTGATGTCTCCATATGAATTTCAGCATTGTCGTTTTCAAGTTAGAGAAAAATGATGCTGATAATGTAATGGGTATTGCATTAAATCTGTAGATTGCCTTGGGTAGGTTGGACATCTTAACAATGTTGATGCTTCCAATCCATGAGCCTGGAATGTTTTTCTGTTTTTTGTCAACTTTGATTTCTTTGAGCAGTGTTTTGTAGTTTTCCTTGTAAAGCTCTTTCACTTCTCTGGCTAGGAAGAAACTGAAGTATTTTATCTTTTTTGTGACTATTGTGAATGAGATTGTGCTTTTTATTTGGTTCTCTGCCTATTTCTAGTTGGTGTATACAAATGTGACTGTCTTTTGCACATTGATATTGTGCCCTGAGATGGCCAAAGTTCTTTACCAGTGCAAGAAGGCTTTTTACAGATTCTCTTGGATCTTCGCAGTATAGGATCATCTCGTCAGCAAAGAGAGGTAACTGACTTCCTCTTTTCTGATTTGGATACCTCTGATTTCCTTCTCTTGTCTGATTGCTGTAGTTCGGATTTTCCAACAGTATGTTGAACAGGAGGAGTGAAAGTGGGCAGCCTTGTCTTGTTCTGGTATTCAGGGGAAATGCTTCCAATTTTTGTCAAATTTGACAATATGTTGGCTGTGGATTCATCATAGATGGCTCTTACTATTTTGAGGTATGATCCCTCCATGCCTGGGTGTTCAAGGTTTTTATCAAGAAGGAATGCTGGATTTTATTGAAAGCTTTTTCTGTGTCTAATGATATAATCATGTGATTCCTATTTTACATCTGCTGATGTATTTAATTACATTTATGGTCTTGTGGTTGTTGAACCAGACCTGCATCCTGGGGATGAGGCCTACTTGGTCATGGTGGATGATTTTTTAGATATATTGTTGGATTCAATTTGCTAGAGTCTTGTTGAGTATTTTTGCATCTGTGTTCATCAGGGATATTGGCCTGTAGTTTGGGTATCAGTGTGATGTTAGCTTCATAAAATGATTTGGGGAGAGATCCGTCTTTCTCAATTAATTCCTTGGAATACTTTCAATAGGACTGGTATCAGCTCCTCCTTGTATGTTTTGTAGAACTCTGTTGGAAAGCCTTCTAGTTCAGGAGTTTTTGTGGTTTTTGTTTGTTTGTTTGTTTATGATGGAGTAAATTTCCTGGGTTGCTATTTGTCTATTTAATGTCTCAATTTCTTCTTGTTTCAACCTTGCGAGATTTGTGTGATGTCAGAAAGTCCTCCGTTTCATTTAGGTTTTCTAGTTTGTTTCCACACAAGTGTGCATAGTAATCTCTGATAATTTTTTTTATTTCTTCAGGGTATGTTGTGATTTGATCTTTTGCAATTCTCATTATGCATGTTTGGGCTTTTTCTCTCTTTTCTCTTGGTCAGTCTCGATAGAGGTCTGCCAATCTTGTTTATCCTTTCAAAGAACCAGCATTGGCTGGGTGCCGTGGCTCAAGCCTATAATCCCAGAACTTTGGGAGGCCGAGGCGAGAGGATTACCTGAGCCCACAGGTTCAAGACCACCCTGGGCAACATGGTAAGACCTCATCTCTCCAATAAATAAAAAATTAGCTGGGTGTGGTAGTGCGCGCCTGTAGTTCCAGCTACTTGGAAGGCTGAAGCAGAAGCCTTGCTGGAGCCCAGCAGGTCGAAGCTGCGGTGGCCAGGAGTGTGCCACTGCACTCCAGCCTGGGTGACAGAGTGAGACTCCAACTCAAAAACAAACAAACAAAAAAACAAAGAACTAGCTTTTTGTTTCATTGAAATTTTCATTTTTTCTTTTTTTTTTTCTTTAGGTCTTCCTGCTTCCTGGTGATAATTGAAATGTTTGGGGTTTTCATTTTTGCACTGTCAATATATCTCACTACTAAATTTTTGAAAATGTTTTATTTTAAAGATGTGGGTACAGTTCAGGTTTAGGTGTATGGTATACAAGTGGACATTGTACAAGTAAAGTTTGGGATTCCCTTTCATCCCCACTCTGCCTGATTTGAGATCAGGTGCCTTTATTGATGTTGTGCACCCATCACCACCCTGGCAGCATTCCACTATTGTTCATCCTTTTCTTATAGTATTATGGCAAATGTTCAGTGCCTGCTTGTGACTGAGATCATATGGTACTCTGTTCTTTGTGTCTGTGATACATTACTGAGCATTATGGACTCTAAATCCAACCAAGATGCCGCGAAGTCCATATGTTTGTTTTTTATAGCTGCATAATATTCCATTGTGCATATGTACCACATTTTTTTATCCAGTCCACTTTCAATAGGCGGCACAGTTGGTTCCATGTTTTTGCTATTGTAAATAGTGCAGCAGATTGCTAGGTTATATGGAAGGTCAATTTCTAGTTCTTTTAGAAATTGCCACACTATTTTCCATAGAGGATGAACTAGTTTGGATACTCATCAGCAGTGTAGATGTGTTCCCTTTACTCCACATACTCACCAGCGTCTGTTGTTTGTTTTATTGATGATGGTCATCCTTACAGGGGTTGGGTGGTATCTCAATGTGGTTTTGATTTGTATTTCTCTGATGATTAGTGAGGCTGAACACTTTTTCAGGGGTCTGTTGACTGCTCATATATGCTTTTGAGATGTGTCTATTCATGATTTTTGACCGCTTTTTAATGGGGCTTTTTTTTCCCCTCTCAGTATCTTTGAGGTCCTTGTCAATCCTGTATGTTAGGCCTTTGTCATATGTACAGTTGGCAAATATTTTTCCCATTCTGTGGGCTGTCTCCCTGCTCTCTTGATGGTTTCTTTTGCTTTGCAGAAGCATTTCAGTTTAATGAGGTCCCACTTGTCTATCTTATCTCTTGTGACATGGACATCTGGGTTTTGATCAAGAATTCGTTGTCTACTCTGATTTCTATAAGGGTGTCTCCTGAGTTTTTTACAGCATGAGATTTTACATTTAGGTCTCCGATCCATTTAGAGTTGATTTTTGTGCTCGTTGATAGATAGGAGTCTAGTTTCAATTTCTGCATGTGGTCAGTCAGTTTTTCCAGCACTATTTACTAATTAGTTCTCCACTCCCCAGTGGTTTGTTGGTGGAGGCTTTGTCAAAGATGAAACAGTTGAGAAATTGAATTGAGGTCTTGCTTCCAGAAATTCCATCCTGTCCCATTGGTCCATATGCCTGCTCTTATACCAATACCAAGCTGTTTTGACTATTGTAGCCTTATAATAAAATGTAAAGTCTGGAAGTGTGGTACTTCCTGCTTTGTTTCTTTTGCTAAGGATTGTTTTGGTTATTTGTGGTCATTTATGTTTCCATATGAATTTCTGTATTGTCATTTTCAGGTCTTAGAAGAATGATGTTGGTAATTTAATGAGTAGCGCATTGAATCTGTAGATTATCTTTGGTAGGATGGACATCATTACAATGTTAATTCTTTCTATTCATGAGCAAGAATTATTTTTATATTTGTTTGTGTCTTCTTGAATTACTTTGAGCAGTGTTTTGTAGTTTTCATTGTGAAGGTCTTTCACTTCTCTGGTTTGGAAGAAGCTAAGGAATTTCATATTTTTGTGTGACTATTGTGACTGGGATTGTGATTTTATTTGGTTTTCTGCCTGTTTGTTTTTGGTATATAAGAATGGGATTGTGTTTTTCACATTTATATTGTACCCTGAGACTTCCCAAAGTTCTTTATCAGTGAAAGGAAGTTTTTGACAAATTGTCTTGGATTTTCTTTTTCTTTTTTTTTTGAGTTGGAGTCTCACTCTGTCGCTCCCGGCCACCGCAGCCTCGACCTGCTGGGCTCCAGCGATCCTTCCACCTCAGCCTTCCGAGTAGCCGGAATTACAGGCGCACACTACCACACCTGGCTAATTTTTTTATTTATTGTAGAGTTGAGGTCTCGCCTGCCCAGGCGGGTCTCGAACCCGAGGGCTCAGGCAATCCACTCACGTCAGCCTCCCAAAGGCGCGGGATTACAGGCTGAGCCACCGAGCCCGGCTCCGGATTTTCAAGTTACAGGATCATATCATCAACAAAGAGGGATAACTTAGCTTCCTCTTTTCCTATTTGGATATTACTGATTTCTTTTCTTGTCTAATTGCTTTAGTTAGGACTTCCAACACAATGTTCAACAGAAGGGGTGAGAGTGGACAGCCTTATCTTGTTCCAATTTTTAGGGGAAATGCTTCCAGTTTCTCTCCATTTAGCAATATGTTGACTGTGAGTTTATCATAGATGACACTATTTTGAGGTATGTTCCTTCTGTGTCTAGGACCTTGAGGGTCTTTATCACGAAGGATGCTGGATTTTATTGAACGCTATTTCTGTGTCTAATGATATAATCATGTGGTTCTTGTTTTTACATCTGTTGTATTTAATTACATTTACAGTCCTGTGGATGTTGAACCAGTCTTGCATCCCAGGTATGAAGCCTACTTGGTCATGGTGGATGATTTTTGAGATGTGTTGTTAAACCCAATTTGTGAGAACCTTGCTGAGAATTTTTGCATCCATGCTCATTAATGATATTGGCCTGTAGTTCTCTTTTCTCACTGGATCTTTACCTGCTTTGGTTATCAGTGTGATGTCAGCTTCATAAAACGATTTGGGGAGAATTCTGTCTTTTTCAATTGCCTGGAATCCTTTCAATTGGATCGGTATCAGCAACTCTTTGCATGTTTTGTAGAATTCTGTTGGAAAGTCATCTGGTCCGGTTTTTGTGGGGGTTTTGTTGTTGTTGTTTGGTTTGTTTTTTAGGTAACTTTCTTATGATTGAGTCTATTTCCTGTGTTGTTATTGATCTATTTAGTGTCTCAATGTCTTCTTGTTGCTACCTTGGAGGTTGTATGGTTAGAAAGTCCTCTGTTTCATTTATATCACCATGTTTGTTTCCATGCAGGTGTGCATAGTAATCTCTGATAATCTTTTGTATTCCTTTGGGGGTCAGTTGTGATTTGAACTTGTGTATTTCTGATTGTGTTTATTTGGACTTTTTCACTTTTTTCCTTAAACAGTCTGGCTAGGATTCATTAAATCTTGTTTATCCTTTCAAAGAACCAGCTTTTTAAATATATATACATATTTTTTATTTTAAAATTGTGGGGTACAGTTAAGAGCTAGGTATACAAATATGCATTGTGCAGGTACCCTTGTTGATGAGGTGTGTCCCCGCATCCCTAGACAGATATTGACTACCATTAATCCTACCTCCCTTCCTCTCCCTGCCCCCCCATAGTTTCCCACCACTGTCAATCCTTTTCTTATAGTATTAGGGTAGTTGTTCAAGGCCCACTTATGAGTGAGAACTTGTGATACTCAGATCTTTGTTTCTGGGAGAGATCACTCAGTATTATAAACACTAATCCCATCCAGGTTACTGCGAAATTCATGATTTTGTTCATTTTTATGACTGCGTAATATTCCATTGTGTATATGTACCACATTTTTTAAATCCAGTCCTCTTTTGCTGGACAGCATGGTTGGTTCCATGATCTTGCTATTGTGAACAATGCTGTGATAAACATACATGTGCAGGTATCGTTTTTATAGAGTGATGTGAGTTCTTCAGGGTATATTTCCAGTAGGGGGATTGAGGGTCACATGGAAGGTCAATTTTTAGAGCTTTTAGGAATCAACACACTGATTTCCACAGAGGCTGCATTAGTTTACACTCCCACCAACAGTGTAGAAGTGTTCCCTTTTCACCACATCCTCTCCAGCATCTGCTATTTTTTGAGTTATTGATAATGGCCATTCTAACTGGAGTTAGGTGGTATCTCAGTGTAGTTTTAATTTGCATTTCCTTGGTGACTAATGAGGTTGATCATTTCTTCATGTACCTGTTAACTGTTCATATGTCTTTTGAGAAGTGTCTGTTCATGTCTTTTGCCCACTTTGTAATGGGGTTGTTTGTTTTTTTTCTTTTCAGCACATTTGAGTTCCTTGTAGATCCCAGGTGTTAGGCCTTTGCCAGATATGGAGTTGGCAAATACATTTTCCCAGTCTGTGGGCTGTCTCTGATCTCTTGATGGTTTCTTTGGCTTTGCAGAAGCTTGACTGTTTAATGAGGTCCCACTTGTCTATCTTATCTCTTATGGCCCGCGCATTTCGGTTTTTGCTCAGGAATTGGATGCCAGGTCCAACTTCCATAAGGGTGTGTCTTGCATTTTCTAAAGTTCTTATGAGAACCAGCTTTTTTTTTTTGGTTGTTTTTTTTCTGTGATATTTTTGTTCTCTATGCCCCGTATTTGAGCTCTTACTTTGGTGATCTAGATTCTGCTGCTGATGTTAGAGTTCTGGTGGTCTTGTCTTTCAAGTTCCTTTAGGTAATTTTTTAGACTGTTACTTTTGATCTTTCCATTTTCTTGATGTGCGTTCATAGAGATATAAATTCCTCCTTTAGATATTGTTTCATGGTATGCCAGAGGTTGTGGTAAGATGTTTTTTCTCCTTCATTTCTTTCTAGGGATATTTTGATTTTCGCCTTGATTTCTGTGTTGACCCAGTAGTCATTCAGCATTGTTTAGTGTCTTTCTGGGTTTGGGGGAAATTTTGCTGGTGTTAATATTTATTTTTAATCCACTGTGCTCTGAGAGGATACATGGCAGTATTTTGATCTTAAGAAATTTGTTTATACTTGATTTATGGCCAAGGGTGTGATTGATCTTGGAGTACATTCCATATGGTGATTAGTAGAATGTATAGTCTGTGGTTATTGGGTGTAATGTCTTCTAGGTATCTATTAAGTCCATTTGGTCAAGTGTCAAATTGAGGTTTTGAATCTCTTTGTTGATTTTTTGCCTTGATGATCTAACTAGGGTTGTTAGTGGAGTATTTAAGTCCCCAGTTATAATAGTGTTAGAGTCGACTTTTTTTTTAATTTACTTAGTAGTTGCTTTATAAATGCTCCTGTGTTGGGAGCATGCTTGGTTAGGATGGATATTTCTTGTTGATAGATTGAAACTTTTATAATTATGTGATGTTCTTCCATATCTTTTAAAATTTTTGATAGCTTAAATGTTGTTTTGTCTGATATTAAGGTCATGACTCCTGCTTTCTTTTGTGATCCATTTTCTTGGAAATTCATTTTCCATCCTCTAACTGAGTTTGTTTGTGACTCCTTCTATGGTGAGATGAGTTTCCTGGAAGCAGAAAATTACTGGTTCATGGTTTTTTATCCAATTTGTCATTCTGTTTCTTTTCAGTGATGAATTTAGTCCATTCACATTCAGGCTGATTTTTTGAAATTTGAATGTTGATCCTGGTATGAGGTTCTTATGAAATTTTTTCTTTGTTTTCTTTTAACTTTTTGGTTGATGCATTTGTGTTTTTCAAGTTTGCGGTTGCAATGTATTCTCTGTTGATTCTGTGTTCTGTTCTCTTGGAAAGTGTGTAGTCACTCTTTTTTTTCTTTCTTCTATGCTTAATACCTTTTTAAAGCATTGCCTGTAGAGCTGGTCTGGAAGCTGCATAATCTCTTATAGATTGGATGTCTGGGAGGGATTTTATTTCTCCATCACTGATGCAGCTAGCTTGGCTGAGTAGGAAATTCTTCCTTGAAATTGTTTAACTTTGAGGACTTTGAATATTGTACTCCAGTCCCTTCCAGCTTGTAGTGTTTCTGTCAATAAATCTGCTGCTATTCTGACTGGTTTTCTTCAGTAGGTAATCTGACCTTTCTCTCTTGCTGACTTTAGGATTTTTTATTTTGTACCTTCTTTGTGTAGGCTAATTACTATGTGTCTAGGAGTCAGTCTTCTCATTTGATGTCTTGAGAAGGTTCTCTGTATCTTTGATTGGATAGTCACATCTCTGGTGAGATGGGGAAAGTTTTTTTTGGATAACCTTCTGCAATAATTGCTCCAAGGTGTTCTTCATTTCCCTTCCTTCTGCGATACCAATCAGGCATAGGTTCATCCTCTTGATATAGTAGAACATCATTTGAAGACTTTGTTCTTTCTTTCTGAATGTTCTGCCTATATTTTTTACAGATTGGTTTGATATCATGTTTTGGTCTTCAAGTTCTGAGATTCTTTCTTCTGCTTGATTAATTCTGCTTTTCATGCTGCCATCTTGTTGTTTATTTCTTAGATGAAATTTTTTGTGTCCAAAATCTCTGTTACAAGTTCTTTCAGTGTTGCATCTTATCATTCTTGAGTCTTATTCATTCTTTCCATCCATTCCCTAATCCCTGCTGTATTGCCAGTCATTGGTTACTTCCATTGTTTGGGCAGAGGTCTGATTTTTCAGATGTTTTCTCTTTGTAACACTGGGAATTACTTGGGCTCTTCCCTTGATTTTTCCTCATTTTTGACAGATCTCTTTCTTTTCTCTTTGGTTCTGTTATTCATTGGCAGTGGAAGAGGCTTTCACTTCTGATATTTGCGCAGCCCTCTATTCCCTGATCAGGAATCCAAATTTGTTCTATTCTGAAACAGGACTGTGAGTGTGAAGTTTTGCTGTCTCTTGTTGTTTTTGAGAGTAAAATAATTGGAGGATGGGTAGCTAGATTCAGAAATTACTTGCAAATCACAATGTCCACTGACTGTGGTACAGGTTCCCTGAGACCCATTCCCCACCACCAGTCTATATGGTGATGCATTGAGTATGTGTATATACCCCCTGATTCCAAGATACAGTAACAGCAATGAGGATAACAGAGAAAAGTAGATTGAAATAAGATAGACAAAAATTAAAAAACACAGCAAAACAAAATCAGAAATCAAAACAAAAAATAATTACACACACACACACACACACACACACACACACACACACACTCAACACAGAATGGAAGAAGAAATAAAGAGAGGTGAAAAGAATTTTAAAAATTCAAATTGAACCCTCACACATACATTCACACACACACAATAAACTAAAAAAAGAGAACAAAACAAACTAACAAACAAAAAAACTGAAAGATGAACACTCAATCATTCACATATCCACATAAACAGAAAACAAAAAATGAAAGAAGAAAGAAAAAAAAAAAACTAAGGGGGGGGGGGAAGGATGCAGACCAAACCCTCACATACTCATACATCCACAAAGGAAAAAGATAAAAATTTTAAAACAAAAACCAAACAAACAACAACAATAAAACAAACAAGCAAACAAACAATAAAATCAATCAGCCCTCTTGTGGCAGATTCTATAATTGTTCCTCTCGGCTACTCACAGGAAAGCCCCTCTGCTGCCTTCTGTGGAGCTGTAGTCTCATACACAATCTCCCCAGCAACCTGCTGGAGAAGGAGGAGGAGACAGCAGTGGGGGTGGTGGGACTTCAGTCCTCCCCTCCAACTCTCCTATTTCCAAGGGGACCCCCTCTGGTGGAGAGGTGTGAAACTGTTTTCTCCTTAGGTAATTTCAGAGGGTGCCCCAACCAGGCTTGCCCGAGTAGAGTCCATCTATTGTAGCTGATGTCCAGACTCTGACTGGGTTTGTCCCTCTCAGTGTGTTCAGAGGATTGATGGGGAGGAGGGGGTTGGGTTAGCCCCTGACTCACCACTTATCTCTTTGAGGGAGAGGTCTTCATCATCCTTTTTCTGGTCATATCCTATGTTCCATGACTGAATTAGGGTAGGGAGTGGGGCACCTGAGACTCAGAATTCGTCCTGTCCCTTCGGAGTTTGTGCTTTTGGGATGTTTCCTCTGGGTCACGAGAAGTTAACTCATGAAAAGTTAATCCTCCAGTCAGAGAGATTGAATCTGTTGCTCTATGGTGAGCAAGCCAGAGTACTTTTCTGCCCAGTTTTCAAGGTGGTGGCAGGGTGCCTCTTTTTCTTCTCCAGTGGGGCTCTGCCTCTGGGCTCCCTAGCTGTACTCCCTCCATAGGCCTTGCTGTCAGAGTCTGACCAGGCGCTGCAGTGATGAGGCAGATCCCGGAGGTGGCAATCACTCCCAGCAACTTCTTCCCAGGAAGGGCTTTGCTGATTTTTAAAAAAATATCACTCAGCTTCTGCACCCTAGGAAGTACTAAGGTGCAAGCAGAGCAGCTGCAGCACCAGCTGCTTCACCAGGAGAGCCCTGGCCACTTGCTCCCAAATCCCCACTCAGTCAGCTACTCACACACCCACTTACACACAGATAAGTAGGCAAAATTTTCCATATACACAGTCACTCACATTGGGACTTGCATAGTCTGACTGGCTATGCTGCCCTCTTCCTCCTCCCTTCTATTTTTTTTCTATGATATTTTTGTCTTCTATGCCCTGCATTTGGGCTTTTACTTTAGTAATCTGGATTCTTTTGCTGATGTTAGAGTTTTGGTGGACTTGTCTTTCCAGCTCCCTTAGGTGATTTGTTAGGCTGCTAATTTGTGAGCTTTCCATTTTCTTGATGTGTGTTCACAAATAAATGAATTCCTCTATCAGTACTGTTTTCACAGTATCCCAGAGATTTTGGCAAGATATTTCTTAATTTTCATTTGGTATCAAGAATTTTTTAATTTCTGCTTTGATTTCCATGTTGACCCAGGAGTTGTTCAGTATCATGCTGTTTGGTGTCCAAGCCTTTGTGGGTTTAGGGGTAGCTTTGTGGGGGTTGACATTTATTTTTATTCCATTATGGTCTGAGAAGGTGCATGGCAGTATTTTGATCTTATGCAATTTGTTTATGCTTTATTTATGGGTGAAGATGTGGTTGATCTTGGAGTACGTTTCATATGGTGATGAGCAGAATGTATATTCCATGGTTGTTGAGTGGAGTGTTCTGCAGGTATCTATTAAGTGCATTTGTTCAAGCATCATGTTGAGGTTCCAGATCTCCTTGCTGATTTTTGGTTTTGAAGATCTATCTAGGGTTAATAGTGGAGTATTTAAGTCCCTAGCTATGCTAGTGTTAGAGTGAATATCTTTTTTTAGTTTACCTAAAGGTTGCTTTATAAAGGTTGGTGCTCCTAAGTTGGGTGCATATATGTTTAGGATGGATATTTCTTGTTGATGGATTGAACCTTTTATCATTATGTAGTAATTATTTTTTTTAATTTTTGATAGCTTAAAGTATATTTTGTCTGATATTAAGATTAAACTCCTGCTTTACTTTGTGTTCCATTAACCAGAAAATTTTTTTCCACCCTCTTACTTTGAGTCTGTGAGTGTCCATTCTGGTGAGATGAGACTCCTGAAGACAGCATATTGTTGCATCATGTTTTTTTTTTTAAATGCAGTTTTCCATCCTATGTCTTTTCAGTGGTGCATGTAGTCCATTCATATTCAGGCTAATTATTGAGATGTGAGGGTTTATCACTATCATGAGGTTTTTATAAGGTTTGTTGTTGTTGGTTTGTTTATTTGTTTGTTGGTTTTCTTTTGATTTTGGAATTAATATATGTGTGTTTTTTCAATCTTTTCCCTGCATTCTTTGGGAGAGCATCGTCATTATTTTTTTCTTTCTTCTGTGTTTTTTACTTTCTTAAGTGTTTCCTGTAGAGCTTGTCTGGAAGCAGTGCAAACTCTTAGGGATTGAATGTTTGTGAAGGATTTGAATTCCCCATCGCTGTTGAAGCTTTGCTTAGCTGGGTAGGAAATTCCTGGTTGGAATTGTTTATCTTTGAGAACACTGAAGACTGATGCCAGTCTTTTCCAGCCTATGGTGTTTCTGTAGCTAAGATCGCTGCTCTTCTAATTGCTCTGTCCCAGTGAGGCGTCTGACCTTTTTCTCTTGCTGCCCTTAGGTCTTTTTCTTTTATACCTACTTTGTGTAAGTGAATTACTATCTGTGTAGGAGTTGGCCTTCTCATTTGATGTCTTGCAGGAGTTCTCTGAATCCCTTGTGTTTGAACGATCACATCTCTGATGAAATGAGGGAAGTTTTCCTGGATAATTTCATGGAATGTTTGTTCCAGGGCGGTCTCTTTTTCTCTATCTGCCTCAGGAATGCCAATTAATCATAGGTTCAGCCTCTTGATATAATTGCACATCTCTTGGAGGCTATGTTCCATCTTTTAAAGCTTCTTTTCTATGTTTTTAACATTTGGGGTTAGTTCCAAGATTCTGTCTTCTGCTTACTTAATTCTGCTTTCCTTGCTTGCCAGTTTATTTATTTCATTTATTGCCGTCATCTCAGTTATCAAATCCTCCATTCTTTCCTATTGTCTCTCCTCGTTTCTATCCATTCTCTACAAATCTCTTGATGTCTGTGTTTTTGGTTTGAGACCAGTTGTTCTGGGGTTCTTCATTGTTTGAGTTCCAAAGTCTGTATTCTCAGGTGTTGTTTTCCCAGGTTTCTGTATAGGACCTATGTTCTTCCTTTGATTCTTCATTTGTGATGCCGTTTTACAAGCTTTTGTGATGGTTTTCCTCCCCCCACCCTTCTTTAATTCCATTGTTCGTGATAGGGAAGATAGCTTTCATTTCTGTTTGCTCAAACCCCTATTTTTCGTTACATAGATCCTCTGGATTTGCTCAGTTTTGAAGCCAGACTGGAGACGGGGAGCTGTGCTTTTTGCAGTTTTGAGGTTTGATTAAGGTGTGATGGGGGAGCTGTGGTTCAGAAGCTACCTGTAGATCACAATATCTGCTGACAGTTGTGTGTGCCCCCTGGAATTCACTTCCCACCACCTTACAACCTGTCCATGTGGTGAGGGTGTATGTATGCCTCCTGAATGCAAAAGGAGATAAGAAAAAGGAAAAGAATGGAAAAAGGAAGAAGGGAGATGAAAGGAAGATGAAGAGAGAGGAGACGAGAAAGAAAGCAGACAGGTACACCAACTAACAAACAAACATAAACAAACACAAAAAAAACCCAAAAACATACAAACAAGCAAATGTACAAACAAAAAAAAACCCTGATAATGTACTTGCCCTCAAAAATACCCATATGCAAACAGAGGGACTAAAAAACACCTCCCCCCAAAAATCAAAAACAAAACAAGTACTAAAGCATAAACAAAAACAGAGAAAATAAAAACTCCCATTGTGGCCATTTCTGGAAATTCAGTCTCCTTTCCCAAGGACTGACACTGCTTCTGACAGCAGCTGTGGTAGGGAGTGGGCTCCAGTCTCCAGTCCCTCCCCTCCACTCTCAGTGCAGGCAATGGGGTTTTTCTTAGTGTGGATCAGATGTCTCATGGACTGCTGAGGGAGGAGGGTGAATTAGGTCCATACTCACTTAACTCACCTGTTGCTGCTGCTGCAGCCAATTTACCCACTCAGATCAGAAGTGTCCATGCCTGGTTCAGTGTGGGGGTGAAGCATCCATCTCTCTATGTCTGCTCCTGAAGTTTCCTCTCTGGGTAATTGATGGTCAATTCCAGAGGGTGCAGAGATCGCCTCTGGGTACCAGACTGGAGGCTAAACAGAGCCGGGTAGACCAATGCAGGTCCTGGGACAGAGAAAATGATAGTAGTCCATGTCTTCTCACCAACTGTGGGACTCAGCTCCAGATTTCCTCACCATGCCCTCTCCGTGGTTCCCATTGACAGTGCCCAGCCTGCTGCTGCAGGGGGTGACATGCACCAGGTGCCAGGTGCTGAGGAGAAGCTGACTGCTGCCTCCTCCCAAGAGACCCTTGAGAATGGTTGATGATCCTGCATGCAGGGGTATCCAATCTCTGGGTAGTGGTGGGTTGCAGCCACCTCCAGACATGAGCCCTGGATGCTTGATTCTGAGTCTCCCTGCAGATGGAATTTCACTCACTCAGCTGCACTCACTTACTCATGCAGACTGCCTTTATGGACACTTGCCCTTGCAGAGACTTTTAAACTTTCACCGGTTCGTCATCATCTTGCCTCCTCCCAGCCCCAAACTTTTGTAACTGAGTTCAGACTTACTCTCTGTGAGCTTTATGTAATGGGCTTTTTCCTCTGTTGTAGTGTGTATTGTATTTGCAATTATTTACACGTCTGTGAATAAGTAGGGTACATGAATATGAACTCTAGAACCAGCTGTGGCTGACTAAGCAACACAAGAGTATATGTCTACAGAATATCGATCCCTCTGAAAACTCTACTCGAAGGAAGCAAGGATTATGTTAAGGCACAAACTCACAAATCCAAAGGTACAAAACATGAGAAGTCGCAACAGAATGATGGAAGCCAGAAAACAGAAGAGAATGATAATAGATTTATAAGACTCAAAAATATAAGTTATAAGCCAGAATAGACCTCTTACCCTTCTGAATATATAAAACCTAAAAGCTGAACTCTAGGGGAGACTAGAAAATATTTCTCTGGGGAAAAGCCAGGGGTTGGGTGGGGAAAAAAACAACAACAAATAAACAAAACTAAACATTCTGAGAATTTGAGATTACACAATTGAATGCCCTACCTAGATCATCATAAAATGAAATTTATAGTTAACAAGCTCCAACTGTGTGTGAAGAACTTCCAGTCAGCTTTTTAGTTACCCATTCTTACATGGCAGACAGCCAAGGATGGGCATGTATCCGAGGAAGGTCTCTAATGTGAAGGAAAGCCAAACAAAAAGAAAGAAGCAACTTGGAGAAATTAGAGAAGATTTCATATTGATGAGAACAAAATAGGCTGTTATATATGATAAGGGAAAAGGACATTCAGAAGGAAAAACAATGTTCTTAGAAATTAAAAATGTGTTACAAATATTAAAAACTTAGCAGATGGATTGAAAGATACAGTTGAGAAAATCTTCCAGAAATCAGAGTCAAAAGACTTTCAGTGGAAAGAAACAAAGGCAAGTTATTAAACAATAGTTCCAGAGAGTTTAACAGCCAACTATTACGAGTTTCAAAACAGAAATAAAAAATGTAAAGAAAATGGTATCATCTACGATATATTCAAAAACTCCTACCAGGAATTGAAGAATGCAATGAGAGACTTAAAAAAATTCAGAATTTATTTACAAAAAATAGTGTACTGGCGGTAAGAAAAAAATTGCGTATTTATTCTTACATGTTTAAACCTCAGTTACCTTCAAAGTCCTCTCCACTTGATGAAATATACCCACTGAAACTTGTTTCCATTGCTCAAAACAGTTTTTGAACTTGCCGATCTTGATGCCTTTTAGTGCTTTTGCCGGTTTTTGTTTGTTTGTTTGTTTCACCTCTTCCACACTGATGAAATGTTTCCCTTTGAGGACTTTTTTTCATCAGGGGAAACAAAAAAATGTTGCTCAGGATGAGATTGGGTGAATAGGGAGGGTGGAGCACAGGGATCATGCCTGTTTGGGGTCAAAAACTGCTGAACACTCAGCTTGGTGTGGGCAGGTGTGCTTGTAATTCACCTATTATGACAAACACATTAAAAGGATCTCCTCCCCCCAAAAAATTCACTGAAATCGAACACAGACTCTCACAACAATGCTAGTTGGTCCACTGAGGTCAACGGGTTCCTAGAACACTTATGTAGTACTACAAGGCACCCACCCTCCAAAAAGGTAATTCTGTTGTGGGGGGTTCCCCTCATATAGATGTATAGTCTGAAAGATCCCATGACTGCCTGGTGAAATGGGACAAAAAATAGAAACAAATGAAAGCACATTCTTATGAAATTTAAAAACATGGGGACACAGAGAAGATTCTAAAAGCACCTAGAAAAAGGCAAGACAAAACAAATTTTATAAAAAGGGTTAAAAATCAAAACAGCTATGGTCTTCTCAACATATACACCACAATCTCAAAGATGACTGAACACCACCTTTAAAATTCTGAAGAAGGACTGATCCCAATCTAAAAATCTATACCCAACAAAGTATAAATTATGAATGAAAATAAACACGATAATTTCAGGTATTCAAAAGATTTATCATCTCTCATGAAGCTATCAGAGGATATGACTCTCAAAATGAAAAAGTAATCCAAGAAAAGAAAGATATAGAAACCAAGGAACAGAGAATCCTGGGGAAAATGGTGAGGGCAGCATGACCTGACAACTCTGTATCAGGCCTCTTTAACAAGATCCAGTCTAGATTGGAGAACTTAGAAGGCTTAAGAAGACATGTCTCTGAAAAGATGAAGGTGACAGAATATGTTATATTTTAGGAGATTCTGGCAATTAGGGGAGAGGTCAGGATGCATTAGTGATAATGAAAAGCTAAGCAAACAATAACAAAAATACAATCATTCATCAAGTTAAAAAATCAAGAAAGATTATTTAGTATAGATTGGTATACCACAGATTTCAGCTCTAAAAATATTAAATACTGCTCTAATCAAAAAATATGATTATGTATTGGATATATTTAACTATATTGGAAAAATGATGAATAAATGTATGCATATGTATAAGCAGTGAGAGGCAAGTCAATGGCTAATTTGAAAAAAAATGAAGTGGCACTGTAAGTACAATATTTAGATTTATGAAAGTAGTTGTCGTCATCATCAATCATCATATTGATAATAAAGATAATAATGTGAAAGCCTTTGGGTATCCAGAAATAAGAGATGGGGTATGAACTGGTCATGAAAATACTAGTTCTTAAATGCAGAATTATAGAACTATTTGACTCTAAAATACGTTCATGTGTATGTGTGATTAAAATTAAAGCCGCACTTACAACAGAAGGCTATGGAATCATTTGGAGGGCTAGGGAACCAGGCTAGGAACTGTTCAGAACTACACAGCCAGAACCAATGCCCAAAATCAAGCGTGAAGGAGTATGCTCTGCCACCACCTCCAGACACCAGACTACAGCTCAGCCGCTCATGCTGTGGTGAAGACCATCAGCCAACCTCCGGAGAAAGACCTTGCCACTGCCAAAGAGCTACGTGCAGAAAGAAGCAAGAGGATCAATCACCAGCTGCAAGCTCAAGGACTTTGACTGACTTTGCTAGGTGCACAGTGTATATATTTAAAGAAGAAAAAAGAGAAAGTGCTAAAACACAACGTATTAAATGTCTAGAATAGGCAAATCCATAGAGACGGAAAGTAGATTAGTGGTAGCCTAGACCTGGGGTGAGGAGGGCATTGGAGAGTGGCAGCGATGGGTGTGAGGTTTCCTTGTGGGGTCATGAAAAGACTAAAATTAGATTACAGTGATGGCTACAGACCTATTGTTGGGCATCTTTGCAAAAACCATTGACTTTTATAGCTTCAGCCAGTGAATCTTTTGGAATGTAAATTATATCTCAAAAAATTTTTAAACATGGGGTTGGGCTCGGTGGCTCAGCCTCTGATCCCAGGCTGTAATCTGCCATGGGTTCCAGACCAGCCTGGGCAATTTGGCGAGACCTCGTCTCTACAATAAATCAAAAAATTAGCCCGGCGTGGTAGCACACACTTGTAGTTCTGGCTACTTGGAAGGCTAAGGCACGAGGATCGCCGGAGCCCAGCAGGTTGATGCTGGGGTGGCCGTGAGTGTGCAACTGCCCTCCAGCCTGGGTGACAGAGACTCCAACACACACAAACAAATTAAACATGGATTTTCTTTGATCACAGCACATGATGAGGTAAATCAATCTGGGTAGAAACTGATGATGCTGAGCATTTGCTAATGAATGCATGAGAAAATTCCAGGATGACAGCATCAAAAGGCCATTTGCAATGGGCACTTTAACATATACTTGAAAGGAATCACAGAAATTTGACCAGTAAAGCATTAAAACTGTATGAATGTATATGTATACACATACGCATGCACAGTTCTCAGTATTTCTAGGGGAGTATAACAGTAGTTATCCCTTTGTTTGTTGATCTGTTTAGCTTTTACTATCCTTAACATGAGTAAGGATTTTTGTATTGGGACTGCTTTGTTTCAACCATGTCTACCATCCTCCTAGTTCCAGGACCACTAGAGCCCTAGAGATTGGATCTTGAACCTCTCCCAACACGGCCCCAGAAAGGGCACTTCACCAGCCCTGAGATTCCACGCTGGGCAATGCACATGCCCGGGTGGTCTGTACCCATGTTTGGTCATCTATACTACACTGTCACTTGCATGCTCAATGCCTTGCTGTCCCTAGCTTTCTGCCCCGCCCCCTCAGAAATCCAGGGTAATATCAGCGTTTCCACTTGCCATCACTCACTGCTGCAGCCAGAGTGTCCCTGGAGAATAAACTCACGTTGTCTCCCCTAAGCTGCATTCTCTGCTCCTTGTTCTTGGTCAGCTCCCATTCACTCTTCATCAACTACAGGGAACCCTCACTATGCCCTGCAAATCCCTACTTAATTGCCTCGCCCCCCTCCCAGTTCTCAGCAGAGGGCCAGTTCTTCTAACTCTAAATAAATAAAGATGGATCATTAGCTCCTTCAACCAGCCTCATCCCCCGCTTCCCACCAGCTGAAATGTTTCTACACCCACCATCATCATGGTCAGTCTCCTGCTCAAAGACAGCTGTTCCGCCTTCCACCCTCTGCCTTCCTTCTCTAAGCCTGTGCTTCATCATGACTTCTTCCTGATCCCAAACTGGCCACTTGGAGGCCCAGCATCAAAGGGAAGTGGGATACACTGGACTGGGAGTTGGAAACCCTCCCTTTTCAATGGTCTCTTTTCTGGGTATTTTTAATGTCCTCCGGTCTTTCACATGCTAAAAATACTTTCCACGATTTCACAGTCTCCTCTAGAACTATGTCTCCACCATGTCTCAGTCAAACTCCTCAAAAGCAACCTACAACCCCAGCCTCAACAGCTTCATATCTCAATCATCTTCCAACTCACTCCATACTAGCTTCTGCCCTCCCCATCCAACTGATGCCACTTTTGCCAAGGGTTAGCAGTAACTGCCCATGTGCCACCAGTCCAGCACAGGTCCCATGTTACTGCCCTACTATGTTCAGTACAATCAACCTTGTTCTTTAAAAATAATTAAAACTATTTGTTTTACATTGACATAAAATTGTACATATTCATGGGGTACATAGTGAGGCTGCAATGCATATAATATATAGTGATCAGATCAGGGAAATTAGTATATCCATAATCTCAAACACTCGTGATTTATTTGTGAGGGGAACATTCATTATCTTCCTTCTAGTTGTTTGACACTACATATTATTATTAACTGAGTCTTCTGACAGTGCTATAGAACACAAAACTTGTATCTCCAATCCGGCTATAATTTTGTATCACAAGTCTCTCCCTTCCCCCTTCCAGCTTCTAGTATCTTCTGATCTATACTTTTTACTTCTATGAGATCAACTTTTTTAGCTTCCACATGAGTGAAAATACAGTAAGTAACCTTGTCCCCTACACTCTATCCCCTTAGTTTTTGTGGAAGTCGCAAATTTTCTCATCCATCTCTTCTTATCTAGTGGGTCCTCATCCTTCATCTATGTCTAAAATATCTGTCAATACTATTTTGGCCATCTATTCTCTTTGTACAACTATTAATCAATAACTAGCAACTAAAAGCTGACAATTCTAAAATTTGAATTTGCAACCTAGGCTCTACACCAGCTTCGTCTTGATGTTGTATGATGCCTCATGGACAGCCCTAGCTGGGGACACCAGCAGCCTTACATACAACATGCCCCAAATGGAATCCTGCCCTTGCCGGATTTTATCTTCAGTGACACCATCATACCATCCAGTGTCAATGCTAGGTGCCCTCTTTTAGTCCTCTGCCTCCTTCAATTCCCAATAAGCCTGTAATGTTATTTTTTAGTCCCCTATTGTATTTTCAAATTTGTTCCTTCCTCTCTACCCTCACAAACACTTTCCTGTCTCAAAACTTTATTATTCACTTACGCTTCTAAAATAGCTGCTTAACTCCACGTCACCACACTTCTTTCTGCTTCAAATCTAACTTCAGCACAACTGCTAACTTTAATACATAGTACACATTTGGTCATATCTGCTAATTACTTTTAAAATATGATTTTTCCTACAAAATAATGTTCAAACTGCAACTCCAGCAGACGAGATCCCACAAAAATCTGGAACCTGGCTAGCTTGGCCCTTTCTCTCCAACAGTATTCACTTCTATGCATGCCACCCCCCTCTTGCCCCGTCTCTGGACTTCTACTGTACTTTCTACCTGGGCTTTACTCATTTGTGTTGTGGTACTGCTTGCACATAAAAAGTTTCATAAATATTTATTGGGAAGGAAGGAGAAATAAAAGAAAAAATAAGCTATAAGAACACGTTTCCCCTTCTGCAAATCTGGCTAGCTCGTCCCTTTCACTTTGTATTCAGATCTAGAGTCACCACTTCCTGGAAGCCTTCTTTTATTCCTTCCCTTCCCAAGGCCAATAAGAAACCTTTTTCCTTGCTATTCAAAATTAGTGTCCATAACTCTACCATTGCATGTAGCATGTTATATGGCATTGCAGTAAATAACACCAGATTGTAAATTCATTCGAAGGCAGGGCAACCATGCATTTACAAATATATTACAAATAGGCTCTACACATACAGAAACTTGGCGAATGTTTTGGGAGTCAATCAATTACTAAATTTTGCAAATAATGTCAAGAAAAATGACAAATGAACAGGCTGAAAAGTAATTTCAGCATCTTGACAAGCTTCCCCAGTGCAATGGGCTCTTGGCTTGCTTTGCCCTTTGACCTCAAGCTGGTTCACATTAGAGGACCAAAAAATAAGACTCAGATAAGTGTGCATCATTTATGCACCTATAAAACCTATTAATTTAAAGATTTTAAAAATTCCAGATGAAGTATTTTATAAAATCAAAACAATGGAAAGAGCATAATTTCAACAAGTTAATAGATTTAAGAAATACAATTTGTGACAGTGTGTGTTAGTCATGACGGATTATAGAGATAATAAAATAATGCACGCTTCTAAAGAACAAATCAATGCAATGTCTTCAGGGCTCAGCGTGCCATTTAAGATAACATTATGATCACTGATTTTATTTTTATTGCATTTCCATCATCAAAGAAAATGCCTGTACTTGGTGGATATTCAACACTTTCTCAGCAATTTCACTGCAAGTTAGCATTAAATAATGTGCAGAACAAAAATATTTTTAAACTGTAGTTGTTTTTAATTATTTACTCTAAGATTTCTGTCATGGTTATTACTCTTTCCTAAGTGAGTTAGTATAGAAAAAACAATTTCTAAGGCAATAAAAGAAAATTCTAGTCAGGGAAATTTCCAAAATTCTATTATTTCAGCACTCAAACTGCAGAACAGAATAGATCTTTGCCATCTTTTAAAGATAATCAGAAGTACCTGTGAGCAATCTGAACACACTGTCCTTAAAAGAGTCATATTCTATTAATAGATGATACTCCTTGCTTCAATGGTGGCACAGTGGCCATTTTTTGCATTCTCAATATTTCTGATAGTATTCTCCTTCCCCAGCTTTCAGTCTTTGCTGGCCGTTTTCTGCCTCTCTGTTCATGTAGTGGCTATCTAATCAACTGTCTAGTTCGGGAAGTCACTGTTGGTGCTACCACAGCAAAATAGAAGCAATAAACAGGTGTTAGATAAATGTCAACTTTTGAAGCAAGAAATTTTGATTTGGTAGTTTGCTGAGAATAGCTTGCTCAGAATATGCATTGGCATTTGCTAATGGTGTAAATGTGTCTATTTAACTGGTCTTTTAAAGAAAATTTTATAGAACAATAGAGATCAGGCATCTATGACTGCATCTAAATAATAAATCAGTCTATCCTCATCCTAGATTCTGAGATGAGTCTGTCACAGATGCAAAATTTTATCATTCGATTTGTCTTCTTTCTTTTAATCAGGTCTTTTATCTAACTGTCACGGAATGTGCCTTGAGCTCTGACCATTTTAGGGAGGAACTCAGCATGGATGAAAGGTAAGGTGCAAAGTTTGAAAGACAAAAGACACAGTTAGAGAGGTCAGCAGGATCTCTTAAGCAATGTCAAGGAATTAAGACTTCATCCTAAATGCATAAAATGAATTACCACTATGTAATATAAGATTGTTTAAGAAGGAATAAAATACAAAACTAGAACTTGTTAAAAGGATGTGTTGTTGGTGATTAATTTAAACATATGTACAGCAGGAAATATAAAAAACATATTTATTCATTCAAAAGGCATATATACTTGTGGGCCTACCATAGTCTGCTAGGACTGCAGCAATGCATATTGGTGATGTGATCCCCAGCCTCGCGATTAAATTAAATACACAATCCCAATATGTCAATGAATATATGAAGGGGAAAATAAAGAGTATATGACAACGCTGAAGAAGGCCATTTGACCCCATCTAGGAGGGAGAGCTGTTCAGAGTAGGCTTTCTAAAAAAGGAAGAATAATTTATTTTAATGCATTAATTTAATTTACTGAGGGAAAGTGAAGAGGTATAAGACAGCAGTGAAATGCTCCAGGTAGTTACAACATGCACACGGGCTGTGCACTAGAGAAAATATGGACCATTTTAAGAAGGAATTCAGCACAGATGAAGGGTAGGCGCAAAGGCTGAAAGACAAAAGACACCGAGAGGTCAGCAGGGTCTCTTAGCCGTGTCAAGGAGTTAAGACTTCATCCTCATTGCATAGAATGAATTACCACCACTTTATGTGACCCAAGAGAGGTTGTTTAAGATGGAATGTCAAAAAGATAAGACTTTGTCCTAAAAGTGACATAATTTTTTTATGGACAAAAATCCTGGGATATATTCATGATTTATTAAGATGTCTCTAGACATTTGTGGAATATAACTTGAAAAGAAACAAAACTGTTTATTATTAATGCAGCTAAGAGAAAAGAGGGCCGAGTCCTGGGTAATGTCAGTGGAGTCAGAAAGGAGGTAAAATTGGCAAAGTTCAGGTATTGATTTGGAATGAGGAAGGGGGAACCCATTCCAGGTTGTGGTTTGAGCACATGTCACCAACGTAGGTACCGAACCCAGGTAGACGAGCAGGAAGAGGAAGGACCTTCTGAGCGTGAGATGGAGCGCCCATGGGACATACATACTGTGAAACTCAGCAGATTATCTCAAGCTTCGGAGAATAATTGGGTAGAAGATAAAGATTCTGGGTCAGTACAGAGACGATAAGTATTCCCATGGAGCAAGCCAGAGTGTGTGAAGAGTCAGAAAAAGTTGGTGGGAACACCAAAATATGCAAAGACAGAGGAATAGAAAGGAACACAGGAGGCTGGGCAGGTATGGCCAGAAAGGTACGTGAAAGGGGTATTTTTTTTTCTTTTTCAAGAAGAGAGTAGTCGGAAGTATCAAATACAATTTTTAAAAAATTAAGAAAGATGAAGAGTAGAAATGTGCAGAATTAATAAAACCATGATGCCTTCATAGTTATCCAGCTATATTTTTTTCACTTCCTTAGCACATCAGTCGTCTTCATTTTTCCCTTTTACCCCACCTCTTATCATAATCATCCACTTTATAAAAAACAATACTGTCAAGGCCGGGCTTGGTGGCTCAGCCTGTAATCCCAGCACTTTAAGAAGCCGAAGTAAGTGAATTGCCTAAGCCCATGGGTTCGAGACCAGCCCGAGCAACTTGGTGAGACCTCTTCTCTACAATAAATAAAAAATTAGCCAGGTGTGGCAGCATGCTCCTGTAGTTCCGGCTACTTGGAAGGTTGAAGTGGAAGGATCACCAGAGCCCAGCAGGTCGATGCCAGGGTGGTCATGAGCATGTCACTGCACTCCAACCTGGGCAATAGAGTGAGACTCCAACTCAAAAAAAGAAAGAAAAAGAAAAGAATACTGTCTCAATGTTGTCTTCAGACCCACAGTCACATTCTCTGACCCATAACGTGTCAATCGACGTCAAACATATTTGCCAGAAACATTCTTTCTCACACGTAGGCTCAAATTTTTCTAGTTTTCAAGTTTCTGACTGAAGAAAAAGATGAGTTTAGACTAGTGGAAAATATATTTCATTTGAATTTTAACATAGCTGCCAGTTCAAATGATTTTTGGAATAATTATTTTCACCTATCTTAACAATTTCTCAAGCTGTCAATCAGGACATCAGTGCTATGGAGCAGACAGCCCCCAACAGGGAAAGCAGTCTTCTGAGCCTTCCTGTTTCAGTGCTTTGATGCAACCCCAAGTTTAATACAAGGAATCACACGTCTTAATGAGATGGAGGCTGTTCCCTGATATGTCACCTTCCAGAAACGTTGTGCAAAACCTGCTTAATTGTGATCCATAATTGGCTTTTCAATGGCTTGAACATATTATGACAAACTTCAATCTTTCTATCTCAAATAAAATCCCACTAGAATATTGAGGGGGAAAATAAAGATTACAGCATTTCAGTGGTTCTACCTTGGCTCCAGTGAATAATGATGGCAAAGGTTTGAGTTACAAATGTCTTTGTATATGAGCAAGAGATGCAGACTATAACACTGGATACAGAATACCAAATATAAGGCAAGATTATAGATATGTGAATACATTGGAGACTGATTTAAAAGTTTGAACTGTACTTATTCATGAAACAAAATGTTCTCATATATTTTTCTTATTAATGTCCCTAGCCATATTTGCATATCCAGTTACATGCCAGCCCTTTGTTGTTTAATGATAGAAAATGCATTTAACACACACTGCACAAAAGTGTTTTTCTTTGGTTGCAAAAATCACTTACCAAATTGTGTGGTTAATTTTCATAGTGAACAGTAATTAGACTCAACAACAAAATGCCTCTTGTTGCAGCTAAGAAAAGAAAATGTCCTAATGGATCCACTGTTAAAGCACATTAAATCCTATTTAAATCTCTGTAGTCATTAAATTTTTTGTAAACTTTGTTCTATTTCTGAGCTTTGTCCAAAGGTGACAGGAATGTGAGCTGGAGATATAGACAGATAGAGGGAAAACTTAAGCTTTCCCCTTATACAAAGTTGCCATGCCACCTCAGGAGACTAGGACAGCACCTCTACACAGACTTGGATCATTCACGAGAGTGAAGACCAGGTCAAAGCCAAATGAAATGTTCTTGTCTTTTCAGTATGTTCGAATTATCCCTTTAAGGCACAAAGAGATGATAGGTTAGGATATAGCCATTTCTATAATGCCAGAATTGGATGATTGATTTCATTAGCGCAATATGGGAGTTAAAACAAGCTGCTTGACACCACTCAGTCACGTTTCTATCTGTCTGTCTCATCCTTCCTGTCTTCTTTCTTATATTAGCACATATATGCAAGGTGTTTTGTCATAGCAGGATATTATGGAAGTAGCAGGAATATGTAAAAAATGTATAGAGTAGCAGGAATGCATATGAAACCATAAACAGGAATAAAACCACTTCAACTATGTGACTTCATGAAACTATCACACTATACCCTGATATTTACTGAACATGTTTAACATTTTCCACTGACTTGCTATGGGTCAGAGATATCATAAATTCATCAACACCATCTTTACTGTTTATTTTTTCCAGAAAAACTCATCTGAGATTTGTAAACCAAAGCCAAGCAGGATGTTTTGCTTTTTCTTCTTTCCTCCCTCCCTCTCTCACTCCCTCCTTCTTCCTTCCTTCCATTTTGTCTTGTTTTCAAATAATGGTATGAGTTAGAAACAAATAAAAAGTAGCATGGAATTAGTATTGGTTAGCACTGATGCTTCAATTTGTTTAATATTCATCATACACTCTCTTGAAAAACAGGAGTGCGGGGGGCGATATTTCTTATTACCTGAGTGCTGAGTACCATGCTGCAGGTACTGTTGTCATGGATACAGTTTGCCGAGCTCATACAGACCTTGACTCTCCCGTGTTTACAGGGAATTGAGAGACTGAAGCTGAAGGTTAGACAACAGCGTGTTGTGCCTGCTGGAAGTAGAGCAGGGTGGGTGCGGCAGAACTCTGCGTCCCCTTCTGGGTGTGCTCTGATGAGATTAGAAAAAGTCATCAGTGGTCCATTTATTCTCCACTGCCTTTAGAGGGGCTGAGTGCAGAGGAGAGCGGAGACAGCAGTGCAGGGAACAGCAGATGAAGTCAGTCCATAACCTAGCTAGGCCACTGGGTAGGAACCGAAGTAGGAAGATTATACTCACAGGAATTTAGGAAAATGAACACAGTTTATGAAAATCTCAACTCTGCCAGCTTAAACCACCACAGTTTACATAGACTATAACCTCCTTGAGTTCAGAGACCAGGTTTTATTCATTTCAGAGCTTCCCAAATTACCTAACCACACACTGCACCCAGTAGGTGATCTGTAATTATTTGTTGAATTAAATGTGTGCTTTTCTGCCAGTTTCCTTCGATTTCCTTAATCAAAAAATAAATATTCACTATGCCAAGTGCCTATTGGGAAGAGTGATTTTCAACACAGCTAACCAGCAGAACTCTGGCATCGACCCTTGGAGTGGGTTTGGATGATGACCATGGGTCTAAAGTGGGTCTCAGGGACTGAGCATCCTGAGGGATGGGGGGAGGGCCCAGGCGAGGGGGCTGGGGATGGAGGGCTGGCGCATGGGACTCGGAGCATGAGCTTCTTGCCAGCTGGTACAGATGTGTCGGAATATTTTCTTTTTTTAAAGAAAAAAATTTTAAAGCAAAGTTTATTAGATAAATAAGAGAGAAAAGAAAGGGAGACATGCCAGAGCTGGCATGAGTGAAAGAAACCACGGGAATGTTTTCACAGTTGCTGTGGATGTGTTGTCATGGACTAGCTGAATAGCAGCCCTGCCTGCAGGGTGCTGGGCAGAATCTCCCCATGGGGCATTCGCATCATGAATATTAATGTTTTTAGCAAGAAGCACTGACCTGATCTACCATGTTCATAAATTGGTCTTCTTGAAAATCTCAAATACTTGGCAAAGAGGCATTGAGTGAGCAGAGTTTTAGCTTTTTCAGTTAATCTGATCGTCAAAGAGGACAGCCAACCCAGGGTCCAGTGTGCCACAAGAAGACAGCCCTGTCCTTAGACACTGAGAAGTACCTGGGACTCACAGGATGACATCAGATGGTTGTTATGTCAGGCCGTGGGCGATCAGTGCGACCTGTCTCAAGAGTCAGCCCATACTCTCCCGTTCTGAGTCCCCTTCTTAAAATTAGTATCATCTTGAAGCGTGGCAATGTCTAGAAACCCATGCCAAGCCTGGATAACTGTATAGACCAGGCAAATACCTGCTCTCCGTGTTGGTGCATGTTTTTCTGCCGTGCAGATGAACTTGGTTCAAATACCTGGATGGAGGATCCTTAGAATTGCACACTCATGCTCCTTGCCCAGAGGAACATTTTGGGAGATTTTCTCGATTTTTGCTTAAGGGGAGCAGGCCACAGAAAGTGTTTTGGAATTTATGGACTTTCCTTACATTTTACAGCTTATTTATGTTTTTCAAGAGCCTCCCTTGTGTTATGAGCTGAGTTGTATCTCCTCAAAATACAGATGTTAAAACCCTAACTCCTAGGCCTTCAGAATGTAACTACACCATGACAGGGCCTGTAAAGAGGTAGCTAAGTCAAAATGAGGCCAGGAGGGTGGGCCATCATCCGGTCTGATTAGTGATGTCCTTAAAGGTGAGGAGGCTAGTGCGCAGACATTTCTGAGGGACAACCATGTGAGGACACAGGAGTCAGGTGGCATCTATACACCAAGGAGGGAGGACTCAGAAACCTTTCCAGGCTCTATAACAGTGACAAAATAAACTTTTGTTGTTTCATCCTCCAGTCTGTGGTACCTCCTCATGACAGTCCCAGAAGACCAGCATACTTTGTAAGCTTTCATGTTTGGTCCCATAAAATGTGCCAGAGTAAAAAGGCCAAAGTATCTAGACCCACTTTCTTGTGTTTGCCTCTGTGCAAAGCTTCTTTCTGATGAACATCTTAGGTTTTTCCAGTCTTTTCTGTGGCCAAGCCTCTGTCTGTCCCTCTTATGCCCGCCATCCTAGCCCGTGTCTTATCTGGGACACCTCAGTCCCTTCCATCTTTGAGGTCTAACTGGCAGCCTCCAGACTATCTGTTTTCCCTCTGTCCTTGCCTGGCCTGTTCTGTCTGTCCAGTGGCATGCTATCTGACCTCTCCCGACTATCTTGCACCTCTTCCTGAGTCTTATTTGCATACTGTATGCGTTGTTTATCCCTTATCTAAAATGTTCAGGACCAGAAGTGTTTCACACTTCAGATTTTATTCAAATGTTGGAATATTTGCATATACATATGAGACACTTTGGGGATGGGACTCAAGTCTAAACATGAACTTCATTTATGTTTCTTATACATCTGTCTACATAACATGAAAGAAATTTTATATAATTCTTAAAAAAAATTTTTCATGAACCATTAGAAAGACCCATCATAGCTGGAGGGGGTTGGGAGGGTCCCTTTTCTCTAGACGATGCTGAATAAATGTATGTTGAGGTCAAATGTGGAACTCTGTGCCTCTGGCATCATGTTGACACTTAAAAAGTTTGGGATTTTAGAGCATTTGGATTTCAGATTTTCAGATCAAAGATGTTCTGTACCTACTGCGCAGACTTTTCTCCCTATGGATCCTTCTCTGAGAATTACGAACTCAACTTCTTTTTTAAAATTTCATTTCGTTTCATTTGAGTTGTGGGGTACATGTGAGGATTCGCTACATAAGCAAACTGCTTGCTGGTGAGGTTTGGGCTTCTAACAAGCCCTCTATCCCCTGGCAGTGAACCTGGCACCCAGTGTGAACCCAGCTTCTTAGCACACCCCTTCTCGGGGAATTGGGGAAGCTGGAGAACACCTATTAGCCTCCTTGTCGCTGGAGATCAACCACAAGAAGTTAATGGCTGAAGACTGGGGAAGAATTTTACTGTTCAGTCTCACATTCTACTTTCTCTGCTTAAAAGAGAATATTCTTGATAGTAAAGCTAGAATGTTCACTAGTGTATAATGTGCACAGATAAGTGTGTGGTTTAAAAGCACTTGTGAAATGTCCTGCAGAAGCTCACAGATCCCTGCAAGCATATTTACAGGCCTGAGGTAAAGATAACTGGTACTTCCTATCACTCTCACAGTATCTCCTCAGGTAACTACAGGGGACAGTAAGGCCAGGAGGAACGGGTCTGGCCACCAGAAAATGAGACCTACTCTGGTACTCGAATTACCTCATTGCAAGAGGTCTTTCAAAAATTGTTTTTAAAGACACAGACATCGGAGGTCCATGAGCGACACGTTTGGGAAATTCGGGTAAGGGAAGTTTGTCACATTGTGAACTAGAAAGGGCTGTGCCAGGCAGAACAGGTGCTGCCTTCCTCTAATGAGGCGCTATTCATAAGACTGTATTTTGAAGAAAAACCAAGTTTGTATGGGAGGAAACGAGAAGGCAAACTAATGCTCTTCCGTCAAAAATCAAGTGTTAAAACATTTTAAACAGGACAGCAAAAGAAGAAGCCTGGAAACAAACGGCTACCTGCTCAGATTCTGAAATTGTCTAAAACTACCTACCAAGCTGAAAAAACATACATCCAAAGATGTTCCACGTTGTGTGAAGCTGCAGTTTGCACCAGGAATAACGAAAGCAAGTGCTGAAAGGAGTGCTGCCCAAAGAGCTTCGCCTGCTCCTTCAAGCCATGTTAGAGGAGCTGATTCAGTTCATAACTGCCAGTGTCAGTTGATACAAGGGGAAGAGAGAAAGCAACTAGAAAGACAGGCAGGAAGCAAAGGAATGGAAAAGTGAAAACAAAATAAATGAACAACCATTTGCACTTTTCTGTTTGTTGTAGTTAAAAATTCTATTAGAAATAGAAATCTGTGACAAATATATGTGAAAATCTTTCAATATTAGCCACTTGCTATGGTTCCAAAAACTTAAAAACAAAAATTTACCACAATATTCCTCTTACTCAAAAGAAGAAAAAAGCAAATGAAGCCAAGAAGTAACGATCTAAAATCGATACGTAAAACACCTCCACCTCCATTTAAGATATTCCATTTAGAGTTTTTCTTCCATTGGAGATATGTTTTAATGTTCATGAAAATGAGAATCAAAAGGCTGTGTGTTTCCCTTTATGATTTAACTGCCTGGGAGCTCAGAGCCAAACCTATTATTCTGTTATAAAAATTGTCACTTATTTCTTCCTGGTTGCTTATTGATATTTCAGATACTTTAGGCACTTGTGCTGGTTCAGAGTTTTACTTTTTTTTATAATGTTAGCTTTTTTTATTACAAAAGAAATAACCATGTTGTGTATGTAGTAAAAATCCACAAATAATAGTCACCCATAAATCTATATCCCACCAGCGAAGGCAACCATCCAAACTTTGCTGGCCCCATGCCCTCTGGCAATGTACCCATGCGTGCATATTTGCATCTGTGGAAGCGTGAATGACCATGCTGTGTGGGTGATTCTGTTATCTTTGTTTCACTTTATTGTAAACATTAATTAATGTCAATACATAATCACAGGTGGTATTATAGTGGCTCTTTTAACATTCTATTATATGCAAATATTATGTCTTATTTCACCTAAGTAGTTTCCAATTTTTTGATACTATAAATCATGTATCAAAATGTATCCTTCTTTCTAAATCTTTGCAGCTGTCCACATAAATAGGCCTATAATAAATTTCTAACAATAAAATTGCTGGGTCTAAGCATACTTTCAAAAACAAAAAACAATGGCCAACATTGGTTTGTTATTCAGGATGGTGGCATTCATTTATAGTCTCACACAAGGCAAATATTTTTAAAAGTTCGTTGATTTTCGCTTCACCAACAATGAGGTTGCCTTTTTCCCCCCAATTCGATAGGTTAAAATTATATTCTTTAAAATGTCTCAGACCACGATGAGAGTTGAACAACAGTGCGATAGTTTCCTGGCCTCACCATCCCCTAGTGAGAATGCAGTGAATTGAGGGCACATTCTGTGCCTGCCCCTGCATCTGTACCCACGTCCTCAGCCAGTATCTCCTGAAGATCTTCTCTACACTGCATTTACTTTCACTTTGAGTTTTCAGTCCATGATCATTATTCAGTCTTTCATTTCAGCCTCTTTCCGTTAGCCCCTGATCCACCATACGTACTTCAGTACCCTTCCCACTGTCTTGGGTCCTTTTAGGTATAATAACACAACTCTCATTCACCATCTGCCAGACTTGAAAACAAGCTAACACTCCTGGATGACAGAGCACTACTTGCAATTCTGAGCAGACTAAACATCTCAACAACAATGTGTGACTGTTTTCATCTGTTTCTTTTTTATTATAGATCTGAATGATAGAAAGTCTTCCTGCTGTCAAGTTGCAATGGATTATTAGCCGTTTAATTTTGTTTACGTTCTTAGCCTCATTTGAAATGTATCCTCTTGTATGAAATCTTCCATTCAGCTACGTGGTTGTCCCAACACTTTTTGTTTTCAACAGCTGCATATACCTTTTTTTTGAAGCGTAGTTTACATAAAGTAAAACCCACAAACTAAATGTTCATTCCTATGAGGATGTAAAATATTTTCATTATCACACAGAGTGGCCTTGTTACCCTTTTTAGCCAATCCCCCACTTGCACACACTAGTAATAAGACTTTTTTCATTCTAGGTTCCTTAAGCCTGTCCTGGATCCTAACAAAATTAGAGTCATATAGAATATGTTCTTTTGATGCAGTGAAAATGGTATACGCATCAGCGTGGATATAGAGAAGCTCCCAGGCAGGACTAGTACAGAATTCTCTGCTAACTCAGGTGGGCTGGGGGGTGAATCAGAGCTCTTAGAATTAGAAAAGAACAAGTCAGGTATTGTTTCTTGCACCTGAAGGTCATAGGGCAGATTTATTCCCTCCATAGGTACTCTTGGTTTTTTTGTCCTCCCTATTAATTTTGCTAGTGTTTAGACTAGTTCTCAAACTTGTCTGCATATGGAAAACTTGAAAAAAATGATGATATTTGGTCTTACCTCCCCTAACCACTTCCACCCAAGAATTCCTGATTAATTGCTACAGGGTGTGATGTGAACATTTGAAGTTTAAAAATATCCCCAGGTGAATATAATGCAATCAAACAGGGATTGACAACCATGCTTCAAGTGCATTATTGCTTTCATAAGTTGCAAGGGGTTTCTGTTGAAATCTAGACTTTGATTCAGAAGATCTGGTGCTGAGAAGCTACATCTTGAACCATCTCTGAGGTGATGGCCTTGTTGGTCTTTGAAAAGCAAGGGATATAAGTGTTTTACTGGTACTTTCCTTAGATCCAAGACCTCTTCCAACACCATTGCCACCCTGAAATTCACCCCAAAACTCACACTGATGGATGGCAAGTTTTTTTTTTTTTGGTATTATCTATTTAAATATTGGTTTGTCTTCACCTTTGCTGTTCCCTGTCTCTGGAGAACATCTGTCATCCTACATACTCAGCATTGTAAAATTTATGAGAACCATATTAAAAGTAAGATGCCATCAACTTTGCAATGTTCAGGATTCAGTCCTGATGCTCTTGTCCTGATCCAGCAATTCCTTTATCAGTTCATGCTCCTAATACTAATTCTCCCATTTAGAAACTCACTTCATTTCATCTTTCAATCTCACCTTTAGCCCTGTGCACCCTGCTGAAATGTTGTCTCTTTGTGATTCATGGACCCTCCTTCCCACCACAGATAAATACCTCTATTTTTTTACCCCATCTTCTTAGTGTTTTTTTGTTGTTGTTGCTGTTGTTGTTGTTGTTGTTTGGTCACAGTTTATCCGGGCAGTGCTCCGGCCTGGCTAATCCAGGCCCTGAAGCAGAACCTGAAAAATGAGGATACAAAGATGCATCCCATTTGGAGCTTTCACTTAAAAATCTTAAAGGTAGCAATGAACACAATACTGTTGACTAAGTATGTGTTCCATTATTAGTGGAAAGTTGTCTGGTTTCTAAATTGCTGATGATGCCCACAGGGCAGAGTCATGAAGCTCCTCTTTCTTTCCTGGATTCAGAAATGGTATTGGCCTCCAGCACTACGTGTCCTCAGGGCTCTGTCTTCATTGAATCGTCACCCGAGAACTTGATGTGTAAGAGACTCCTGAAAAGTATGCCTGGACTTCATTAACAAAAATGCTTCCTATTTTTTGGTCACAACTTAATAAAGGAAGTTAAGACAAAGGACTATTTCTCCAGAAATTTTAAGATTTGATAAACATGCACACTATTCTCATTTTAATAAGTTTTATTCTATCTGTTCCCTGAATGTGATGCTCAATATAAACTTGAGAAATGTGTGTGGGTGCCTGTGTGAATGGCCGCAGAGAAAAGTGGAAGTGAAGACACATCCTTCGCATAAGTCTTACGGTGTTTTCCTACTCCAGTTGATGTTTGAAGACTAGAATGAGTCAGGGCAGAGAGCAAGGACACTGCTCCTCCCATTTTCCTTCATCTGATGAAGGTGCCTGACGGCAAACATGAGAAGCAGGTAAATGGGGAGTGTTTCAGTGATACTGTGAGATATGAGCCCCAATAAAGGAAGGGGAAAGGGGACTGTTTTCTGGAGATAAATTTTAAATAGAAAGATTGGAGAAGGCTTCCGTGAAAAGGTGATATCCAAGGCAAGACCAGAAGGTGGTAAGAAAATAGCTATGCCAACATTGGGGTGTTAATTAAATAAGCAGGGGCCTTAGCTTGAAGCTGTTTTCATACTTCCAGTTTCTGTGTTTCTGGTGTGGGAGGAGATTTCTTCTAACAAACAGCTGGGTTTTAGCCAATCACAAAAATATGAATTTCTGCCAGTAGTACCATGCCCAATAAGTCAGATAACCCATCATACCATGCCCAAGCAAGTCAATGCCCCATCACTCCATCACACCATCCATAAAGGACAGATGCTACACCCTAACAGGGCACATGACTATCACACTGTGTCCAAAAAAGGCAGATACCCCATCACACTATGAACAAACAAAGAATATGCCCCACCACCAAATCCAAACAAGGTGAACACCAATTCAAATCATGTCCAAACAAGGCAGATGCCCATCACACTATGCCCACACACTTGTTTGGACAAGACGGATGCCCCACCACACCATGTCGACCAAGGTAGGTGACCATCACGCCATGTCCAAACAAGGTGAATGTCTCATCACACCATGCCCAAACAAAGCAGATGCTCCACATACCGTGACCAAACAAGGAATATGCCCCACAAACCATGTCCCAAGAAGGTGAATACCCCATCACACCATGTTCAAACTAGGCAGATGACCATTACATCATGTCCAAACAAGGCAGACGCCCCCACACACCATGACAAAATAAGGAATATGCCCATCACACCATGCCCAAGCCAAGAATATGCACCCTTACACCATGCCCAAACAAGGAATATGACCCATCACACCATGCCCAAACAAGGTGAGTGCCCCATCTCACCATGCCCAAGCAAGGCAGATGACCATCACATCATATCCAAACAAGGCAGATGCTTCCTCACATCATAACCAAATTAGCCAGACACCAACTGTAGCCAAACCAGTGATTTTTCTACTTTGTTTCTATGTTCAATTTATAAAAGCTTGCTGCTCCATCTTGTGCTCATTTTGCTGGGTGATGCTCTTTGAACCTCTTCTGGGTCTGAGCCATTAATATTATTTTGCTGTTGTTCAAATAAACTCGGTTAAATTTAGTGTCTGAAGCTTATTTTTTAATTGGAGAAGATAATTCTCTGGAAGGAGCAGGAAATACAAAGGCCCTTGGGCGAGTGTTCAGGAAGTGACTAGAAAGGAAGCATAGCTAGAACAAACAGAATATGTGGATGGGGATGGAGGCGGGGTAAGGAAGGTAAGTGGGAGGACCAAGATTGTATGTCCTTTAAGCCATTTATGGATGTGGATCTTGTCAGATGGGCAATCATTGGAGATTTCAGCAGTGAAAGGATGTAATCTGGCTTATTTGTTAATAGGATCATGCTAGCTGTTGTACTAAGAATCAGTTGGAGGGAAGCATGGGTGAAATAAGAAAACCAGCTAAGAGGCCACAACATCATGGGTGTGAGATGCAGGGGTGGTGTGAGTTGTGGCAGTGGCTACAAAGTGCTCAGATGCCTTGGATGTATTTATAATGTAGAGGCCAGGGGATTTTCCCATGAATTGTCAGTAAGAGTGAAACAGAGTAAAGAATTAAGAATGTTTCTGAGATGTTTGACCCAGGCAGTTTCCATTAACTGAGTTGGAAAGGGTTGGCTAGGAGGAGGCTTGCAGAGGAAGAGCATGTTGAGATGCTCATGACATCCACATGTTACATAGGTTGCTATATATACGTGACTGAAACTCATGGGAGGGGTCCACGCTAAAGGTGAGGATGAGGCGATCATCAGAGTATAGACGCCATCTAAAGCCATGAGAACAGATGAGATCATCAAAGGGGACACAGAAGATAAGAGTTCTAAGTACTAAGCCTGGAAGCATTTCAAATTTAAGAGATGGAGGAGATGGGTAGGAGAAATTGGTAAATAAGATATGTGTGTTGTCTTGGAAGCCAAGTTAAAAGAAACACATTTCTATCAAGAAGTAGTTAGCATTAGGGTGAAATATTGTGGATAGGACAAATAAGAAAAACAACTGAAATTTGACCACTGGATTTAGCAATTCAGAGGTCAAACTGTCATCTGAGATGATGGCCAAGATTGAGAAGTCTGGTATATAAAGCTGGGTGTTGACTCTTCCTGAATAGACGTGAACTGTGAAATGTGGGTTTAAAGGATCTTTTTTGATGCTCTAAAATCTTGCTTCTCAAAGTGTGTTCCATAGACCAGCATCATTGGCATCACCTGGATGCTTATTAGGAAAGTAGAATCTCAGACCTCACCCCAGACCTACTGCATCAGAATCTGCATTATAACAAGTTAAGCATGTTCAAGTTTGAGACACACTACTTTCAGACACCTGAGCTGTTCACAGTCCTGCACCCCTGCTGAGGCACCTGGCCTTTGTGCTCACCCTCCTAAAGCTGTGCTTCTCCCAAAGCCTCTGCCGTGACCATTGAGGAAACAAGGAGCTGGGCATGGTGGCTCATGCCTGTAATCTCAACACTTTGAGAGGCAGAGTTGGAAGGATTGTTTGAATCCAGGGGTTCCACATCAGCCGGGGCAGCTTGGCAAGACCTCATCTTTACAATAAAGAAAAATGAACCAGGCGTGGTGGCGCGTACCTGTAGTCCCAGCTACTTGGAAGGTTGAGGTGGCACGAGGCTGCGGTGGCTGTGAACTTGCCACTGCACTGCAGCCTGAGGAACAGAGCGAGACTCCGACTCAAAGAAAAAAAAAGACACAAAGGAGCGGGAAGCCAGCGTTGGTCACCTAGGCCAGGTGGGACTGAAGTTCAAATATTCAAATATCCAAATATCATGATTGGGAGTGGGTCAGGTTTTCACCAAAGAAGATATAAAGAGTCTTTGTTTTGTTTTGTTTTCGGTTAAGTTCACAACTTCCCTGCTTCGGTGGCATACTGCTGTGCAGTCTGTTCCTCCTCACTATGTCACAAGGCCCTATTCACTTGACTTGCACTGAGAATGCTCCACTTCTATTGCCTGTGTTGAGGTATGGTTCTCTGCCTGCTTATTTTCCTGGTAAGGCTCCTGGTTCCCTGCCCTAGGATACCTGTGGCCTAGCAGGGTGTCATCGGATTTATTTCGTGGAATGTTAGTCATTCCTATCGTCCTTGCAAAGGGTTCTACAATGAAATATATTTGAGAAACTCTAAGAGTTTTGCCTCTTCTTAGAGAGTCAAAACACACATTGAAAGGCCCTCTCTGTCCTTAGAAAGAATGTAAGAAGCAGTATCTGGTACTAAGTAGGGTCTTTAAATTCTGTAGAAGTAAATGTTCTGTGGACACACCTTGGGAAATCATGAACTGGTGAGACATTCACCTTAACGAAATTCCTGCTCCACCTTGTTATTGCATGTATGACCTAGGAAGGCAAGGAAGAGCAGCTTATCAACTCAGATGTGAACTGTGCCTCTGAATCTCACAACTCATAATAGCAATCGTGTCACAGTTTAAATGAAGATCCACTCTTTTATTAGAGCTGTTATCACTTTAAAAGTTTTTTGGAATTTTCTACTTTGCTGTGAGTATAAAATACATATGGTGTGAAAATCAGAATAGAGGTTTTAAAACGGAACTACTTTAAACCAGTTTTTTAAATGTAAGCAAAGATTTGTTTAGGGTACAGTACTATGTGTTGATAAGCTCCTTTTTTGCTATAATACGACATACACATATACCTTAATGAAGTATTGATAATATTATATGAGAATTAAAAATTCTGCACAAAAATATATATTTGCCTGAAATAGGATTACCATATATGCTGATTCAAAGTGAAGAAGAAGGAATGCTTGTTTTACTAAAAGATGATGCTAATTACATACAAAATATCAATATCATCCAAAAGGCCTTCATATTTATATATACATAAATCTAGAATTTAAAGATTAAAAGAAATAGTAACAATGAAATCTGTAGTAAGATATTTTTTCTTTTTTATTTCTCTTTTTCTATTTTAGAGTTTTGTCTAATTCAATCTTTCTTTTACTTTTAATTCGAATCGTTTCCACTTCTATACCTAAGTGCAATTTTTAAAACGGTTACAGAAAATGTCATGAGCATTGATAATCTAATGCTCTTTCTCTGCTGCATCTTTATGAATGGGAATTGTAAGGATTACTAAATTTTAGAGAGCTTGATAGAGCCAGATTTTATGAGATCCACTGAGTGATTTAGTCCTGTTTAGCAATTGCTTATATTGGAAATAGTTCTGGAGGCAATACTGTGTGGTGAATATTATTTCCTTAGGTTTCTCTGTTAGTATCTTTTTAGTTAATATCAACTTTCAAAAGATGCTTTTTAAAAGATGTTTACCTGTTTAACAAGACCAAGACTCTGAAGAAATGGCAGATTGTAGGAACTGTACAAGATGGGCTCAGAACAATCTTGTTATTCAAATAGAAGAGAATACTCATTAAAAAAAAATCAAGAGTCTTAAAGAAGCTTCCACTGGCTAAAAATGAGACAATTTGAGAATCAATAAGAATAATTACTGTAATTGAATGAAACATATCAGATTTGTTTAAATCCATGAGTTCACAATGATACTGAAAATAATAAAACATTATATCAGTAAATATCAAAGGATGTTATTGAAGAGTGGTAAGCAAAAGGGAAGATCCAGGGCCTATTCAGACTTTCTTGTACAAACTGCAATCATAAGTGAACAGATATCTCAATTAACTCTTTCTTCATGGTAACATTTCAGTCAATAAATGAGGACGTAATTGCAGAGCTGCAATATCACCACTTTGCAGTTCTGAATTAATCTAAGCATTGGTCACCAATAGCTACTAAAAAATCACCAAAAGGAGGATGACTAGACACTATATAACTTCTGATGGAAGAATAAATGATCTTATCAAAATAGTCAATGAATCTACATCAAGATGCCAAATCCATCCATCAATTATCAGGAAAAACAGGAGAGGAACATACAACTTTACAGGACAAATAACTTGTTTTCTTCAAAACATAAATTGCAAAAAAAAAACAAAAACAACAAACAAATGGAGGGGGAATATTGATAAAAAAGAGACTTAAAAGATACCAAGTTAATATAATTTGCATATCTTATTTACCTCTCTATTTAGAAAACTGAAAATATGATCAACCGATAATTGAAAATTTGAAGAGTAACTGGATATTAGGTGATATTAAACACTATTTTAAACTCTTTGATGTGATCATAGTATTTTGGTTATTTTTAAAACCCTATCTTTCAGAGTTACAAACTGAAATATTTATAAAACAATAAAATAACACAATGTCAGAGATTTGCTGTATAATAGTGTGAGGTGAAAAGTAATTATGAATAAAAATGAAACCAGACTATGAGTTCATAATTATTGAAGTTACTTATTGAGTGCATGGGGATTCATGAGACTAGTCTGTCTCTTAAATAAGCTTGCAATTTTTCACAGTAAAAAGTTTGAAGATATATTATGTTATATCATTTGTCAACTTTTTCAATATTAAAGCAATAACATGCAATTTTGAAGAAAATTGCAGGGCCGGGCTCGGTGGCTCAGCCTGTAATCCCAGCACTTTGGGAGGCCGAGGTGAGTGGACTGCCTGAGCCCACGGGTTCAAGACCCACCTGGGCAACTTGACGAGACCTCATCTCTACAATAAATCAAAAATTAGCCGGGCGTGGTAACATGTGCCTGTAGTTCCAGCTACTTGGAAGGCTGAGGTGGAAGGATCTCCAGAGCCCAGCAGGTCGAGGCTGCGGTGGCCGGGAGCAGCCACTGCACTCCAGTCTGGACGACAGAGTGAGACTCCAACTCAAAAAAAAAAAAGAAAATTGCAGAACATCTTGTTTTAAAACATTATTGGCAAATGAATTTATTAGAAAAAATATCAGTGAAATAGTATTTAGACATAGATATGACTTAAAATGTTTTAAAGTTTAAAACTATATCCTAAGAATAATTATTTAATTTATGTTTTAATCCTCAGAGAATAACTATAAAGCTTTTTAAAATATTTTTGCTTTAATGTTTATAAATATATGTTATTTGGACATAGTTTATTATTGAAAATAGTTTTAGAGATAAATGTAAGTTCACTCATATAATAAAACGGATTTTTCAGCCAACACATATATATTTCCTTATATGTATCACTTAGTCATTTTAAACATCACTTTTCACCCTCTAAGTTTTCCCAAATGTGCACTATGGTCTTCCCACCTTCAGTGTAGTTTTCTCATGTTTTATGCTTCTTGCACCTACTAAGGCATGAAAAATCAGTTAAATGACAAATCGTCTATTGGGTATCTTTACCCTACAACCTATAACAATATTTCACAGTTTAAGACCTGCTCTTTTAGTATATATATTATCCCTTAAAAAGCATCACAGAATCTGTTACTTCCATGTGAGTATAAATGAGATGGATCATGTCTCCAGGCCTCCTCTTCTCCTGCAGAGCCTCCAAGCAGGGATTAGAAAGGATGAGGACATTGAAGGAAGAGAAGCTCCTCATCCTGGGACCTCTCACTGCTGATCACCCTCCACTCCTTCGCTCTTGCAGTGAGAATTTTACCACAGGAGAAACATACCACCTTAGCATCAGAGCAGACTGGACTCACCTCTATGTCATATTGGTTAAAAACAATACAAAATCAGCAGAACAAACAGACAAGGCACACCCTCTGTCTCCACTAAAGCACAACATTATCTGTCTTGTTCCTGCTGCATCCTCCCACAACGAATGAAACGTTAGAACTCAAGAAATATCTCTTTCTCTGATTACTACACTCTTCCTGGCAGGAGTGGGTGGGAGTCTCACCCCTTCCTGTCTCAGGCTGCTTGCTGGGGGTCAATGGTAGCCATCAGAGTTAATATCCATTTTCTTCAGAACTTAAGGACTATTTTGCATGTCAGATTTGTGGAAGCATATGTTCAATAGAAAAGTATATTAGAATTCTGTTTGATAATCTCATTGCACCTTGTGCATATGTCTTGAAGCCACCAGCAATGGGGTTTCCTTTACATTTTGTAGTCCAGAGGTGTATGTGGTTATGCTTGTTTTGTGTGTATGTGTGTGTTTAACAATTGTTGTATGGTTTAACAGAGATATATTCACTATCTTGCAAAAGACACACTGTAAAACAACTGTGTTAAGTCTTGCTATGAAGCCAGAATATTAATAGTGTATCACAGCAAAATCCTTTAAACACCACTGCATCTACTCCTGTAGATTTCTGGGCAATGATGGTTTGTAGCTCCCATTCCTATCCCATATTTATGTTGCATAAATCCCTTAACCAGGGGGTAAGTAAATTCTTGTATTCAGTTATCAGCTGATAGGCACTATATTCTGTGTGTAATACATATGTATTTGTATAACTTATATGTATATTTCATTGGAGAAAAATGAGAGCCATAGAGTTTTTTTAAAAACATGATAAGTTGAATTGCAAGTCCATGCCCTTCCCACCCTACCATGCTGCCTCCCCTGGGCGTGGTCCATATTCCTTTTCCAGGTATAAAACAACACTCCTACAGCCAGAGTGAGTCCCCACCCTGTATCAAGAGCCAGGTCACACCTAAGTAGCAAAAAAATTATCAAGCAGGTAGCAGGTCCTACAATCTCTCCTGCACAGCCAGACGAATGTTCAGACCAGCTGCAGCCCCAAGGGCACATCACTGTCACAATTAATTCTTGCACTGCATTCCAAGCCATACGTGGTCTACCTGCACCTCTTGACAGCTCATCTAGCTCCAAATTAAATCATTGCTTCATATTGTTGCATCTCACTGACTCTCCTATTTTTACCCTACTAATTGATTGCTGACTCCAGGAAGAAAGAAGGGAGGGAGGAAAGAGACAATCTAAAATCTAACTTGGCCTAGAGTTAGAAAATCAGGGGAAATATGAATTACTTCATTATCAAATATAATACTAGCTTTTTGTGGATGACTTTTGTCAGATTAAGGAAATTCCCTCCCATGTTTAGCTTTCTGAGAGATTTTATCATGAATAAAACTTAAACATGGTCAACTTTTTGTTCATCAATATGATCATTTAGTTTTTGTTTTTTATTATGGTAATAAAGTAAATTTCAATAATTTATTTTTAAATGATAGATGAACCATGTATATCTTGATAAATGCTACTTGGTCAGCATGTATTGTCATTGCAATACATCGTGTGATGTAATTTACTATAACTTTGTTAATTAAAAAGAGGAATATCTGTGTTTAATTTTTATTCTTGCAATATCTTTTTGAAGTTTTGGGATCAGGGTTAACTTTGCTTGAAGGTGGGAAGTTTTCCCCACTCCTCTTTTGTATTGAAGGATTTTGTGTAAGATTGATATCAACTCTTTTTTTTTTTGAGTTGAAGTCTCACTCAGACTGGAGTACAGTGGCATGCTCCTGGCCATTGCAGCCTCTACCTGCTGGGCTTCGGTGATTCTTCTGCCTCAGCCTTCCAAGTAGCCTGAACTATAGGTGCACACTACCACTCCTGGCTAATTTTTTATTTATTGTCGAGACAAGGTCTCTCCAAGTTGCCTGGGTGGATCTCAAACCCACAGCCTCAGGCAATTCACTCACGTCGGCCTCCCAAAGTGCTGAGATTACAGGCTGAGCCACCAAGCCTGGCCAACTCTTTCTTAAATGACTGACAAAATACAACAGTAAAATCATTTGGATTGCAAGTTTTCTTTGTGTAAAATTTTTTATTATAAATTTGATTCCTTTGATAGATATAAGGTGATTCAGGTTTATATTGTTTTCTGGTGACAGTCAGGTAAGCTGTGCTTTTCAAGGAATTCACCCATTTTATTAAGTTGTCATATTTACTGGCAAAACATAGTTCGTAACAATAAACAATAACTATAGGATCTGTAGTGATAGCTCCTCTTTTGTTCCTATTTTAAATATCATTTTTCCTATTTTTTTTTCCTAACCCAAGGTCAAGCAGGTATACTCTTATTTTCTTTTAGAAGTTTTATAGTTCTATGTCTTTCTCTACAGTCCAGTTTGAGTTTTGTAGTTTTTAACATTCATACTATGATAACATTTTGTTAGATATATTTCTCAGTACTTAGGTTTTTGTGATATTGTTTTTGTAAGTTTCAAATTTTAATAGATATGTAAGAATATTATTATTGAGTTTTATATATTGATATTGTTTCCTGCAATTTTGCTAAATTCTGTTATCAGTTGTAAAAGATTTTTGTAGAGTTTTGGGGATTTTATAAATAGACAATGACATCATATATAAACAGAGGCAGGTTTTTTGTTTGTTTCTTCCAAATTATAGGTATTTATTTACTTATTTATTGTTTATTTCCTGTTGCATTGACTTAGATTTCCTATATTGAATAGGAATGGTGAGAAAGGACATGCTTGTCGTGTTCTTAATCTTAGGGAGAAAGCATTGATGCTCTTGTTATTACATAATATGTTAACTCTGGTTCTTTATTATAAGTTCTCTTTTTTCTAGGTTTTTTTTTTTTATGAGTTGGAGTCTCACTCTGTTACCCAGACTGGAGTGCAGTGGCCACTCCCGGCCACCACAGCCTCAACCTGCTGGGCTCCAGCAATCCTTCTGCCTCAGCCTTCCAAGTAGCTGGAACTACAGGCACGCACTACCACACCTGGCTCATTTTGATTTATTGTAGAGATGAGGTCTCACCAAGTTGCCCAGGCGGGTCTTGAACCCGTGAGCTCAGGCAATCCACTCACCTCAGCCTCCCAAAGGTGCGGGATTACAGGCTGAGCCACCAAGCCCGGCTTTTTTCCTAGGTTAATGAGAGTTTTTATCATGAGTGTATGTTGAGTTGTGTCAAATATTTTTTCAGCAACAATTAAGATGATCCAATGGCTTTTCCCAGTCTGTTAATATAATGAATTTCATTGACTGATTTTAAAATATTGAGCAAGCCTTGAATTCCTGGTACAAAACTCACTTGGTGTGTGTAATGGTTAATTTTATATGTCAACTTGACTGGGCTGTGGGATGACCAGATTAAACATTATTTCTGAGTATGTCTACCAGATTATCTCTGGATGAGATTAGCCTTTCTTTGAGTTGGTGGGTTCAGTAACATAGATTGCCCTCCCAGTGTGTATGGGCACTATGAGATCAATCCATTTGGGATGCAACTACAACAAAAGGAGGAGGAAGGAGGAATTCACCCCTTTCTTTTCTGCCTGACTGATTATGCTGGGACATCTCATCACATCTTTTCAGCCCTTGGACTGGAATTTACATCACTGGGCTTCTCTGGTTCTTTCTCTGGCCTTTTGACTTGAGCTGAATTACACCTCCTGTTTTCTTGGGTCTCCAGCTTATAGATGACTTACAGGACTTCTCAGTCTCCATAATCACTGAGTCAGTTCCTCACAGTAACTCTCTCTCTCTCTCTCTCTCTCTCTCTCTCTCTCTCTGTGTGTGTGTGTGTGTGTGTGTGTGTGTGTGTGTGTGTGTGTACATTTATGGTTTTGGAATATTGTCATTATACTTATCAGTTGAACATTTTAATTCTGAAATGATCCAATAAGCATTTCCTCTGAGAGTTTTGTCAGACTCAAAACTTGCAGATTCTGGAGCATTTTGGATTTTGGAATTAGGGTGTGTGCGTGTGTTTGTTTGTGTGTGTATATGTATATGTTTTGCTTCTTTCGAGAACCCTAACACAGTCTAGATTCTTCTTATATATCAATGGTTTTTATTTGCTAATAGTTTATTGAATTTTTTTGTGTCTGTAGGGAACATAAGTCTGTAGTTATCTTTCTTGTAATGTTTTTGGATTGGATGTTAGAGTAATGCTACACTCATAGAATGTGTTAGAAACTACTCCTTTCTCTTCTATTTTTTGAAAGTGACTGAATAGAACTGGGTTTTTTTTTCCTAAATGTTTGATGAACTCTATCAGTGAGGCCATCTGAGTCTGAAAATTTACCTGAGATAAGATATTTAATTAAAAATTCAATTTCTGTAGTGGTTATATGATTGTTATGATTTACTATTCTTTTTTGACAAATTTTTGAAGTAAAATTTATATACTATAAAACTTATTTAAAATGTACAATTAATTCTAGAATATTTGCAGTTTTGCAACCATTAGCACAATCCAGTTTTAGAAAATTCTCATCACTCCAAAAAACCTACCCTGATTCTATTTGCAATTCTTCTGCAGTCTCATTCTATTCCAGCTAACAACTTTCTGTTTTTGCTGGTTTGTCTTTTCTAGACATTTCATATACATGGAAGGGTAAAGTACATGGTCTTTTGCGTCTAACTCTTTTCATTTATGTTGCAGCATGCATCAAACTCACTTATTCTGACCACTAAACATTATTCTACTGTGTGGATACGATATAATTTTTAAATATTATAAAAATTTATTCCATGAACATTCAGATAGAAGTTTTATTTGCATATAGTTTTTAATTTTTGATAGATTACTAGCAGTGGAACTGCTTGGATCTATGGTAAATTTGTTAACTTAACAAAAATGTGAAACTGTTTTCTAAAGTGGCTGTACCATTTTACATTACCACCAGCATTGTATAGGTGTCCTAGACTACAATAAAACTAAAGAATGCTCTCAACTCAATAATTTAAACTTTCATCTCAAGAATCTTGCAGAAATGTAAGCTAAGTTCATATCAAGCAAAAGAAAGGAAATAATAAATATTAGAGAATAAAGTGATAACAAGAAAATTAAAATTAAAAAGAAAATGAATTAACCCCAAAACTGATTTATTGAAAAAAATTAACAAAAATTTAGCTATCCTGACCCAAAAAAGGATAATAATAGGAAGGAAGACACAGATTACCAAAACCAAATATAAATTACTACTGGCCCTGTGGAATTATAAAACATTATAATGGAATACTACAAATTCAGGCCACCATATTGAACTACTTAGAAAAATTTGAAAAACTCTTAGAAAGACACAAATTATCAGGAATCACTCATGAAAAAATAGAAAATCTGAATAGATCTATGACAAGCAACGAAATTGAATAAATAAAACAGATTTCCCGCAAAGAACAGGGCAGGTCCTGATGGTCTAACTGGTAAGTAGTTTCAAACATGCAAAGAAGAAATAATACCAGACTTCCACAAGCACCTTCAGAAAGACAGAGGAGAAACACTGTCCAGTTCATTCTATGGGAGTAGCATCATGCTGATTCTAAAGCCAGACAAAGAAAACTATAGACCAATATCCTCATGAACATAGATGCAAGCATCATCAACAGGATATTAACAAACCAAATTCAGAAGCAAATAAAAAGATTATAAGTATAACAAAGTAGTATTTAGCCCAGGAATGCAAGGTTGGTAAACATGCAAAAATAATTAATGCAATACACAGCATTAATAGAATAAAAGATAAAACTATCTAAATAGATGCAGAAAATGCATTTGACAAAATTCAATACCCATTATGGATAAAAACTTTCAATAAATTAGAATAGAAAAGAGCTTTCTCAGTCTGATAAGAAGCATCTAGGAAGAACTGATAGCTAACATTATACTTATAGAAAAAGCCTGAGGGCTTTTTCAGTAATATTAGAAACAAGACAAGGGTGTCTGCTCACCCCACTTCTATTCAACATCGCAGTAAAGGTTTTAGCCAGTGCAACTTGGCAAGAAAAAGACATAAATTGCCATCCAGACTGGAAAGGAAGAAATAAAACTGTTTTTATTTTAAAATGACATTTAATAATTCTAAGGATTCTACACACACACGTGCACACACACGCACACACACACACACACACACACACACACTCACAAACTAATAAACAGATTGAACAGTGTTACAGGATCCAAGTTGAATAAATAAAATTCAGTGGCATTTCTATACATAAAAATAATATGAAAGCAAAATCAGAAATAAACCTTTAATCACGATAGCATCAAAATTATAAAATATTTAGGAATAAATTTAGCAAAAGTACAGAATTTGTAGGCTGATACATATGCAATTTTGCTGAAATTAAATACAATCTAAATAAATTAAGAAACATTCCATGCTCTTGAATTGTAAGACTGGATGCTGCCAAGTTAATGATTCTCCTTAAATTTATCTAAAAATTAAATTAAATTAAACTAAATTTATTTTTCTCTAAGCCTCGACTTTACAACATCTAGTAAATTGTAGTATGGTGTATTTTTCTCTTCATCCAGGTTAAAATATTTTCTTCTAGGTCCTCTTTGAACCATGGATGATTTAGAAGTATGTTATTTAACTTCCAAATAATTGTGAATTTCTTAAATTATTTCTGTTGCTGATTGCTAATTTAAGTGTATTGTGATTGAAGAATATATTCTGTACTGTTTTATTCTTCTAAAGTTTATGGAGATCTGTTTTATGACCCAGCATGTGGTCTAGCCTAGAGAACATTCCATGTGTGCTGGAGAAGAGTATACATCCCATTCATGCTGTGTGGAGTGTTACTATTGCTGTTATATCAGGTGATTCAGAATGTTGATCAGATCTGTACCATTGTTTATGTCTAGTTGTTACATCCATTGTTGAAAGAAGCTATTGAAGTTCTCCAACTATTGTTGAGTTGTCTATTTCTCTCTTCAGTTCTGTCAGTTTTAGCCTTATGTATTTTACTTCATGTATTTTGTGGCTCCATCCTCAATCCTGCTCCTCAATCCTTTTCTTACTTCTTCTGGGATTCCAACACAATGTATGTTCGACCATAGATATCATACTTCAATTCTGAGATGCCTTGTTTTGCTGTTGCTCTTTTTTTTTTCTTTTTACATTTCAGGGTGACCTATTTTAAAGTTCATTGAGTTCCTCAGTTGCATTGAATTTGATAATGAGTCCATTGGAGGCATTCTTTATTTTATTACAGTTTTAATTTTTATCTCTAGCATTTTCATATGTCTCTTTACTATAATTTCAATCTCTCTGCTAAAATTACCTATCTGATTTTGTATGCTGCCTCTTAACAATTTGATTTCCCTGCCTGACAGTTCCAATCCAATTTTCATATCTAAATCTGGTTCTAATAACTGCTTTGTCTCTTCAGATTGTGTTTGCTTTTGCCTTTTAGTATGCTTTATAATTTTGTTTTTGTTGTTGTTGAAACTTTGAAGTTTCCAAAAGGAGCAATATTGGGTATGTATATGTTATGCTTGGAAATGAGCATGCCTTTTTCTTCTGTTGGGTCTTTAGTGTGGAGTTTTGTGTCAATTTCTTTAGGAATTAGGAGTTTGAAGTTTGTTGTTACCATGGTTGTCATCTGTGCACCAGTGCTACTTCCAATTCCTCTGGCATTACCTTAGTCTCTCCACTTGGCTTTGGGCTGTCTGTACACTTCTTCACACAAGGAGCCATGCAGATCTCCCAGGTGTTTTTCACCACTGTTTTTTCCCTCCCACTGCTTGCTAGCCTGGTGGTGAGTGGCAGAGGGCCCTCCTCTGTCGTCCTGGTTAATGTTTCATCCCAATCCGATGCAAGCTCTGTGAACCTGTGTGGTCTTCCCAAGTGTTCCTGCCCTTTCCTCTACATGTATTCCTGTCTCAACACATATTCTTGCCCCTTCTCAGGGGTGAGGGTGGAGCTTCTCTTTTTCCTCAGCCCTATCCTGCCATTGTACATCTGTGCCACAGGCTGGGCTTTGACGCCCTTCACGTGCAAATAAAGACTTTATTCCTTTTGAGAGGCGAGACTCAGGAGCCAGTTCCTCTACCACTTGCAGGGAGATTGATGGTTGTAATTTCATCAGCACCAGCCGGTACCACCTCTGAACTTCTTCAATATTCCCCAGTCCCCACTGTAGGCACTGGGTAAAGTGGTGGAAAAAAAACCTTTAAGAGGTAACGACACCCCAGGCCTGCCACCCACAGAGGCTTCATGCATTCTTATTAACCTTCATCTGGACTTCAGCAATGTATTAAAAATGTGTGCTTTCATCTTCTTACCAGGTTCTGTGGTGTTTAGTGATATCTGTCCCAAGTGAACAAGCACCCAGGTCTTGTTTCTCTCTGCTGGTGCTTGGCCCCCTTTAGATTTTGTGCTAATTGTTTACCTGTGGCCTCGTCTTTCTAATAAGTTTTTTAAAGTCATTGTTTGAAGTTTGTCCAGCTTTTTTATTAGATGGGTGGGAACAATCCTTCTTCCAGCTCTATGTCTCCAAATTGAAACCAGAAGTCACTGTTTCCTCTCAAACATCAGATCTGCACTTGAAGTAGTACAAGACAGGGCATAGTATGTGCAACAATAATTTTGATATTATCTATTCTTAGAAGACGGAGATTTATTTGGTAAAGGGCATCTTCATTTCCCCTATTCATCTTCTACCAAATAGTGAATTTTTTAAAAACATGGCCTACTTAGTATAATCAGAAATATTGCTGGTCAATGATTGAAGTAGCATTTAGTTACATTTTCCAAATATATTTCCTCATTTCTTACAAACTCTAAATGCACCATTTTTGGGTGAGTTAATAAATGTAGTCGTCTTTTTCCCCTAGTCCTGTAGTATGTGTTGAGTTAACAGAAAAGCATGTTGCTGTGACTGTTCAAGAATTATGTTTTTAATTAGGAGGAAGCAAACTGCAAAGGACTATTAAGTCCAGCATGCATGTTCATCAAATTTAATCAAAGCTTTCAAGCTGTACTGAGCCTTATTACAAAATTAGACTGAAATTCTCCTGAGAAGATATCTTTCTTGCAAGGCTGCAAGTTTCATTTTTTTTTTATTTCCCTTAACTCTGCAGGCCAGTCCAGAAATAGCAGATCATCCAAGAATTCTTTATTTTGTCAAGGCTACATGCCCATGGATTTGTTTACCAGAGAGGCCTTTGCTTCCTTGCCTTGGCCTTGAGTGCTCTCCCCTCCCTACCCCCTGCCCTTTGCCTGCCGGGTGTTGTGTCTTGGCTTAAAGCTCCTCCTCAGCCTCTCTCTCTGAAGGGCTCTCACCTCTTGTTGTTTAGCGCATCTTCCAACTAGTTTTACTCTCAGCACTTGTCTCAGTCTGGGATTACTGAATTGTGAGTTCAAGCATTCTGAGCTCAGCAGCCATGCCTTTTCTTCACCTTGGTGTTCCTGTGACTGACATTGTACCTGCCACGGACATAGCAGGCCATCGCTGGGTGCCTCCATTAAATGAGTGCACCCCTGCCACCTTGTGACTCTAGAGCAATGGAACTTTCTCCTAGAATCTGCCTTTTCTGGACTTATGCCTGTTTCTTCTCCTGATAAGCAAAGAATTAAGTATATTGCCTTTGTTGTGAATATGTTACAGCCCCCAGGTAATTGAAGCACATTTTTTGCTCACCAAGTATTAAGAACAGACCTTGCAAAATTACATGGATCATTAAAATGATCATGTTAGGGAATTTAGGGAGGTAATTTTTTTCCTTTTGCTCCTTTAAAAGTGGGATTAATATTAGTAAAGCAGTTAACCTCCTACATTATATCAATCAGTTTTGACAAGCATAGCCACCAGGGTCCAGAAGAAACTGCATTACACTGAATCTTGCTTCTTGTCTTGGTCCAACGGTTCCCTGAGTGCCTCTCTAAACAGCATGGAGTCGGGGAGAGATATTTTAATCAATTACCTCTGGCACAGATGAGTGCATCTGAGCTTTTCAACACTCTCTGTTTTAAAACTCAGACTATTTCCCTTTGTAATATTTATTTTCATTATGAGGCCCTGCCTTGCAGGCCACGCTTTTGATATTTGTCTCCTATTATTTATTTTCTGTTAGGCTGTTTAATGTAGCCTACCATGCAGGCAACCTTCCCTGAAAGACAACTATATGCGAAATATTGTGTAGTCAATAAAATGTGTAGGCTAGGCCAGCCTAAGAACATGTTTAAATAAGGAAGAATGTATTCACACAACCAGAAGAGATGCTGTGCCCAGCACTTGTTGCCCACGGATGCCTTTGCTTTTCGTCTGAAATTGGGGAGGAAGACAGCCTCCTCTGCTGATAAGGAGCCAGGTTCCTAGGTTAGACTTTATTGGTAGGTTTTCTTCTCCCCAATTTTTCTGCTTCCGCTTTTTTGATCTTACACTTTCTTCTTAAGATATTTAAACAAATTTCATTTATATAAAAGTTCAACCCCCCATGCACTCCCAAAGATATATCTCTAATTCTACGCCTGTGCTTTATTCTCTTACCTGGAGGACCATCCTTGGCTTGCTACAGTCTTCCATCCACAGCTTTCTGAAATGTCCCTCTTTGTAGCATTTGTGCCATCTCCCCATGGGTACTTCACAGCTTAGCTCTGCGCCCAAGTGCTTTGTGGGTATCTTTCACACTCACATGTTGCTTGTTTTTCCCTGCTCCATGTGTGAAGGGTCATCAAACATTTCTATCTCTCTACTTTCTGGGTCCATGGCTATGGCTGCTCTTCCCTGGCTCTTTAGAACTTGGGAGGGCCAATGTGAGACTTGCTTCTCTAGGGCCCTCCAGGCTTCTGTCTGTGCACGGTGCTGAGCCATGTCACAAAAAGATGAAGACTACTCTGCCAACAAGACAGCTTGAGTGACAAACACCTGAGCTCCCAGAAAAAAACTTCTGTTGTTTTAAGCAACTAGATTTAAAGATTGTTTATTGCCTTAAAACAACATAGCGTATTGTGGATGATTCTCAGTTATTTACATAGTCTTCACCTCTTCTAAAATGCACCAAATTTAAGGGTAGAGACAGTGTCCTTTGCATTTTAAACATCATATAAGATCTTTTTATCCAGAATCTTGAAAACAACCTTCTCAGAATTGGGATGTATTCAATAAAACGACACATAAAAGGAAAGAAAAATGTGTGTTTGTGGGGAGATGGAAAATTTTCCTTTTAGAACTTATGAAATGAAATACACAGTAAGGATATTCTGGTGCTTTTGGGGCAATGCTTAAGATGTAACTAAGCAAATATAGTATTGGATACATTTTCACAACTGAAAAATAAATTGTGCTTATTTTACATAAAGAAAGCTTTTATTTTCCTGACATGGCTATTTCTCAGGACAATATAAAAATATTTGCTTTACCATATTGCTAAATGATTGCAAACAAAGGACAGTTATCATTTATTAAAACTCCTTATATGCTCAACATTGAATTAGCAGAGTCAAGTTTTGAAAAGGATAATGTCTATGAAGGGTGAACAGCATTTTTTTATCTAAGAGCATGAGTTTCTGTTCAGGATGAGTTGGTGGTTTTGGTATGTTCCCTTTTCCTATGGTCTGAATGTATCCTCCAAAAGTTCATGTGTTGGAAACTTAATCCCCAGTGCAACAGTGCTGGGAGGTGGGCCTAAGGAGAGGTGATTAGGTCATGAGAGTAGAATCCTCATGAACGGATTGGTGTCATTAACTTGAAAGCAGGTTACTTATCTTCAGAGTGGGTTGTTATGAAAAGATCCTGACCCTGGTGTTTCTCTCTCTCCTGGACTTACTTGCTTCTGCCTTCCATCTTTCCACCATGTTAAGAAGTAGCAAGAAGCCCTTCACCAGTCTCTCGTCGCACTGCAGATGGTAGATGGGGCGGGATCCCCTTGCTGATCAGATTACGTCTCTTTCAGCTCTTCTGACAGCTTCTGGGACTGCTCGAGACTGAGTTTGCTGATTTTTCTTTGGCTACAACAATTCCCTGTTCAGATTACATAACTACATTTTTTAAAAAACTCTTTCAGGAAGAAGAAAACATAAATCTTAATAGAACATACTATGAGTTTTATTAACACTGAATTGCAAAATAGGCTTATAATATTTAATCACCTTGATTTAAAATTCCTCATTTTATACCTAGAACAAAAGATGCAAAATGTTACTTAACTTTTAAAATTATAATCACTGTTACATTAAAAAAATCTAAATTATGAGACATTTGCCAGATTTAATCATTTTAAGTAGCAAATTGATACAGTACTTTGCTTTGAAGAAGTACCAATTTTGTGGATTTATGTTAGGTTTCAGTTACTTGAAGTTTGAAAATAGGTAAGTGCCCTACAATGCTATAAAATATTTTGAAAGAGAGGGACCATATTCACATAACTTTCACTGCAGGATATTGTTATAATTGTTCTATTTTATCATCAGTTATTAGTGTTACTCTCTTACTGTTCCTAATTTATAAATTAGACTTTATCATAGGCATGTATGAATATGAACATGCAGGTATATGTAGGGTTTTGTACTATCCACAGTTGTAGGCATTCACTGGGGGTCTTGGTACTTATCCTCCCAAAATAAGGGGAAACTACTGTAGTTCAAATAGATTCATTTAAGAGATAGTCTGGGAAATGGCCGTTAAGATGCATAGACCTTAGATGACATGAAACAGTGTAGTATGAGAGGATCAAGATGCATGTATATTATTTTTCACTTTCTTACTGAAGGAAAGATCTTTTATTTTCCATGTTCCAAATTATTTTATTTTCCCACCATCCATTTGTTCTATTTAACGAAGTTGAATCTTCATTTTTTAGCAAGAGGATTCAAGAAAAGAAGGAAAGAGCTTAGAGTGGGGCCCCAGTTGCAGACTTGAGAATCCTGAGCCAGGCCTCCGTCGCACCCTCCTTTATTTTGCTAAGGACACAGTTGGCATTTCTGCATCTCATCACCAAAATAGCTATTTTCCCACCAGGAAGTGAATATAACTGCCTGTTTACTCTTTATCACAACAAGCTTCTTAAAAACAGGAACTGTGGAGTTCACATCCTTAAATCCCTGAGCTCCAGCACTGCCAGTGGAGCTGAGTAAGTGCTTGCATGTGTTTACTAAGTGGCAGGGCAAGTTTTTAAAAATGAGAAAATAGCCAGGTGCAGTTGCTCAAACCTGTAATCCCAGCACTTTGGGAGGCAGAGGCAAGAGGATTGCCTGAGCTCAGGGATTCAAGACAAGCCTGAGCAACATGACGAGAGCTTGTCTCCACAATAAATCAAAAAATTAGCCGGGCGTCATAGCACATGCCTTTGGTTCCAGCTACTTGGAAGACTGAGGTGGAAGGATTACCTGAGCCCAGCAGGTCAAGGCTGCTGTGGTCATGAGTGTGCCACTGCACTCCAGCCTGGGTGACAGAGTGAGACTCCGACTCAAAAAAAAAAAAAAGGAAAGAATATTGGATCTTATAGAGTAAAAGATGATACCAGTGGTTACAAACCTCTAAAATACGTAGCTAATAAAACATTGAACTGCCAATGTTTAATAATATGACAGTGAAAGCATTCCATTTACTGCCAGTGTAATATTAACAGACACAGGAAATAATTTTAGAATTCTAGAGTGCACTCTGTATTTCTTTTGCTGTTTCCTGTTTTCCATGAGTTCTTGAACATGCTGGATATGGGAAAACTTCTCTATTAATTTTCAATTGTTGCCATAAGAAATTACATAGACTTAGTGACTTAAAACAACAGAAATTTATTTCTCTCTATTTTTCTGCTTGAACTAGAGGACTTACATCTCTAAGATCACAGTGGTAAAAGAAAACACAGAATCTTGACTCTTAGACAACCAGCTGGAGTTAAAACAGCACAAATATATTACCTGTGTATTATTTATTACAGTTCCACAGGACAGAAGTTCAACATGGTCTCACTAGACTAAAATCTAGGTCTCAGTTAAAACCCAGTCAAGACGTCCATTTCTTGGCCGTTCTAGCTCCCTGAGCTCCTCATTCTTTGGCCCTGGCCTCTTTCCTTTCTCTACAAAGTCATTAGCATCACATCTTCCTCACTTTTCTTCCATTATAACATCTCTCTTACCAGCCAGAAAGAGTTCTCTGCTTTTAAGAACTCATGTGGTTAGACTAGGCCTCCCAGGCTAATCCCCTCATTTCAGAACATCTTAACTGCACTGTCCTGTCTGCTGGGTAAGGTAGCATAGTCACAGGTTCCTGGAATTAGGACTTCGACGTCTTTGGTGGGTTAGCATTATTCTACTGATGGCAATATCTTTACTCGTGGGCCCTCCTGTTCAAATGCCTGGATTAAATTTCCTGAGGAGGTGATTAATGGGTGAGGTCTGAAGAGTGGAGAAAAGAAAAGCTGAAAAACAGAGATCTGAGTAAATCCTGATGGCTGATTTACTCTGAAGGTGCTGTCTAACGATCTGACTCATGGGAAACTTGTCTGGCTTAATTTGTGGAGATGGCTCATTACACAGCATTAGAACTTGCACCAAGCGCCTCTGAAATCAGTTTTTATACCGCCAGGTCCATAGATAACACTTTGTGGCAAAAACAGAAATAAGACTTAAACAAGTGTCTTTCTTTTTTGCCGTGCCTGTGGAAGGTGCCATCCAAGACACAGTGTGGTGAGCACATATGCACAGAGTGCAGGACTTGCCTTCTCAAGCAGATTCAGCCTCCCTGAGCACTCAAGCATCAGTAGCTGGACGCCGGGGGTCCTGATCTTCAATTGAAGCTCTGTATTTCTTCCTCAATATAAAACCCTTATTTTATTTTTTGGGACATTTTCTTTCGTCCCATTGTGATTATTCAATGGATAGAGAGAATTATAAAACAATGCTTTCAAGACTTCAGTAACTCTCGTTCAAGTGTCTTGTAAAAAAAAAGTGTCATCAATATGTATGTTCCACCAAAATGTAATTAAGTAAATTTTGAGACATGCTTCTATGCAAACCATCACATTATATTAACATTGCATAATTACATTGTTTTTCTCTTACATTTAATTATACTGTTTATAAAAAAAAGAGGTACTGAATGTACTGTGTAAGATTTTGAGGTTTTTTTTTTAATTGCAGCTTTGCAAAGACTTAGTTGCATATTCATAACCACTGGTAACATAGTGCCAAGCACTAAAACAATTATTCAGTGAATTCTTCGCATGACACTTCAGGGGAAAGGATAAAAGTGCTGAAGCTGGGTTCTATTTTAAGATCCTTGGCTGGTGATTGCCAGAACTACACAAAGGAGCACTGCACCACTAGAAAAAGGTTCAAGAGCAGGAGAAACAAGGCTTATGTGATTAGTTATAAACACAAAAATCAATGTAGAGTATGACACACACAGTATTCAATAAATGTTAGCTGGCTGCTGGAAATAATTCTAGTTCTAGAATAAATGCATCAACTTATATTTTAAAAGTTAGTATTTGTGCCTATTTCTTGAGATAAAACCCCTAAAATTTTACCTCAAATAACATGAGAAAAGACAAAGTCTATTGTTCTTTCCTTATAATGAAACATGTTGAACTTTTCTTCTATTTGATCAGAATAAACAGAACAAGAATTACTTATGTTACCCAGATGTCTCCTTTGTATATCTGTTCAAACCCAGATATACACTTCTGCTGTAAGTGAACAGTAGAAATCACTAGATTTTGAAAGATTTTCCTTTAAAACAAGCTCATCCTTTCAGTTAGGGGCAACATTTTCTAGGGAGCTTAGAAAAAAGAAAACTCAAAGCCTTGTTCTTCAACAGAAGTTCATGATTCCTGTCTCCAGAAGGGGCTGCACAGAGGGGAAATCAGCTTATAATGGCTTAAAAAATCTATTTTATTGAGGTATACATGGTGTCAAATAAACAAATTGCACATATTTAAGGCACACAACTTGGTAAGCTTTGGCATAATAATAGCCACAGAATCACACCCAGTAAAGCTAAGTGAGCATATTCTCCAGAACCAAAAGCTTCCTCATGCGCCTTTGTAATTCCTTCTCTCACCACACCCCACCTGACCCTCCCAAATCCACTTTGCCCAGGCAACCTTATCTGGCTTTTATCCCTGAGAACAGCTGTTTTGAGATTCATCCAAGATATTGGGTGTAGCAAGAATTCACATTTTTATTGCTGAGTCGTATTTGCTTCTATGAATATACCACAGTTTGTTTTTCCGTTCATCTGCTAATAGATTTTGGGGTTGTTTCTAGTTCGGGACTTAAAAATAAGCTTGCTATGGACATTTGTGTCAAAGGTTTTGCACAACCATATTCTTCCATTTCTCTTTGGTAAATACTTGGAGTAGAATGGCTGAGATATGTGGTAGATGTATATTTAACATTCTGAGACACTACCAAACTGTGTTCCAACGAAAATTAAATTCAGGAAATAAAGCAGTTTTCAACATAAACTGAGAGCCTGTGAGACCTACTTGGCACTTGAGTAATGCACATCCTATTCATTTAGTGAGTTAGCAATACATGAGAGCTTTGGTTCCTACATAGCCTTACAAAATTCTTGGTCTGATCAGTTTTTTCCTTTTTCCCCAGCTTATGACGGACAAAGAAAAACTATATATGTTTAAAGTATACAACATGATGCTTTAACATATATACAAATGTGAAATGATTACCAAAATCAGACAGATTAACACACCCATCATCTCACATAGTTACTTTGTGTTGGGGGTGTAAAAACATTGAAGATTTTTAGCAAATTTCAAGTATGCAATATGTTGTTATAAACTCTGGTCACCAAATCATACATTAGATCTCCAGAACTTATTAATCTCATAACAGAAAGTTTGTATCTTTTGCCACATCTCCCTGTTACTCCCATCCTGGCTCCTAGTAACCTGTTTTTACTGTTTTTGAGTTCAACCTTTTTTGATTCCACATAAAAGAGAGATCATGAAATATTGATCTTTTGTGTCTGATTTATTTCCTTGAGCATAATGTGCCCCAGGTTCATCGTGTTGTTGCAAGTGGCAGGAACTCTTTTTAAGGCTGGATAATATTCCATTGTGTATATATACAACTTTTTATTTTTCTATTCATCTGCCAATGAATTGTTTTTGATGGTTTAATTGATGTGAAGTGGTATCTCACCATGGTTCTAATTTGCATTTCCCTAATGAATAATGTTATTATGCATCTTTTCGTGGGCTTGACATTCATATATATTTTAACAGCTTTATTAAGACAACTCACATACTCAATTCATGCATTAAAAATGTACAAGTCAATAGTTTTTAGTACATTTACAAATATGTGCAACTATCATCACAGTCTAGGAAACTTTCATCACCTTCAAAAGAAACTGTACACTTTACCTACCAACCCTCAAATCCCCCTCCTCCAATTCTAAGCAATCACTAACCTACTTTCTGTCTTTATAGACTTCCATATTTATATTAATGGAATCATGAAATCTATGTTGCTTTGTGCCTGGCTTCTTTCACTAAGCATGCTTTCAATGTTCATCCGTATTATCATATATATATCAGTAGTTCATTCTTTTGTATGGCTGAATAATCACTGAATGACTATGCCACATTCTGTTTATCCACTCATCAGCTGGTGAACAGTTGGGTTGTTTCCACTCTTTGACTCCTATAAAATCATGCCACTATTAAAATTCTTGGACAAGTTTTTGTGTGAACATGTGTTTTCATTTCTCTTTATTATGTAGGCGTGGAATTACTAGGCAATATAGTAACTCCATGCTTAATCATGTAAAGACCTTCTAGATTATTTACCAAAGTGGCTGCACAATTTTACATTCCAGGCAGTATTTGAGGGTTCCAGTTGTTCCACATCTCCAACCACACTTGTTATTATGTGACGTTTTTATTCCAGCCATCCTAGTGAGCATAAAGTAGTATCTCATTGTGGTTTTGATAAGCATCTTCCTGATAACTCATGATGTAGAATATAGTTTTTTGTGTATTTATTGGCCATTTGTTTATCTTCCTTGGAGAAATGTCTGAGATCCTTTGCTCATTTTGAAACTGGGCTATTTTTCTTTTTATTGATGAGATATAAGAATTCCTTAAATATTCAAGATACAAGTATTTTATCAGATATATGGTGTGCAGGTAACTTATTCCATCTGTGGGGTGCTTTTTCACTTTCTAATGTCCTTTCTTGCATAAAATTTTTAATTTTGGTAAAATCTTGTTAATTTTTTTTTTCTATTTCTTGGGCTTTTGGTTTTATATCTGAGAATCCATCCCCAAATCCAAAGTCATATAGATTTTCCCCTATATTTTATGTTAAGAGCTATGTAGCTTTAGTGCTCACATTTTGGTCATGGATCCATTTTGAGTTAATTTTTTTAATATGATATGAGGTAAGTGTCTGATTTTATTTTTTTGCATGTGATTACCCAGTTTCTCCAGCACCATTTGCTGAAGGATTGTTTCTCCTCCATTGACTGATCTTGGAATTTTGTCAAAAATCAGGTTGCCATAGATGTATAGATAGCTGATATTGTTTTAAATACAAACCAACCAAGCCCACGGAAAGCTTAAAAGATTTATTTGCAATATATTTCAAATCTGGAATGACGGTTCATTTGAATCATAACTAATTAGTGTCAGATGGAATATATTTAATGTGTACTTTGCTATTCTTATAGATGGCACTAGAACAATTCTGATAAACTGCTTTCTTTGCATAAAATACCTTCCTGTAGATGTTTGCTGAAATTAGTATGGACTGGTAGCTGCTGAATCTGCCTGCAAACTTTTCTCTAGGAATGATATTGAGCCACGACTAAAATGGCAAATAAAGACTGATTGATAGGTCCATACTCCTTTCCAACAAGCCAGTAGAACTAATCTTCAGTTGGAGATACAGTCATGTACCACATAATGATGCTTTGGTCAATGATAGGCCACATGCATGACACTGGTCCTTATAGGATGCTTATAACACTGCATTTTTACTGTACCTTTTCTATGTTTGTTTAGATTCACAAATACTTACCACTGTGCTACAATTGCCTACAGTATTCAGTACAGTATCATGCTATCCAAGTGTGTAGCCTAGGAGTGTTCGATTATTATACCATACAGCCTAGGTGTGCAGTAGGCTGAACCATCTAGATTGTGCGATTGCGCTCTATGATGTTTGCATAGTGACAAAATCACCTAATGATGAATTTCTTGAAATGTATCTCCATTGTTAAGCAACAAATGACTGTAGTTATACTGATATCAGATTGCACTGGATTCAGCAGGAATAAATAGGTACCCCTAAGTAACTTTGGACTGAACAAGGCCAAAGTCTATTTCTCCCTCACATAAATGAAATTGGGGTCAGCAGGCCTGAACTTATATAGCTATTGTAGCCCCAGAGTCTTTCTGGCTCACTGCTCCACCATCCCTAGGGCAAGGCTAACGCCCTCAATGCTCGAATATAGTGAATCCCAATCCAGCCATCACATCTGTGTTCCAGATAGCAGGCTGTAAGAGTTGATAGAGAGGAAGGAAGTAGGCAAAGGTTGCTCACTGGTGCCTTTAGGCGAATTCCATAGTTTAGTTGGACTCATAACTAAATTATTCCAGATTTTAAATAAATCACACAGCATACATTGCATCTTTGTTTTATTTTCTTTATTTATAACATTTCCTCCTACACATATCAATTACTGAAGTTTAATCATAAAGCTATGTCCTTACTATGCCACATAGCAAGAAAGACTGGGAAATGTCGTCTCTACCTGGTTAATAGGTGTCTTGACAAAAATGAGTTTTATTACTAAGGATATTGGGATACTACAATTTTAGCCAGATGTAGGGCAGTGAAAAGGGGCCATCCAGCTTCAGGCAGTAATTTTAAGACAGTAATAAAATTGACTAAAAGTTAGTTTTTACTACCATTTCCCAGTAAATCTAAATGACGTCGTTAGTAAATATTTTTACCTGAAAATACTTTTTGATGGCATGCAAACTAAAGCAGGTTTTTTCAACCTGCTTTTCAACCAGTACTATTAATACTTTAAATTGAATGATTCCTTCTTATGGAGGATCCTCATGGCTGTCTTGTGTATTGTAGGATGCCTAGTGGTATCTATCTACCTAGACCAATTCTCACCCAATGTGGCAATAAAAAAATATGTCTAAATATCAGCCAAAAAATTTCTTTAAGGGTCAAAATGCCCTCTCTAAGTGAGAACCGCTGGTCTAAACATTCACTGCAGTTACTGCTGAACTGCAAATATACATACATAGGTGTATACATGTATATACATACATATAAAATATATTTCAGGTTAGAAAGTTTGAATAATTTATCCTTAAAAAAGCATTGAATTTTATGTGTAAGTAAATTTGAGGAAGTCTTACTCCAAAAACCCACACACATGAATGTAATCACATACGTTCTTTTTTTTTTTTGAGTTGGAGTCTCACTCAGTCGCCCAGACTGGAGTGCAGTGGCCATTCCTGGCCACCGCAACCTCGACCTGCTGAGCTCCGGCGATCCTTCCACCTCAGCCTTCCACGTAGCTGGAACTACAGTGGGCACTACCACGCCTGGCTGATTTTTTTATTTATTGTAGAGATGAAGTCTTGCTGCCCAGGCGGGTCTCGAACCCGCGGGCTCAGGCAATCCGCTCACCTCAGCCTCCCAAAGGCGCTGAGCCACCGAGCCCGGCTCACATACGTTCTTTTCAAAAACAAGCTTGCACGGGTCAGAATAATTTGAGTTTGCTTTTTCTCCAGGTACTGTGATACTATATATTCCTGTTTTAAAATAGTAAGTTTAAAATAAACAATAATCGCATCATAAATAGAAGCTGAAAAACAGAATTCGAGTTACTTCAATTCTATCATTCTCCATGACTGCTTCAAGTTTGTGTGTCTGAGGTTAACAAATTTCACTTAAGTGCAAATTTTAGATCATGTGTAGAATTTTTTATTTACTTTAAATAATAAATTTTAAAATTAAAAATTATTCTTTTTAATTATTATGATTTGGTATTAAATGCTAATGTTATTATTTATTACTGTCACACAGAGAATTTTTCTTTTGTTCAAAAAATGCATTAATGCAATGAATACATATTTTTAAGATTTTATGTGCTTATTTACCAACATAATTATATACATAAGGTTCAATAAGAGAACATTTTCATTGACTACATTCCCTTTCTGGTCATTACTACCAGGTACTTCATTTCATGTTTGCAGCAAGATGAATGTTTCTATTCTCTCAAAATGTCTGTGTTGACATTCTAACCTCAAGAGTGAAGATCTTTAGAGGCAGGGCCTTTGGGAGGCGATTCAGTCTTGATAGGATTAGTGCTCCCTTGCCCTTTCCACCATGTGAGGACAGTTAAGAGGGAAGTGCCTTTTATGGACTAGGAAGCAAGTTCTCACCAGACATGGCTCTGCTGGTGTCTTGATCTTGAACTTCCAGCTTCCAGAACTGTGAATAACTCAGTCCATGGTATTTCTGTTGAAGCAGAGCAAGAAGTTTAATAATGATTACTACTGAAAATAATTTTGTTATAGAGAGTTTGGAGTCTAATGAAAACAATCTGCTCTGAGGATAATTCTGCCACGTACGCAGTAGGGCAGCCAGCGTGCTGTCATCTGTTAACCCAACAAAACAATTCTGACAATAATGGAAAAGAAGTTATCTTAGATATAGGCAAACTGAGAAATTTGTCTAGTCTTTGTACCAAATGACTCATTTTAAAATGACTAATGATATCTCAAACATCACAGGATCCAGACACCAAGCAGGACTCACCTAAGTGTGACACCATTTGAGCCAGTTGATGTCCACAGGCTGAGCTTTGAGAGGACAGAAACTCCAACCGTGACATTTTTCCTAAAGGATAATGAGACCATAAATGTGACCTATATGAGGAGAAGGTATCTATGGTTTCTCTGTTCTCTCATAAACTTTCATTAAACATTGAGGGAGCTTTCTCTAAATGAAATATTACAATAAGGGTACCTGCATAATCAACGTTTGTATACCTAACCCTGAATTGTACCCTACATCTTTATAATAAAAAAAAGAAATATTATGTGAATGCAGAAATTTCCAGAAACCTGACACCTCTGAGCTTTTTCATTCCTACAGGGTGAGTTAATTAAGACCTAATGAATAATTCATGGGTTTTCCATATGACAGAGGTGAAACAGTTCAAGTGTCTTTTTGCTGAAATAGATATAATCATATTTGAAGCCTAAAGTATAAAAACAAAGTATATTTATACTAAAATCAAGACAAAACACTGACTTATAGTTATTTAAAATGTCTGTATTAGAAGTTTTAGGAAGATTTTGGTTTCAAAGGCCAGTTTTAAAGTTTAAAAATACCAATCTAGATATGCATTTCATTGGCTGTCAGATATTTTTATATTGTCTTTTCTTTTTCTTATTGACTTAACTCTGGAGTCTGGGAGAAAACTAGTACAGTTTTGGAGAATTGTGAAACACAGTCAATTGGAAAGTGACACTGATGATCTTTAATATAGCCATGCCCCTTGCCTTCTTCAAGTTTATTTGATATTTTATTTTATTGACACCTAGCAGTGTCATCAGGACAAAGTTATTTTCTCCGGACTAATACAATGAATTTGTTACTAGATGGTGTTAAGGTTTGCATAGGGCATTTAGACAGAGAGACATACTCAACACTTAAATGCCACTGTAGACCTCTGTGAGAAGATAAGCAGAGCCATGGCAGTCATGGATAGGAAAAAATGAGCACAAAACAAACACTTAACTATGTTCTCTTGAGTATGAAATTGGTCCTACTCTTCTGAAGGAAGTTTCCCAATATCTAGAAAAACTGTATATACATTCACCCATAACCTATCATGTCCATTTCTAGGAGTCTTTCCCCAAAATAAACTGACAACAATACAAAAAGTCTTTTGCAGAAAGTAGTATTATTTATAAGGCTAGGGACTAGAAAATAACAAAATGCACACCAAAAGGAATAATATGCAGTTCATGTGGGCTTAAAATTTCCCTTTCAACCCCCAGGAAAGACATCCACATCTTAATCCCTGAAAGCTGTGGGTGCCACCTGAAGCCAGCAAAGGATCTTTGTAAATGTGATTAAGTAAAGGATCTTGTGATGAGTTTATTCTGGACTGTCCAGTGGAAACTAAATGCAGCCTTAAAAGGACAAGAAGGATGTGACACACACACACACACACACACACAGAAAGGCCATGAGAAAACGGAACAGAGAAAGATTTGCTGATGCTCACCTTGAAGAGTAGAGTGATGTGGCCACAAGCAAGGAAGCTAACAGTTACTGGAAGCTGAAAGAGGGAGGTATGGAACTGTCTACAGCCTCTGGCAAAAGAGTTAGAATATCACTATTTTGCAACCCCTAGTGAATCAATGGGTCTATTCACTGGTCATTGGCGTCTACTGACATCCCAGAAAGACAACCAGACAGTGTCTCCCCACAGAAGGATGCACCATCACTCATGAAGAGTTGTCACAAAAAAGAAAAGAAAGCCAAATGTGAATTCAAGTATGCTTCTAAATCTAAATACTTATTTACATGAGACAAATCAGCAATATTCAGACTATGGGAAATTCTACAGGACGAACGAGTTTTTTCTTCAGTTAATAAATTGCAAAAGATAACAGAGGAAAAGGATGCCATTGATTAAAAGAAAATTGAAAGAGACTTCAAACAGTGAGAAACTATGTACCTTATTTTAATCTATATTCAAACAAAATATAAGAGAAATCATGGGCAAATTGGGGGCATTTGAACACCGACTGGATATTTGAATAAGGAGTTATTGTTCCTCATTTTCAGGCATAAATATTTACAGATACAATTTTGTATTTGGGGACTTCCATCAATACAATCTGGGGTAGAGGAGGGGAAGAATATAAATAAAACAAAACTGGTCATGAGCTGATCATACAGCTGTATGACAAGTATATAGGGTTCATTACAGCATTCCCTCTATTTTTTTGTTGGAAATTTTTTATTTTTTAAAAATAAAGCAAATCAAAACAAGGCAAAACAAAACTAAATCTTTCATTGATAAAGAGATTAAGATTTGTATAAATCAAATTACATCAAGTACATATAACCCCATGAGTTTAATGGCACTTTTACATTATTGGGCCACCATTGAGGTTGCTAGGACACATGCTCATTATTTCTGAAAATGTATACATATTGGGGGGAAATAAAGCCTTTCCTGAACAGACTACTTTTGGTGAGAGAAACTATTTTTGGTGAGAGAAGAATGACAGCTGATAAAAGTGGGAAGATCTCTATTTTTTAAATAGCATTTTGCCACCTCTCAAAAAAACAGCAAAACTGGGCAATATCCATGGCTGACAGGAGCTGCTGCTACTGAGCCCAGGGAACGTCACAGTGGGCAGGACACACCCGTTCTCTTTTGCTTCATCTTCGTTGCAGGAGCCGAGGGTCAGCCTGGATCACATGCTTCCCTCCCACTGTGCAGCAATACGAAGCACCACGCCACGTGTAATGTATTCTTGCCCCAAAGGCTGAAGCACCCTCTAACTGAGCCCTTGTATCTAACCATCAGTTTCAGAATACGTGGGGCCAGAAATGCATATTAGCAAAACCAGGAGGAAGCAGTAGGTCAAATCAAACATGTAAAACAAGGTCTCCGGGCCACCAATGCAATATCTTGAACAAATAATAAGGCAAAGAAAGGGGGCACAAGAAAGAATGTTGTGCATCTGTGGGTCCTGATGGCACCCTGGTTCAAACAAACTGACTTCTAAAAGGTCTCTCTTTTTGAGACAATCAAGGAAGTTTTAAAACTGGCTAGATACCAGATGATGGTCATAAAGAATTGTTAATTTTGTTGGTTGTGAAAATGGTGTTGTGCTTATGCTAAATAAACAAAAAATCCATTATCCCCTAAAGATGCCCACTCAAATATTGGCAGGCAAAATAAAATGGACTTTGCTTTAAAATATACCCACCCTTGGACAGAATAAGCGGTAAAGAGTGAAGGAAATGGCAAAAAGCGGAATGAATTAGTTGACAAAAGAAATGCAGAATAGAGTTGATAATTGCAGCCATGGGATGAATTCCCATGTAGTGGATAGCTGTTTTGTGCTCTCTGCTTTTCTACATGTTTGAAAATTTCCATCACACACACACACACACACACACACACACACACACACACACACACACACCACACACACACACACACACACACAGCTCTTGCTGCTTCTTTCTTCATTATTAAAAATATCAATTACCAAATGGTTATAAGAACAGAATCAATGCTCAATTTTTTTGCTTTTGGAAAACAGATAGAAGTCAAATTCTGAAATTAATTTTTCTCTTTTCTCCATCTTTAGGGGGCTTAGAGAGACATTTTATTTCAGTCAACAGAAGTTTTCAGAATCCAAGAAGCAAAGAATATAAATTTCATCTGGCGAAGAGCAACAAGACTCAGGCCCTTTTTACATCTAAAAAAAGGAAACAAGGAAGAAAAAGAAATCTCTTGCTCTGTGCTTTCATTTTAGCAATGGAACCCTTGTGATGACTCATTTCTGTGATCGGATTTCTTATTTGCAGAAAAGTCCTTGCATGAAATCTCACCATGCGCCTGCAAACATATGGGTCACCAAATGCTCCCAGCTGTCTCAGGCGCAGACTTGCATCCAGACCCTTCTCTAGAAGCGTGTCTCCTAGAACTGGAAAAGACGGGCTTGTGTGAACTGGAGACTGGCAAATCCTGGGAGACCTTGGGCTGCCTGGGACCTTTTTGTAAAATGAGGGCACTGAAGGGCTGAATCAGGTCTCTGTGGCCCCCTCACTGGGCAGAAGCAAAGCTGGAAGCTGGCTTGCCGCCCTCAGGTCAGGAGCTCTCATCCTGGTTGCAGATGTTAAAGGCGGCACCTGACACTAGGAGCTGTAGAGGGGGGCACTAAATATTCAACGGTCAGTCTTAGAACTTCTTCTGCTATTATTATTTTAAAATTTACATGCAGTAAAAATGGACTTTTAGGAGTATGCAATTCTATGAAGTGGAGTCCATGGGTAGATTCCTGCTACCAGCATCACAATTGGGGTACAGAACAGCTTCATCACCCCCAAATCCGTCATTCTGCTCCTTTGTCCTTGAAACTCTCCACCCCATCCCATCCTCTGGCTGCCATTGACCTTTTTGAGACTTTGATCTTCAGGTTACTTTCCTCAAGAATAGATTAAGGCCACCTGCTTAATGGGCTTCGTGGAATGCCCCTTTATTTTTCTGGGACAACCCTTGCTGTGCCTCAGGTATTGGGTACAGAGAGGGCTAAACTCATCACTGTTAAACTATCCCCAGCCTTAACACCAGACAAACTATCGCCATCTGAGTGCCCACATAATCTCACCAACAATGGGTTCTGGCTTTATTTTTCTGCCATGGAGGCCATAGGAGAAATAAGAGCTGATATGAACATCTTGAGGCGATGTGAACTTGAAACTGCTCATGCTGCCAAAGATTCAAGCGGCAGCAGCAGAAGGATTTGACAAAGTATGACAAAGTCTGCACCAGAACGTGGTCACCACTTGAGGATAATCAAATAACACAAATAAATGTCACAGATGGGCACTTTTAAAACTAGCGAGCTTAGGTGGGATTTTAGTTTGTCAGACATGAACTCTAATTACAAACTCATGAGATTAGGAAGTATTGGACATTGTAAAAACAGAGGAGATAAAGTATGCACCTACTACCTACTAGGAATTTCTCCTTCCCGAACGACTTTTATCCAAACAGTAGGTCTTCAAAGAAAGTAAGATGAACTGCTTTGCACAGATGATAGACCTGATGCCATGCAAGTTTAACTAGCATGCTTATGAATCACATTATGATTTGAGCCCAGGACTCTTTGACTTTCAATCTTGGGGGATAGCAGAGAACCAGAGAGAGCTTGCTGGGGAAATGTGTCTTTAAGTGATTGCTTTCCTCTCTGGACCTGTCCATATTTTAGGGTATAGAAAAATGAATTTTGCAAATAAGTTTCTCTCCATTCGCTCTTCTTACAGGTGGATCTTGCTGGATATCAATACTGAGCCTTCCAAGACAGATCTTTTTCCAGTGCAACCTAGGTGACAGAGGGATGGCCAAGGCTGGAGCGGCTGGCACAGGAGCCAGGAAACAGTATGCAGCCACTGCAGGCACATTGCTCCTTGGCAACTGCCATTGGCTGATTTGCTCTGGAGAAACCTGAGCCTCTGCAGTAATTTATCTGCTCCACTCTCTCCCTGCTTCTAACCAGTTCTGCAGGACTGCTGCAGGCTGAGCACCCAGAGCATCCACCTGCACACAGTCAGGTGGCAGAGCCTGCTGGAGGAAGTTGTTTCTTCTTTTCTGAAGTAGCAAACATCAACAACTGATCCAACTGATCAGGGTGGGTTTTCTAATTAAAAGGGGGAACTGATCTCACAAAAATACATCCCGGGGTTCAAGAGTCAGTTTCTCTGTCTTTCAAGCCGGAGCTGGCCGTGGTAGCGGCCACTAGGGGCAGGCGACTACACAGCCTGTAGTCAGTTGGAACAGCGGCCTTTTCGCCATCAGCCCTGCTGGGTGTTTTCCTTGTCACTTACAAAGATGCTGATAGCAGGGTCCCCAGGCAACTTTTCCTTCCATTTTAGAATCCCAAACCGAAATTCTGTATGCCTAGATCCTGGTATCGGGTTGCTTTTCCTTCTTAGGGGTGGGGGCGGCCCCTGTGCCGCTCTGCATCTCAGCGCCCAGGAGAGTGCTTGCCAGGGAGCAGCCTCAGTGAAGGACGCCGAGTGTGGTGTGGTGGGAAGACGGCTTGCTGAACAAGTGAAAGTGAAGGGCTAGGGGAACACAGAGGAGCACACCAACAGGCACAACAGGCAACACAAATCTGTCCCCTGCTGGATGCCTCAAGGGGTCCGCAAGGTGGAATCCACAGGGAAGTAAAGGGGTTTGAAGAAACGGTAATAGGGTAATTTTAAATTCCTAAAAAGAGGTGCATGAAAGTCTGTCTTTGAACTGGTCTTTGCTTTGCCCACATGCCTTAGCAGCATGGGCTCAAGGCCAGATTCCTCTGGCCGTCTGCATGGCCTACACATGTGAATGGCCTTGGGCTGGCTTTTGCAGGGCCTGGGCCGTGTCTGGCTCCCCAGAGCAACTCAGAAAAAGATGCAGTGCTGAAGGGTTCCAGTCTGAACAGGTGCCGGCCCCTTAAAACTGGCCTGCCCAGCGTCCAGGCACCGACAGCCGCTGCCCACTCAGGCTGCCAAGCACTCGGGGCCAAGAATGGCCTCATGAGCCTCACTGAAGCCTGCGGCCTCACTGTCACCTGCGTGGCACACCCGCGGAGTAAGGCTGCCTGTTGCAGGAATTGCAGGAGGCGGGAAGGGGCTGCCGAGAAGAGGACGTGGCCTCTCTGGCAGCGCAGGCAGCTGCTCCCAAAACTCCTTAGCCAGGTCGAAGTCTGTTCGCCGCTGTAAACAAATGGTCTTAGAAAGACTCGTGATAGGATCAAGCGTGCTTTTCTTATCGAGGAACAGAAAATTGTCGTGAAAGTGTTGAAGGCACAAGCGCAGAGTCAGAAAGCAAAATACAGAAAAGAGGCTTGTCTCTATAATAAAACTTAAAAATCTTAAAAAGAAAGAAAGAAAAACTAGCCCTGGGTTCCAAAGACTCAGCAGTGTTCATGACCTTGGGTTTCCCCAGAGCTGTCCACTCACCCCTGAGTTCTTTTGGGAAGTTGGGTGCTGAGTCTGCAGCAGCACCTTCTCTTGGTCTTTGCCCACATGCCTCAGCAGCCCTCCTGGGTGAGCTGGGCAACACTTGATTCACAACTCTCCACCCCCATCTGCCTGCCCATCAGCTTTCCTCCACTTCCCTGGTGACCTGGCCCTCACTGTCCTAGAAGCTCATCGTGTGGTTATTAAAAAGTACTGGGCCCCAGACACATGAAGAAATGCTCAGCCTCACTAATCATCAGAGAGATGTAACCCAAAACTACAATGAGATACCACCTAACTCTGGTAAGGATGGCCATCATTAATAAGTCAAAAACAACAGATGTCGGTGTGGGTGCAGAAAAAAGGAAGCGCTTCTATACTGTTGTTGGGAATGCAAGTTAGTTCAAACTCTATGGAAAGCAGTGCAGTGATTTCTAAAAGAACTAAAAATTGACCTTCCATATGATCCAGCAATCCCTCTCCTGGGAATACACCTGAAGGATCATAATTTGATCTACCAAAAAGACCCCTGCATGCACATGTTTATTGTCACACTATTCGCAATAGCAAGAACATGGTACCAACCCTGCTGCCCATTGAAAGTGGATAAAGAAACTGTGATACATAGACACAATGGAGAATTACACAGCCATAAAGAAGAACAAAGTCATGGACTTCACAGCAAAATGGATGGAGTTGGAGACCATAATACTAAGTGAACTATCACAGAAACAAAAAACTGAATGCCTCATGTTCTCACTCATAAGGGCCCTGAACACTAGTCACATGAGCACAAGGGAGGGATCGGCAGTCACTGGGCACTGCCAGGAGAAGTGAGGAAGGAAGAGAGTAGGGAGTACATGACAACACAAAGGTATCTGGTCTACTACCAGGGGAAGTGAGAGCCAGTTGGAGACCCAAACTTTACCTGCATGTAGCCTACTTATGGAGTTAATTCTCACTTGTACCCTACATCTCTATAATAAAAAAAAACAAAAATAAAAAAGTAATGGGCCTAAATAAGGGCCCAAGTGGGATTCCTATAACATCCAACGCTCCACCCTAGTGATGCCACCTGAGGAGACACAGCAGGAAGCAGGTTGCCCTTATGCCTGAGAGTTCTGTAAAGGTCACAACTCAGGCTTCCTTTAGCTATCTCCGGTGCCTCAGTGTCCCTCTGCAGCATTCTTGGCATGCTTGACTCCTCTATGCCAGACACTGAGAATGTTGGTGGGGACACAAAGGTAGATGCTATAGGTCCTTACCCTCCAGGTCACATACTTGATGGGACAGGGGTAATCTGTAAGCCAGATCACAGAACACCATGGTTAGCATGTATATAGAAAACAGGAGCAGTGTGGAATCAGATGGAAGTTTTGCAAGTGGAATAAAACGTTGGTAAGTTGGACAAGGGCTGTGGGGCTTCCCAGAGAAGCAGACAGGTAACAATAGAATTAGCAGAATGTAAAACACTAGAGAAAGGTGTAATGTCTCCTGGCAGAAAGAATGTTGCTAGGGAAAGATCAGGAGACCCAGCTAAGGGGAACTTAAGAGAGTTCCTTGCAGGAATTCAAGCAGAGGAGAGCAACAGACTGTGTGACTTATACACAATGAAGTTATTACTCATAGTTCTGGAAACTGGAAATCCAAGATCAATTCAGGAGCAGACTGGTGTCTGGTGAGGGCCCATTTTCTGGTTTATAGATGGCACCTTCTCCCTGTTTCTTACATGGTAGAAGGGGCTAGAAAACTCTCTGGAGTCCTATTTATTTATTTATTTATTGAGAAAGTAGGATTTATTGGGAGGGCAGAGAAGCTCCCATAGCAGGAGGGGACCCGAGGGGGTTGCCCTGGAGTCCCTTTTAGAAGGGCATTAATCCCTTTCATGGGGGCTCCATCCTCCTGACCTATTCACCTCTCAAAGGTCCCACATCCTAATACCATCACCCTGGGGGTTAGAATTTCATCATATAAATTTTGAGGATGTACACATTCAGATCATACTATCAAGTTTGCCTTTTCTGGAGTTCCTTTGCAGAAAGAGTTTTGAACACTCCAATTGTCAGCACTATGTCTCTGTTAGCATTGCCTAAAATCTAATCATCTCAAAATAAAATTATTACCATATTCTGATATTGCTGTAAACGAATAATAGTTCACACTATTTGTGAGGTAGTATACCAATTCACGGAGGTAGACATTAGGTGGTAATGTCATCCAAGTAATCTCAGTCTTCATGTGGATTTATTTCTATTCTGTTTGCACTGCAGTTGAAGGGGAGCCATGACTGCATATTTGGCTTCTGTACAGGTTTGGCGTTTTCCTCTTTGCAGAGAAATGGGAAAATTAAATGAGCAATGAATCCTCCTCACACCTCTGTCAGATAGGTATCAGTATGAATGGGAGTTCTTTTAAGAACTCCTGGTAGAAGTCAGCAATTTGAATCTTCATTCTGCCTTAATCATCAGCTTCTGTAGACTGTGGCCATAAGGGTGATGTGTCTGGGGCTTCTGATAGTGACAGGCTTTGGCCTTTGGCTGTGCCTGCTGATAACAGGGGCAGAGAAACTGGTGAGGCAGGTGGAACCTGAAGGGCCGTGTGCAAGGCCCACAATAGGACACACTGAGCCTGCTTTTTACCCGAGAGTCCCTCCTGAACTCATCAACAGATTGTTCTGTCTGATCTCTCACACACTGGCTGCAATCATACAGTGTTGTTTTGAAACCACTGTCACCCCAACTTGAAATAACAGAATCACTTTTCTATCTTCCCTTTTCCTTAAACCTCAGTAGTGGCTGGGTCAGGACAGTTCTCTGTGGGAAGCATATCTCACAGACATTCTCTTCTAAACTGCTCATTTTTGATAAATATACAAATTCATGCATTCATTTATTGCATAAACATTAAATCTTCCAGTTAAGTATAACTAGGCACTGGGCAGAAAAGATTAAAAAAAGATGTGGTATTTGTGGCCAAGAGATTGTGAGAGGGAAACATGGGTGAACATGTGAATAGATGCACAGGGTGAGATGCATGCCACTGAGACACCCCCAGCATGCTATAGAGGTCCAGAGATGAAGGTATTAACTCCTCCTGGGGCATCAGCAGCTTCTTCTGTGGCAAAGCGATGTCTGATCAAAGCGTTCTCTGTGAACAGGAGACCATCACAGAGGACACAAAATGAGCAAAAGTAGACTACAGGCACGTGGTCAGTGGTCAGAGCACAAGGAAAGTGGAGAGCAGAAGGACATGTGGCTGGACTGGGGATGGGAGAAAGATAAGGAAGGAGTGAATGTGTGTAAATGGGAAGAAACTGTATCCTGAGAGTATTGACCTATTTTATGAATTTAGAGAAATAGCTCAAACACATTTATGTTAAAAATGGAGTGAATCTAACAAATCAAATCAAAAAGATTTTATTAGTGCATGCAATAGTATAGCACATTTCCAGGTCGTTTATGTGGCATCTATTCTTTCTTAACATTTATTCAATTAAAAATAATAATAAACATAAAATGGGAAAGTGATAGAAACCAAAAGTGAAATATAATTTAAAAACTTACTCACTAAGTGTACTATTATTTGTACTATGTGGGATGGTCTTTGCATGGTAAATTATTGTGCTTTAAACAATGTCTAGTTCCAGCTACTTGGAAAGTTGATGCGGAGTCCAGCAAGTTGAGGCTGCATTGGCTGTGAGCATGCCACTGCACTCCAGCCTGGGCAACAGAGAGTGAGACTCCAACTGCAAAAAAATAAGTAAATAAACTTTCAACACATATTGCAAATCATATTTTGCAATGCTATGTAAAGAAGTGCACCATTTCTAGCAACTATTTTGATAGCTTGTAATGAATGAATGCAGTTGAGATACTGAGAGAGTACTTCCTAGATCTAAATGTAGGATGCCATAGGCACTTCCCACTCCACTCATCTTATATATCCCTGGACCTGATTCTTCAGGCAACAGACTGGCTGAAGTTGATGTGCTGCTCTGTTGCTTTCTAGCTAATGAACAAGGGCAAGCTGCTTAATCTTTCTCAGCGACCACTTCTGAAAAATGGAGATGGTGACATCACTAAGATCATGTACTTACTGTGAGGAGAAAGGAGGTGGTAGGCCTTCCAGAATGGGGTTGTGAAGAGCTCAGCCAGTCTTCCCCCAAGTGAAACAAATACAGAAATGTCACTGGTGGAAATTATTTTAAAACAATTCAGTCTCCAGAAACTTTCTTAAGTGAACATAGAAAGTGGAGAAATGGTCACTCAAGAAAATCTACTAAATCTAAATGGTCAGTGAGAGTCAGTGGTATTTGAGCCACTCTGGGTCCCCGTCTGACCCTTCAAAAACTCCACGTAATGATTGTCTTACTCTGGGTACTTTGGTTGCAGAGGGTTCAGCTAAGAAGATGAGGTTCTCCACTTTCCTCAGCTCCTGGTCAGGCTACAGTTTAATGCAACCTTCTCAGCTCCATGCTGTGAAAGTGCTATTCTAGGTAAGTGCAGTCAAGGAAAGGGGGCTCCCTTCCCTCATTCAGCCCCCACTAATAGGGGAAAGATGTTGCTGTAAGTGCAGCAGCCTGAGAACACTGGAACCCAATTGCTGCTTCTCCAGCTTGCTCATGGAGGTTCCATGGCAAAAGAGAAAAATCAAGAAGCAAGGGACCACCCTCCCCCATTGCTCACACATAGATCAGGTATGCTACTCCAGAAAAAGAAGGCAACTATTTCCACCTACAGATCCAAGGCAAAAGTTTTCTCAGGAAGAAAAGTAGGTCATTAGGAAGGATACTTTCAAAGTATTGCCTGAAGGGACAGACTTTACTTGGAACAGAACTGGAGAAGTTCATATCTGAGTATATTATGGAAAACAATGGAGATCCTAGTGGCAGACAATTAAGAGAGTTGGTAGCTCCATAATGCTAGTAGCAAAAAAGCAAAACAATAGACCAGCCAGAAGTTTAACAGAAAGTACCAGAGAAAGATACAGCCAAAAAAAGCTCTTTGGGGACCATGTTCATTCTTGGCAGTCTAGAAGACTGTACCCATGTGCTAGATTACACCCATTCAGGATCAATCAGAGCAGGACCAACTTGAAAGCCTTCCCCAGCCACACAGGGATCCATCAGAAAAGGACCCTAAGACTTGGATTACACATACATCAGGCCATAAGCTACTTTGATCCAAGGAAACACCTAATAATGCAGGTTCAAAAACAAAATAGCACTCATCCTCGGTGGTCTGGAAGACTCTGCAGATGCCCAAAGTGTGCCTTCTCAGGAAGGACCAGAGAATTGGATGAACATGGAGCAAAATAACAAACAATTTGAATCGTGAAAAAGTTTCTAAGCCATACAAACATGCAGTGGTAAAGGCTGAAATGGAAGTAGCTAAGAGAACTTAAGTACAATCTCTACCCAATAGGTTGTGTATGAAGATCTGTAGATAAGTAATTCCTTTATACACAGAATTCATTCAGCCAAGTCATTAAACAAATAAACAAGCCACAGGAAGGAGAGATCAGTGCCTACAGTTGCTACAATCTCAAATGTCCAGTTTTCAACAACAGCAACAAACAAGACATGCAAAGAAACAGAAAAGTGTGGCCAATATAGGGAAAAAATATCAGGCAACAGAAATTACCTCTGGGAAGGTACACATGGGGAACTTAACAGACAAAAACTTAAAGCAACTATTATGAACATGCTAACAGAACTAAAGAAAACCATATTTAAAAAATTAAAGAAAGGCCTGATAACAATGATTTATCAAAAAGAATATCAATGATGAGATAGAAATTATTTTTTTTAAATCAAGTGGAAATGTTGGATTAAAAAATATCAAAACTTAAATTTAAAACATAACTGGAGAAGTTCAACAGAATTTAATTGACAGAAGAAAAAATCAGCAAACTTGAAAATAAATCAATAGAAATCATGCAATCTGAGGAAAATAAAGAAAATTTTTTTTAAATGAACAGAGTCTCAGAGAAATATAAGAAAGCATAATCACATCAACATAAACATAATGGGCAAATCAGAGGGAGATAAGAGAAAGAAAAAGACAGAAAAAATATTCAAAGAAATGATGGCTCAAAACTTCCAAAATTTGAGTAAAAACAAATCAACTTATCAAGGAAGCCAAGTTAACTCCAAGTAGAAATTTTTATCTTTAAACATAAAAAGATTTTTACTCAGATAAAGTCAAAATGCCAAAAGTTGAAGATAAAGGAAAAATATGTAAAGCACCAAGACTTATGCATAAGATTTTGTGCAAGACTTATATACAAGATTCATGCACAAGAATTGTTTACAAAGGAGCCACCATAAAATTAACAGTTGACTTTTCATCAGAAACTGTTTATAATAAAAGACAATGGAATGAGATTTCAAAGTGGTGAAAGGAAAAAGGAGCTTTCTTTCAAAAATGAAGGTGAAATAAAGCCATTTCCAGATAGACAAAAACTGAGAGAATTTATTGCTAGCAGATCTGCACTAAAAAATATATTAAAAGAAGTTATTCAGATGGAAAGACACATCAGAAAATAACTTGAATCTACATTTTTAAAAATCTACATATTCAGAAAATAGCTTGAATCTACATTGGTATAGATAATTTATGTAAGTAATAATAAAATACACCATTATTGTGTATGTTTCCTTTCTTCTCTTAACCAATTTAAAATTGCATAAAATATTATCTATAAATTTATAAATCTATAAATTCATTTGACTTATTGCACATAAAAATGAAACATATTTGATAATGACAACATAAAAGACGGGGTGGGAATAAAGTTATATTGTAGTAGCAAATAGCAAAGCAACAGAAGAAAGTAATTTGAATTCACAAGATAAAAAATAAAGAAAACTAAAAATGGCAAATGAAAGATATATACTTAAACTATAAATTATTTCTGCTCTTCTTTTAGCTTTTTTAAAAGATAAGCAATAATTTTAAGAAAGTATTTTTGAGTTTAAAACATACATAGATGTACCTTCTATAATAATAAAATAATAGTACATAAAGAGGGATAAAATGAAGCTTTACAAAAGTAAAGGTATATACATTACTGTAATTAATTAGTATACATCTGATGTTGATTCTGATAAATTATATAAGTATATGATAAACCCTGAAGCAATCACTAAGATTATAACTTTTTAAAAAGTACAAAAATAACTAAGAGTTAAATTGGTGCACTAGGTAACATCTACTTAAGACAAAAGCAAGTAGAAAAGGAGAAATAAAGGAACCCAAAAAATGATGGGACATATAGAAGAAAAAGCAAACTGGTGGGCTTAAGTTAGTTATATAAATAATAACATTAACTATGAAATGAATTATGCAGTATTATTGAAAGAGATTGTCAGATTTGGTAAAGATCCAACTACATGCTGCCTAAAGAATGCATACTGCAGAAATAGATGTATTAAAAGGAAAAGTATGGAAAAGATATGTCAGGCAAGCAGTAATCATAACAGAATTACGCTAATGTTAGACAAAATATCCTTCAAGATAAAAATAATTACTAGAGATAAAGGGGACACTTTAACTATTGTCAGATCAAGAAGATATAACAAGCTGGATGTGGAGGCTCATGCCTGTAATCCTAGCACTTTGTGGTGGCTCATGCCTGTAATCCTAGCACTTTGGGAGGCTGAGGTGAGAAAATTGCCTGAGTCCACATTCAAGACCAACGTCGGCAACATGGTGAGATGTCGTCTCCACAATAAATCAAGAAATTAGCTGGGTGTGGTGGCATATGCCTGTGCTTTCAGCTACTTGGAAGTCTGAGGTGGAAGGAGCACCTGAGCCCAGAAGGTCAAAGCTATAGGGCTGCAGTAGCCGTGAACATGCCACTACACTCTAGCCTGGGCAACAGTGTAAAACTTCTACTCAAAAAAAAAAAAAAAAGAAGAAGATATAACAATTATAAACATATTGCATCTAACAATAGAATCCAAAATACATGAAACAAAAATTAACAGAATTTAAAGAGATAGACAAGGCAACAATAATAGTTAGGAACTTAAATGTTCTAATTTCAATTATGCATAGAACAAGTATTCTGATTTTTTAAAAAAGATATATAAGATTTGAACAACACTATAAACCACAAGTCCTAATCCACATTGCTAGAAAATTCAACCCAACAATCACTGAATATACATTCTTCTCAAGTGCAAAATAAACATTCTTCATAATAAACAGCATGTTAGACCTTAAAATAAACTTCACCGGATTGAAAAGAAGTGAAATAATATAAAGTATGTTCTCTAATAGTAATAGAAATTATAAGTCAATAACAAAATAAAATTTAAAATATTTTTAAAATGCAGAAATTAATCAAAAAACTCATAAATAACCAATAGATCAAGAAAAAAATCACAAGGTGATAAAATATTTTGAGATAAATAAAAAAGAGAAGACACCATACCAGAATTTACTGAAAGCAGTTAAAATAGTTATTAGAGGAAATTTTATGTCTATGAACACCTATATTTTAAAAAAAAAGGGATCTCAAATCAATAACCTTACCATCTCCCAAGGAAACTATGAAAGAAGAGCAAAATAAAGTCAAGCTAGTAGAAGAAAGGAAATAAAGATTAGAACTGAATAACTGAAACGGAATCACAAAATAATAGAAAAAAATTAAAGCAAAACATTATTTAAAAAGCTCACAAAAACTGATGAACCTTTTACATGACTAACGAAGACAAAAAAGAGAATAATCAAATTACGGTTAGTTCCTTACATATGAACCTTCAGTTTGCAAACTTTCAAAGATGTGAATGTGCATTGATATGTCAAATCAAGTAAGTTAGTGTGCATGTCTGTCATACCTTGTCACATGTGCATCCTCTACAAGCGGTTGTGCTTTTGTATTCTTTACTGTGCAGTACTGTATAGAGTACAGTAGTACAGTATCTTTACTTCAAGCCCAGGACGTCTGAAAACAAGGGTACAAGCAGTGGTGATATAGCTGGTACCATATAGCCAATTGTGTTAGCTGGGTTCCTAGGCTAACTTTGTTGGACTTCCAAACAAATTGGACTTACAAATGTGCTCTCAGAAGGGAACTCATTTTGTATGGAGGGGACTTACTGTATTCAAGTCAAGAAAAACAAAAAAAATTATTATTGACCTAACAGAAATAAAACGCATCCAAAGGGAATGCTATAAACAACGGGGTGCCAACAAATTAGAAAACTAAATAAAATAGACAAATTCCTAGAAAGACACACATTAGTGATTTGACTAAAGAAGAAATATAAATTTAAATGGAATTTTAGCAAGAGATTAAATTAGTAATCTTAACACTTCCCACATAGAAAATCTCAAGCAGATATTCACTGTTGAATTCTACTAAACATTAAAGAAGAATTAATAGCAACCCTTCAGAAATCTTCCAGAAAATAAAAAAGGGAATATTTCCCAATTTATTCTATGAGGCCCATATTACAATGATACCAGAACCAGGCAAAGATATTGCAAAAAAAGAAAATTACAGATATATCCCTTATGAATACAAATGCAAAAGTTCTCGACAAAATACTGGAAAACTAAACATATATATATATATATATATATATATATACACACACACATATATAGATATGTACATATATAAGGCTGTGGTGTATAATCATGTATATATATACATGATTATACACCACAGCCTTATTGTATTTATCTCAGAAATTAAAAATTAAAGGTTAGTTAACATTCAAAAATAATATAACACATAATAATGCAATTCCATATTAATAAGATATAAATGGAAAAGTACATGATTATTTTAGTAGATGCAAAAGAAAGAAAAACATGTGACAAAATCCAACACCCTACAGCTAATTATACTAAATGGTGAAAGACTGAATGTTTTCCATCTAAAGTCAGAAATAAGATGCAAATGTATCTTATGCAAATGTGTCTTGTGCAAGTGTGTCCCAGCTTTCATTAAACATTTTGCCAGAGATTCTTTCTCAGGCAATTAGACAAGAAAATGAAATAAGAGGAATCTGGAAGGAAAGAAAGTAAAATTACCTCTATTTGCCAATTATATGCATATATATATATATACACACACATACATATATACACACAGGATTATTATATTTGACAATGACATATATACAAAATCATTAGAAATCACAAAAACTAATAACAAAGTAGCTCAATAAGACTGTAGAATACAGTATCAATAGACAAACATCAATTACATTATATGCAGCCAGGCTCAGTGCTCAACCTGTAATCCCGAGCTTTGGGAGGCTGAGGTAAGTGGATTGCCTGAGCCCACGGGTTCAAGACCCACCTGGGCAACTTGGCGAGACCTCATCTCTACAATAAATCAAAAAGTCAGCTGGGCGTGGTAGTGCATGCCTGTAATTCCGGCTACTCAGAAGGCTGAGGTAGAAGGATCACCGAGCCCAGCAGGTCGAAGCTGCAGTGACCAGGAGCGGCAGCTGCACTCCAGTCTGGGGGACAGACTGAGACTCCAACTCAAAAAAAAAAAAAAAAATTACATTATATGCATTACCAAGAAACAATTTAAAAATAAAATTAGGAATACAATTTCACACCAAAAACTCAGACTACAAAAGCAAAATAAATAAATAAGACTACATCAAACTGAAAAGCTTCTGCACAGCATAAATAAATAAATAAACAACCAACACAGTAAACTGGCAACCTATGGATTGGGAAAAGTATTTGCAAACCATATATCTGATAAGGAGTTAATATTCAAAAATTATAAGGAACTCATACAACTCAGTAGCAGGAAAACAAATAACTCAATTAAAAATGAACAAAGGACCTGAATAGACATTTCTCCAAAGAAAATTTAAAATGGTCAACAGGTTTATAAAAGGGTGCTTGACATCATTCATCATCAGGGAAATGCAAATTAGATATCGCCTCACATCTGTTAGAATAACTATTGTAAAAAAGAGAAGAGATAACAAATGGTGGGGTGTGGAGAAAAGGAAACCCTTGTTCATTATTGGAGGGCTGATGTAAATTGTGGAAAACGTAGGGAGATTGCTAAGAAAATTAAGAATAGAACTATAATATGACCTAGTAGTCCTTCTGGGTATGAAATGAAATGATCACCTCATAAAGATAGTTGTACTTCCATGCTCATTGCAGCATTGTTCACAATAGTCAAGGTATGAAAACAACCTAAGTGTCTGTTAATGAATGAATGGATAAAGAAACTATACCATAGGCAAAGTATCCATTATCCAAAATGCTTGGGACCAAAAGTCTTTCCAATCTTTTTTTTCCCCAGATTTTGGAATATTTGCATTATGCTTACAATTGAGCATCCCAAATCTGAAAATCCAAAATCCAGAATGCTCCAATGAGCATTTCTTTTGCTGAGCGTTTCTTTTGTGTCAGCATGTTGGCATTTAAAACTTTTGGAAATCAGAATATACACACATAGGAGAACTTCCGGCAAGATGGTGACGGGGCAAACTGGTCTATGAAACCCTCTGCAAAGGAGAACACAGAGGGTCTCTGGCTCTCTCCCCAGGGGTTGCGGACCCCAACGTTGGCAGCCTGCTCTTCACATGGAGCTCGGCCGTTGCCACCAGTGGGGCATCGCAGCAGTCTGGACAGCCACTGCAGCCACAGACACAGCAGCCACTGGCACTGCCGCAGCCTCCATGGCTGCTATAGCATATCAGGCCACCCGCACCTGAGGTGATCCACGACTTCAGTCCTTGAAGTGCCCGCAGGCAAGATCTGCTGGGATCGCTGCCACCTCTGCTGCCACCGTGATGCCCTGCTGGCTGGCATGGGTCTCCTCCCGTGTGGCCTGATGCAGGCTTCCATCTCCAGCCTCTGCCCAACTCCTCTCTGGGGCAAGCAGGTGAGATAGCACCACCTGCTGGCGGTTCAAGGTAGCAACACCAAAACGGGAGAAACAAGCTTGAAAAACAGACACAGGCCAGATTTGAGTGGTGAACGGAGGGTGATCTGAACTGTCCTTCACAGCAGGCCAGTTTCTTCACTGCAAACTAATTTACCAACTTGAAAAGACAGCTAGAAATAGAGCTGAAAGATCATTGGACTTAAACGAAAAGTCTCAGAGTGTGCTTGATTGGTTCTGTTAGTTTAATGACTTAATTCTATTCCTACTGTTTGGTTCCTTTTTTTTCTTTTCCTCTTCCTTTTCTTCTCTTTTCTCCTCTCTGTAAACCATATCTTTGTATAGAGGAACAGCACACCAATAAGGTGGTTGGTTAGCTTGTATGTTAGCATCATTGTATATCTTATTTTTTTTGTATGGGAGTTGGTTAGTCTGTAGCCGTGGTCTATTGTTTTTATCTGTTTCAGTTTAGGTCTCTCTCTCCATTTGTTGGTACACTCATCTGTTTCCCCCCTTACTCCTCTCTCTCTCCACCCTCCTCTTCTCCCCACTGTCTGCTCCATTCTCTTCCCTCTGCTAACCACATTTTATTTCAGGGAGTAAACCTTCAGCCCAACTGCACGGACAGATTCCAAGGCAGTGGGAAGTGGGTTCCAGATTATCCATACACCTGTCAGCGAATACCACGACCTGCAGATAGATTTTGAATCACAGCTCCCCCCTTAAGTAAATCTCAAAACTGCAAAAAGGACCACCCCCAACCTACAGTGCAACTCCAGAATTGAACAAAGTAAGAGGGCATACATAAAGAATAGGAGATTAAACAAACAGAAGTAAAAGCAACCCCTCTACCACTGAATAACAGTATTAAAGAAGACGGTGACATGGAGGGAAGGAAAAAGTAGGGAGGGGGAAAAACCACACAAATGAAGAAAAACCCAAAGAAGAATATAGGTCTCACACAGACCCCTGGGAGATCAGACACTAAGAAAACAGATTCCGGAAAACAAACAATGAAGAACCCCCAGAATGACTGGTCACATGCAACAACCCCAGACATCAAGACATTAATAGAGAGAATTTAAAAACTTGAGGAGAGACAAGAGGAAAATAGGAAGGAGCTGATGTCAGAAATAACAGCAGTAAAGAATACTGTGATGGAAATAAATAGCAAACTAATAAGCATGGAAAGCAGAATTAGCCAAGCAGAAGAAAGAATCCCAGAGCTCGAAGACCCAAACACAGAACTAACCCAAACTGTCAAAGGCATAGAAAAGAAGTTCAAAAAGACAGAACAAAACCTTCAAGAGATGAATGATCACTTCAAGAGACCAAACCTAAAAGTAATTGGCCTTTCTGAGGCAGAGAGAGAAACAGAGGCCACACTGGAACAAACATTTCATGAAATCATTCAAGAAAACTTCCCTCATCTCATCAAGGATGAAAAAATTCAAACACAAGAGATTCAGAGAACCCCTGCAAGACAACAAATGAGAAGACCAACCCCAAGACATATAATAATTTGCCTAAACAAAGTAGGCATAAAAGAAAAAAATCCTAAAGGCTGCAAGAGAAAAAGGTCAGACTATGTACCAGGGAAGACCAATTAGAATAGCAGCAGATTTATCTACAGAAACCCTCCAGGCTAGGAGAGCTTGGAGCCCTATCTTCAAAGTTCTAAAAGATAAACAATTTCAACCAAGAATAACCTACCCAGCCAAGCTAAGCTTCATCAGTGAGGGAGAATTGAAATCTTTCCCAGATATCCACTCCTTAAGAACCTATGCTGCCATAAGACCACCTCGACAAGAAACACTTAAGAGAGTATTGAAAACAGAAGAAAAGGAAAAAAGAACAAAAACGTTCTTCACAAGAGTACAGGAAAAAGATTAAAAACACACATGATCCAACTCTAAAACCAAAGGAAAGACAACACACAAACAGGAAGAACAACTCTGTAAGAACGTTATGATAGGGATCAACTCTCACATTTCAATAATTAGTCTGAATGTGAACGGACTAAATGCACCACTGAAAAGACATAGAATCGCAAAATGGGTAAAATATCACCAGGCAACAATCTATTGCCTTCAAAAGACTCACCTCACCAGAAAGGATACGCACAGACTCAAAGTAAGAGGATGGGAAACAAATTTTCAGGCGAATGGAACACAAAAGAAAGGAGGAGTTGTGATCTTAATCTCAGATAAAATACCCTTTAAGCTATCAAAAATTTTAAAAGATACAGAAGGCCACTACATAATGATAAAAAGTTCAACCCATCAACAAGAAATATCCATCCTAAACATATATGCACTCAACATAGGAGCACCAACTTTCATAAAGCAGCTCCTAGGTAAACTAAAAAAAGATATCAACTCCAATACCATCATAGCTGGTGACTTTAATAACCCACTCACAACCATAGAAAGATCATCAGGACAAAAAATCAGCAATAAGATCCAAAACCTCAATGTGACTCTTGATCAAATGGACTTAATTGAGACCTACAGAACCCTCCATCAAAAGACCACAGAATACACATTCTACTCATCACCACATGGAACGTATTCTAAGATCGACCGCATACTTGGCCATAAATCAAGCATAAGCAAATTTAAAAGGACTGATATTTTACGATGCAACTTCTTGGACCACAGTGGAATAAAAATAATCATTAACACCAGCAAGGTCCCCCCAAAAACCACAAAGACATGGACACTAAACAGCATGATGCTAAATAACTCCTGGGTCAATGATGAAATCAAAACAGAGATCAAAAAAACCTGGAAACAAATGAAAATGAAGAAACACCTTACCAAAATCTCTGGGGCACATGAAAGCTGCAGTAAGAGGGGAATTTATATCCCTACAAATGCACATGAAGAAAATGGAAGTATCACAAATTAACAGTCTAACAAGCCGCCTAAGGAAGCTGGAAAAGCAAGACCACAAAAACCCTAATTTCAGAAGAAGAATCCAGATCACCAAAATAAAAGCCCAAATCCAGGACATAGAAGACAAAAAGATAATACAAAAAAATCAATAAAACAAAAAGCTGGTTCTTCGAAAGGATAAACAAGATCGATGGTCCCCTAGCTAGACTGACCAAGAAAAAGAGAGAAAAAGCCCAAATAAACACAATCAGAAACACAAAAGATGAAGTCACATCTGATCCTGAAGAAATACAAAAGATCATTAGATACTACTATGTACATTTGTATGGAAATAAACTTGAAAACCTTTCAGAAATGGAGGACTTTCTGTCATCAAATAACCTGCCTAGATTGAAACAAGAAGAAATTGAGACCCTAAATAGACCAATAACAATCAAGGAAATTGACTACATAATAAGAAAACTACCTATAAAAAAAGCCCTGGACCAGATGGCTTTTCAGCAGAATTCTACAAGACATTTAAGGAGGAGCTTATACCAATCCTACTGAAGGTATTCCAGGTGATTGAGAAAGATGGAACTCTCCCAAATCATTTTACAAAGCTAACATCACATTGATACCCAGGCCAGGTAAAGACCCAACATAGAAAGAGAACTACAGGCCAATATCTTTGATGAACATAGATGCTAAAATTCTCAACAAGATCCTAGCAAACTGGATACAACAACGCATCTCAAAAATCATCCACCAGGACCAAGTAGGCTTCATCCCTAGGATGCAAGTCTGGTTGTAAACATTCATAAAACCATAAACATTCGTCAAACCATAAATGTAATTAAATATATCAACATATGTCAAAACAAAAACCACATGATTATATCATTAGATGCAGAAAAAGCTTTTGATAAAATCCAGCACCCCTTCTTGATAAAAACCCTCGAACATCTAGGCATAAGGGGGAATATAACTCAAAATATTAAAAGCCATCTACGAGAAACCCACAGCCAGAATACTCCTAAATGAACAAAAACTGGAACCATTTCCCCTGAAAACTAGAACAAGACAAATATGCCCACTCTCACCCCTCCTGTTCAATATAGTATTGGAAGTCCTGGCTAGAGCAATCAGAGAAGAGAAGGCAATCAGGGGTATTCTAATAGGAAAGGAGGAAGTCAAGCTACCTCTCTTTGCAGCTGACATGATCATGTACCTTGAAATCCCAAGAGAACCTGTCAAAAACCTCCTTACACTGATAAAGTCCTTCGGCAAAATCTCAGGATATAAAATAAATGTGCAAAAGACAATCACATTTCTTTACACCAATAATAAACAAACAGAAACCCAAATAAAAAGCGCAATTCCATTCACAATAGCCACAAAAAAAATGAAATACCTTGGTATCTTCCTAACCAGAAACATGAAAGAACTTTACAATGAAAACTACAAACATTGTTCAAAGAAATCAAAGATGACACAAACAAGTGGAAAAATATCCCATGTTCGTGGATTGGAAGAATCAATATTGTGAAGATGTCTGTCTTACATAAGGCAATCTACAGATTTAATGCAATACCCATCAAATTACCAGCAACATTCTTCTCAGACCTAGAAAAAACAACACAGGAATTTATATGGAAACACAAACGTCCAAGAATAGCTAGAACAATCCTCAGCAAAAAAACAAAGCAGGTGGTATCACATTACCAGACTTCAAACTTTACTATAAAGCTACAATCATCAAAACAACTTGGTATTGGTACAGGAACAGGCATATAGATCAATGGAATAGAATTGAGATTCCAGAAACAAAACCTCAATTTCTCAACCAACTCATCTTCGACAAAGCCTCCACCACCAACCAATAGGAAGAGGAGAACCTATTCTGAAAGTGGTGCTGGAAAAACTGGCTGACCACATGCAGAAGATTGAAACAGGACCCCTATCTATCCCCATACACAAAAATTAACTCCAAATGGATCAGAGACCTAAATGTAAAACCTCAAACCATAAGAACCTTAGAAAATGAAGGACATACTCTCATGGAAATTGGAACTGGCATCCAATTCCTGAACAAAACCTGAAACCCACAGGCCATAAGAGAGAAGATAGATAAGTGGGACCTCATTAAATTGACAAGCTTCTGCAAAGCCAAAGAAACCATCAAGAGAGAAGGGAGACAGCCTACAGACTGGGAAAAGGTATTTGCCAACTCCAGGTCTGACAAAGGCTTAGCGTCTTGGATCTACAAGGAACTCAAATGTGCTGAAAAGGAAAAAAACAAACAACCCCATTATAAAATGGGCAAAAGATATGAACAGACACTTCACAGAGGAAGACATCCGAGCAGCCAACAGACACATGAAGAAATGCTCAACATCACTAATCATCAGGGAGATGCAAATCAAAACCACACTGAGATACCACCTAACTCCAGTCAGAATGACAATTATCAATTACTCAAAAAATAACAGTTGTTGGAGAGGGTGTGGCAAAAAGGGAACACTTCTACACTGTTGGTGGGAGTGCAAACTAGTGCAACCTCTGTGGAAAACAGTGTGGCAATTTGTAAAAGCTCTAAATATCAACCTCCCATATGACCCTGCAATCCCCCTACTAGGAATATACCCTGAAGAACTCAAATCCCTCTATCAAAAAGATACCTGCACACGAATGTTTATCACAGCATTGTTCACAATAGCAGGAACCTGGAACCAACCACGCTGTCCATCAAAAGAGGACTGGATTTAAAAATGTGGTACATATACACAATGGAATACTACACAGCCATAAAAAAGAACAAAATCATGAATTTCACAGCAACCTGGATGGAACTAGAATCTATAATGCTGAGTGACCTCTCACAGAAACAAAGATCTGAGTATCACATGTTCTCACTCATATAGTGGACCTTGATCATCCAACGTATTATCATAAGAAAATGACTGATAGTGGTGGGAAACTATGGGGGGGAAGGGAGATGGGTTTAATGGTAGTAAACATCTGTCTGGGGATGGGGAGACACCCCTTATCAACAAGGGTGCCTGAACAAAACATATTTGTATACCTAACCCTTAACTGTACCACACAATATCATAATAAAAAATATTGATTATATTTTAAAAAGAATACACACACACACACATATATGTGTGTCTATATGTATGTATACATGCATGTATGTATATATACACATATATATACACACACGCACACACGGTGGAATATTATTCAGATGCAGAAAGACAAATGCTGCATAATCACACTCATATATGAAGTTTTATGTTGTTTTTTTTGAGTTAGAGTCTCACTCTGTCACCCAGATCAGAGTGCAGTGGCACACTCCCGGCCACCGCAGCCTCAACCTGCTGGGTTCCAGCGATCCTTCCACCTCCGCCTTCTAAGTAGCTGGAACTACAGGCACGCGCTACCACACCCAGCTAATTTTTTTTATTTATTGTAGAAATGAGGTCTCGCCAAGTTGCCCAGGCGGGTCTCGAATCCACGGGCTCAGGCAATCCACTCACCTCAGCCTCCCAAAGTGCTGGGATTACAGGCTGAGCCACTGAACCCGGCTTGGAGCAAGTATTCTAAGAGATAATTCAAGGAGATTTTCCCTATCTCACCAGAGATGTGACCAGGTAAGCACAGAGATACAGAGAACCCTCACAATACATCAAATGAAAGGACCAACCCCTAGACACATAGTAATTTGCCTACACAAGTAGGCACAAAGAAAAAAATCCTAAAAGCAGCAAAAGAGAAAGGTCAGACTACCTACCAGGGAAAACCCATTCACAATAGCCACACACAAAAAATGAAATACCACAGCATCTTCCTAACCAGACAAGTGAAAGACTTTTACAATGAAAACTACAAAACATTATTGAAAGAAGTAGAAGATGACACAAACAAATGGAAAAATATTCCATGCTCATGAATTGGAAAAATTGTTAAAATATCCATCCTACCAAAGGCAATCTACAGATTCAACGCTGTAACTACTAATTACCAACATCATTCTTCTCAGACTTGGTAACAATACAGAAATTCATATGGAAACTTAAACAACCACAAATAGTCAAAACAATTCTTAGCAAAAGAAACAAAGCAGGAGTTATCACATTTCCAGACTTTAAACTTTATTACAAGGCTACAATAATCAAAACAACCTGATATTGGTACAAGAACAGGCATATAGACCAATGCAACAGAATAACAAAACTTCAATTTCTCAACCAACTAATTTCAACAAAGCCTCCAATAACAACCACTGAGGAGAAGAGAACCTATTTAGTAAATGGTGCTAGGAAAACTGGATGATCACGAGCAAAAGTTTAAAAAGGGACCCCTAACTATCACCATACCCAAAAATCAACTCCAATGGATCAAAAAAATCTAAATGTAAAACATCAAATATGAAGAATCTTAGAAAATGCAGGAGAAACCCAATGGAAATTGGAACTGGCAACCAATTCCTGATCAAACCCCCAAAAGCCCATGCCATAAGAAATAAGATAGACAAGTGGGACCTCATCAAACAGAAAAGCTTCTACAAGGCAAAAGAAAACATCAAGAGAGCAGAGACAATCAACAGAATGGGAAAAAATATTTGCCAACTGTATATCTGACAAAGACCTAACACCTACTATCTACAAGGAACTCAAAACATTCTGAAAAGAAAAAAACAAACAAACAACTCCGTTAAAAAGTGGGCAACAGACATGAATAGACACTTCTCAAAAGAAGATATATGGGCAGGCAATAGACACATGAAAAAGAGCTCAGCCTCATTCATCATCAGAGAAATGCAAATCAAAACCACGTTGAGATACCACCTAAACCCTCTAAGAATGGCCATTATTAATAAAACAAATGACAAGAGATGATGGCAATGATGCAGAGAAAAAGAAATGCTTCTACACTGCTGGTGGGAATGCAAATAGTGCAACTTCTTTGGAAGACAGTGTGGTGATTTCTAAAAGAACTAGAAATTGACCTTCCATTTAACCCAGCAATCTCCCTACTGGGAATATACCCAGAGGAACTCAAATCATTCTACAAAAAAGATACCTGCACACGTGTTTGTTGCAGCTCTATTCACAATAGCAAAAACATGGAACCAACCGTGCTGCCCATCGAAACTGGACTGGATTTTAAAAACTGCACTACATATGCACAATGGAATATTATGCAGTCATAAAGAAGGACAAACATATGGACATCACAGCAACTTGGATGGACTTAGTGTCAATCACACTCAGTGATCTATCACAGAAACAAAGAACAGAGTACCATATGTTTTTACTCATAAGCGAACCTTGAACAATTATCATCATACTATGAGAAGGGGATTGGTGATAATGGGAAACTGCCAGGGGAAGAGGAGGTGAGATTGGCAGTTGAGAGGAACTGCCAGTGGAGGGAGGGGCACACCTCATCAGTAAAGGTACCTGCATAATGAACATTTGTATACCTAACCCTGAATTGTACCCCACATCTTTAAAATAAAAAATAAAATAAAAAATATGTGTATATAGAACTAAATACTGTCAAATAAAACAGCAAACTTCATGATTAATAATGTAGACATTATGGATGTAAACTATACTAAAAATAATAACAAACACAGACTCATTTTAAATAGACATGCGATGTTCATAAAAATTAGCCACTAGCTATGAGGAAACTTCATAAAATAAGAATAATATTTTAAAAATTTATCACACTGAATGGCAGTAGAAATGAATATTAAAATGTCTACCTTGATAATTTAAAAAATTTACATCAAAAAATTGGTAGTAAAATTTATTTATTTATTTAGAGTTGGAGTCTCATCCTGTCGCCCAGGCTGAAGTGCAGTGGCTCATGGCCACCACAGCCTCAACCTGCTTGGCTAAGGTGATCCTTCCACCTCAACCTTCCATGTAGCTGGAACTACAGGCATGCACTACCACACCCGCCTTATTTTTTGATTTATTGTAAAGATGAGGTCTCACCCAGGCTGGTCTCATACACCCAGGCTCAGTAAAACGTCTCACCTTGGCCTCCCAAAGTGCTGACTGAGCCACCGTGCCTGGCCATGGTAGTAAAATATAAACACAGGAATCTGTAAGATACATTTAATGCAGTGATATGTGAAAAAATAGTAGCCTCAAATACTACCTGGAGAATAAAAATAAGATAAATAATTGTCTGAATAAAAAAGTTAGAAAAAGGAAGAAATAAATTAAGAGAAAAAAGAAACAGACATAACAAAGTGAAAAAGCAAGTTTTTTAAAAATTAACAAAATGTAGCCAGGCTCGGTGGCTCAGCCTGTAATCCCGCGCCTTTGGGAGGCTGAGGTGAGTGGATTGCCTGAGCCTGCGGGTTCTAGATCCGCCTGGGCAGCGAGACCTCATCTCTACAATAAATCAATAAATTAGCCGGGCGGTAGTGCGCGCCTATAATTCCGGCTACTCGGAAGACTGAGGCGGAAGGAAGGCGGAGCCCAGCAGGTCGAGGCTGCGGTGGCCCAGAGCGGCCACTGCACTCCAGTCTGGGCGACTGAGTGAGACTCCAACTCAAAAAAAAAAAAAAAATTAACAAAATGCTCATTTTTATAAGACTTAAGACAAAAAGAGAGAAAGCAAAATACCTAAAATAAGACACAACTATAAGAAAATAAACATTTAAACATAAGAAATTTTTCAAGTTATCTATTTTTGTTCAATACCAGACAAATACAATTTAAACTAATCGAAAGCAATACTTTCCTAGAAAATTAATGAATTATCAAAATTTAATGTTTTTGCTTCATGATTTTTATGTACCCTTTCCATTTTCTTTCCATTTTGTAGTCATATTAGAATTATTATCAATTTTGAATAATTTCAAATTTACCAAAGCTAAGATGTCTGTTTTGTCTTTTCAAGTTCTAGTGAATCAAAAGCTTTTCCTTGGAAATGTATGACATACAATATAATTAAAACACTATAATTCATAAATACCATATATACAGTATGATTCATAATTTATCAAAATTAACCCTAATATAGATAAAAATTTAATAGGTTAATTTTCATTAATGAAATAGGGTAAGTTTCCAAAGAGCTACATGCTCCCCTGCACCAAAACAAGCAAACAAAAAAGGTCACATGATGTATCAAAGGAATTCTATTAAACTTGCACCAATAAGAAGACCCTAATGTGTTTTAATTATTTGGGATCATAGAAAAGAAAAACCAGGCCGGGCTCGGTGGCTCAGACCGTAATCCCAGCACTTTGGGAGGCGAGAGGATTGCCTGTGCCCGCGGGTTCGAGACCCGCCCATGCAAATTGGTGACACTTCCTCTCCACAATAAATCAAAAACTAGACAGGCGTGGTAGGGCGTGCCTATAGTTCCAGCTTCTTGGAAGACTGAGCGGAAGGATTGCCGGAGCCCAGCAGGTCGAGGCTGCAGTGTCTGGGAGCGTGCCACTGCACTCCAGTCTGGTGACAGAGTGAGACTCCAACTCACAAAAAAAAGAAAATAAAATAAAAACCGCATTAATCTAAACATGTATTCTAAACCTGTCAAATGTTGCAGTAAAAAGAAAAATGCAGTCTAATCTCACTTATAATATAAATGCAAAAGTTTTATATAAAATATTAGCAAAAAAAAATTCTCACAGGACATTTAGAAAAGTATGCGTCACGAAGAAAAAAAATCTAGGAATTTAAAGAATTCTAGAAATTTAAGGATGGTTCAATATTAGAATATATATATTAATGTCTCCCCGTATTAATAGATCTAAGAAGAAAACTCACAATCTGATACTTCCATAGAGATTAAAACGTTATTCTAAAATATTTGACACATCTCCAATTTTAAAAAAAGCTTAATATTTTACCATGGTAATCGATTATATTCAGATATGCCCATGCCCAGTATAATAGTATTTGAAACAATTTGACACTTTTCCTTAATTTTTAAAGAAATCTTAATAATTCAAAATTGTGCAAAATCCACATGCAATCCTGAAAGACATGTAGAACATATGGAAAGACACCATGGATTTTTGAGTAGGTGACTCAGCACCACACACTTGCCAATTCTCCGTCAAGTTAGTATAAAAATTTAATGTAATCTTAATAAAACTAACATTTTTTTCTTCTATCCTAGGCTAACTAATTGATTCTAATTTTTATGTGAAAAAAGTAAACAATCAAGAACAGCCAGGACAAGCATGAAAAAAAAGAAATGATGGCTAGGGTTAGTTCTACCAGATATTAAGGCATACTATAAAGTATTATGATTAAATTGTGTTGATGAAACATTATAAAACAGACAAACCAAAGGAATAGAAAAGAAGTCCAGAAATAGTCCACAGCACATTTGGAAAATTGGGCTGACAAAATATGTATGTTATGTATTTATTTATTGTAGGTAACAAATTTCTAAGAGCATAGTAACTCAAAAGACACTCAAGGTTACAGTTGCTGCACTTTAGAAGTCCAGGTATGACTTGCCAAGCTCTCTGCTTACTCTCACCAGGATGCAATCCAGATGTCAACTGGGCTGTGGTCTCAGAGAGTTGGCTAGGGAAAAACCAACTAGCCATTCCTTCAGGCTGTTGACAAAATACATTTCCTTGTGTCTGCAGGACTGAGGGTTTCAGTTCCTTGCTGAAGGCTGCCCTCAGCTCTGGAAGCCTCTTGCAGTTCCTCATCGTGTATGCTTCTCACACACGGCAGCTTGCTTCTTCAGAGCCAGCAACAGGGGAGAGTGACTCGAACACCTAAGACTTCCAGCAGTATGGGGTCTGTAAAATGTAACATTGTCACAAGAATGACATCCTCTCATCCTTGCCATGTTGTATTGGTTAGAAGCAAAATCCTGCCCACACTCTCTAGGAGGGATCCTGTAAAGATGTGAACACCAGAAAGTGAAGATCACCGAAGGGTCTGTCCATCTCAGGGTGGCATCTCAAATAATGGGGAGCAATGAATAGTTAGTAAAAGGAAGTTGATAAGACTGGATAGCCATTTGGAAAACAAAACCTATGCATCTTTATTTAACATCATGCACAAAATAGAATCCAAATAGATTAGAAATTCAAGTACAAAAATGAAACTGTTCAATTACAGAAGCAAATATGGATACATGTCTCGATATTTGGGGGAATGGAAAGCCTTTTAAATTTAACTCAAGTTCAAGAAGATAGGTAATTTCACTACATTAAAAAAATCTGGCAGAAAAAGGAAATATAAGCAAAGTCAAAAGACAAGCAATCTTGGAGAAAATATTTATAATTCACATTGACACAGAGATTAATTTTCTTTTTTTTTTTTTTTTTTTGAGTTGGAGTCTCACTCTGTCGCTCAGACTGGAGCGCAGTGGCTGCTCCCAGCCACGGCAGCCTCAACCTACTGGGCTCTGGCGATCCTTCCGCCTCAGCCTTCCAAGTAGCCGTAATTACAGGCATGCGCTGCCACGCCCAGCTGATTTTTTGATTTATTGTAGAGAGGAGGGCTCGCCAAGTTGCCCAGGTGGGTCTCGAACCCGCAAACTCAGGCAATCCACTCACCTCAGCCTCCCGAAGCGCAGGATTACAGGCTGAGCCACCGAGTCTGGCGGAGATTAATTTTCTTAATGCATAAAGAACTCTTTAAAACTAAGAAAAAAAAACAAAAAGTTAATAGCACAATCCATGTGTAAAGCATAGGAACAGACATAAAGTGGGTAAACACACAAAAATACTTATAGTAATTTACTTTCACTCATAGTCAAAGAAACACACAGTCAGACTTACTGAGATACCCATTCCTCACCCACCAGGTTGGCACAGATCTAGAGCTTAAAAGCCCACTCTGCTGCTTGCAAGGCTAAGGAGAATCATGTGCTAAATACAAGGGAATTTGGCGATACCCTACAAAAATGCAGATGCATTTACCTTTCTATCCACGTCTAGGGATCTCACCTGAAGATTCACATCAGCAAATAGAAAACAACATATATTCATGGTTATTCACTATGGCATTAGTCTAAAAATGACCCAAAGTCCAATAATAGGGTTGAATAAACCATGTTAACAAACTGCCTATACTGTGACATAAAATTTAAAACAAAAAACCTCTGGCACAGATTTTAAGCCTTTACAATAGACCATGTACAAAACGCAAGGGCAGGATAATGTATTTATAATGTACTTCCTTTTGTGTTCAGAAAAGGTCCTTTTGCATGCCACTTCTGTGGAATTTAGCCATTGTATAATAGTTTTTGTTTACATTAGATTGAGGCTCCATGAAGCAAAGATTTTCTTATTTGCTTTTGTTTGTTTTCAGTGCCCAGAATACATTAAATGGTTGACTTAGACATCAACAAGCTGTTTCTTCTCCGTCTTTCTCCCCTTTCAGGAAGTTGACATAGGCTCTGAGGCCCATCCTCTGGTTATCTTTAATAGTAGAATTGTGCCCTAGACCTCACGATTCATGCTCCAAGCATCACAGCTGAGTCACTTCGTGATTTGCAACTTCTAGACACTGGTTGAGGGACCCCTCGTCTTCTTTGTGTTGCTTGGTAACACTATTCAGTGATTAACTTGATTGCTCCCATATGAATTACATGTCACTGTTCTAATTAACGCCTCAAACAAACATTTCAAGAGCTCTAAAGAAATATTCAACCCTTACTACTTTTCCCTTTAAAGGAATTCCTCCTCTTACCCTTGAAGATTTATACTGCTGGTTAGTATTTTTATTATATATTCTACATGTATTCATTCACAATGCTCAGAAAACTGTTGCTTCAACTTATCTCCAGCCTTCAAGATCTTGTTTTCTCTGTTTTTGCAAGAGCTTAGATACAATTCAAAATGAATGCAACAGAAACCTGATAACACTCCTGGGCCAAGACATTGTTTTATTTTTGGTCCGCACCTTTATGGAAAATGTTGTGATGTAAAAATGTATTCAACCCACTCATCAGTTGCTATCAAGTCACTTTTCATAACTCTGTGTATCAAAGGGTATTTATATTGCTTTGTGCATTTATCTTTTTTATTACATTTTTATGTGTATTTATTTTTCTTTATTACATTTTTTTCTTCTCAAGTATATATTTCCTTCATCTGTGATCATCTATTTATTTTTTTTAAATTGCCTAGGTAACTAAATATTTTAAGCTTGTTCAGGGATGCAATGATCCTTGGTGATCATCTTCTCCCCCAAAGTAAATTGTGAAAAAGAAAGCCACAACAATAAGCTGTGAGAAGAACGAGTGAGATAGTTCGCAGACAAATTTGCTTATTACTGCAAAAAAAGAGAAAGATTGCTAAGATAAGTCAAAAATTAATAACAAAGACTACTTATGAGGGGTAGGACAAGGGGGATAGAGATGGAAGCAAGATTTCTTTTTCGGTGGTTATGAGGTCTGCAACTTGCTTTCAAATAGTTCAGAGAAAATACTGAGATGGCTAGGCAGATGAGATGTGACTGACAGAGTGGTGATAGATGGCACTGAGGACAGATTAAGAGACAGATGGGGACGGGTGTTTAACGGATAACTAGAGAAGTGACAGGTGATGGATATAAAGAGCCAATGTGGTGAAATTCATTAGAATGAAGTAATATTTGGCACAGGAAAATGGTAGAATAGCAGATGAAAGAGGATATCTTTAAACCTCAAGTGCCGTAAATTCCTAAACTACAAACCTTTCTTGAGAGAGACTTCAAGTTCATATGGTGAGTGTCAAGTGCATCTAATATCCACTTTTTAAAAAAACAAACAAAAAAACACTGAAAGTAACAGAAAGAATGACAACCTTGTGAAGCCAATAGAAACCTTGGCTTCACAATTGAACAGGGCTAGCCTTGATGAGAAAGCCTAAGTTCCTAAGGGTGTGAGGAAGGTTCCAAAGGAGAGGTCCCTAGAGGCTGGGGTTGAAAGCAGCCATGAGAGTCCCCTGATGGCCAAGTGAGGAGAAAGGACTGGCTGGTGGATAGCACAGGGATGTCTGGGGACAGAAAGGCATAGTGTCCTTGAGGCTGTAAGTCATGATGGGCTAAGGTTGTGTATTTCTTGTCAGTGACATAACAACTGATGGGTATTAAACGATAATGGCAGCTGGGCTCGGTGGCTCCGCCTGTAATCCCGCGATTTGGGAGGCTGAGGTGAGTAGATTGCCTGAGCCCGCAGGTTTGAGACCCGCCTGGGCAACTTGGCAAGACCTTATCTCTACAATAAGTCAAAAATGAGCCGGGAGTGGTAGCGCATGCCTGTAATTCCAGCTACTCGGAAGGCTGAGGCGGAAGGATTGCCGGAGCCCAGCTGGTCGAGGCTGCAGTGGGCTGGGAGCATGCCACTGCACTTCAGTCTGGGCGACAGAGTGAGACTCCAACTCAAAAGAAAGAGAAAGATAATGGCATCGCCCAGTTTATCTTCTTGAAAGAGCTGGGTTGGAAGATGCAGAAAGAGGCCAATCCACATGGTGGCTAGCCATGAGACTATCAACAGCAGGGCTCTGGTGGCTCCCAACTCCGTGATCACTTGGCCCCAAATTCATACCTTGAGGACAAAAGGGACTTGTTTTGCCATGAATCCCCAGCATGTGACACCCTGCCCAGCACAGGTTTCTGGCCTTTCCTTTTCAAGTGACTGGAGGAATAAGAGTGTCCTTCTCCAAAACAGCCAACAGAGGAAGTGCCCCAGCAGTAGAAAATAAAGAAGGCTGATTTGGGGGGTTAAGAAAGAGAGTCAAGGTTCAGAGAAATGGCTAGTGACCCTCGGTAATATCGGTGAGAGCCTGGAATTGTTTGTTACTCTTGGTGTGTGTGTGTGCTGCAGTGGCTTAAATGTACATAAACTGAATGTCTATACTGATAATATAGCTAAGATAAATAGCTCATACCCCAATTGTGCCCACCCTATCAACTTTTAATTTTGCACTGAACCTAATTGCTGTGCTTCAAAAGACCGAGTAAGAAAAGGAGAATCACTAGATTAGTGGTTCTCAACTTGGAGTACTCCTTTGAATTATCTAGGCACTTTACTATTAATGACAGTGTCCAATGTGCACCTCCAGGCCAATCAAGGCAGATGTCTGGGAGGGACTCTTGAGTCCAGAACCTCAGGTGATTACAATGTGCAGCAAAAGTTAAGAGCCATTGAACAAAAAGGACATCTAAAAATAGAAGATTTATTTATTTAACTTTAATTAAGGGAATGATTTCATTAATTCTACTGGTAGAATATAGTCTTAATTTTAAAACATTCTGGGTAATTTAAAATTCATTTTTCTTTATAAATTTATGTTGACTTGAAAATTAAATAAAATCCATTGCTTGAGTTGGATTCTTCAGAGACATGCTTGGTAATAATTGAACTGGAGTAAAATCTATGAATCTTGGTTTAGCTCATGATTGAAGTAAAGGGAGCCCTGCCAATCTGTAGTAGCCAATGATTTATAATATGACTAGGTGCTAACACAAGTTGTATATTCACTAAGTAGTTTCTACTGAACCTCAGATTCGTTGTCTGAAAAATAACATGCCTGGTCATTAAGATTTCTAGATGCCCTTATGGTCTTTTATGTGATTCCTTTATGATCTTTTAATTTGAAAAAAATTGAGTCATATATTTTCATTCATTCCATTTATATTTGAATATCTGAGTAAAAATGCCATATAAATGCACCATAAAAATGATCATATTAGCCGGGCTTGGTGGCTCAGCCTGTAATCCCGCGCCTTTGGGAGGCTGAGGTGAGTGGATTGCCTGAGCCCGCGGGTTTGAGACCCACCTGGGCAACTTGGTGAGACCTCATCTCTACAATAAATCAAAATGAGCCGGGCATGGTAGCGCACGCCTGTAGTTCCAGCTGCTTGGAAGCCTGAGGCGGAAGGATTGCCGGAGCCCAGCAGGTCGAGGCTGCGGTGGCTGGAAGCAGCCACTGCACTCCAGTCTGGGTGACAAGAGTGAGATTCCAACTCAAAAAAAAAATGGTCATATTGAAGTGTCCATTTCAAAAGCCATTTCTAATTTAAGAAGGTCTAGTGCCATGACTCTGAGTGCATAGGGTGCACAGGCTGAAAGAGGAAGGTGGGAGAAGGGTCGAGCAGATGCCACAAGGGTGGCACGTGGGGCCTGGAGCTCCTGTGCTGATGTCCTACACACGTTAACTTCTTTCAACTCTATACTCACTGCTTTTAAGAAGAGACAACTAATGAAAGGTGAATTCCCCATTGAATCCAGAATGTGTGTTTTATTCACAGAATCCTCACACATATTTTATCCTTGCAAGTTCTCTGGTTCCTCTGTAATGATGTCATTAGTACAAATAATGTACAGCATATCATTAAACTACTCATAATCTAGTGTCTATAAATGTACTTAAAATTAAGAGCATAGTTATAACTAGAAGGCAAGCAATATAGAACAGGATTGCACAGATATTTCCAGCACAATCAGAATTATTTTGAGGTTGTTCTTTCATTTTCTTTTGTTAGTTATCTTCTCTGCTCTTTTGTCAACAGTTTATACTAAACCTGAATTCCACAGTAGTGGATTTAATAGTGTCCTCCCAAATTCATGCTTTCCCAGAACCTCCAAACATGACCTTCTTTGAATAGGGCTTTACAGATGTAATTATTGAAAATGTATTTCATCTCAGGATGAAATCATCCTGGATTTATGGAGGATCCTAAATACACCAGAGTCTCTAGAAGATAAAGGATAGGGAGATTTGAGAGACACACAGAGAAGAGGACCATGTACAGATAGAGACAAAGTCAAAGGAGGAGTGATGTGCCTCCAAGCCAAGGAATACCAAGGACTGCCAGCAACCACCAGGAGCCAGCAGGGAGGCCTGGAACCGGTCCTCCCCCAGAGCCTCCAGAAGAAACCAACACTGACAATAACTTTCTTTTGAAGGTCTGACCTCTTAAACTCTCAAAGAAAACATTTCTGTTGCCTGAAGCCACCCAGTTTGTGGTCCTATGGCAGCCCTAGGAGATGAATACGCCTGTCTGTGAACATCAGTATCATGAGGCAGGCAGGGTGCTCAGGTGTGGAGTCCTGTCTGCCTTGCGGTTCTGGCTGCAAGGTGCCTCTGTTCCCACCCTTGGAGTGTAACTGCTCCCCTTGGAGATACCCTGCTGCTATGCTTAAGGTACAGGACAGACACAGACAATTCTATACGTGGATGTCTTTGTTCAGGACCTCCACTCTCAATGACCACTCCTTCCCTGCTCTGCCTGGATGTGGGTTGCGCTGAGCCCCAAGGAGCTAGTGCCAGCTTCAGTGTTCTCAGATTCCCCCACACCTCTCTGATGCTTCCACCTTCCCAAGGACAAAGGCGTCTCTGAGTTCAAGAGACTTCTCACATAACCCTTCCTGTCAGACAGGAATCTCCTCATACACTTCATCTGTTATTTACTAGGAATCGTTGCCAACCTCTCTTCTCAGACCTCTAGATGTGGCTCCAGATATGGGAAAGTCAGGATTTTAATATTATGTCCTCTGAAAAGTGTGGCTGAAACTAAACATTGAGCAATGGTTTCTTGTTGGCAGAGTTAGTATCTACCTTCTCCTGGAAGCAGTCATGCCACGGATTCAGTGGGTGGACGTTTCGACAATCTGCTTCACCATAAACTGAAAATGCATGAGCCAGTCGTTAAAACACTACCTACCTACACAGTCTTTCTCCCATTCACTGATTCTGTTTTCAAGTCTCTGCCATGTTCTGGACCCTAGAGGTGACAGGAACAATCTTGACTTCAGGGACTTCAAGGTATATAAGTGTCATCATCATGATAATAGTAATTCTAGTGCCGTGTAACAAGGTCCTGATAAGTACAAGCACTTGCCCTGGCACTCACCTTTGCAAGAGTGAATGTCATGGTTTACTGACTTCCATGCTAGCACCGCAGCATGCCTGCTCCTGTCACCCTTATACGCAGGCTCTCCTAACCAGGGTAACAGTTGAGTAGTTAACCCGGCACAAGACCCAAATACTGACCATGCTCCCAAAGCAGTGGCCAGCATGGAAACGGCCCTCAACAACCCTTGCCCGCCCTGCCTTCACTTGCTAAGCTTTCCGATTCCCAGGATTTGAAAGCCTGTTTGCTGTTGCCGTTGTAGGGTGGAATCAGTTACTCCAGGGAACCTCACGTCTCAGGGGGAGGTGAAATAGAGTCGAGCTCTAGCCGG